>JANBXA010000069.1:22065000-23265000 GCA_030556225.1 Cricetiscus sungorus
ACTCCCAGGAATAGTACATAAGGTAATAACATTTGAATAAGATTAGAGAGAGGAAGAGACAGATGAAGAAGGCATCATCTAAACCACCATTATTACACCCCCCAAAAAAAAAAGGCCTGCAGGGTGAAGTCAATTTTCAAATCATATTATTATTGTATTAAAAAAAGAGAGCTAGGCAGTGGTGATGCTGACCTTTAATCCAGCACTCAGGTGAAAGAGGCAGATCTATATCTAAGTCCAAGGCTAGCCTGGTCTACAAAGCCAGTTCCAGGACATCCAGAGCCACACAGAGAAACCCTGTCTCAGAACACCAAAAAGAACAAAGAAAAAATATTTAAAATAAATGTGCTCCAAAACTCATCAATGTGACATTCTAAAAAACAGTAAAAAAGAAAAGAGGTATTTTGTAAATTCTATGGGGTGTTAAAAATAGAAGACAAATTCGTAAGATTCTGAATCAGAATGGTTGAATAGTTCTATACAATCCTAGAATCTAAAAGCCAATTGGATCTAGCACTTTAAAATTCTCAAGGCAAATCATCATTGGGTACATTTTAATTTAATGTACAAGATTAAACATGATTTCAATTATGAGATCTGAAAATATTTCTTTCCCATTTACTCCTGCACAAGACAAATTTAGCACATTCCCCTCCAAATGAAGCAGTAATGACAGAATAGAATAAGGGGTAGTATCAAAGATACAGGGATGCAAGACCAGAGATGAAAGAACTAACTGAATCATCGTAGAGGTGGGCACAGAGGAGAGCAAGCAGCAGAGACAGAGGTTATGGAAGGGTAAGCACCCAGGACAGTTTCCTTATAAAGATTTAATACACAAACTATCCAATGCACCTAAATGTACTGAAAAAAAAATACCAAGAGTTGAAGTAATATATTTAAAAAAAAAACCAAAACCCAAAAAAAAACTAAGCACCAAAAAAGGTGAATAAATAAATCATTATTAACACTGGTGGCAGAAGCATCCAAGGAAATGAATGGAAGTGTAATATGCTTTGTGGGGTAAATAAGAGTGGTATTTTGAAGGCCACGATGGAGTAGACAACCAACAGAATACTCATCTGACAAACTTCAGCTGCTTCTAGCAGGAAAAGGAGGAAGATGGTTGGGACTGAAATGAAATGGGGTCCTTTGCCTTCTATACCTGAAACTGTGTGGTCTACACTAACAGTTGGAGGAGGAAGTCATCAGATAAAGCATGCTACAGTAACTTCCAAAGCAATAGGTTAAAGTGGCTTCTCTGCCAGGGAAAAATTGAAAGTGGAGTGGACAGACAGTAAAGCAAGGGTAAGAAAGGGTTAAAAAAATACAAGACAACACTTTATTAACAATTTTTCTTTAGTGATTCATTGGGAATTTCACATCATGCACCCTAATTCTACTAACCTTCCAGTCTCTCCATATCCTTCCCTCACCCCTGCAATGATTCCCCCCTCCAAGAAAATTTTAAAAACTTAAAACAAAATTAACAAAAACAAAACCTCTCACTTCTCCATCTCTCCTGCTTCTCCAATACCTCTTCTTTCATCCTGGTGGTATTGGGGGCTTTTCTGTGTCACACCATATACCCCTTTGTCCAATCAGCTTTACTAGCATATGTTCATTGCAATAAATCATTGGCCTGGTTCAAGGCCTCTAGTTTCTATTATACCATCATCACTGGATCCTCACCAAAACTCCTCTGGGATAAGATACCACTTTAAAAAACAAAACAAAACAAAACAAAACAAAAAAAAAACAGGGAAATCTGAAAACTCAGGAGGCCAAAAGTATCCTCACAAGAAAAATAGGCATGCTTGAAATGTAAGATAGGGGACAACTCTTGGAGAAAAGACAACTGAATATTAGCAATATCTTGGAAAACATTGTTTTCTTACATGGAATTCATGAAGGCTCCATCCAAGCTCTCTTACAAAGGGGAAATCAAATGTCTAGATATAACATCCCTACACAATGCTGTTTTGGGAAATAACTATTAGGAAAAGACAATGAGATGAGTGGAGTCCTTCGCAGATGCAAACATGGAGGAATGAGGCAGAGAGACATTGCTGTGGTCATCCTGTTATAGGTGGAAAGAGAGACTGGGATTCTGGGAAGCAGTGAAGGAGACAACTCTGATGACAGGAATCCAGACAACAACAATGAACAGAAAGAACCAAGACCAAAACCAAAAGACCCTCCTGGCTGCTTCCTCCAGCCTCAGCAGCAGTTCACACACAGCAGACAAGGAGTAATTAATACCAAAATAATCCATGATTATGTGTCATGTCATTAGCAAATCTCTGTGTGGGAGTAAATGCACTGGTGTAAAACATCCGGAAAACACATTATAGTTTAGGTCACTGTTCAGGTGACAACTCCAGAAATGCATGCTCTGCTGTCCTGAAGTTTGAAAACGTCTGACCAAATAGGATACGGAAGCTAATAAGTATCTTCATTCAGCATCCTTATCCAACAGCTAGTGAACAACTCTCCATAAACATTTTTTTTTTTGATACAAAGAAAACTACTAATTACGTTTCTTTCTACAATCTCTACAGGCAGTGTTTTCCATCAGTAAGAGTTATGGCTGCTTATCTGCAATTCTGGAAAATTATCCCCTCATATAACTGGTAAGAAGATTTCACATAGGGACCCAAACTTTGCCATAGAACCATTTTAATTTTTACATGCATTATTACTAAGTTGCTACAACACAAAACTCAGAAAGGATTTTTGCAGCACCACAAAAATGTCCAAAGTTGTAAGTTCTTTAGTTAAGAAATGTTGCGTTAGCTAGGACTGCTGAGAGGCGTCCACTTAGGAGACCATCTGCACTCTATCCTCCCGGGCCTCCTCAATTCCCAGCCACGTGGGCATCGAGAACCCAAGGTCTAATTACAGATAGGTCCACCCAGAGGAAAACATTCTCAGGCCAGACAGATTTGATGAAGACAACTGTGCCAGACTGGCAAAAGCTAATTCACCTCATAAAATTTGGGCAAAACAGAAATACTTTGTTTCTCAACAGAAAATTGGGGAAATGCATTGCATCATGATTCGTTAATTTTTAAACAACTCAGACATCTGACATCTTCAGACATTTCATGTACTTCTGAGTGCCCTTTGTGTCACTCAGAAGGGACAGCAGAAGAGACAACACTGCAAGCCTACCTTTAAAGAGCAGAGAGGCTGCACTAGGGAAGAACTGCCCAACAAGAAATGCACAGCAGAGACACCATGGAACAGGTGAGGGAACTAACGTCACAGACAATTTTTCCAGTGTCACTGACACTGTCTTTCATAAACCCCCATAGTACCTTTCTTTCCTCCTTCCTTTCATCTACACTGTTGTATAGTAGCAGAACAGAAGTTAAGGGAGAGCTTCACTTAGGTGTGAGGGATTATGCCAGGCTCCATAGTGCGCTAGCCGCTCACTCAGCTATGCCCTCTACAGGGATAATGAGCAGCCAACACTCCTGTGTTCAGAGGGGGCATCATAGCTGGCTGTGCAATAAAATCTGAAAGTCTGCACCTCAGATCTGAGTACATGTGGGGAAAGGGAGGGGAGGCCAATCTTTAAGAAGCATCTTATGTTTTTATTGGGACTCATGCTTCATCTCCAACACAAATGTGCTATTAGGTGAATCTGAAATAAGTGATACAAATCTCTCCACTGAGCCAGTGGGAAATTCCAACCTTTATAAGTGCTAAACCAGCAACCTTTCAGAAAACAGTTTCTATCTTTTTTGAGCTGTTTCTGGGGAATTGAATATAAGGCATTCTGAAAACAAAAACACTTCCTTATTTCCCCAGGATTCATTCTGCAAGCTTGATACAAGGCTACCCAGGACAGACATTGTGAGGGCTACTCACTGTTAAAATATTTTTTTCCAATATGGCATTAGAAAACAAAATCAAAATGGTCTTTGAGAAGAATGAAAAAATAAATAAATAAGCATTTCCTAATTTTTAGTCCCCATGAAATGTCTAAAGAAATCTAATTTTGCTACCAACATTCCTATCATTTAATAACTTGACAGCCTCTTTCTGAAGAATGTCTTTGGGAGATTTACATTTAGAAGAACTGGGCACAATTTGATTGACCACACTAAGCTACAAAGTGGCATGTCCTGATTGATTTCAGACAGGAAGGGAAAACCATATGCTAAATGTTTCTGTCTTCTTCTGAGTGAGAAGAGTAATTATTGCTCAAGTCCTGGGGGGTTCAAATTGCTTAAGCACCCAAGACTCATTTTCTAGTTAAATCTTTGAGTCATTCTGCTGATGATTAATTCAGCTTTCCATCCAACTTGGAACAAGAAGTCAAGGGCAACAATCTAAACTTAAATGCTTTGGGCTCCAATTTTGACAAAACTACCCAAACCTAACAAGTTATAAACAATAGAGGAAAGTAAGAATTTAATACTTTAAAAACCTAAGAAAGAATATCACAGAACAGTTATGAATATCTGAGTATATTTCTCCTGTTTGTGGGTCACAATGGACTGAAGGGTTGAGTCATTCCATACCCCAAATTCCCATGTTAGAGCCCTAACCCTCACTGTGTAGACAAAATGTATAAAAGTATTCTTTGGGAAGTAAATAAAATAACCAGTGAGGCTATGCCTCAGGGGAGGAGTACTTACTTCCCAAGCATGTGTAAGGCCCTGGGTTTGATCTCTAGTACAAGAGGAAGGGATGGAGAGAGAAAGAGAGAGAGAGAGAGAGAGAGAGAGAGAGAGAGAGAGAGAGAGAGACAGACAGACAGACAGACAGACAGACACAGACAGAGAGAGACAGGGGGGGAAGAAGGGAGGGAGGGAAGGAAGGAAGGAAGGAAGGAAGGAAGGAAGGAAGGAAGGAAGGAAGGAAGGAAGAAATTAAGTTAGATGAGGCCAAAAGGGTGGGACCTCATGATGACATTAACTGTCCAGATGAGAAGCCCAGAGACTCTTTCCCTTCCCCTGGTCTTTCTCCTGGCCCTCCTTTCCCTCTTTCTAATTTTAAACTTTCTGCTGCTGTCACCTAATCCACCATTAGTTTGAATGAAAGCCTCTGATACCTGGAAACTAAAATTCCTGAGCTAAGCGTCCTGGAAGAAGAGGCCATTGTCCATTCTGAACTTCTTCATTAAAATGAGAAGCTGAGCATCCCCTGAGTACACCCAGTGCTTGAATATGGAGGCCCTGATGTGGAGAAATCACAGCCATTTGGGAAAGGTAGTGACCTTTCTCCCTACAGTTTCTCTTCTACAGTCCAGAGGTAGTGAGCACTTTAAAATTGCTGAGGACAAACAGGTTGCAGGCTCAAGAACTATAAGGAATGCTCCCCATGCTGTGAATTACTGTTTTTATAATTATTCCTAATCAATTTTAATCAGGAAACAACACACCCATTTAAATAAAATAAAATCCCCAGAAAGAGAACCAAAGTCTGATTCCAAGAAAACCTGAAGATTTCAGCCTTTACAAAGAAAATCTAATTCTGCCAAAATTTAGCACATTTTACATTTAATTATTCTCTGATTTATGACTACATCCCCAGGGTACCAATGGTCCATAAAAAACCATTAACTCTGTAGAGGCAATTGTTAGTTTTTATAATAAAAAATGCATACTGCTTATACCATTATTGCTTAGGAAATTAAGGAACACGGCTTCTAATACCCTGTGCATGGAATACTGTAGCAAACCACTTAACTTGCAATAATAGAGTATTGACTGGGTACAGTGATATGTGAGACACAGTCTCAAACAGATTAAGCAACCATCACACTGTGCTCGATAGAGCGATAGAGTCGCTCTCACAATATATTCATTCCACCTCAGCCAGAGAATTCCAAGCAGATTAGCATGGAAATGATCTGAGGATCTCCACCTGCAAAATATATACTCTTTTCCTTTTGTTTTTGAAGATCTTACTTAAATACTTACTTATTTCTATCTGAAAATAAGCTGTAGAATTCAATAATGCAATGCCATAGACTTAAACTATATCTGGATTAATAAAAGGCATTTCCGGGGCTAATCTCATATTGACCCTTTAAGATAATCATCATTGTAAAAAGCTTGAGCTATAGCATTAGCAGGTCTGGAAAGTATGACAGAACAAATCTAAGAGATTCTAAAAGATCTTTCAAGTGAGAGATGAGAGAAAGAGAGAGAGAGAGAGAGAGAGAGAGAGAGAGAGAGAGAGAGAGAGAGAGAGAGTTTATTGCCCAGTGACAGGACATGATACAATATCTACTTGTCCCTGCTACTGTTCTTTAATAGACACTTCAACATTCAGCCAGAAGTATTTCTTTTGCTTCTGAAACTGAAACCCATTAAAGACAGGGTTTGTAAGATGGCTTAGCCAGCTCTCCCAGAGGACCTGGCTTTAATTCCCAACATGCACATGATGGCTCACATATTTCTCTGTAAATCCAGTTCCAGGGGCTCCAACACCTTCTGGCCTCTTTGGGAACCGAGCACATTCATGGTGCACCAACTTATATGCAAGATATGTATGTATGTGTATCTGTATATATAACAAAAATTTTAATTGAGATAGTTAAAATTTGAGTAGTTCTATCAGAAGAACCTAAAGAAGAAACAATACCCTGTAAAACATACCTAATTATAGACCAGAGAAGGAAAAGCCTGAGTAAGTGTGACTCCAGCAGAACAGATAACCGGCATGTCCATAAGCACTCCTTATTCTATATAATTGTTATTACCCCATTGATGTCATCCTTATCCTCTGCCAGCAATTATAAAAGTATAAATCTTTGGAATACTGTTGAAGGGTCACTCTTTATGAGTCTCAGAGTTCTACAAGTCTTTAGGGGCAGATACATTCCTAGATACTTTCTGAACTAGCATCGAAAGTGGGAAACCACCAACATCCTTGCAGGGCAGAGATCATGACTCCTTCTGTAGCAAAAGGTAGACTTTTTTTTTCTTATTTTACATATCAATCCCAGTTCCCTCTTCCTCCCTCCCTCCCTCTTTTCCTCACTCTCTTGCATAGACTTTTTACTAGCAAGTGTGTGTACAATAATACCTGAGGCAAAGGTTGGCTTCCTGAACTTGAACTTCTTCAACTACAGTGTCAACCCACCAGCTGTAAAACACTCACTGAAGTCCTCCTTTGAATCCACAGTGAGACAATGGGAACAAGGAGTGTGAAGTTCATGCTGCCCAAAAAGTCATACATGATCAACCTCTTTGTTTCCAACATGGGAGTGTCAGGTCTTCTGCCAACACACATGAAACTGCTACCAGATGATCTGTTAGCTTGTAACTAAAATAAAATTTCAATTGTCAAAGTTCTAGACATCATTCGCCATACCTTACCTCATCAAGTCTTTTCTCATAGCAATGGCAAATTGTTTCACTTCTTAGTTGTAATGGTTCTAAATTAAAGGTACTTAAAATTTTCCCTGTCAAACATACCCCTAGACTAACATGACAGCTACTGTTTCCACACAAAATTGCATATTCTCCCTTTCTTTATTCCCAGAATCCTTTGAGCACCAGCCCATCAGACTATCCTGAGAATGCCAGTGGCCATGCCAAAACATGGCCTGTGGATAATGCGCCATGCTTCCTTGACAATTCAGTGCAGACTTTGGCACAAAGGACACGGAACTACTCTTCAATTCAGTGTAATTTGACATGAAGGACCTGGCACTACTCTGCTAGGACAAAGAATTCCCACAGCCTCTTATTTTAAATTAAAAAAAAAACCAAAAAAAGCAGTGTTCCTCCTTGTAACACTTGTCCCTCCAACTCAAATTAGAGATCCAAGTATGTATATTAAAGAATACAGACAGTTTCTGACTGAGGTGTATCAGGTTTCAGATTTGGATTGTCTTGTAGTAAGGATAAGTTTATAAAGCATTCCCTTAATCATCCTATTACAAAACTCTCTATTTTATAAGAATATTTGCCAACCAGAACACCAAGTGCTAGTATTCAGTCTCTCTCTCTCTGCCTTTTCCTCCCTCCCTCCTTCCCTCTTCCCTCCTCTCTCTCTCACACACATGGAAAACAAGCTGAATAAATACATAGAAACAACACAGTAAAAAAAAAAGAGAGAGAGAGAGAGAGATAAAAATAAATGGAGTGGACTTCAAAGGCGTGGGGCAAATGCATATAGAAAATGAACCAGCTCCTGACAGAAAGGGTGAGGATGTCAAGGTTGCCATCAGCCTTGAATGCTTCTGTCTAGGGCAATAACTCTTTGCAAATGTTCCCCAAGCTTTGAAACCGGTCACGCTTCTACCCAGGTGCCAAGGCCCATTTGTATATCCAAATATGCTAACCAGTAATTATGGAAATCAGTACGTGTAAAACATGGGTGGAATGGATTGATTGCTCAACAAGAAGCTAACTAAAAACTGAGCTTTGCTATCTCTCATTTTTCTGTTTTCCTTCTCTAAAAAAGAAGAAGACACAGACATAAGAGGGAACAAGGAAGCCATCTGGGTCACAATGGCTCCAAGTTTCACATTCAGGCCTGCCATCCAAGTAAGGATTTAGAAGCACTTCTCTTAAACCAATAACTGAGCGGTGCCTGCCAATTTCTCCCAGAACTTGGCTTTTCTTAACAAGCCATTCCATTGCCTTTATCCTTTTTGTCCTTCATAATGAGAAGAAGAGAAAATGATGAATTGTACATAGTCACCAGGGATATTACAGGGGTAATGGATGCAAAATGAATTGGATCCAACACAAAGAGGGAGTAGGATAGGCTTTGCAAGACACTGGAACTTCTGAGAAAGGCATACAATTTATTTATATATATATATATATATATATATATATATATATATATATATATATATAAAATAACCCCTAGAAAGAATAACATATTGACCCATAAAATAATGGTGATTTAAATTTTTTACTAGCCTAGAAATTATGTAGCATTCAGGCCTATGATTACAAGAAAGTGACAAATTCATAAAATATAATCAAGACCAACTCATTAATTAAAAACTAAAAGGAAAGAACTATGTCAGTCCAAGGAAACAAAGTAGCATTTGATGCTATGCTTCCTTGCTTGGAGTTTCTCAGAGAGGTGTTGACATCACCAGCAATAATTTCTGCAACTGAAAGTTTGATCCAAATGTCTTCTTTGAAATAATTCTGACTTTCTGCCATCTAAGAATAAAATTGTTCACTGGACACTTGATCCTGAAAGAAGAGTTTTGAAAAAACAAAACAAAACAACCTGTCTCAATTTTGTGAAACAGATTCTCAAGGCTGCATCAACTCCCTGAATGTGAAAGTAATTTAACTGACCATGAGAGTGTTCAGTGCTCTGAGGAATTGCATATATCTCATGGTCAACATCATGCATTTATCGGCTGCCAGCCACCAGGTAAGAGGTTTGAACTGCACAGCTTCTAGAAGTCTATTAAAGAAAAGGGGGGAAATATTTCAAATGTCCACAATTTTACCAAATCAAACACTCAGATTACCCAGTATGATTGCGAGTCAGGTTAGTTTTCTGCTGGAGAAAGCCGCCTTGCATCCCTGTGAGTGCATGCCTTACTTGGCAATAAGGGTCTGGCTCCATGGGCTGGGTATCCAGGTGACCCCCATTTCTGTGTAAATGCTTCAGCTGGTGCCAAGGGCTGCATGCAGCTTGGAACTGGTGAGGAAGAGATTAAACTGAAGGCATAAACACCTGCCTCAAAGCCTGTGGGGAGCCCTAGCCATTCTGACAGGCCGTTGGTGGTAATTGTCCTGTCTCATCCAATAAACTGGCTATTCCAGCATGGAGAGCTTGATGTCTCCTGTCAGTTGACCATAATTCCAATCACTTCCATTGTACATATATGTTTTATTTGCATCACACCTGTACCACCACAGAGCAGGAGAGCCCAATTAAACTATGATTAGCACATATGCTGCCCAAATCTGACAAATGGCTGTTCTCAATGAAATCAAAGAACTGTGTAGAAAAAGCCAGATGACCGCTTAGATGTGGGAAGATGGGACACAATGACTTTGAGAATATGCGACACACAAAAATGGATTTGAAAGAAATTGGTTTCACTAGTTGTATATCCCATCGCTACTGATAGATGAGGACCATTGATAGTACATGTTCAAAAAGAGGGAGAATGTTTTTGTTTTAAATGCTCACTAGTAAATGAAGTAGCAAAGGGATAAATGGGATCATGTGGCTTGACTCAACTAAGTTTAGATTGCAAGGACATCTGGATATTAGCATCTGGAAGAAACATCATCTGGGCTATTGAATCTCAAGCACAAATACGGACAAGGTCATTGCAGTGATGATGTGTCATCTCAACTTGTCTCTGTGTCTATATTAGTTAGGACCATGCCAGCTGCTCTGAAAAATAAAACTGTGCTATACAGTAACGGCATTCTTGATAATCAGGCCACACTGCTCCATGTGGACATTGAGGAGATAAACAGAAACCTTGTGGTTTTGTCAATTCTTAGGCTTCTGGAATCTCCTGTGTCTAGGTAACAGGGGAAGACAGTGTAACAGCTATTGACTTCTATTCATTTTGTCTTGGAGGAAGAAAGGGCTCAGAGGCCACATCCCTCTGTGAAGTAGTTAATGTTGCAAGAGGGTGGAGAGACCTTTACAGTGGGGTGGCTACTGTTAAGGTATCCACACTTCTGTAAATAACCTGTCAGCCATGCTCCTATTATCCATCCTAATAAAACTCAATGAGTCACACAGTCATACACACACACACACACACACACACACACACACACACACACACACACAAACCACATAAAACTAGAAAAGGGATAAATATGGAAGAGGAATGAGATAGGTGGGCATGGGAGGGAAATGAGAGAGGGAGGGCAACAGAGAATAAACATGACCAAAACACATCACATAAATGCTTGAAATATAATAGTGAGCCCTCCTATAATCAAATTTATTTTAAGAAAGAAAGATTGACTTCTTAAAACTCAAATCAAGGAAATAATATCCATTGCTCTTTAAAAGAATGGAGAGGAAACTAGGAGAAAGAGAAGGGGAGGAGAGGAAAGCAGGTGGAACTAGGAAGATTGAGTCAGGGGAGGAATAGAGGAGAGCACAAAAAGAGATACCATAATAGAGAAAGCCATTATAGGTTCTGGCACAAGGAAATCTGGCACAAGGAAAATGTCCAGAGATCTACAAGGATGACCCCAACTAACAATCTAAACAAATGTCCTTATCCAGTAATAAGATTAATGACCACTTTATATGCCATCCTAGAGACTTTATCTACTAGCTGATGGAAGCAAAAACAGACACCCACAGCTAAACACTGAGCCAAACTCTTGGAATCCAGTTGCAGACAGGGAGGAGTGATGAGCAAACGGGTCAAGACCAAGCTGGAAAAACCCATAGACCTGAACTGTTGACCTGAACAAGGGGGAACTCATGGACTCCAGTCTGATAGCTGGGAAACCAACATAGGACTGACCCAGATTCCCTGAATGTTGTGCTAGTTGGGAGGACTGGGCAGTCTATGGGGGTCTCTGGTAGTGGATCAGTATTTATCCTTAGTATAGAAATGAACTTTGGGAGCCCATTACACACAGAGGGATACTCCCTTAGCCTAGACACACAAGGGAGGGCCTAGGCTCCTGCTTCAAATGATGTCACAGACTTTGAAGAGCCCCCCATGGAAGGCCTCACTCTCCCTGGGGAGCAGAGAGGGGATGGGATGGTGGTTGGTGGGGGGGAATAGGGGAGGACAGGAGGGTGTCAGGAACTGTGATTGATATGTAAAACAAGCTTGTTTCAAATTTAAATTTAAAAAATTGAGCAACAGTGGAAAGGCTACCATAAATGCCCTTCCCTGATAATAAGATTGATGACTAACTTATCCACCATCATAGAACCCTCATCTAGTAGCTGATGGAAACAGAAGCAGACACACAGCTAAACATTGAGCCAAACTGGAATCCAGATGCAGAGAGGGAAGACAAAACCAGGCTAAGAAACCCACAGAGACAGCTGACCTGAACAAGGAGGAGCTAATGGACCCCCAGACTGGTAGCTGGGAAATCAGCATTGGATCCATTCAGACCCCTGAACATGGGTCCCAGTTAGAGGGCCTGGGCAGTCTAAGGGACCTCTGACAGTGGAACCAGGATGTATCCCTGGTGCAGGAAAGGACTTTGGAAGCATATTCCCCATGGAGTGATTAACCTAGAGGTAGGAGGGAGGGCTTAGTCCCTACTCCAAATAACTTGACAGATTTGACCCCTCCTGGAAGGCATCACACTCCCTGTGGAGTGGCGGGGGGATGGAAGGTGAGGGTGGTCAGGGGGCATGGGAGAGTGGAAGAGAGGGAGGCAGGGAGGGAGGGAGGGAGAGAGAACTGGTAACGATATGTAAAATAAGAAAAAAAATTAAAAATATATAAAAAAAACACAAGTATTTAACATTTCAAACACTAAACAAAGATGGATATACCTAAACACGTTAAAATACTTTGAAATACTAAACTGAGGCATGTTAGTTGGAACTGATGCTTTTGTTGATACAAATAAAACATTCATGTTAAAAAAAATGATTAGGCACATAGCCACACCCAGATGGAAAGAAAATCACAAAATACCAAGTCTAGGTAGACTATGTCTTGCCAAAAGTGACCTTACATTGTGGAAATAACAACGTAAATTTGGTGGACAGTCTCTTCTACACTGATACAGTAGAAAGCTATCCAGGAGTTGTTTGGAGATGCCAATCATTTCAAAGTTTACCTTCCTGTTAATGTAGATTATTATATCACATTGTCCTGCTTCCCCATCACTAGTAATTTCAAATGATTGTTCTTCAAGATATTGGAGGAAATTTGACCAAATAAAGAAGATGCCTCACAATGCACTGTTGGGAGAAGGAATATGGCACAATCACATTTGATACAGAAAGACACTGTTGCCTTTTCAACCTTTCCTTCACCTTGGTACTGGCCCATTAACACTGGTAGGTGTCCCATTCACCCACAGGAACTTGGAATTCAGCACCCACATAAAAATCTAGGGATAACTTTATGTATGCCATGGGAGGCAGAAATATTAGGATTGCTGAGATTTTCTGGTTGCCACCTTAGCTCCAGTTTCATGGAGAGATGGTTTCAAAAGAATAAGATGGGCAAAGACATAGAACAGAACACTCAACACCCTCCTCTGGCCTCTAAACATGCACACAAGTACACAGACATGCATAGTGGCACACATAGGTACACCACACACATATACATAAAAGAAGAGACTAGTCTGATAGACACCAGGTAGAATATGTCTATGTCACTCAGGTAGGAAACGTGAAGCCAACCTGCAGTCATCCAGGAAGAAGTCAAATACTTTGGCCATGAATTAGAAAATTCCAAAAGTCTATTTAAAAGGATATCTGGTAACACCTTGTCCAGCAAAGTCATATTATTTGTACCATGAAACGAAGTTTGTAAGCTACAGCTTTTGACAAGATTAGTAATTCATTAGAAATCCAAGGCTGGAGCTTCAACTTCTCAAATGCAGGATGGAAAGTTCTGTTGATTATGGAGTTTGATTTCCTCGTCAGCATCCACCAAAAGCGGCAACTGAAAGTGCCTCTGTTGCACAGTTCTGCTGACTTATGATCCCCATGTTGCCAACGCTCATCTGCTTCTAGGCACAGCTGTTTTCAAATGGAACGGTGCTTTATGCAGACAGTGCCAGCCTGCCTGGCCTCTGAGCAAGAGAAGAGAATTTGGGCATTCAATATTTTATAGTGGGAGCCAAGATTCTGGGCCATCACCTGCAAATTCAGATTCTTGTGATCTGGTCTTAGGCTGAAGGGACAGCCACAGAAAAACTATGAGAACCCAACTCTCTAGATCACTGATGATTTCTTTGAGCCTGTCAAGAAGATGCATAACTTGAAGGATAATGAAGAAGACTGGCATGTGTGGCACCTTCTCTACCTTTGCCCAAGCTGATACATAAAACTGCACCCAAGTTGGTAATTAAAAGATTTGAATCTGAGTGAGTTTGTTGTTGCTGTTTTGCGATCAAGTCCAGCAATTCAAAGCATATATTTTAATTGCTTGTGGGGTATTTTTTTGTGCAGAATCCAGGAAAGGGTTTCTGGTTCTCTGGACTTAGAGGTACAGGTGGTTGTGAGCTGTCCAGTATGGGTGCCAGGAGCTGAACTTAGATCCTCTGCAAACACGGCAAGTGCTCTTAATCATTGAGCCATCTCTCCAGACCCTAGAACATATATTTTTAAAAAGTTAAATATGTAACCATAGTGAATCAACTTTGTAGAACACTTGGAAGAGAATGTAATATCAGAGACAGAAAGGCAGACATTAGCAAGAGTAGGACCAGTGACAGGCACAGGCTCTAAAGCTACACTGAGAACCCCTGCCTCAAAAAACTAAAAAAAAAAAAAAAAAAAAAAAAAAAAAGCCATGTACCCTTCTGAACCAGATTCCACACTGTATTTCTCTTTGGTTTGCCACAAAACCATCCTTCTACTGGAATGTTTTTAAACAAGTTATTGAGCCACAAAAAGGACATTGCTTTCAAAGCTGTAGTCTAATCCAAGAGCCCTGTTGGCATTCTTGGCTCGTTATTTGAAAGCCCTGACATTTGTGATGGCTACCTGAGCAGAGGGTATGTCAACCAACCTCCTCATTAAGGAAGTTCCACGAGACAGACATCCCATGCCACAAGACTGACAGTAACTCCAAACAAACTGAGAAGCACTCAGCTCCACGCAGACAAGAGAGAAGAGAAGGCCAAAGGCAGCAGAAGCCCCAAATAAAGTCAAAGTTATGCACAGTGGGAACGTTCTGGAGACACCACAAAATGGGGATATTGCCACTGAGAAAATGCAGTGCTAGAGGACTTGTTTCCTCTCCACTTTCAAAGGAACTTCAATATATTGTTAAATACAAGGCTTAAATGTATCCCTATAAATAAAATGAGAGATTTCCCCCAAAGACAATGTATGTGAGTACTAGAGCATCGAGAAGATTGCGTGAGATTCATAGCACACCACAGTCAGCTACTGACTCATGGCATGAAGAGTCTACACAGCTAAACAAGCCTCTGAGAATTTCTAGAAGGTTGTTTTCAGAGTTTAGAAGAGAATAGAGAAGACACATCCTAAACACGTATGGCGCCGTCCCATGTGATGTGATACTGAACAAAATGCAGAGAACAAGTGATTGCATGGTGCCCACCTCCAATTAACCCATCAACAACACAACCCCTGCACCTAAGGTTCAAGGAACATCATAAAAGAGGGGACAGAAAGATGTAGGATCTAGAGGAACAGGATGTTTGTTGTGAGATTGTGTCTCCTAGAATGTCATGGAAGTTACACCTAGAAAGTCTCTATAACATGACTTCCTAAACAAGATCTGAACAAGGATCATGCCAACAGACATGCTAACATGGGAAGGAGGACTCTCATGGCATCCTAAACACAGAACTTCAAGCAACTAAGGAATGCTGAGAACAAGAGAAGATGGTTTTCCTGAGGAAGTCTCCCAATTGGTTATCCAACACCAAGTGGTCATTCCTAAAGATTCCATTTATATATTCATATCAACAATCAGTTAAAAAAAAAAGAGGCCATGAAAAAGCAAGAAAATGTTGGAGGAAGGAAAGGCAAAGGGAAATGATGTTATTATATTTTAATTTCATAAATCCAGTTTTAAAGGATAGAGGGCATGAAGAACCAGATGTGGATACAGTGTGACCCTCTGCCCGAGGATCCTGCTACCATGCCCTGCCCCTCCCCCAACACAATGTACTATACCCTTTCCAGCTCACAGTGCTTTTGTCAGATATTTTGTTACAACCACGAGAAAAGCATTAAATACAGTCAGGAATGCAAATGTGGCAGAATGAACAGTAGTTGGCAGATGCAGCCATGCCCACTTGTTCATGGGCTGCCAGTGGCTACTTTTGTGCCACATGACAAAATTGAATAGTTGTAACAGAGGCTAATGATGTGTAAAGCCAACACTATCTATCTCAAAAGAAATAGACAATGTTCTCAAAGATGAAACCCAAGGTTGTTCTCTAGCAATCACTCTCTCTCTCTCTCTGTCTCTCTCTCTCTCTCTCTCTGTCTCTCTCTCTCTCTCTCTTCTCTCTCTCTCTCTCTCTCTCTCTCTCTCTCTCTCTCTCTCTCTCTCTCTCTCAAAAAGTGGAGTGGGGGCAGTCAACACAAAGACTCAGTGGGTAAAGTTATTCATCAAGCAAGCCTGGCAACCTGAGTTCAATCCTTGAACCCACAGTGGGAAAAAGAAAAGACTCCTGAAAGTTATCCTCTGAACTCTGCATGCACACCATAGCACACATTTACACACACACACACACACACACACACACACACACACACACACACACACGATGCCTTGATGCCTTTCCCTCTTAGGGTAACACTATCTCAGGAAATGATTGCTAGATGCTTCACTTCTTAGTAAATATTGCCATTATGTGTTGGTCATGGGGCTAAATGCAGCCAATAGAACATGAGCAAAGCAAAAGATTCCAACTTCCACGGGATACATAAACCTCCAGTACAGTACTCTATCTATATTCCTTATACCTTTTAGCTATCTAAAAGGGAGATTAACCTCTAAAGTAGTAAATTTTTGTTGAAGGCAGAAATGTTTTCTTCTGTCCAGGAGTAACTAAACAGGTATAGGCCATCCCGCTGCAGTCTTTCCATTGACAAAATCATATTCTGTGAGCAAAGAGTGTCAGTGGTATCTGCCCTTACTTCTTTTGGGCCTCTCTGTCAAAGTAGTCAGCATACAATAATGAAGAAAGTGATACTGGAATCCCATGTGTAGTGGGAATTAAACAAAAGCAAGAGAGGAGAAAGTTTAGCACATTGTCCTTTGCGTTTTTAAGTTCTGAGTGTGTGTTAGTTTAGTAAGAACCCAGGAAATCGCTGCAAACCTCAGAATCTTCAAAATGATTAAGTTTCAAGAGATGAGCTCTTAAAAGTAAAGTGATTGATGACAGTCTGCTCAGTCCATTTCTTCCCGCTAATCACTCCTTCCTCTGAAAAACCCTCTGAGTTTGGATGTATGAGTTGCACAGTGGGCAACCAAAGCACAATTGAGCAATAATGCTGAGAAACAAGCTCAATACGCTAACCATCAGGGACAATGATGAAACAGCTGGAGACTAGAAGGAAGACGAGTGCGCATATCAGCACATGGAGAGTGGGAAATCATATTGAAATATGTATATTAAAGGTTGTTACTTTTCCCTGCTTTATCTTTATGTGGCAAGCACATGTGTGCGAGCACACACACACTCATACACACTGGCATGCAGACAGACTGCTGTACTGCAAAGTGTATTGGTGATTTTATTGATGAGTCTCTCAAATCATCACCAAACAAAATAAGCTGTTCATTTCACAGCTGGAGTCAAATGGAGTGAAGACTGTTGTCTCCCCATTCTCCGATGATAAATGAGCCTTCCCCTGCTTATTCGGGTCCTTGACCGAAATTCACAGCTCTTCCAGTGACCCACGCAGACCTTTGAGAAGAAAAAAGCCACACTCACAAATGCCTAATGAAGCTTGTCTGGGCCATTACTATTGTACCCTGTCGCTCTAACTATAATTGATTTGCTAAACTAACTTTTTTTCATAATCAGTCCAGCAGACAAAGAACACCTGACAGAAACGAAACACCTTGTCCTCTTTTGCTCTTCCACTTTCCATAGCCCTCAAATCTCATGCAGATTTAAAACTTCCAGTGAGATTTCAAATCCCCCTTTTTATGACGGAAGTAAGCAGTAGATGAGTATCTGATCTTTTAGAATCTTTGATAAAATAGGATCTGGTAATCACACAAAGAGAATAGTTTGCCCACAGGACAATCATTTTCATTGAGGCAGAAATCTCAATTGATGAAGAGAGACTTTGTAGACCACTCTGACATCATTTTAGGTATCACCTTAGGGTCTAACTGGACAGAATGCCATAATCAAATAGCAATGTCAAATGGGACATATTAGAGGTTATTTCATGTATCCACCCTAGGAGTCAAGGTGAAATGATACATGGAAAATTCCAAAAAGCAATAAATACATCTAGCCTCTCATGTAGGGGCAGAAGAGGGGCATCCTCAACAGAAGACAGCCAACCTCTCTTTCAAGCACATACATTAAAACTGTACTCAGTAGCTCCTTACAAACATTTACTTTAAACTCTTCACAAAGGTAAAATTAAACAACTTTCTGGGGGAGGAAATGAAAAAGCTAAACAACTCTTAGATGAAAGGGCCTGGGGTTTCTGTGTTTCTTTCACAGAGCCAGCACCCCATAAGACCTTCAAGCCTGAGTTTGCCGTGGAAGCCATGTACTTTGTGGCTGCTAGGCATCTTTCTTCAACAATGGGAAGGCATGTGTTAACAGCCTGTAGTGACAAGACTCCATTATTTCCAGAACATAACATCTCAGAAGGACTCCTAGCCACCCAGAGGCTGCACAGAGTTCCATTCAGCCATCTTTGCGAGCCATGAACACCTGAGACAAGATGAAAGCCGAGGAGCCTGCCCTGGGGAGGAAAGGGCTTTTTCCCTTTCAAGTTTCTGAACTTTTCTAGTTCTGTGGAGGTCCAAACCACAGAACCAAGAAAGCTCAAAGGGAAGGCAACAAAAGAAGTTACGAATCAAAGAGCCTTCTCCACTGTCCAGCTCCTGCTGTTCTGCTTTCATTGAGTACCAGTGTCTCTCAGATGGATGGCAGCACATCAGATTTCCTATACAAAGTCAACACATTGTACCAAGGAGTGTGTACAACTTGTAAAGGAGCTCGCTGGCTGCCTCTGGACTGCTCTGGTCCTTCTTAGTCTCTCTCTCTCTCTCTCTCTCTCTCTCTCTCTCTCTCTCTCTCTCTCTCTCTCTCCAGTTTTACTTATGTTTTATGTTTGTGGGAGCTAAGTGTTTTCTCTGTCCTGTGATTATGAGCTGTCTCTGGAATCTTCATATAGATTTACCCCTTACATACTCCCCTTTTGCACATGTGGCCATGCTTTCTCACTGTTGTGTTGCTTTCCCTGGGGAGATGAACAGAAACACTTCATCATTCTGGATAAGATAGTGCATCTTCGGGACAAAGAAACAGTCTGTTCTAGTCCAGCTTAGTGAGCCAGTGAACTTATTGGGGTAGTTTATAGGAGAATAGTGTTCCTCAGTGAAGCATGATTTAAAGACATGTCCATCACCAAAATGCCCCATCTCAGCATGGATAACAACTTACAAATCCTTCATCACTACAGTTGCCTACACAACATGCTGGCAAGAAGAGTCTGCTGTCCATCAGTGTTCATTTTTTTTTTTTTTTTTTTTGCTTACATTCCCTGCATGAGGAACCTTGTGAATGAATATCCTGGGTCTTGTAAGTTTCTTTTGAGTTTTATGACCCATAGGAAATAGCTACATAGTACACAGAGAGCTGTCCCAGAGAGCTATGTCTACCTACCATATATGTGACTCCTAAGGAGTCACATGCTTCACTAATTCCTTTACAGGTATCCTTTTTAAACAGACCTCACTTACTTATAGGTAACAGAGAGAAGAAATGTCCAGAGATCACGTAACTGGGTTAGTTCACAAAAAGAAGAAAAAGAGGAGGAGGTGGGGGGGAGGAGGAGGCAGAGCAGGAGCAGCAGAGATGTGGTGGTTTGAAAGTAAATGGCCCCCAAATGGAGTGGCACTATTAGGAAGTGTGGCTTTATTAGAGTAGGTGTGGTCTTGTTGGAGGAAGTTTGTCACTGTGAGGCAGGCTTTGAGTTCTCAGATATGCTCAAGCTAAGCCCAGTAAGACAGTCTACTTCCTGTTTCCTGTATATCAACAGGTAGCAGCAGCTCCTTCTCTAACACCATGTCTGCCTGCATGTCACCATGTTCCGCATGATGATTATAATGGACTAAACCTCCAAAAATGTAAGCCACATCAATAAAATTGTTTTCATGTATAAGAGCTGCCAGGGTCATAGTGTCTCTTCACAACAATAGAAACCCTAAGACAAGAGACAGAACGTGTTTGGTAGAATTTGAAGATTGATTAAGCAATGATGGTACTGATAGGGTGCAAATCTACCATTTCAAGCACAATATAAGACAATTATATAATGTAAGAAAGAGAATACTCATTAGGAATACAAAATTACAGCATCTTGAACAACAAAAATCATGCTAACAAATACCATGAATGTCCAAAAAAAAGTACCCTGTGTCTTTGTTAATTAAATGGGTGACTGATAAAACTTCTGTAATAAGTTTCCCCTACTCCTTTTATCTATTTGTTCTTTGACCACCCCCTACATATGACAATAAATGTGTAATGCAATTTTCCTTAAGGTGTTAAATAATTTTGTCTTTCTTCCAATTTAATGGATCAAAATCTATTATTAAAGGGGCAAAGAATGTAGCTCAGTTGATAGACTACTTGCCTAACATGGACTAAGCCCAGAGTTTGATCTCTACCATTGCATAAACTGGGTGTGGTAGTATACATCTGTAATCCCAACACTCAGATAAGTGAAGGCAGAAAGGTCAAAAGTTCAAAATCACCCTTATCTAAAGGTGAGTTCAAGACCAGCCTGAGATATGAGAAACTGTCATACATATATTGCTAAATCTGCATACAGAAAACACCACCACACACAGACTTACTCAAGGTGGTACTGCCAGTGGAACCATTAAAGTGAGAACTAACAAATAGCATTTTATATCATCACCTCATAAGAAAAATGTGCACTGTATAATAATACATATTTCTCAATCCTTTCCTTAAAGCTTCATATTTCTGATGATTAAATGTACAAATCTCTCCCTAACATTCTCCCCAACATTATGTCTAAACATTATGGACACATGTTTGTTACAGGAGCCATAAGACATGTCCAAACATGAACTACATCACATTTTAAACAATTAAAAACTCGGGGGTGGGAGTGAGGTAACTCCAGCTCTAAGAGGGTCTGAAGCCTCTGACAAGATATATCCCCCAGATGCACACATACACATATACAAATAAAAATAGTAAAATCAGTCCTTAGAGAAACATCAGTTGAACCAGAGTTTTTTTCCCCCTTCATATCTAGAAAAACACCACTTGAAAGAGTCTAAAGTGTTACTATTATGATGTCAACAAATATTTCTTAAAATTTCTCCTACCATCCTCTGAAAAACCTGCTAAGGTCAGAGAAGAGAAGAACCAGTCACCATATATTAGCTATGGCCCCTGCCTTCCTCTGGCCTCCCTGATTCTTCCTTGTTTCTGTTATCCTT
Organism: Cricetiscus sungorus; assembly: GCA_030556225.1. Lineage (NCBI taxonomy): Eukaryota > Metazoa > Chordata > Mammalia > Rodentia > Cricetidae > Cricetiscus > Cricetiscus sungorus. The sequence goes on from JANBXA010000069.1 coordinate 22,086,305, forward strand.
AATGTAGAATAATTTACCAAATCTCCCAGTGAGTCATATGTAAGCCTTCATAACTGGCATTTAGAAGATAAAGTCTAAAGAAACCTTAAGATCTCATGATCTATAGGAAAGTTGTACATTAGTATTTACTTTAAATGCAAATGTTTCCTTGCATAAGATAGCAAATAGTATAGTTGACCCAATCAACAATTTCCATTTTTTTTTAACTCTGACTACCTGCCCTGAGAGATAAAAATTCACTATTTCAGAGACTGTTGCAACTAGGGCAAGGAATGTGACTCATTTTTAGTCAAGGAGAAGAAAATATCTCTTGAGAACTTCTAAGAATAAAATGTCCCTTTCTGCTAGCTCCTGCCTAGGGTGGACTCATCACTGTGGGAGTGGTGCAACTATCTCAACATACTATGTGAGAAAATTAAGAGACTCAGATATTTCTGCGTTGCAATCCATGCACAGTAATTCACTGGTAAGACTCACACTGTACCAGCATTTTTGTATGAAAAAATTAGCTGAATCTATTCATTCCACTATCAGCCTACCTGTCTGCTGCAGGCAAACAATCTCTAACAGATACATAGGCGGTTCCCTAAAATGGCTTATTTCCTTTAACTAAATCTAAACTAACTTCTCATTTGTAAATTAGCTATTTTATCCCTATCCCACAGGTTAGAAAAGCATTTAATAACAACCACCTCAGAGTTCTGGATAGTAGAAACTATCAACTAAAACAAATCATATTAATTTTATAAACACAATACAATTAACATACAACAAATTAGTGAAATAAGAATATCTAAAAGTAGAAGTAAGAGAAAATCCCAAGGTTAAAGAGTTTGATGAACAGCAACTGATGAATGTTCCTTACAATCAAAAGTCTTTTCCTTGGAAAGCCCCAAGCTCATCACTGATCTTTGTCAACCAACCAGCTTTGTCGTTCTAGACCTGCCTGTGTGTTCTGAACTTGAAAATATCACTAAGTTCCTCTCTAGAAATGTTTTCATCTTGTCCAAAGACATGGGAAAAACCACACACCCCAAACAAGCAGCATGCAGGAGATATGGAGGCTGTGAAAAGGTAATGGGCAGAAGACAATCTCACCAAGATTACATTCCATAAAGCAGAATTGGCAACATCTGCTCAATCTACTGTAGATAAACAGTGAACTATTTTCCATCTCATTAACCGAGAGGATGAGATATTAAATAAACCCCAGGGGCTGTGTGCTTTGTTATCACATTTAAGCCTTGGCCCAGACTTGCTGTGTTGGCTAATCTCAGTGGTGGTTTATAGACTAAAATCCTCTCTCTCTCTCTCTCTCTCTGTCGCTCGCACATGCACACACACACACACACACACACACACACACACACACACACACACACAATTTCCAAATGGCTTAAGACCAAAAGTCTCTGCTTAATTTGACTGTTTCTATAATTACTAGACACTTAGCTTACATTATTAACTATGTCTTCAGCTGTGATATATGATACCTGTAGGTCTCCAAACAGGATTCTAATAGAATTATCTAATTCTATTAAACTGCAAACAACTGTCCATTAAATATTTATTAGCCAGCTTGCATTCACTGAAGACAGATTAGAGTGTCAGCAAACCCCTGGTTCCCCTTTCTCAGAGCCCAGTGCCATGAGGGTTCAGCCAAAGCAACTCATCGGAACTATGTGTATTGATCACCTGCCAATTACCTGTTTAATCAAAATCAATGGAAACAAAAGGAGTTTAGAAGAACTTACAAGGTGTGATATGGATTTTTTTTTAATACTTGCTTAAATAAGTAAATTGGCTAAAATCTAGCTAAGTTGATTGTAAACACGTAAGGCTTCTTCTTTTTTTTTTTTTTTTTTTTTTTACCATGGGAGAAAGTACTGGCAGATAAATAATTAGATTTTCTTTTTCAGATTGGTGGATTGTATTTTTAATAGAGAGTTGAAGAACTGTCGGATTTAGTCACCAGGGAGAAAAGCTCTTTGATGTCGAGGTTTGGGGCTGAAATATCTACGCTTTTAGAGCCATATGAAAGATAACCTGACACCTTTGGCAGACAACCCTTCTTCAGATGGGAAGCATGTGGGCAGTTTTAGACAATCAGATTATGCAAGATGGCATGTATTCTCTCACTAAAAATGCAAGAACCATCTGGGTTCTTGCCGAGAATCTGGGAAGAATGAACAAGGAATATCAGTGCTCCAGAAAATCCACTTGAGCAAGAATTGTTCAAAATGTGGAACTCTAAATCAACTCTAAACAACAACAACAACCAGACTGCAGAAGAAAAGGGAACAGGAGCCAGGTCTTCTGACCTTCGTTCAACTAGTTTCCCAATAATCAGGGAAAATTAGGCCAGGAAAGAAAGGTTTTGCTATAGCTTATGAGCAGCAGCCGCAGGCACTGTTTACTCCCAGTGGCTACCTCAATGGAGTGGGTCATACTAACCACAGCTGTAGAGTTTCATTTTAAGAAATGCTACTGTCCAGTGGAGTAGCTAGGAAAAGCATGAAAATTAGCACTGGACTCTGCCATCATTAAAAACAAACCAACCAAAATAAAACAAACAAGCTAGTACAATCTGAAAAATTAATTTCATAAACTTGCACTGAGTTAAATAATACCAAAATAAATGGGTGTTCTGTATAAGTCTTCATTTAAAGAAAAATAAAATTCAAAATCAGGAAAACTTAAGCTATTTTCTGAGCAGATTATGGCTTTCTTTGGTAATGAGGAAGCATATAGTGACTGGAGAAGAGGTAGCAGGGATGGTTCAAATATTGTTTGGTAATGATCTCATCTTTACCAGGTTACAAGGAACTAATCTATCTCAGTTTTTTTTTTCCACTTTCTGGATGTATATGATTTTTCCAATAAAACGTTTACTGTCCCTGTCCGAAAAGTGAAACAACAGAGCAATTTATTTGAATGGCCTCTGGCAAGTCACTTATCTCCGAACTTCAGAGTTCCCATCATGTGTAAAATAAAGCAGTTGAACAAGATGGTCTTCAGATTTCTGTTGCAGAAATGCACTGATAGTACAAAGACAGCTAGTCTCTCAAGAACAAAATGGATCAATAAATCTGTACTGCCATCAATCCCATGTTGGCCATCCAATCTCACATTTTACACCTTCACTCTTTTCTTTGGTTAAATAAGGAAAAGAATTCTAGACAGTTTAGAGGCATCTGTACTCGGGGAATTATCCCTCTGTCTGGATTAGACAGGTAGGTAGGTAGTTAGATAGATAGATAGATAGATAGATAGATAGATAGATAGATAGACAGACAGATTATATGGCAGATAGAGGAATATACAGTAATATATACATAGAAAACTAGTTTTAGAAAATCCGACAAAAAATCAGAAAAATAGATATAACTGCAGACCATCATATAATGTGAAATAAGCCTTGAAAAAATAATGCATCCTTTCTCATATATATTGAACTCCAAGAAAAGAGAGACAGAGAGAGAGAGAATGTAAAAAGGAGACTCTTTTGGAAAGTAGACGTCAAAGGAGTATGGAGGAGACAAGAGAAGGTACCAGAGGTGAACATGATCAAGGTACATGATGGATTTGAATAATATTGCCATTATGAAACCCATTCACTTTGTGTAATGAATATATATGGTAGTAGGTTTATGTTTGGGTATAAAATGATAAATAAATGATCCAGAGACTGGTATTGGGGTTCAAGCTTCGAGGTGAAGATCAAAAAAAGCAAAACAACCAGCCACTAGCTCTTACCTCTACCTCAGCTCAGATCGAAGGGGTGATCTTCAGACTGCTCCCGACTTCACTGCTCCTCAGATTCACTGAGACTGATATGCTCTCCACAGTGTGGCTAGAGACTAATCCTAAAGCTGAATACCTCTACCTTTTATATCTCTCAAATCCTGGGCTTAAAGGTGTGAGCTCTGATTCACTGTCCAATAGCCCAGGGTTGTCTTGGACTCAGAGATCAGCCTACCTCTTAATCCTAAATCCTGTGATTAAAGGTGTGTATCACCAGTGCCTGATCTCTATAACTTGAAACTGGCTTTGCTTTCTGAATCCTCAGTCATGCTTTAATAAATCATAAATAATATCTCACCACATTTTGGCTTGTTGAAAAAGGATTTTACATAGTTCAGGCCAGCCTGAAACTTGCTGTGTAGCCAAGGCTAGCTAGCCTTGAACTCCTGATCCTTCTGCCAGAGTACATCAATTTCAAGCATGTGCAAATGCACTGAACAAAACTACTTTTTAAAAAGAAAGAAGTTCAGATGAAGCAAGGGAAGGAAAACAATGAACAGATAATTCCAACCCACTTAATTTGCTGCTTTCTTTTTAACTGTTCAGTTCTTCCTTATCCTCAAGAAATCTACCTCTGAAGTTTCTTTCAGCTCTCCATCCACATCAAATGTAGTCCCAAGTCATTTTGTCCTAAGAATTCGTGGTGCATTGCTCTGAAATTAGGTAGGATGGACTTCTTAGGACTACTAAAACAAAGTAATACATCCCTCTGCTTTCCCACCAAATTGCCTAATGTTTCCTCCCTCCTCCAGAGAATGTTTCGAGATTGAGGCAATTAGATCATGAGCTTCATCCATAATGAAGACAATGCTAGGAAGTCAAGATCCTGGTGAATTTACAGACGAAACAATAACAACACATCTCTTGATCGGCCAAGGACCAGAAGGAGAATTCTGTGACAAAATGAGGGCTGGCTACTCAGTGCTCATTCCCCACTTGGCACCAAATTGCTGCTAATTCTCTTTGTATACCTAAAAGGAAAAGCTTTGTGGATTTCACCACACAGTAAGAAAATAAAATTCCACCAATGGCCTCCTTTCCCTAAATGATTGTAAGCTACAGTAAAGGGTTCCATTTCTCAACTATTAGTTACCCATGGAACTGTACTGGAGCACTGACAAAATCTCCACTCATCTGTGGTAGGATGTGGAGCGTAGGTCTCTCTGCTCATAGAGCTTTATTAGGGCATGTTGGCGATTCATTGGGGAATGCATAAATGTCACCAATTCATAGCCAAAATAATGGACAGATAGAACCTAAACCCCTCAAGTATGAAATATTACAACTTTTAAATTCCCTAGTAGTGCATCTCTTAAAAGGACAAAATAAAGTACAAATCAAGAATTGTTCTTTGGAGGAATATTCCTAGATCATGTTGTCAGGAAACGAATAATATGTCATTCCTGTTCAGCTTCCTGGGAGAGTGGAAGTGTCAGGAGAATATGCAATGAGCAAGCTACCTGATGCTGTGCGTTAGGAATCTTAAACAGAGACCAGAAGCAGGTGGATTGCTTTTCCTTAACAAGGCACAAGCATCTCCAGAGAGCACACCCTCCCCAGGCAACAAGCTGCCTTTCTAAATGTCTTTGTCTGATTCTCTCCAAACTAGGGCTGAGGTTCTGCTCTCTGCAGAAGAATATTTTGAATGCACAGTTAGCACTCCTTAACCAGAGGCTCCACATCTGATGAGCTAACCATACACCAAAAATATTCAGGATATGGAAAAATAAAAGGGTATATCCTGAATACGTGCAAGCATTTTTACAGCCATTTTACCTTAAGCAATACATCATAGCAGCTATTGATATAGCATTTGCACTGTGTAAGAAATTGTAGGTAATCTAGAGACAGTCTGTTGAGGGAGAGGTTGCAAAGATTATACACAAATACCCACAGCATTTTATATGAGATTTGATCACCCGTGGATTTTAGTATCCTACAGGGTCCCCTGTGGATACCAAGGGACAACTCTATATATTTAGATATTAGTCAGCTTCCCAGATCTTTGAAAATAAAAGGGGGGACTGTTCCAATGTTATTAACCCATAACAAATGTCACCAATCTAAGCCCATTAAAGAAAGTGTCTATGGCTAAACAGCCTTTCCTCCCCTCTGAAAGTGAAAAGGAGTCAGTGGAAGAGAGAGATGCATAAAAAAAAAAAGAGAGTCTAAAGGGAATAGTGGCACACTGCTGTAGCTGCAACTATCCTATAAGGAGCTGAAGGCTGCTCAGATGCTAATCCTCAGGATGCTACAAGTCAACCCTGAACCACTGCTGGGCCTGAGATTTCTAATCTTCCCCCCCCCCCCACGCTTGTTTTCCATAGTAATAGAAGTTTTATCTGCTAAACTCGACTCCATTTCCAAGGCTTCCTTAAAGGGAGGCATAGCTGTGTAACAAGTCAGGGAGGAATAGAAGCAGAAATTTCTTGTGCAGCTTCCTAGTCATGTTTGAAAGACAAGTCACATGCAATCCCACTATTCTTTGTCATTCCCAATAACTAGAACTCAGATATGGTAAAAGAAGTTAAAGACCCCCACCACACACCAAGAAACAGAAGTCACATGGTAAAGAAGGAAAAAGTAGCAACTAGAGAAATGCCTCAGTAGTTAAGGGTGCTTGCTGCTCTTATACAGATGTGCCCGCACAGGACAGCTCACATCTACCTGCAACTTCAGCTCTACCTGTATGTAACTCTATCTCCTCCTTCTGACCTCTGTGGGAACCCATGCACAGGTGACATCCACTGGCACAGACACATGTATCATACATAAAAATGAAAACAAAATCTATTTTTTAAAAAAGGAATGCATAACAATGAAGAAGGGATGAATCCACAAACTAAAGGCCAGATCTGATGACACTAAACAGCCAAGCCTGGATCCTACAACCACTACCAGTCCTGACTTTGCTGAAAGACCAAAATCAGAGTTAAGGAAACCCCTCACTTAAAATGAAGGACAGTCTGACCTAGAAAGCACCGGCAACTTCCCTCACAGGACCCTAAGATAACAGGATACCAAGAATTCACACTGTCCCTCCTGTCAGTGATAGCTGCAACTCGGGTTTGCCCAGACAAGATTAATTAGCATACCCCGAGGCCCTAAGGTGAGACCATCGGCCTCAAGGAAAACCCATGACTGGTCACATATGCAGTGGACAGGGAGTCATAGCCCCGCCCTAAACTTGTGGGGTTTTTTCCTTTAAATATACCTGAACCCAGAAAATGTTGCTTCTCTAGCCTGTGTGCTGAGGGAAGCCCGCTTGTGCAACCGTATCCCTGTTCATTAAAGCCTCTTGCGTGTTGCATCAACTGGACTGGACTTTGAGTTCTTGGGGGTACCGACAGAAACGGGGAGACTCCTCATTCTGAGGGTCTTACATTCGCCATCCTTTGTGCTATTGGGCGTGATGATTTTCTCTACCCCTTACTTTGTCAGGCACCTACCTCCATTAAGCATAGATGGTGCCTTGTCAAACAGATTTACTCAACCTTACACCAATTCTACCAAAAACAGACATTAATACACATAAACCACTTGTAGAATTGTGGTCATCTGAATCACAGGCACTGTCCAGTGAAAGTGGAACCATGGTGAACCATTTCACAATTTACCCACTGATGCCCTTCTCTCCAGCAAGGAAACTGAATAGGCAAGCCCGAACAGGAGCACCTAAATGTATTACAACTGCCATAATCTGGTAAACGAATAAATAAGTGCATGTGGAATGGAAATGAAGGGGGTGGCAAAATCTAAAATAAATTTAACAGGCTGCCTCCTCTTTGTGTTCTGCTTTTAATCAGTTGGTTTCCAGGCCTGGCTTTGCAGAGGAGGAGATGTGACTCACAAGCACACTTGCCAGAGACAGATGCTTGTGGGCTTTTTTTTTTTTTTTTTTAATTCTATCAGACAGGGATCTGCAAGAAATTTGGATGGGGAAAAAGGCCAATGGTAAACATGCTTGGAATGGAGGCAAATTTTCTAAAGAAATTGTACAGGATTTTTTTTGTATGTGCTCAGAGTTGCTAAAACTCTTTACAAAGACAAAGCTAAAGGATGGATCAAGGGTTTAAAGACTGAGCTAAAGTACTCAGAGGCCATTCAGTTCAATTCTGTTTTCCTAAATAAGCATTGTGGCATGTAATACAAAGTGGGCAGGCACCAAGCATGTGTGTTGTGGTAGCTGAATAACCGATTGCTTGACGAGTAAATAAAAGAGACGAGGACCTTGTCCAAAATCACACAGGATTCAGGAAAGTTGAGGACAGAGCTGACTCAGCCCCAGGCCCAGCATGTTTACTATCCTACCTTTTTTCATTCAGTGATGTAATCTTTCATTTTTAAAATTGGCATGAAAATCCATGTTAACACTTTCCCTCTCCCAGGGTTTCTATCAGTTGGGATAATTCCAGCTTTAGGTAACAGGAAACCAGCAAAAGGCAACTGAAATTCTGAGATACCTGATTACCCACCCCCCCTCTCTCTCACACACAGACACACACACACACACACACACACACACACACACACACACACACACACACATACACCACTCTTACCAGGTCTGATTCAATGCCATCTAAGGCTTAGGAGCTTTCTGTCTTTGTGCTAGCCCATGCTTGCCTGCTGCTTTCACCACTGACAATGTTTCTCCACACTGCCAAAGCACTTTTCTTCATCTCATGATGGCACCAAAACAGAAGGACCAAAGGGATAGGATCCTAATTGATGCCCTTCTTATGCTATTGTGGTTTGTCTGTTCACTTGTTTGTTTGCACAAAATCTTACTATGTAGCTCAGTACATAGTCATAGTACTATGTAGCTCAGTACATAGGATCAACTCAAGATCCTCCTTTCTGAGTGCCTTGAGGGCTAGCCTAACAGGCATACATGACTACACAATACCTGTTAATACAAATAAATAAATAAATAAATAAATAAATAAATAAATAAATAAATATTTCCCATATCCTTCATACTTGTGATGGTGTCTCATTGGCCAAGATTGGATTATATGCCTATGCCTGTGATGGAGGATATCCTTCTGTATATATGTTTCTCTTATTGGTTGATGAATAAAACACTGTCTGGCCAATGCGTCAGGAATATAGGCAGGACTAGGAGAATTCTGGGGAAGGTAGGCAGAGGGAGCCCGCCAGAACAGACACCATGTAGCCCACCAAAGGAATAACAGGTCTGGGCATCTCCCATAAGCCAAGACCATGTGCACATACTTAGATTAATAGAAATGGGTTAATAATTAAGGTAGAGATAGACAATAAGAAGCCAACAGCTTCATAATTAATATAGCATCTTTATGCTTATTTGTGGCTGAAGTGGCATCGGGACCTAGGTGGGACTAGAAAAACTTTCATCAATATGCCTGAGCCAATCACTGGCAAGGAAATGAATGAGCTCACAATAAAGGGTGTAAATCAATCATGATTCACCTACTAACTCTGGGTACATGACCCATTCCAAGCAAATGTGGTAACAAAGATGAAGATTAAATAGCTATTGAAAATCATCTGGGGAATCCTATCACATGCCTGGGTTATTTCAACTCCTCTTCTTCCCAAGATTAATAATAACCTATTGGTATTGAGCCCCAGCAACATTAGACATGAGAGAAGATGTTCAGCTCAACAAATATTTGTGAAGCACTGCCCTTTCAAAATTATTGTTAGCTCTTTGAGAATTTCATACAGTGTGTTTTGATAATATTTACCACAACTCCCTCAACTCCTTCTGGCTCCTCCCTTTCCCTTCCCACTGTTTATGTTCCCTCTTTTTTTTTTAACGCATCAAGTGCAGTTGTGCTTCCCACAGTCTTGGATGTGTGGCCTTCCACTTGACAGTAGTCGACTCACCAGGGGCTGCACTCTTAAAGAAAACTGACTCTCTCCCACAATCAATCAACAGCATATAGTTCAGTGGCTAGGAATGGGACTTCAAGCCCACCTTTCCTTTCCATGCTGCTCTGGCTCGAATTTGCACAGGTCTTATGCATGCTTTTACAACAGGTGTAGGTTCACATGTGCAGCTGCCCAGCTGTGTTCAAAGGTCATATTTCCTTGTAGTCATCCACCACCTCTGGCTCTTACACTCTTCCCTGCACCCACTTCAGCCTCAGGAGGAAGGAGTATCCCAGTAAGGGTTTAGCATTTTGCAATCTCTGAACCTTGGTCATTTGTAGGTCTCTGTGTTAATCACCATCTACTGTAAATATCAGGCTCTCTAATAGCGATGGAAAGATGCATTCATCTATGTGTATAAGTCATTATGGATCAGTTTAATATTGTGTCCATTTAGCAGACTAACAGTAGTAGGTTCTTTCCTATGGCCTATGTATCTAGCTGCAAATTATTGGCTTATTAATGATGGCAGGTAAGGTTTGAGCATGCGGAATGGGTGTTAAATCCAGTCTGAACGTGGCTACTTACAACCATGGTGCTGTATGAAGCATTTTCTATGTCCTAGGACTTCACAAGAACTGATAACTAAAACAGCAATGGCAGTGATGTGTAACCTCAGGGAGTTCACTGTATAATGGCAAATGAAGACCACAAAATACATTACTACAACACAATATGATGCTTGTTCTTACAGAGAAATCACCTAGAACCATGAGATTGTAAAAACAAGAAAATATAAAAGAAGAAAATGGCATAATTGGGCTGGATATAGATGGTCACAAAAGGCTCCTAGGTCAGATGCCACCTCCAGAAGCTATTATGAAGATGCACTAGGAAAAGCAGGGTGTGTTCCAGATCAATGACAAACAGAGGTCAAGTACAAGGGACCAGTGAGACTACTATGGGTATGAAACTTGGAAATTTAGTATGACTAGAGCACAGAACATAAAGCACATAGATTAATGGTGATTAGAAAGGTAAAGGCTGGAATAGGAAGTAGCTTGGGAACAGTGGTAGCTGATTTCAAGTTTTTGACAATTTGATGAAGGTTCCACCAACACAGCTGTAGGTGGGGTCACAGGTGTGAAAACATGAAAAGACAGCAGACACAGAGGCAACCTCAAGACATTGCTACTTGGTGGCTTGCAATTCCCTTTGCCAATTCTCCGTCTATTGAGGCTATTACAGACCAGGCTGAAACTAATGTACCAGTTCAGTGTGTCAACAGCTCCCCAGCAGAAAAGCTAGTGTGGGCAGTGAGTACAACCTGACAGCCCAAGGTCAAATATTTAACATTATTACAGCGCGTAAGTATGAAACACTGAACGCTGTCTTAGCGCCTTGCTTGAAAGGCTCACAGCTGCTAATATTTACAGAAATAGGAAGCAATTACAGTTCGCTGCCACAGGAGGAACTTAAATAATTTAAGACTCATAATGCCTCTGATTCTTTTCAAGCCATCTTTTTCTCCAGAACCAGCTGCTTCTAGCTCTCAGAGAGCCCTCTCTTCAGAAGGCAGAGTCAACCTGATGTGAGGCTCTACTCTTGTTCTCCCAAAAACTCAAGCACACAGCTTTTTGGCAGCTACACCACTTCTCCCACACTTGTACTTCATCTCTGGAAAGGACCCCTTTTTCTCACCAGCGATGAAACTCCACAGCCATCTGCCTGGGCTAATCTGGGCAAACTGGCATGAGCAGAGAGAACCGTAGTGTAATTTCAGAAATTAAACTAATTTATTTCATTCGCTATTTCCATGACATGGATGTGGCAGCAAGAATATAGAAGAAAGGGAAATGCAGGGAGAGAACTGAATGTGTTAAATGTACAGAGGAAAGGCAACTAGAGTCAATTTTAAAATGCCTCATCAAACTTTATGTGTAAACAACTATGGGACCCTCTGTATAATTCCTATGTGGAGTCATTGTTTTTCTACAGAAGGAAACAAACTGATGAGTGGGGTAATAAGGGATACACAATAGTCCATTTGGGATTTAATTCATTCATCTCTTGTGACAACTCTACAGTTGTCATAAGAATGATAGAATGTTGAGTTACCTGTTTCCACTATAAAATTTCAACACAGTCTTAACTCCTTGGCTAAGTTTACTCAGGTTCACACTTGTAGCCACTCCTAGCATATTGAATATTCTAAGATATCTGGCTTCTGCCACCTTTCAGTTCTCATCATTTGTTTTCATGGTCTGGCATCACACTAGAAAGGAGTAAGCTTATTCTCAGGTAGCCTACAATGCTATCTTTCCAAACACAGCTTAACATACCTATGACTCCAGAAGCTGGTCACCAGCTTCTATGTGGAAAGCGTCAAGATATGCTCACCAGCATGTACATTTAGTAAGAATTAAATTACTGGAAGTGAAAAGATTTGATGCAAAACCTCACAGAACCAGATTATTGAAAATACCCAGTGATGCTATCCCCCTTCCTTCTCCCACATGCCCAGGTCTTCTAAACAATTATTTCATTAATATTTTTGAGACCATCATACCAATTCTATAATTTACAACTGGTAAACTGTGTACCTCTTTAACACCTATTATGTTTCAGGGACATGATAATCACCTTTTCTTCTTTGGATTTTGAAAAGATATGTAAATGCATTTTTTAAAAATTTTGTTATATAATGTCTGTCTCTCAAAAGGCTCATGTGTTGAAAGCTGAGTGACAGCTTAAAGATCTAATGACTGGAAAGTGATTGGAGCAAGAGGGCTTTGACCAATCTAATGAGTACCATCTCTTAGAGGATTTGTGGGATGATGTCATTGTATGGGGGTGGTGGAAATCAGGAAGTAAGGCTAGTTGAATGAAGTCACTGGGTAGAGGTGGGGGCAATGTTGAAAGGCATGTCTTGTCCTAGCCCCTTCCTGTAAACATCTCTGCTTGCTGGTTGCTATGACACAAACTGCACTGATTCAACACATTTATTTCCCATGATGCTCTGCCTCACCACTGGCCCAACCTGTGTATCAAGCCAACCACATATTTTAACCACTAAACCATGAACCAAAATAAACTCTTCACCCACTGAAGTTACTTTGGGTGTACTCAGTCATAATAACAAAAGGCCAAACAAGGACCTTTTTATGAGATGAGCTATATCCCATGATATTCATCAACTACAGTCTTAAATACCACCATGTCCCTGCAGACATTGTTAGTTATTATGAGGTCATAGGCAGATTCTTAATCCAATATGGCAGGTGTCCTTATAAGGGGATATTCAGCCATAAATTTGCATACAGGGAGAATGGCATGTGAAATGGGGGTAGAAATCGGTATAATGAAGTAGATGTCTAGTCAAACTCCAGACTTAAAAGGAGCACAGAATGGGCTATCCCTCACAGTCAGTGTTGAGGCTGGGCAGTCTGTGGGCCCCGCCTCTGATGGGCGGGACGTATAATCACTAAGTCAGGCCTTACCTGGCTGGGCGGAGACTGGGTTATGCAAGCCCCACTGCCCAAGCTACCTGGCCGCAGAGACTGGGTTACGCATGCGCAAGCTCCCCTTTTAAAGCAAGCGTGCCAAGTGTCCCTCTCTCTCTTGCTCTCTCTTGCTCTCTCTTGCTCTCTCTTGTCCCTCTCTTGTCCCTCTCATCTCCCTCTCTCTTGCTTCCCTCTCTCGCTCTCTCTGGGGCCCCCTTTATCTCTCTCTCTCCCCGCTTTCCTCTCCCCTCTCTCAATAAACTCCACGTGGGCGCTCAATCTCGTGTTTGTGTTTCTTAGGCCATAGCAGCTGCATCACAGCAGCTGTATCAAAAGAACAACAGTCAGTAAGAATACAAACTCACTGACACTCAACACCATGCATCTAGTCTCCAGAACTGACTGATGACACATTGTTACTATTTAATCCACCCAGTTTAGAGGACTATGTAAGAGCATCCCTAGAAAACTAAGCCAGGTTCATTGCTATTTGTATTTTTTGTACACACAAGCTGCTGTCACCATTGAAGCACTTTTTGTAAATTTCCAATGACTGAGGAATTTGGTTGCAAATTCAATCATATCCTATGCAAATATCGGCTAGACACAGATTTTGGCTGATTGGAAATATAAACCACCCATCATTGTCTCCTTGATCTCAGAGCACTTTACATAAGAATGCTTATCAAGCATGCTGGTTTATACCTCTAATTCCGGGACTCAGAAGGCAGAAACAGGAAAATTTTCATGAATTTGGAGCTACATGGTGAGTTGAAGGCCAACCTGGATTACCAAATGAGACCCAACTGAAAGAATGATTCTATTTTGTGTGTATGTATTTTTTTTTTTTTTTTTTTTGAGACAGGGTTTCTTTGTGTAGCCCTGGCCGTTCTGGAACTCACTCTGTTGACAAGGCCAGCCTCAAACTCAGAGACCCCCTGCCTTTGCCTCCCAAGTGCTGAAATTAAAGGTGTGCACAATAACACCCAGCATAAGTCTATTTTATAACCCAGTTTTCCACTAGATTTCAAGCTTCCCAGAGCCAGGTAGCATGCCTTTTTTCCTTCATATTCACAACATAAAGATGAGAATGGTTAAAACATCTTTTAAATGCCTAACTTCTACAAGGGACTATGGTAATTACTTTGAAATTAGAGTCTACAAATTGGTTCTTATACCTGTCATATGCCATGTACCCCTCCCCCATTGCCCCTAAAAATAGCATAGGACCAATTAGTTAGTCACCTGAGTGACTAACCATTTCAAAGTGGTTTTCAAATGACTGTGGTAGGTGTTTTGAATTTAGATGCTACAAACTGATCCTTGTGACTGACAGTTGCAAGACATGTCCCCTAGACCCTGAGAGGAAGGCACTAGTATTCTGTTTCATAACAGATGAAATTGAGCTCTAAACATTAAAATAGCAGATGATGACTGACATCTTTTTTTTTTAAAGACATCTTTTTAATCCGTTGGTTTCAGGAACAAATTTAAAAAGCCAAATTGAAAGTGGAAGCTTTCTTGAATCGTGGATTCAGTGAGGACAAGAAATATGATAGAGAAAAGAGTAACTGGGAGATATATTTTCCCAAATCAACTGTAAGTAAACCACAAATTATATCAATAAGCCCCACTTAGTAAAGACATAATTCTAACTCTGATCCAGCCCTGAGCAAATAATGTAAAATATATAATATCATTGTTCTTGAAAGGAAGTCTGACTCAAAACAACTGTTTCCTTTCAAAATCACAGTTATGGGCAGGTTTTTCCCGCTGGAAAAACAGTTATGTATTAATTAATCCTAACTCTAAAATTATGATCTAAAATGCCAAGATAAATTTGTAACTTTCTTTTAACTCTTCAATGCAGCAAGTTGTGAAGCAGATAATTATTTCAAGACCAAAACTAGATCAAATGCATATGTGTAGATAATGATTAAGTTGGGTGGAAGAATTTCTGTACCTTTGAAACTTGGAAGATTTCTTTAAATGGACTGATTTTCCCCAACATAATATTTTTATTATTTCTAAATTTCATACAATGCACCTTGATGGGAGATGTTATTCTGTAAACATGTTTCTCATACTGGTTAAACAATAAAGCACTGTTGAGCCAATGGAAAAGCAAGATAGGCGGGGCTAGGAGACAAGGAGGAAAGAGGAAGTGGTTAGGAGGAGTCAAGATGGAGAGCATGAGGAAGGAAGACACTGGCGCGGCTCCCAGATATGATGACCACATGGAAATACTTAGATAAGTAGAAATGGGTTAATCATTAAGACAGAGCTAGCCCATAAACAATAATGGTAACTGGCCAACATAATTGTATCAAATACAGAGTCTCTGTGTGTTATTTGGGGCTGGTGCGGCTGTGGGCCCAGATTGGTGGCAGGCGGGCTGGCGGGCTGGCGGCCAGCTGGAAAAACCTGCCCATAACAGCACCTCAGTCACACTCCCTTCCTATTCCTCCCAAGTCTACCATCCCACCCCTTGTGCACTCCTGCCACCACCACCACCCCCGCCAAAAAACTGCATCAAGTTCAATTTGTGTGCCCCTGTATTCATTCATTGGCGTATGGTCAAACTCACGGTAGATAGTCCCTCAAAAAAAACTGAGTCCTGCCCCAGCTCCACCACTATTAGATGCCATGAACTGTGAGTAGCAACATTTCAGCATCCCTATCATAGTTTTTAAGGACCCTCTTCTACAGCTTCCTGTCTGAACTGCTTCTTTGAGGTGGGGAGTGTCACAGAAGCCCTCAATATCTCTCATTCTCAGTTATGAGTCGTCATCAATACCACTGCCAAAGAAGCTTATTTGATCATGGCAGCCAGCCAGTCACAGCGTGGAACATGGACTTCCACTTGGTTTCTGGTGGCATCATGAATCACAGGCATCCACACAGCCTACCACAGCATATAATACAGGCCTCAACATGGCTTCTGGCAGCAGTATGGACCACCAGGACATCAACACGGATTATATCTATAACCTGATATCTTGATTATCATGATTCTTTATTCCCAGCAGACATATTTGCTAGCACAAATAAGAAGTGGCCCAAGAATGATGGCTAGGTAACATCCACAATGCCTTCTAGTTGCCTTTCAAAATGACCTAGAACCAACCTGGTCCATCTACCCCAATGAGTACTCTCTGAGTTTTGAATTTCTTGTGCCAAGTTCACTGCTTAGAAATTGCTTTCCTTCCCTTACAAGCTCCTCTCCCCCCCCAGAGGTGTGTGTGTGTGTGTGTGTGTGTGTGTGTGTGTGTGTGTGTGTGTGTGTGTGTATCAGAATTACAAAATTCTTAGGAACCCTAAAGCACCTCCCCATATCAGGCCCTTGAAAACAAACACGCACAAGTTTTCAAATTCATTTAGACCATTCAAGAGAAAAAAATCTCCACTGTGGATATTCACAGAGAATTACTGCTGAATCAACACCCAACTGGACGCTAATGATTAACTACATTTCCATGTTAAAATACTTACTACAACCTGCCTAGCAATTACATCTTGTTTTAGAGCACTTCTCGGGAGTAATGGTGAAGGATAACCCATTTACAATCTTCTATAAATAAAAACACATATAAGCAATGAAAATACCTACAGCAGATTTTCTTCCAGAGGAAGGAAGTTAACTATCTGGGGACAGGCATTACATATAAATATTAGTATTGAAGACCCACCGTGCTGTTTGGCATACTATTTGCTTCTAATAGATACTGGATAAGTAGCAGAGAATGTGCTGAGGTATATGTGTATTGATGATTGTGACTGATATCAAAAGTGAACAAATGCTATTAGTAAATCCATGTACTTGTAGATCATGTCCAAAAAATTGTGGATTTTTTCATTTTTAATTTTATTTTATGTAAAATAAATGTAAAAATGTTTTTGCCTACATATGTGTCTATATACCGTGTCCATACCTTGTGCCCATGAAGGCCAGAGACGGTGTCAAATTTCTTAAACTAGAGTTACAGATGATTCTGAGTCACTACGTGGGTGCTCAGAAATCCCAGGTCCTCTGGAAGTAAAGCTAGTGCTCTTAACCACTGAGCCTTCTCTCCAGAGCCAGTGGATGTGTTTTTTAATACTTGCAGGGTCACCAAAGATTGAAAGCGATGATTTGCTAAGCCTGATTCCATAATGACAAAGTCTAAGATAACCATTCACATGGAAGCCAAGTTCAGTTTAAGATGATAACTAAAAAAATAAGGCTTGACTATGTCAACTGAACAATTAATAACAATCCTTGAACTATGCATGTGTAATGTATTTGTTCATTCTGCCCACTTATGTATTCGAAGATTTTGAATCATGCCCACAGGATAAACTATGCTTGTATTTCTAAACATTTCTAAAAGCAAAAAATTACACACTCTAGATGGAGAAGGATGCCACTGAAAATCCTCTTAGCACAAAGTTCATTACTCTGTTTGTTTCCATAGTGCATTCATCTGATATTACATATAATTGAATTCAAAAAAATGGGATTATATATATTCTGTTCTTAATGATGTTTTTTTTTCATTTGTTTCTTTCTTGTCTGCCTCCTATGGTTTCTTAAATCAGATTAAAGCATTAACTAGCAAACCTATCCTAGTAGGCATTTATCAATTATTTTGCTGATTAGTAAGTTAAGTATTCGTTATTTTTCTAAGAAATAAGTTCATGATATGTATGTTCAAACTGTTAGCCAACTGAATGATGTAGAGATGGCATTCGGTTCAGAAATGTAAACTTGAACACAATATGTTAAAGCTCAAGAGCTTGTCAACAAAAAGCCGAATTGCTTAATGCAGGTTAATCCTGGGCGACTCTGATTGACCTAAACCTTTTCCATACAAGATAAGGAAAGGTCTTATTACCACATCAACTCTGCATTTAGGCTTTGAAATTCCTGACATTGAGGATGAGGTTGAGAAGAAAGAGAAATGAAACATTCAGACAGTGAAGCATTTCACTAGTAGGTTCCAAGTCTATGGTACACAGGCCCATCAATTACATAAACTCCCACAACATTTTTTTTAAAAGCAATAAACAAAGAAAAGGTCATTGCATTAACAGCAAACTGCAATGCTAGTCAAAGAAAAACAGCTGCCAGCATCAGGCAACACTTGGCCAATCTAAAGCAGAAAACAGGAGCTGTAAGAACTACTGTAGGATTTAAATCTTTGGGGAGTGATTTCCCTCTGATGGCTGCCATGCCTGCAAATACTGCAACCTAAATAATCAACCCAGTGGCCCTTTCATCAACAGTTCCCCTCCCCAAAACACAGGCCCCATCAAAGTCTGGAGTTTGGGTTATAGTCTATGAAATGTTAGAACAGGGTCATAAGGCTCTAACATCTAAATGTGTGGCCCATAAATCGTCCACAAAACCTCCTTTGTGGGAAAGTAATTATATATGTAAATTCTCCAGAATGAATCTCTGATTTAGGTAACAAAAAGAGTGATTCATTTATGTCAATTTTGCCTCCAACATGGATAAATGAGAATATAACATTTGGAGGCTTCAGTTCCAAGAACAGAGGTAATTTCACTGTCACAAGTGAAAGTGCAGAAAGAAAGCAAGGTGATTATAAAGTTAGAGTTATCAAATCTCTGCTTATTAACACTTTTGAGGGCTTTTATTCAGATCCATGATGGTTGGTGTTGCCAAACTTTGCATAATCTAGAAGCACCTGGAAGATGGACCTCTGGGCATGGGTATGGAGAATAACCTTGGTTTTGTACTTTGAGGTGGGAGACTTGCCAATTATAGGTGTCACTGTTCCCTGGCTGAGATCCTGGGCTGCACAAATGGAAAACAGACAATGAGCAGCAGCAATGCATCCATGCTTTCTATTCGTGGTGTGACCAGCTGCCTCAAGTTCCTGCTGCATTTGTTTTCTTACCATGATGGACTGTTCCCTGGGATGGTGAATGATTCCCTCAAGTTGCTTTGTCAGTGTATTTTGTCAGAAACAGGAAAGGAAATAACAAGGCTTAAGACTGCTTTCTCTTTATTATTATTATTATTGTTGTTTTATTTTATGTATCGATTTTACATATATCCTTCCCTCTTTTCCTCTCTCCCAACCTCCCATGCCCCCTGCCCACCCTCCCCTCCCATCTACCCAATCCACATGTAGGGTGATGCCCTCCAGGAGGGGTCATCTAAATCTGTCAAGTCATTTGGAGTAGGAACTAGGCCTTCTCTCCTGCCTCTAGGTTAAGGGAGTATCCCTCCATGGGGAATGTGCTCCCAAAGTCCTTTTGTGCACCAGGGATACATCCTGGTTCCACTGAGGTCCCTTAGACTGCTCAAGCCTTCTAACTGAGACCCATGTTCAGGGGGTCTGAGTCAGTTCCATGCTGGATTCCCAGCTATCAGTCTGGGGGCCCATTAGCTCCTCCTCATTCAAGTCAGCTATCTCTGTGTTTCTGTAGCCTGGTCTTGTCCTCCCTCTCTGCATCTGGATTCCAGTTAGGCTCAGTGTTTAGTTGTGGGTGTTTGCTTCTGTTTCCATCAGCTACTAGTTGAGGGCTCTATGATGGTGGATAAGTTAGTCACTGATCTCATTATCCTCAGGGAAGGATATTTATGGTAGCCTTTCCACTGTTGTTAGTTGGGGTCAGTCTTGTAGGTTTCTGGATATTTTTTTGTTTTCTCTTTAAACCTATAATGGTTCCCTCTTTTATGTTCTCTCTCCCTCTCCCTCCCTCTCTCTCTCTCTCTCTCTCTCTCTCTCTCTCTCTCTCTCTCTCTCTCTCTCTCTCTCTCTTCTCTCTTCTCTCTTCTTTCATCTATTCCTCCCCTGACTCAATCTTCCTAGTCCCCCGTGCTTTCCTCTCCTCCCCTTCTTTTTCTCGTAGTTCCCTCTCCACTCACTGCCCCCACCCCAACTCCCAATATGCTCAGGAGATCTTGTCCCTCTACCCTTCTATGAGGGATCTTATATGAATCTTTAAGACTGCTTTCTAATAATTAACTAATATCTGTATAGTAGTTGTTTTACTGACACTGTGATAAAACACCATGATTAAGACAATGTATAGAAAGTTTATTTGGGCTCACAGGTCCAGAGGTTTAGAGGTTTAGCTTAGGGACAGCATGGCAACAAGCAGTAGGCATGATGAACTGAAACTGAACTGAACTGAACTGAAAGTAGGGACAGGATTTTTGTTTGTTTGCTTGGCTGGTTGCTCTCTCCTCTCTCTCTCTCTCTCTCTCTCTCTCTCTCTCTCTCTCTCTCTCTCTCTCTCTCTCTCTCTCTCTCTCTCTCTGTGTGTGTGTGTGTGTGTGTGTGTGTGTGTGTGTGTGTGTGTTTCTTTAAGACATAGTCTTACAATGCAGCTCTGCCTGTCCTAGAGCTCCCTATGTAGATCAGGCATGCCTCAAACTCAGAGATAGACATGCTTCTGCCTTCCAAGTATTGTGATTAATGACTGTGCCACCACAATGACAGGGGGTAGGATTTTTAGCACTGAAAGTCTGTTCCCAGTAACATATTTTCTCTAGAGAGGTTGCATGTCATAAACCTCCTTAAATAAAGCTACCAGCTAAAGATCAAGAGTTCAAACGCCAGAGCCTATAGAGGATAGCCTCACTCAAACAAAATATGTACACCATACTGATGAAAATTAGCAGGAACCTCCCCTTTTCTTATGTAAAATATCCAAGGACACACTGTGACATCATGTCCACATAGAACTATTTTGGTCTAAATACAACCTCAGGGATCTCTTGTCAACAATCCCCAAGACATAAGCCACAATTCAGCCCATATATTTTGTACAAGTCCCACTTTATTTTTTTCTCATGTTTCTGCTTTGTACTTGCCAATGCTTTGTCCAGAGAAACTCCACACTATCCCTTTAACCCCACCTTGCCATCTTCCAAGGATACTAAACCCTTGCATACTCCTCCCGCAGTGACACAGCCAGAGGGTGGAGCTGGCTCTGGAAATACCGAACTTGGATTTGCATCTTGCCTCCACTCTCTATTAGTTTCTCAAACTTCCCTGTGCCTGTGTTTCTTCAACTCTGGCATGTGCAAAAATAACAACTGGAAATGTTGAGAATTTTGAACAAGGTAATATATTAATCAGGTCATCCTGAGAGACAGCCTAAAAGCTCAAAAACCATTAGCTATTGTCACTACCATAGCCAAGGACACTGTCATACCATCATGCATCTTTAAGACTCCATCTAAAGATACTAAACACAACTTCTTCCATAATACATTGATTGCTTATTCCTTTGTCCCACCCTTGAGGTTTGTACATAGATCTAAGGTGGTTGGTTCTAACAGAAAAATCATAGTTTTTTTTTTTTTTTTTTTTTTTTTTTTGCTCATGTGCTTCCTTTATTAAACCCTCTCAAGAATGAAGAGAACATTTTACTCATCTCTGTATTCCCAATAGGCACTTGTGCCTGAATCATGGGAGAGCCAAAAATAAATACTAGCTGAATTAATTAATGATGAAAAAAGTTCCTAAAAATTCATCTGAAAGCTGAACACTGGTCAACTGAATTGTCTTTGGCTGCTCTAAGGACATTTAGTCATATAAAACCATAAGAAAAAAAAAAAGACCAGGTAAAATGATGGTATCTCACATGGGAGGGTGGGAAAGAAGGAGGGAGGGAGGGAGAGAGAGAGGGAAAGAGGAAGGGAAGATGGGGAGGTGGGAGGGAGGAAGGGGAAGGGAACTGGGCTCGATGTGTAAAATTAAAAAAAAGTAAATAAATTATAAGAAAAAAAATTTGGCACCTCCATGAAAAAGGCAAGCCTGGGGTAGAATCCCAGACTTGTTTGCCCTGTTTGCAAGCTCTTGACCAAGTTCTTGGACCTCCCAGAGCCTCTGCATTATCCTTAGGTATGAAGAAAGCAGATGCCTTGTAAGGTCAACAATAAATGTTTCAATGTAAGTAAACCACTCTTTCTTTAGGGAATACTGCCCCTTCAGTATTTATCAGCAATTATTTTTGTACATGTAACTGTTGCTTCATAAATTGCCACTAAATTTGGATCTCTTGAAATTCTTCTCAGATCACTGTCATTACACTGGTACTATTTTTATTTCTTGTCCTATTTCTATGGTCTTAATCACACAGACAGTCAATACCCACTGTCTACAAAAAGACCACACCCCTTGATTTTCCTACTACTGAGAATTACTAGCTCTAAGAGAACTGTTGTACACATCTGCTCAAAACACTAATTTTAACATTACTTTGTGGAAGGAAAATCAGTAGACGTGGCCTCATGTCCTGGGAATTCAGGATTGGACTTAGCACAAGGAATTCTAATGAACTGAACAACTTCACAAAGACAAGGGAGACAGAGTGCAAGCAAGAGAAAAAGATGGCAAAGTTAAAAGGGCTGATGGGATAACTCGGTTGTACAGTGTTTGCCTGGCATGTGGAGGCCTGGCTTAAGTCCCAGTGTTTTGGGCGGAGAAAAAAGGAAAACAAGTCTCATCTCTTCTGTTAATTTGAACAAATTAACTTGACCCTAATAATGAAAATCTTTCAAGCTCACTAAAAAAGAAAATGTATTCATTAGTTTTTCTGCCAATCACACTAGAGATACTGTACATAAATGTCAAGATTACCAAATGATCCTACGCCTCCCTAAGAAAGAGCATAAATTACTCATGAACTCCAACCACGTGGTCAGGTCTAGCAGGGAAGTTAAAAGGGGAGATATGGTAAGGATTGACAGCTTCTGATTTCACAAATCCAGGACACTGACATTTTATCCCTAGTCATTTCTCTCCAACCAGTTTATCCCTGGGCATTCCTTTGTTCTTTTACAAGAATAAAGGAAACAAGGAGAATGCAGTACCAATGTCACTACTCATAAAGGAAAAGTTGCATTAAATCTAGCCAAAGTCTCAAGATCAACTAAACTGGCTTGAATTATGCTTAGCTATCCAGCTTCTCTTGAAACCCTAAATCCTGACTTTCATAGGACTGCCCTGGTGAAGAATGGAAACCCAAAAATTCTGAGTATGGCTAAAGAGAGTCAACATCTGTGTGGTACATGTGGCATCATGTGCTGTATGGAGTAAAGATGTGGGTATAGTTAAAATCAGAAAATCCATAGTCCTCTTTGCACTAAGGAGTATACAGATTGCTTTTGTCACATTCCAAGGATATGAGCAGGAATAATAGACTGGTAACTTTATTTGCAAAAAAAAAAAAAATGCCTATCTAAAACTATAATAGTGTGGCCATTTACAAACAACTCCAGTATAAGGCTTAAATCCATAAACATGCAGCTTTATTTTAAATATAACATACAAAACAGTCAGTGTATCAGTACCATGTCCTGGAATATAACCAAACTATAAAGAACAGTTGTTCCATCTTTAAGAAAAAAGGGGAGACTGGTGTGTAATATTTTTAATATATGGATAGCTGGGTAGAGTAAATGACTGCTGCACAGAAGGTTTCTCTGTAAACACCGCAGCAAGTCTGGGGTTTTTTTCAACACAATAAATGACTGGTTTCAATCAGATGCAGCTAGCAGGAAATCCATGGCCCATAGGAGCAATTACCCATCTCGTGACTGAAGCACAGGGCAATTACAAGCTAGCAAAGTACACTCACTATACTGGAGCACTTGACGGCGTGATGCTGATGGCACTGGGACAAGAAGCAGCAGTTTGTGGCTTCATTTCTCAGCTTCAACCCTTCCCCAGTCTCTGTCATGCCCCTCTTATCACTCAGGACAGCAGCCTAGACAGAGAAATTGTGTCTGTAAAAGCATTATCATCTTTCACCAAACCACAGATATTAGGGCTCCTTCTACCTCATGCCTTGCTTGCAACACCTTAGAAGTGTTACACTCACCCTGGTTTTTGTTAACTGTATCATGCCCTGATCAGTGCAGTGAGGCCTGTGACTTCTCACCACAGTCACTTGTTCAATGTGTGGTGTCCATTCTTGACTAAAACAATCAGCCAAATCAACATTTCTAGCTGTTAAGGAAAAGAAACGATTAGGGAAAGAAATCAGAAACTATTCTCTTGGTTCACAGTGACAAACATCCCAACTGTTATCTTTGGAGAGTTAGACTTAAAGTAACCATTTGAGCAACACTGCAAAGGCTACCATAAATGTCCTTTCCTAATAATGAGATCAATGACTAACTTATCCACCATCATGGAGCCCTCAACTAGTAGCTGATGGAAACAGAAGCAAACACCCACAACTAAACACTGAGCCAAACTGCGATCCAGATTCAGAGAGGGAGGACAAGACCAGGCTACAGAAACACATAGAGATAGCTGATCTGAATGAGGAGGAGCTAATGGGCCCCCAGACTGATAGCTGGGAATCCAGCATGGGACTGACTCAGACCCCCTGAACATGGGTCTCAGTTAGGACTGAGCAGTCTAAGGGACCTCTGAGAGTGGAACCAGGATGTATTCCTGATGCACAAAAGGACTTTGGGGACACACCCCCCATGGAGGGATACTCCCTTAACCTAGAGACAGGAGAGAAGTCCTAGTCCCCTACTCCAAATGATTTGAAAAATGTAGATGACCCCTCCTGGAGGGCATCACCCTACATGTAGAGTTGGGGGTGATGGGAGGGGAGGGTGGTCAGGGGGCATAAGTGGGTGGGAGAGAGGGAGGGAAAGAGGGAGGGAGGGAGGAAGGAACACAGGGAGAGGGAACTGTGCTCGATATGTAAAAAAAAATAATAAAATAGAAGACAGTAAGCACCCCATGAAACTGATTTCCCAACCTCACTGCTTGTCCTTTTAATGTCTAATACTTTCAGAAGACTTTGTTTGGTGAGAATTAAAAGCTGTGCTACAGCCAGGAAACTATGGTAGATCTTTGTAAGTTTGAGTCCAATTTGGTCTACCATAGCAAATTCAAGAACAGCCAGAGATACATAGAAAGACCTTGACTCAAATATATAAATAAATAAATAAATAATAAAAAATAAATGCTGTGCTACAAATACACTGTCTCATTAGAATTTTACAAAACCACAAAGTATGTGCTATTATCCCCATTGGAAGAATAAAACATAAAACGGGTAGGGTAGGTTCTTTAAAACTCCACTGTTAAATATGCTGTTGACTCGGGGCTTTAATCAGGCCATGACTCGTAAATATCATATCATCTTGTCCCTGTTATAAGCAACTCTGTGAGTCATAACTATCATGAATAATTGGCAAAACTACAACATCATGTTCCCATGACAGACATTCACAATCAATCCCAACATCATTTCTCATTCACTGTTGACAGGACCACAGAATAACTCATCACAGTATTTTAGGAAGGTACGAGTCTTCAGCTCTTTCATTCCCAGAGTCTCTCTCTCTCTTTCTCTCTCTCTCTCCCCCCCCCCCCGTGTGTGTGTGTGTGTGTGTGTGTGTGTGTGTGTGTGTGTGTGTGTGTGTCCTTATATAAGCTACGCCAATCTCCAATTCATAATATTTTTCTTTTAGGTTTTTGGGAACAGGATCTTACTATCTAGACCAGACTGACCTTAAGCACATGGAGATCCACTTCCCTTTGCCTCCCCTGTGATGGGATTAAAGGCATGCACCACCACACCTAGCAAACTCACAAACTTTCTGTTTCAGCATCCCAGGTGCTGGGTTTACAAGCATGTGCCACTATGCCCAGCCCAGCCCTCAATTCCTTTGCAAACTCCAATTTAGAATTCTTCAATAACTGTTCTTGATAAGGTGCTTGATTATAGAATTCAATAAATATTAGAGTTTAAGGAATCACTTGTAGAAAGAGCATAGTTATATTTAGATCCAGACAGACAAGTGTTCAGTGTGTAACTCTCCAATTCCCTAGCTACATACATAGCTTAGGTACATTATCTACTCTCTAAATCATTGTGACCTTATCTGTAAAGGATGTTACTTCCAACCTTGCTAAGCTATCCTATCTATCATGAGACTAAAATAAGACGGTATCTAGTCTTAAGAGGAAACCAACCTTTCTGAAATACCAAACCTAATAATATTTTTTTTAAAGGTTAGTTTTGTGTGAAACTACTTGAATCTCCAAATACTACAGGAAGTTCAAGGAATATTCCTAGGAAGGAAGAGTGAAATTAGAAACAGCAAAGTGGTTACTGGCTGGAACCATAACCATGAAGACTGGAAGATGCTGCCCTCAGGGAGAACCCACAGCATTAAATAAAAAGAGAAACTAAACACTGCTCAGATCTTGGTTTGATATAGAGAAATGAAAGAAAGCACTATTGAGGAATGGGCCAAGGGTTGGAATATCTGTCATGACATGTGACTGAAGGAATGAAATAAGCTGCTTCTTCTCGGGCTTGGACCTCGATAGCAAGATTAAATCTTTGCTCACATCAACTTGAAAACCTCTAAAAAGGCTATAACAACACATAGCATAAACTGTGGAATTCATTGCACCAGGTTTTTTTTCTTTTGTGCCACCAACCAACTCTCAAATCATGACACAGAGACTTCTTAGTAGTTGTGAATGTTTGGCCTAGCATAGTTGTCTTCTGGCTAGCTCTTTTAACTTCAGTTAACCTGTCTCTCTTTATCTAGCTTTTGTACCTTTCTTCTGTGTATCTCACTTTCACTGTCTATGTCAGGCTGCCTGGCATCTGACTGGCTTCTTGCCCATGGCCTGTTCTCTCTTCCTTCTTTTATTCTTCCCCTTTTTCTCTTGAACCCAGATTTCTCCTATTTATTCTCTCTGCCTGCTAACACTGCCTATCTCTCTCCTGCCCAGCTATTGGCCAATCAGCTCTTTATTAGGCCAATCAGGTGCCTTATGCAGACAGGATGAAACAAATGCAACACATCTTTTCATAATTAAACAAATGCAACATGAGCAAAAGTAACACACCTTTACACAGTTAAAGTTATATTCTGCAGCATGAAACAAATGTAACACATCTTTAGCTACTTAAAATAATATTCCACAAGAATTCATTTTAAATACCATCAATCCTTGCCAGAATAATCAGTGCCCAATGTTCTTGGGGATTAGAACTTATGTCCAGCTTCATATTGAGGGAGCATCAAGCATGATATTATTCTCAAACAAAGTTCTCAGTGTGGCGTACTTCTTATTCACCCTTTCCCTAAGAATGAAAACATAATCCTTGTTTTTCAAAATGTACCTCAGGGTCCTCCCTACAAGGAAGTAAATCATTTCTGCCTCTCAGTAACTAAGTTCCCATGTATATTGTAGAAACAATACTGTGCCCAGTCAAGTTTCCAAGAGTGTCAGAGACTGGGATTCAGTTTTGTTCTTCTACATAATGCATTTTCTCTTGCTCCAAGAAGTTATAAAAGCACAGGAAATTCTCTTGTCAAAGCTGGATGATAGTGACCAGCACAGAGGTGATTATTCTGTTCGTTGTGGCCACATGCATTGGTGTGGTCCTCACAGGGCCTCTAGCCACATGGCAGCAGTCACATGGCAGCTCTGCAATTCCAGGTCCAGAAAATTTGATCCTTACTTCTGTCCTTTGAAGACACTAAACTCATCTGGCACACAGATGTACATGCAGGCAGAACACTCACACACATAAAAATAGAAGTTAAGAAAAGACAGCCAATAGATTTACTGTCCCTCACAGAGCTTATAGACACAGGTGAAACATAAGAACATGACTTTGCAAGGAGTCCAGAACAGTAAGGTAGTTATTAATACATAATAATCCATTCTTTCATATTCTTTTTCTAGTTTCTGTCTTCCCTTTCCTTGCTTTGTGATTAAAGGCATACACTTACGTATTAGAAGAATGTTACAGTACCATTTTGAAAGAATGATTATCATTGATGCCTAAAGCCCAAGACCCACCACGAACAATCCCTATCTCATCAACATCTTCTATTCTTGTTACAATAAGATGTATGTTATTGATCAAAAGTATTTATGGAAATCTGATGCTATGCTACTCATTCTTATATGTATTAAGTGATGCTTCAGAGAAAACACAAGATTTGGGATCTTTAAGGCCTCAATTGTTAAAATAGTTTTAACAATTGAATTACTGACAACTAAACAAACAGAAAAATATTCCAGTAGATCTCAAAGGTCCACTACCTTTGATTATTTTACATATCTTAAAACTGTGGTGTTAGCCTCTTTTTCATGACAAATGTACTCACTATTCACTCCTCACCTTATAGATGGTTTATGTTACTCCTTTGCAAAGTGTGTTTGCTGTGACATTCTTTCTGGTCTTCTTAGCCTCCTGGTTTCCACAACCCTTCCCATCACCCTCCAAAAAAAGGAGCCATAAAATTAAGAAAAAAATATCCAGCTGAAAGGGCAAGGTTTTCTAGAAGAGGAAAAAGAGTGGGGAAATGAATTAGTTCAGACCAAAAGCAATTATATTTTGAAGGCAGAAGCAGACATCTTCTGGCACAACTGTCAAGATGTTACAAAAAGATTAAAGGAGGTTTTTTTGTCATTTAAAATCTGTTTCTGGTTCAAAAAAAAGTGTGCTGTTCAGTTTGTGATTTTTAATAAGATTTCTCAATAGACTCACTGCTTAAAAAAAAAAGTGTGAGAAAAAAGAAGCAAAAAACTCGAAGGCCATACAGCAAACACCCTTGCAACTTTAATACAGTATCATTCATTTTCACCATTCTTGAGGATTTAGACAAGATATTTGTGGGAGGTTATACCCGTACAATAACCTGTCAACAAAATATACTTTCTGCTGAGACTTTTCAGGGTTTAAGCGTCTATGTGGTTAAAGTAGAAACATCAGATTAATTCCTTTCAAAACACTGTGAACTTTCACTTAAGCAGGCAAAAGCTGGTACTTTCTGCTGTTAACAGCATGCCAACCTCGCCCTCATACAGCCTCAAATGGCTATTCATTATTTTGTACCCATGCTTTGCAACTGTGGCTCCATCCATTCTCTATTAAGGTTGTGTATCAAACGTCTGCCTAGAAGACACATGAGGAAGATGTTGTGAAGAACTCACCAAGGTTGTCCAGTCAAAGTGAACATGATTTCCAGTACACCCCTGCCCTCTCCCCACCTTCATAAAATACATTCTGCTTTGGAACATGTTCAGGAGTCCTAATTTTATACATGAAATGTGAGCAACTTCCAAGTCATTCTGTCCTGTTCACTCAGCTTTTCGCCCCTCTCGTTATCAGAGTTCAGTATTCACACTTAAGGCTTCTCCTCTTCACCCTTGCTGGAAATCTCTTTCTCCTGGTGGGAACAGGGGGCCCAACCCTGGCCCACATGTATCTCAACAATTTGAGAAACTGTCACATGACAAATAAATGAAAAAAAGAAAGATGAGGGTGAGACAAAGGACATATTTTTTTTAAGACATGATTGTTGCACACTAACAAGGTGTCACACCCTCACCTAGATTTTCCCTATACATTGTCTTGTCCAATGCATGTAACAATTCCTGTATCCAAACACAGGGCTATGATCTTATTTGATGAAGCACTAAGAAGAGATAAGGGAACTAAGTCCATGATGTGAACTTAATGCTTGTGACTCCTTTCCCCAGATTCACACATAGAAACAATGACCATCAATATAGCATATTAAGAGATGTGGCCAAAGGCATAAAGTAATTAGACCATGACTCTAGCACCTTCATAAATGAGGCTTGTATCCTTCCTAGGACAGATATGAGGGTTACAGGTGTGACTTAGTGGTAGAAAACACATGCTTAGTACTTATGAGACCCTGAGTTTAATCCCTGGAATTAGAGGGGAGAGAGACAAAGATGACAGAGACAGAGATAGACAGAATGACAGTCAGAGACAGAAACAAAGAGAAATAGAGTCATGGAGAGAGGCAGAAGCAGGCAGAGAGAGAGAGAGAGAGACAGAGAGACAGAGAGAGCGCGCCTCATCACCATCCCTCTTCTCCTTCACTTGAGGATACAGTGGGAAGCACACCCTCCGGAGACACTAGTTCTGCCAATGCCTAGATCGTGGACTTCCAAGCCTTCAGAACTATGGGAAATACATTTGTGTCATTTAAGGTACCCAATCCACATCAATTTGTTATAGCAACTCAAACTGGCTAGTAAGGACAGAAGTCTGAGGCTCAGCTAACCAGATGACACAATGAACACATGGGAAAGTGCTTGATTTTTTTTCCCCTCCCCTTCCATTACCTCTGAGGTCTCTCCGCAGACAGCAGCCCAGTGGCCTGGACCATCAAAGAGAGTGAAAGCCTAAGCCACCAGGGTAGACAGAGATCAGGAGGGAGAGCCTGGGATCATCAATCAATCTCCAGTTCAGCGTGAACCTCCTCATGACCCAGCAACCACGTGGAAGATAGAATTCCCCACTCCAGCTCCCTGCCTTCAGAAGCCTGACCACAACAATCAAGCCATCATAATTCCCCAGGGCAAACCTACCTGCTCAGTGTATCTAATTGAGAGGAAGGGGTGACAGAGGTGCAAACAAAAGGGGAAAAAAATGTGCTCAGAGTATTTTGTATTTGTCAATGTGCAGTTGGCATGGGAGTGACCCGTGGTATTGAAATGGGACTGGCTGTGGGAAGAGAGGGCTGCTGCAAAGAAAGGAGAGTGTGGAGGATGAAAGTGAGACAGACAACTCAGAATTTTTCCCTTTTGAATTTCAACCTGTTGGATAAAAACAATAGCAAATGAGGCACTGAATATGCATGAGGCAGGGAAGGTATTTTAAGTTTTTCAGGAGACAGCTCGCTGAACGGAATTGCTAATTATGTCTCACATTGCTCCGTCCAATTCAGTTAGCTTGATTATGGCTGAGTTGTCAACTCCCCTGCTCTTGAGGTTCCACGGTTTCGGCCCGTTCTGAGGCTTAATACTAAATTAGAATTACATTTTTTAAAAAAATGTTTTTCCTTATTGAAGTGCTAGCATTAACCATCGTGACAATATAACCTTTCTCAACAAAAATAAAATTACAGCCACGAAGGGTTCAGATTCAAGGGTTTTTAGAGTTGGTGGAATGTGAGGAATAATCACAGCTGTGACAATTGCAAATTAAGATTGAACAATGAGCCAAATTAGAAGGGTGAGAAAGAGCAGAACACCATATGGAGTAACTTGCTGCTACCCCCACAGGATAGCTTCGATTTCTTAGGATGAGCAGGATTAGCCAACTGAGGAATGGACTAAACAGAGCCTGGGTTTTCACTAGCCCCAGCCACTGCCTCCATTGGGCCAACCCAGTAGCCTTCCGTTTATTTAGTCTCTTTGCTTTTAAAGTGGAACTTCACTTCAACTGTGGTATTGGTCCAAGAGAGGGATGGGGAGTAAAGCAAAGCCTTCACAGGACAGTTAACGGAGTTCTGGGCCCCGTCTATCTGCATTAGACTCTTCATCACTGCTACAGAAGAGCTGAGAAGACAGCTAAGGCAGAGAAGGATCGGTTTTGCTACCTGGTCAGATGTTTGGGTCCCTCATGGCAGACAGGTTTTGATGGAGCAAGGCAGCTTGTCTTATTGTAAACAGGAGGAGAGGGAGGAGAAAAGACAGGACCACAGCACAGCCCCAGCCACCTACCTCTTCCAGCAAAGCCTGCCCTTCTCCTACCTTTTATCAGCATCTAATAATGCCATCGTATTGTTAATTTGTTGAGGAATTAATCTGATGGTTTGGTCACAGCCCTTCAAATACAATCACTATCCAAAAATTCATCAGCTGCCAATAAGCTATCAATGCAAGAACCTTTGAGAGACATTTTAAGAGTTTGGGAAGAATTCACCATAAATGGCCAGGCCTCGGTGGCTCGCGGCCTTTGATCACAGCAGTGGCAGGCAGATCTCTGTGATCTCAAGGCCAGCCTGATCTACAGGGTGAGTTCCAGAGCAGGCTCCAAAGCTACACAGAGAAACCCTGTCTCAAAATAATAAGAAGAATAAGAATAAATAGAAAGAATTCACCGTAATGTAAATGAAAGAGAGCATGAGAGATTCCACAAAATGAATATTATTAGAGTAAGTTCATCCATAACTTTTTGTCAAATCCATTCTATTCTCAGTCAAGCCCTTCATGAACACATGAAGAACAATAGATGGCAGAGAGGAGGTAAAAATGAAGACACAGCAACTATGCCTGGGCACACCTAAAATCTCACCCTAAAGGGAAATTAGCATTGCTCCCACCTCTTTGTGGAAGGAAACACTGCTTGGGAGTCATGAAGGTCCAGAGTGCTGGTCCAAAGCAAGGATGCAACCAGAGATGTCTGCAACAGCAGGTGCTACTATGCTGGAATGCACTGAGTGGCAGGCAAAGGTGGCAGCAGCTGGCAGAGCAGCATCATGTCAAGAGAAGGCTCTCAGCTGAAAACATTTACTACATAACCCCTAAAAGTGATCTGGATAAGGGGGTGAAATATTTCTTAAGAGGACTGAGTTGGGAAAGTATGGCTACAAGAAGCCCAGATCATCTTATTTAGGAGCAATGAGAAGAGATCCAAGCCTCACTGGCCTAGAGCTGCAGCCAGTTGCTAAGATGATAATACTGGACTGCCGACCATATATATAAATATATATGATAATACTGGTAATACTGGACTGCCGATCATATATATATATATACATATATATATATATATATATATATATATATATATATATATATATATATATGGGAGTTCAGCCTACATCACATAGAACAGAGATGAGCCACCCCAGATGAGCTATGCCAAATAGCAAAAGTATAACTAACAAATGGTTATTTCATGACACTGTGCATGGTACTAGATAACTGAGTCGGTACTAAATATACTACATTTATTCCTGGTAAACCCCACTTTCAAGTCAGGGGGAAAAAATAGATTTTGAAAGCAATCCTAATTGTTCCCAAGCAATGTCTGAGGCTGACCTTAATCAGTGGCACTAGAGCAGCAACAATCATCTTTCATACTAAAATTCAAGTTTCAGCTACAGTGCATCGTTCTGCCTGAGCAGAAAAGTCTCCAATAGCAACAGATTCTATGCCCACATCTGTCTTCCCTGAATAGCATCAGAAGAGTGCTATGTGCGTGCACTTCAGCCTCAGAGATGTACCAACCACAAAAATGAGTTGGGGGTGCAGAGTACCATTGCATTATACAGACTTGGTTATTCACTGTACTGGGTTGCTGGTGGAACTGACCCCAAACATCTGCATTTGGAAAAAAGGAAATAAAAGTCTAATCTATAACTAAAGCGGCCAAATGACAGAAGAAGGGGAAGAAAAGCCAGCTTGAAAAAAATTCATAGCAAACAAACATATTCAATGGTTGTAGATGCTGTTTTCCCCTTTGGTGGGTGGCTCTGTTAGTCCACCTGTCTCGAGAGCAAAACCAGAAGATATATTGAGCAATATGCAGGGAAGGATTGTTTTCTTCTTTTGAAACCTAAGTGATGGAGATGTTGGAAGGTATCATTGTTTTTTAAATCTGAAATTGTCCTTATTTCTGTCTTTCATCCTGTCCCAATTTGGCCTGCTCTCAGTTACCATCGTTGGGGCAGAGGCCTTCTTAAACAAACTCTCCCTCTGCCCTGATTGAATCCCCTGTATCTTCATGCATCTCTGCTGCTCCAGCTTGGTTAAGGTTCCATTAGCTCTTTCTGAGCTTACGATCTAATTTGAACTCTCGGTGATCGTGGAAATACAGATATATTTCTTATTTTCAATGATGTCGGATTAGGCTGTCATCCTTAAGCAGCCAAGGTGGGGAAATTAAAATCACATCATGAATCGCAGCAACTGTTTATTCACTTGAACTCTTCCTCACAGGGGCTCTAGAGGCAAGTACATCAAGATGTTGTTTATAATTAAGTAAAATTACCCCAAAAATATATCCTGTTGCATATGATTTGTTATGGATGTTATGTTATGTCTGGATGCCTGTCTTTAAAGAGAGAGTAATTGGTTGTATTGCAATAGGTTTGCCTGCTTGCTTTGATGATGGATGCCAGTTGCAAGGCTCAACTCTAAGCTGATGATGCTTATTTTAAAAAAAAAAGAAGAAGAAGAAGAAAGAAAAAAGAAAAAGGAAAAAAAAGAGAGTGTTCCCATGATTCTAGTCAAAAGGTTCAGCCCCGTTCCCCCTTTTTTAAGTCTCCACAATATAATACACATTGAAAAACTAAACTAAACTCCATTTTCCACATGTTACTATTGAGCTCCATCTCTGTACCTAAAGACAACATGAAAGGGAAAACTCAAACTAAAGCAAACCTAAGCCCTAGCAGGAACAAAGAATGAAAGTCTGACAATATCAGAATAACCAATGGGAAGAACCGGAAAGGAGTCTCTGTCTTATATCACTTAAATCATACTCAAGATGGATCCTCTGACTAGAAGAGAGGTCAGGCACTCAAGATGGTGCTCCTGCAGCTGCCACCGAAGTGAGCATTTATCATGAATAGTTCCAGGTGAGAAGAAAGGGGCTTCCTTCCTCTCCCCTAATCCTCTTATGATGTGACCTGCTGGAGGTCTTTCCTTGATGTTTACAATAAACTCCTTCAAAGGCTGTTTAACTACTGCAGTTCTGAAGGCAACTCTGAGAGATGCCTAGGAACAAATTCCATCCTATAAATAACAAAACCTAGCTTTTTTTTTTCCTAAAAATTTTAATCCTTAAAATATTTCAGGCACTGGCACAAAAAAAAAGTTCTACTTCAGCTACTTCTAACCATGAATACAGCCTGTACTACCCATTCCTCTGCAAAGCCTCTATTCTTCACTCTGATGCCATGTGGTCGGCAGCATAGTAAGGCTTAAATAACCGATACTGGACTAAGGTCCAGAGCAATCATATGGCTCAGGTACAATCAATTACATCGTTCGATTATAATCTTTAGTTTATTCATTGCTCAGAATCAATGAGTGTGTGTGGTGTGTGTGTGTGTGTGTGTGTGTGTGTGTGTGTGTGTGTGTGTGTGTGTGTGTGTGGGGTGTGTGTGTGTGTGTGTGTGTGTGTGTGTGTGTGTGTGTGTGTGTGCACCCTCATATATGTGTGTCATTCTAGTGCCCACAGAAGGCAGGAGACATCAGATCCCCTGGAGCTAGAGTTACAGATGGTTGTGAGAGGCACAACATGGGTGCTAAGGCTTATGCATCAGTAAGCACCTACAGCACTAAGCCACCTCTTCAACCCCACATCATGACTTCTTTAAGTCAATGAAGTATTTAATATTAAATTAGAGAACCTGGAGGCAATAGAATACCATTGCTCCCAAAATAAACACAATCCCTGT
The DNA here is from genome assembly GCA_030556225.1 of Cricetiscus sungorus. Taxonomy (NCBI): domain Eukaryota; kingdom Metazoa; phylum Chordata; class Mammalia; order Rodentia; family Cricetidae; genus Cricetiscus; species Cricetiscus sungorus. The sequence goes on from JANBXA010000069.1 coordinate 22,121,675, forward strand.
TTGCAATAAGTGACTGAGCCTAAAAGGAGCAAATCAAAGGCCAGGAACAAAACACAATGAGATTCTCTGGATGTTCCCCATCCTAACCACTCTTGAGAGCACCATAAGATTATAGACATACAGAGATGCCTGTGCAGACATGGATAGTGAAGAAGATTAGCTACTACACTCCCTTTTGCTTCAGCAAAAGTTGCTGACATAAGCAAAGAGCTCTGATTATTGGCATAGTTATTTTTATTTTTTCTCTTCAAAGACAGGAAAACTGAAACACAGAAGATTTTTAAATAATTTCCCCAAGATCACAATGGTGTAAGTGACAGAACCTTGGTTCAAGCTAAACTCAGTAGAAGCCCAGAGTCAAGGTCCTTAAAGATCACAGTATATAATCTATTAAGCAAATCTATTGTGCCAGCCATTTTCAGAATAAAACCAGAAATAATGATGTTCTTTGACACACAGTTCTGAAAGGGAAATAGAGGGGGCTGCATGGTACGAAGGACCCTGGGCTGATATTGTGTAAACAGCTGCAGTGGTGCATTTTTAGTGAGCTTGGTATATATGTAAGAAAACTATGTGAGTATGAGGTAGACAGAGAGCAGCATCCTCCACCGTCTCTGCTACCGTTCCTGCTTAACTTTCCTCATTGGTAGATTGTGATCTGGAAATGTAAGCCAAATAAACCCTTTCCGTTTCCAGGTTGCTTTTGGTTGTGATGTTTATTAAAGCAAGAAGAAAGCAAACTAAAACAATGGCAGTCTTTGAAAACACATTATGTTTGGCACTGCTTGACTTATTCTTCTAAAGAGCTCTGTGAAGTAGATAGTGCAAGGATTCTGCTATCCATTTTGTAGGTAAGGAAAGAATCTCCCAAGATAAAATGAATAAAATGAAACCAAGTCTGCACACTGCCCTTCTAAGGCCAAGTCAGTCCTTATCTCTTCACCATACTAATTATTGTCTTTTAAAACACATAAGCGTTGTTATGACATTTAGAAAAAAAGATAAAGTTCTCAGACCAAAAATTTAAATCCCCCACTCAATGCCAAACCACTTTTGGAAATTCTGATAACAATATCTATCCAAACCTGTAAACAGTAAGGATTTCTTTTTAGCCATAGTAATTCTTATATTCATTTCAATATATTTTTAATTGAAACGGAATTATATCACTTTTTCCCCCTCTTTCTTCCCTCCAGTCTCTCCCAGACATCCTCCTTCAAACCCTTTCCATGTCTCCCACTCTCTCAAGTTGATAGCATCTTTCTTTGATTTTTATTGTTACATATATAGCATTGGTTGTCCAGTACACAGTGGTCAGCCTCATAACTATATACACACTAACTCGTATACATGTATGTACTGAATATTTTCTTCTAATTCTTTTATAACATTTAAGTTTGATTTGAAATATATTTTTAAGCAAGGTGTCATCTGAAAGTAGCTTTTATCTCTCTATGAAACTGATAATTCATGAGCATAGGATATAGATTAATCTAATTGTTTTACCCTCTTTATATACATGCACTCTTCTTGTTTTTTCTGAACGATTATTTCTATAATCTTAGTATAGGAAACTATAAATATAAAAGGTAGCTGGGCAGCGGTTGTGTGTGACTTTGATTCTAGCACTCTGGAGGCAGAAGCAGGTAGATCTCTAAGTTCAAGGCCAGTCTTGTTTATACTGCAAGTTCCAGGACAGCCAGAGCTACACAAAGGATCCCTGTCTGAAAAAAACCAATAAATAAATAAATAAATAAATAAATAAATAAATAAATACATTCATACATAAATAAATAACAAAAAGGGAAAAAATAAAGAATTTTTAATCATGAAAACTCACAATATATCAGTTGATTTTTAAAATGCAAGAGTATAAACTAGAAATATGTGCATTTACATTTATATGAAATGACTGATCAAAACCCTTAATCCACAGTATTGTTACAAATACTGAAAGATGTGTGTTCAAGTAAAAAGGAAATGGAGACTACCAGTAACAGTAATTTACAGAAAAAAATAAAACAAAACATAGAAACTGATGAAAAAAGAAACTGTGACAACTTCACTAGTGACATGGGGAAATTGTCACCTTCGTCTGTTGCTACAAACTCAATAATTGGTACCTTTGTAAAATTCTGTGAGTATCTAAAAGATTGCTGTATACTGTCTATTGAATATCTTCCTGGGAACTTCCCTAAAGAAGCAAAGATGTGGGCAAGCTACTTCACTTCAAGGTGCTCATTAGCCCACTTCAATGGCCAACAAAAAATTGCAAAGTTAAACAATAGCTGACTACATTAGTTACTCTTCTTGTCATTATGACAGTGACTAACAGAAGCAATTTAAGAATGAAAAGATTTGTTTAGACTCACAGTTTAGAGGGTTTGCAGTATCATGATGGCAAAGCATGACAGCTGAATGCTTGGTCTATGGTGGTAGGGGGTTGTTCTATGGCTAATTCACATCTTAGCAGACTAGATGGCATAGAGCTCAGGCAAGAAGCAGGGCCAAACTACAAACCTACAAGAAACAATATCTTCCTTCTTCCAGCCCCCACCTCCATAAGTTTCCATAACCTCCCAAAATAACATACCAATAGGGACCAAGTGTTCAAACACATGAGCTTACAGTAGACATTAGGCATTCAAACCATAACAATGACCAAGCAGTCTTTTATAATACTGAAATGGATTATTTTACAGTCCTGAAAATATAGTCATCTAAAGTTCACCAACTACTGTGTGTCAGGCATCTTGCTACACCATGGAAATACACAGGCCCTACCTACCATTATGCTATACATGGCCTAGTGGGACAATCAAAATAACACATAGAACTAAAAAGACATAATGGTGACCCATGGCTGGAAGAATTCCACTAAACCCTGAAAGCCTCTTACAGGAAAAAGGGAAGTCATGAGAGTTTCACAAGGTCAAATAGCTTTAAACTGAGGCATGAAAGAAAAATTTTGTTTGGATCTTAAATGTTCCCCATAGACCCAAGTCGTGTTCACTAGTGTGGCACAATGGGGGAATGGTGGAAACTTAGGAGGTGAGGCCTCATGGGAGATAGTGATAATATGACCTCAAAAGTGATGGGACTCAGACACCTTTTTCCTCACTTCCTAAGATGAGCAGTGTCAATGTCCCTATGACACTATGACACAGGCTCCCAGCATGATATCCTGCCCTGTCCCAACAATGGGGCTGTCTGAACAAACACTAAATCCTCCAAAAGCATGAATCAAAATAATAATAGCTTTCTCTCTTATAAGTTGAGGATCTCAGCTGTTTGTTAATAGTGAGGGAAAGCTCACTGACACAGAGGAGAGTTACCTGGGTAGCTAAAGGGTAACTAGTAAAGGGTCCAAACACATAGAACTTGACTGTTGACTATTTTTTTTTTGCATACTCTGCATATTGTTGAAGAAAGTATATGGATGCAGAAAACAAAAGAATGGCTAGGGTGAAACAGAGCAAAATGCTAGATGTTTGCTGGACTCACCTATGTGTAGGTGGAATTTATAAAATTCTGTGAGTATCTAAAAGACTGCTGTATACTGCCTATTGATTATCTTCTTCCCAGGAACTTCCCTAAAGAAGCAAAGATGTGGACAAGCTATTTCACAAGCTCTGACTTGCTTTAACTAGAGAAGGAGTTAAGAAACACTACAATCTCCAGAGTGAGCCATACTTCCACACTTGCATATCTTTAGTTACAAATGACTATTTACCTGTCAGTTGAGCTGAGAACACCATTGGTTTGCCTTTGAAGTGAACCCCTCTCAGATTTAAAGAATTCTTTTTTTTTTTTTTCTTTTTCTTTTTTTAAGCCGTTGAAGGCTTACTTGATCTAAGTCTCGGGCACGTTTGAAGTTGTGACTTAATGGAAGATTATTTTTACTCACAGTGATCAAGCAGTTAATGAGATAAAGTAGTGAGGAGACAAGCTTAATAGAATATGTGGTTGCACCGCATGTTAATCTTTATAAAAGGCAAAATGAAAATAACAGGAAACCAGGAAGAAATTGGGACAGATGGCTGAACAGCTCAACGACAGGAAAAACAACTCTTTTCTACATGGGTTTTTCAAGCAAGCCCTTCTCACGATCAGTCCAATACATAAAATGGTACCAAAGAAAGGAAAGACAGAACATGAAGGCTGAAAGCTTCCAAGTGACTGTTTCCTTGAGACCCTCATCTGACCCTTGTCCCTTCCCTGACATTCCTTTAAATGTCAAAGTCCATCTGGAGTCATGACTACAGGTTTTCAATACAGAAAGAAGATAGCATAGACAGTCACCATCTCTGTCCATGCCCAGTGCCATACTAACTTCCATGAATTAAGAAGATAAGGAGGACACCAACCATACACTGCAGAGGCCATGGATGCAGGTGGCAGAAAAAGGAAGAGAATGCCAACTCCACTACTAAACCAACCCCCACGGTAGTTCTGAAGCATCGCTCTTTAGTGGTGGAGGTGGTAGGAAGGGATTGTTCTTCTTTGCTTCTTTTTCCACCCAGAGCAGACCAAAAACCCAAACCCCTTCATTTTCACTTCAAATCAGAATACATATGGAGACAAGCTAGTCACTGGGAAGAAAACAAAGCCCTCAATAGCAGTTATCTCTTTAATCAATGGGTTTAACTTACTGATGTGGAGATAAAACCAATGGTGATGGAATATTGAGCTAATTTTGAGAAAATGGCAATGCTAAGTGTCCCACTGGTACTCCAGCAGCCTCTGAATCTTAATCATTCCTGAAGTGTGTTAAAGATCCCAGACATGGTAGTACACACACAGCACTCAGGACACAGAGAGAGGTCTATCTATATGCACTAGAAGGCAGCCTGGTCTGCATAGTGAGTTCCAAGACAGCCAGAGCTACATAGTGAGATACTACCAAGAATGAAAGAAAGAAAGAAAGAAAGAAAGAAAGAAAGAAAGAAAGAAAGAAAGAAAGAAAGAAAGGAAGGAAGGAAGGAAGGAAGAAAGGAAGAAAGGAAGGACATATTCCTGATGCTGCACCTTCAACTGTTTTGATTTGTTAGAATAAAGTTAGGACACATGAGCCAGGAATTTTCAAACATTTGAACACACTTCCTTTCTGTAGCTTTTACTTTCATTGTCTACAGTGATTGGAGGATTAAATTTCTGTTGGAGCTTGCTAAAGGTGGATTTAGGAACTGGAACCAGTTATAATTGAACCAGTTATAATTGAACCTCTGGTACCCAGAAACACTAGTGCAGATGACAGCCCTTACAGGAAATATACCTTGGCTTCCTCCCTCCGTGCCTCAGTCTACCAAGCCAAGTATTCAGAGTTAGTTCTGTATTTGTGGGTGACGTAAGGAATGTGACATCACAAAAGGGCAGGCCTGTAGAACTTAAACCACAAGGATAGTTCTAGATCACTTTCCTCATTCAATGATACATGTTTCTTCTAATCTGCATAACAACAAAAGCTATATAGGAGATGGATATCTGTGTGACCGTCCCTCCCATTCCCCACCAAGGTCATCTTCAATCCTCACCACATAGCTCCTTCTAGCCTTAAATGCAGGACACTGCTGATCACCCAAAGTAGGATGATCTCAGCACTCAGTTACCTCTCTATGTCACTGCTCCTCACCACAGCTTACAACCAAGGGAATGCCCCCTTTGTTGTTCATGAGCTCAGTCCTTCATTAAGAGTGATTGTGTCTATATTTTATTTAGAATGTCTAGGAGGTGTGGGGTGGGAAAGATATTTAGTCTTGTGGTTCTTTGTTTTTAGATTACTGGAAATAGATGTAATAGACTTGCTTAGCAAGCACCACACGTGATTCTTATCTATACTCTGTTTGAGAGCATTATAACTTTCAGTGAGACTTACTTATGGCATAAAAAGCAGGGCATAAAACACTTCCACTTGTTTAATTTCATCCTTCTAACAGGCTTGCAAAGCAAGTAGTGCTAGTATTCTCATTCTAATTTTTTCCTGGGAAAGCCTAGTCAGACTAACTTTCTTGCCCAAAGATAAAAATAAAACAATTAAACACATACACACAAAATAACACACACACACACAAAAACCTCCGATTTCCTGAAGATTGGCCCAGTGCATTGTATTTAATCATTTCCCAAGTTATAAGTTAGCTTTCCAGGATATCATTATCTGTCTGAAGGGTCCAAATCAATTTGAAATAAGTTTGGTAAACTTTATCCAAAGGCTATAAATCTGTGCTTTTCTCTTCTGTGTGAGCTGGACACTGACACCCTGGTTCATAACTGCAGAATTTTGAAGTAAAGTAACTTCTCCAGTCCTTGTGTGGTACCAGACACCTATCATCTCAGTCACTTGAGAGGATGAAGGAGGAAGACCACACTTAAAGGCCAACCTGGGCACCAAATTGAGGCATGGTTCACAATTAAATAAATAAATAAATAAATAAATAATATTTTAAACTAATTTCTTTGGGTAATAATATTTATTTTCATCAAGCAAAGTGGCTCATGCCTATAAATCTGAGCACTCAGGAAGCTAAAAGTTTTCATAAGCTTGGGCTTACCTGGAGTACATTTTAAGTTGAGACCAGCCCTGTCTGTAGCAAGACCCTGTCAGGAAAACAAATAAACAAACAGAAGAACTAAAATAACCACTAAAAATATATGGAATTTAATGTTAAAATGCTCTCCATATGCATTATCCAGGATTATTAGTATGTCCCTGACTTTTCATGGTCCAGTCACTCCTCAGGGTCCATGTTCCCAGCAGCACTAAACATGAGAACGTAGCCCCTCCTCTGCCTCCTGGTTAGCACATGACCACCCTCAGCCACACAGATTCCACAAACATCCACTGTATGCCTGGAAACAACTACCAATTTTCCTCTTATCCAGACTAAGTCTTGATGTTCTGCAAAGAAATTCACAATGGAATTAACATTGCAGCAGCAGATCTGGACCTTCGTAATGCTGCAACACTTAAGTACAGTTCCTCATGTTGCAGTGATTCCCAACCATAAGGTTATTTTTGTTGCTACTTCATAACTGTAATCTTGCTATGGTTCTAAATCATAATGTAAATATCTTTGGAGATAGAGGTTTGTCAAAGGATTCAAGACCCACAGGTTGAGACCCGATGCATGAGAGGGTTCAACTTACTCCAAAGGGCCTTCTAGTACACATCATGCAACATACAGTGCTTTTCTGCTCTGCCCAGGGTTAAGAGCACCCTTTTTTCTCCTTACAATTCTCTCCTTTTCTTCCTTACATTAAAGTTCTCAGTGAATGAGTGTCTTTCCTGTAGAAGACATGCAAGAATTTTCACTCACAATCAAATTGCCATGAAAACTTAAAAGAATTTGTTTAAAGGGGAGTTAATTAATTTTATTTTAGTATTGTTGTTCAAGTGCCTTTGAAATTGCTGCCTCTGTTTTTTCCTTCAGGGCCAAGCTGGTTCCCTTTAGTCACTTTAGCATAGTGTAATTTGCATGAATGTAAAAACATTTTATCTGCATTAGCATTCAGAACATGATTAGTCTATATAGTTAAGCTCAGACCAGACAGGAAAACTAAGAATTCACAAACATAAGGCCAGATATTGTTTATTCCTTCATCTTAACACTCAACTGCCATCCCAGAATGAGTGGAAGAACAAGTTATAGCATTACATGAATAAAGTTAAGCAGAATATTAAGCACAACCCTGGAAGTATAGCTCAGTTGGGAAAGGACTTGCCTAGCATTCACAATACCCTGAGTTGAAGCATTAGAATGTGTTTGTGCATATAAACCAGGTGTGCATGCTTGTAATCCCAAGATTTACTCAAGAGGTAAAGGAGGAAGGATCAGAAATTTAAGGTCAACCTGGGCCACATGAGACCCTAAGGAAAGTAAAGGAAAAGAGGCACAGACAGGCCTGATTGGTGCACTCTTATAATCCAATCACTTATGGAAGTAGAAGTATAAGATCCAATCTGCAGTTTAAGGCCATTATTAGCTATGTCATGAGTTCAAGGCCAAACTGGGATACATGAAATCTTGTCTAGAAAAAAAAAACAGCAATGAAGGAAGAGAGAAGGAGGAGGTGAGAAGGAGAGAAGGAGAGGAGAGAGAAGGCTCAAAGTTTGGCAACAGGTATAAAAATACATCGAATCAGATAGCCACGAAGCTCTCACTTTTCAATTCAGAACTGCACCAGTAAATGAAAAAGTCTGGAAGCATTTTTAAAAATAGGTATTATTTCTAGACAGAAAGAGTAGCTTAAACCCTACCTAAGCTTGAATATGGCGGCTTAAAAATAACTGTTAAAAATAGATCATTGTCTGCAAGCCACGGAGTCTGTAAGAGATTGTCAGTGGTATGAACTGCCCACGGTGCCTCTCATATTCTGGGATGAGAAAATCCCCAAAGGGAAAAAAAATGTTGCATTCTCTCTAGAAACAAAATTTGGCTTGAGACTGGTGGAAGACTCTAGAACTCAACAAGGTTTCAGGTAGCTGTATAGGTGCAGTGCTATAGCAGGTAGAGTCCATAGATACAACAATATCTTAACAACTTCCTTGTAAATATGTATGCATGTACAAAGAATGTGCAATTGCACTTGACCAATTTGTAATTGTTCTCCCATCAAGGTTTCTGAAACTCTATGTGGTGGAGGGTGAACCTAGTTTTGTTTGTTAGTTTCTGTCCCATTGAGGGTTGATGATGATGGGCTGTATACATGTAACTCACCATTCTGGCTTCGCATCACCAACAGGACTCTTCTGTTTAACAGGAACAGCCCACTGATGTGTCACAACCTTAACCAAGTACTATAAAAGTCTATAGGTACAGTATTCATGTTCTCTTGATCTCAACAGGGAACACACAATGTTGAAGCACAGAACACACTCCAAGCATCCCTGGTAAAAGGCATGGAGATGGGGCTGGGGAGATGCTCAACAGTTAAGAACAAATGCCATTCTGGCAGAAGTCCTGAGTCCAGTTCCCAGCACACACATGGGGCAGCTGGCAACCACTTCTAACTCCAGCTATAGAAGATCTGACATCCCCTTCTGGCCTCTGTAGCCACTGCACAAGCTCACACAAAGGCATAACTAAAAATAAAATTGAAATAATCTTTAAGACATATGGCTTCATCTCAGTTATTAGCTACAGTTATAACACAATTTAGCACTGACTAAGACAGATAGTTAAAGAAAACCAATGTGGTACTTCTTGCTAACTTTTTCATCAGCTTCCTTGATAGATATCCTGATACAGAAAAAGAATTCTGCATTTATAAATGTTTATAACTACAGGTTTTTCTATTCTAGTTTATTTGATTTATAAATCCAAATATACATTAAAAAACATGTATAAATTTGTTATTATTCTCAAAATAGAATATTAGTAATATACAAAATAAAGCATGAGTTTAACTCTAGAGACACGCTATTATAATTTATAATGTAACCAAAATTAAAGAATTAAGATCAGCAAAAGTTTTCAATTAAATATGCTTTTTGATATTGCAACTAAAGTAGCAAGATGATTTAGAGAGTTCGGTGTTCTGATTTGGTCATTCTATATTATATTCATATATTATCACATCAAGTGTGTGTGGTGGGGCACATCTGTGTTCCTAGGTCTCAGGCAGATCAAGGCCAATCGGAAACAATAAGACCTTGTCTCAAAAGAAAATAATCAGCCAGGTGTTGGTGGCGCAAACCTTTAATCCCAGCACTTAGGACACAAAGGCAGGTAGATCTCAGTGAGTTTGAGGACAGCCTGGTATACAAAGTGAGTTCCATGACAGCCAGGACTGTTACAGAGAATCCCTTTCTTGAGAAACTAAAACAAAAAAGAAAAAAAGAAAAAGAAAAAGAAAAAAATCATCTCACTTTGTACCCAAAAATTTCAGCTGTGTCTTGTCAATGTGCAATAAAAAAATAATAAATAAGTAAATGCAAGTATTAAATGTAAGAGGAAAATGGACTGCCTTAACCTGGTAAATAATTTCAAAACAGAAGCTTATAGAAAACAAAATATATAAGGAAGAAAGACCAAAATGCTTCCTTTCAAATTAGAAGGCAGCCCTGGCTCAACCATGCAGAGCTGAACTCGAGAGAGACAAGTAGATAGAAAATCCTGCATTCAAACTATCAGATGGAGGAACTGCCAGTATTCATTGATATACAGAATTCCCTATGGAAAACCAATTAAAACAAATATGAAGACTCAGATATTATGGTAGAAATATGACCAACTGATTTGGTTTTTTTACATGCATTTAGTGGGAAGGGACTGTGTGAGCACACACAGCACAGCACTCACGTGTGGCGGTCAATGGCCAACTGACAAGAGCCGGTTCTCCCCTTCCACTACAGGGGCTGCAGAGCTTGAACTCAGGTCTTCAGGCTTGATAACAAGAGTTTCTGTCCCCTGAGCCAACTCACCAGATGTAGGATCAAGTTTTATAAGGCCACATTCTAATACATCAAGAAGTTAAGGATGTTAGAAAGAAATATGATGCTGCTGTCCTTATAGCCTGCCTTGAAAAGTGACACTGGCAGGCGAGAATTCTACCACTGAACCACCAATGCTAGACATAGGTGAGCATGATGGAGCAGGAAGATAGAGTCAGGCAGGGAAAGAATAGAGGAAAGCACAAAAAGAGATATCATAATAGAGGGAGCCATTATAGGTTTTATGAGAAATCTGGCACTAGGGAAATAACCAGAGATCTACAAAGATGACCCCGACTAACAATCTAAACAATGCCCTTACCCAGTAATGAGATTGATGACCACCTTATATGCCATCCTAAGCCTTCATCTACTAGCTGATGGAAGCAAAAGCAGACACCCACAGCTAAACACTGAGCCAAACTCTTGGAATCCAGTTGCAGACAGAGAGGAGCGATGAGCAAAAGGGTCAAGACCAAGCTGGAGAAACCCATAGAAACTGCTGACCTGAACAAGGGGGAGCTCATGGACTCCAGTCTGATAGCTGGGAAACAAGCAGAGGACCGACCCAGACTCCCTGAATGTGGTGTTAGTTGGGAGGACTGGGCAGTTTATGGGCCTCTGGTAGTGGATCAGTATTTCTCCCTAGTATAGTATGAACTTTGGGAGCCCATTCCACATAGAGGGATACTCCCTCAGCCTAGACACACGGGGGAGGGCCTAGGCCCTGATCCAAATGATATGACAGACTTTGAAGATCCCCCATGGTAGGACTCACCCTCCCTGGGGAGCAGAGGGGGATGGGATAGAGGCTGGTGGGGGAAACAGGGGAGGACAGGAGGGTGCCAGGAACTGGGATTGATATGTAAAACAAGCTTGTTTCAAATTTAAATTAAAAATATATATATATAAAATAAATAAGTGACACTGGGACTGCTACTAGCTGAAGGGACTCTCCACACCCAAAATTCCAGCCTTTTGCTGAGTATAATACTTTGGGCCTCTGCTATTTTTGTCATGGAATGTCCCCTAATAAACCATATACTAAAGGCTTGGTAACCAGCTTGGCCTTATTTGGAAGTGGAAATTCAGGTCCAATAGAAGTCTTTAGCCTTTTCCCCCTTGGGCTGCTTCCCTTCTCTCCTGGCTTCCTTCACAAAATACACCCACCAGTGTTTTCTGCCTTGCCACAAGACCAAAATCAATAAGGCCAACCAAACACAGACTGAGAAACCTCTGAAGCCCTAACTTAAATAAGATTATATCAGCTACTTTGTCACAGTGACAGAAATATGACATACATAAACCTTTCTGTATTGTGGAGATTCATTCTAGCTGCAGTGGGTTGGCAAGAGAAAGCTAGGCTTCAAAAACCCCGTCCAAGCTATGACTGCACTTTTTTAATTTGTGGGTGTGTCTTAAAGACAGCTTCTGCCTAAACAATAGCCAGCTTAACCCAAAGGATGGAAATTTCATCAACATAAGTCAAATTCTGCCTTTTGATTGACAGAGGAATTGATACCAATATGAAACAGGAACCTAACAAGAGTTTATGGAATACTGATGTAAGGCGACCAGAGGATGGGCACTCACAGTGGGTGACAGCTATTAGAAAAGCTATTAGGAGATTATAAATTGCAATAACAACCACAAGATGAAAAAAATCTCCCGGCCTCTGCAATAGCCTGGTAGGCTATAATGTCCTATTTCCTATGTTAGACCCTTTAGCCACGTTTTAAGAGATGACTTTAGACATTACCATCAGGAGGCCTTGTAGCAAAGGGCCAGGTGGCCATAAATTTTTTTCCTGCTCCCATGCAACTAAGCCTATATCGCTTCCCCTTGCATCTGAGTGGGTTCTCTAACAATGCTGATCAATAAAATGCAGCTGGTTCTCTTACAGCCTCTGGGCCCAGAACTGAAAGTACTGGCAGCCTCACTTGTAGTGTAGTTACCTACCATGTAAAAGGTCCAGTCCTGAGATTACTATGCTGAGCGGAAGCCAAGCCATAAAAAGAAACCCTGTAGAAAGGTAGATCCCTATGTGGTCATAAGCTATTCCAGATTCTGGCTATTCAAATCATCCCAGACCAGTGGCCAGAGACACTAAGTGATAAAGCCATCTTGGTGGAAAGCAAGTCTAAGCCAAGCCAGCCCCACTGCCAATCTGACAATGACCCCAAGAAAGACCCAAATAGGAACCACCCAACTGAATCTAGTCAGACTCCAAATTTGCAGGCCATAATTATTGCATTAACATCCCACATATCAGTATAACATATATAACAACTAGAGTAGTAATAAGTTATAAAACTGGACATTGTAGAGTATGCCTTTAATCCCAGCTCTTGGGAGGCAGAGGCAGGCAGTTCTCTGTGATTTCAAGGCCAGCCTTGTCTACAGAGTGAGTTCTAAGACAGCCAGGGCTACACAGAGAAACCCTGTCTTGAAAAAAAAAAAAGTAAAATCTAATAATAATTTACTAGGGGCAAGCTAGATGGATCAGCAAGCTAGATGCCACCAAGGTTCATTCCCAATACAAGTTTTATCCCCAGAGTCTATATGGTAGAAGGAAAGAGTCAATTCTTGCAATTGTACTCTGCTCTCCAGGTGTACACCATGGCATGGGCACACTCACAAATAAAGAAATAAACAAAGGATACATGAATAAAATTTAAGTGTGTTTGGGTTGTGTTTGTTCAGGTTGGGGATCAAAGCTAAGAGTCTTGTATATATGAAGCAAATGCCCTACCACTGGACCATTAGGTTTATCACACAATAGAAAACCAGAACATGAAGTTCCTGCTTACAGGCTGCTACCAGCCACATAAGGAAAGGCTGAGAGAACAGCATATGTGCAGCCTAAAAGGAAACATTCCAGAAAGGGGAATAACCATCTTCAAATATGTAAAACACTTGTCTGTGGAATAATGAAGAGTTTTATTTTCCAAAAGATAGAGCTGGGTCCAAGTCCATGTTGATAGTAAAGTAGACAGCATTGGACTGGAAAGACAACTGTCAAATGATAATATTCTCCAAAAGGGCAATAGAGCCTTCATTTCCTTGGGCCATGTTTGATTGTGCACAGGAGACATCTGGTCAACTTGGGTATTAAAAATGAACCAGAAGAGACTAGAAGTTGTGATCATTAATAGTGATCTAAACTAAAAACGTTTTACTCAGTTTCTCTTTTTATTTTACATCCTGACCACAATATCCCGTCCTTCCTCTCCCACCATTTCCTGCTCCCCCTCCTCCACCCCAATCTACCCCTCCTCTGTTTTTGTTCAAAGAGGGGCAGGCCTCCCACGGGTGTCAACAAACCATGACATATCAAGTGGAGGTAGGACTAAGCTCCTCCCCCTTTATTACGGTTGGGCAAGGCAATCCAGTATGAGGAACGGGATCCAAGAGCATTGCTTAATTTCCACTTGTTAAAAATCCTGGCTTGGGGGCTAAGGAGATGGTTCAGTCAGTAAAGTACTTGCCATGCAAGCAGGAGGCCTTGAGTTCAAATCCTCAGAACTAACATTAGAAGGTTGATACAACAGGATACCTATCATCTCAGCCCTGAGATGGCAGAAATGGAAAGATTCCCAGGCTCAGCAGCCATTCTCCCAGCCAACCATCAAGCTCCCCATTAGTGAGAGACCCTTAATATTACACACACACACACACACACACACACACACACACACACACACACACAATGGAGAGAGCAGAAGAGACAGAAATAATATGCAGATTTGAGAACAAACTCATGATATTGACTTAAACTAATAGTGTATTTAAAGAAGAGTTTCTTGGAAATCATATGTGCATTGTACCTTTAAGATGCTTAAGGAAGTGGCTCTCACATGTACCAAATTTTTTACAATGTTTATTGAAACCACTTTATGGAAAAGCTTTAGGACCAAACTAGACTGTCTAAATGTGAGTGACAGCTATGTGACTTAATCTGTTGATGGGGGCACTGGCAGTGGCACTAGGACCCATCCCAGGAGCATGAATTGGCTTTTTGGAGCCCACTCCCTATGGTGGGATACCTTGCTCACCCTTGATACAGGGGAGAGGGGCTTGGTCCTGCCTCACCTTGGTATGCCAGGCTTTGGTGACTCCCCAAGAAATGCCTGTCCCCCTCTGAGGAGTGGATATGAAATGGAAAAGGTGGGAGGGATGGAGGAGGAGCTGGGGTTGTTATGTAAAGTGAGGAATATTTTTTCAATTAAAAAATAAAGAAAAGGAAAGCTTTACAATGGAGAGAGATGACTCCACTTCCACCCTGACTACCCACCTCCTTCTAATGAATAACTCACTGTGGTCCGAAGATGATGTAAATCTAATTGAGTTTGGAGTATTCTCTTATTTATAAAACATTAAATTCTATAGGATTAAAGTCTCATATTTCATTATGACCTATTATTTTATGCTTCTATTTTATAGCTGAAGAAACTGAGGCACAGAGAGGTTGAGTAAGCTGCTCAAATATGCAGACAGAAAGCTCCTATCCCACTGCTCTGCCACCTAGGCAGATGGAGAAAACTTTATTAGTAAAAGCAATGACATGACTTAAGAAGTTCTGGGAAGCTTGTTCCTTTGTTTCCAAAAGCCCTCTTATTTCATTTTCAGATGGCAAGCAATAGTGGTAACAATGGCAAAAAGACAGTAGGCCAGAAAAGAAGATCTCTCCTTATGCAGAGATGCCAGCTTATTGAGGGTGAGTGTCCTAGGTAGAGCTTACAAGGTTGTAAACAACACTGCCCAGTTGTACCCACCCCACCAAAATCAGACAAATGCTCTATGGCATAGTGCACCTCAATGAAAGCTAGAAAATAAATTGCACTGACCCAAAGATAACAAATGCTAAACGATGCCATTCATTATTATTCCTTTCCATTAAGAACTACAGGCACAACAACAAAGATATTAAAAGAACCTGCCTTAGAATCAAACAAAAGGCACTCTTGTTATACTTCAGAATCAGTTCACCAAAAAGCTTCTACATATCTATCAGGAATAAATGAAAGATCATTCATTTAAGGACCCCGCTTTGATTTGTTATCATAATGGTATTGCCATTGTGAAGAAATCTCAGGGCAATCAATTGGCTCTTGTGATGTGTAAGCTTATGGTGACAAGCCATCTTTGGATCTTCTGGAGGACACAGCTATTTGTGGACATGTTTTCTGCTTTGATGGAAGAAAAAGAACCTTCAAGGTGGCCGAGTGTCTTTCACCTACAAGGCTGTGTGTATACTCAATCTCAGACCAGACGAGCTTGACTAACCACAGAAGTTGGGATGGGAGCCAGACTCATCCCACACATCTCTGTGGTCCTCCTGCCTTCTGGCAAACTCCAGGACCAGATTGGAAAATCTGTGCCCAGTTTGGGGGCCAAGTTTGGTGTGAACCAGGGATGATTTATAAGACTCTGGGTGGAGTCCACATGATATGTGCTCCTTTGGCCAAGTTTAGCTTTGGAGTTTCTGACTCATTTGAAGGAAAATATATTAGGTGGGGACAGATGGGATCCCTTACAGGGACCAGAGGAGTCTCCTCCAAATCCTATGAGACCCAAAAGCAACTGATTTTTCCACCTCTTTATTCAAAAGTCTAAAAAACATGCAACACACGTGGTGTCAAAAAGAAGTTGGATGTACAAGCACTTTCCAGGATTTGCCAAAAATAAAAATAAATTGCTTTTAATTTCTGAAGGGAGAAAGGCTGGATTGATTTTACAGGCTCTCCTCTAAACAGCAATTTACATGCTGAAACTGTAAAGCTGAGGGTAAAATATCCCTTCCTGGTGATTTGAAATCCGTTGATTAATTTCAAGTTGATGACCTTGTTCCCCTACAACAATAGAACTTTGATTCATCTCACTCTGGCTGCCTCTAACTAGTTTCCAACAATCACTAAACAAGTGGCAAGTCATGGCTATCCGATGGATGGAATCCCTATTAATAAATACAAATTAAATGAAGCATATCAAAAGAACCTGATCCTCATACCAAACTAAATAAGGTTTTTCTCTGCATTTAAAAGAGAAGAATACATCCCCAACTGAGAGAATCTCGGGCATTCTAAAACAGTGTTGTTCCACAGAAATACAATGGGAGCCACATATGTAATTTCACATAATTCCAACAAGCACATTAAAGTGTAAAAGCTCACAAAATCAATTTTTAAAATATTATTTTATTTAATCCAATAGACCCAGAATATTGTTATTTCAACATGCACCCAGTATTAAACTTTGATGAGACTTTTATTTTTATATTTTTTTTCCATAGGAGTCTTTGGAATCTGGTTTATATCTTGTTTACCCTTAACAGCATTCAATTTGCACTTTCCCCATTTCAAATGCTCAATGGACTTGTGTAGCTATTGGCTACCATCAGCAGACAGTGGGACTTTAAAGTAATAGCCATACTGTGTACATTTCAGTAAGGAAATCTTATAGTTAACCCAAATATAAGTTATAAGAATACGAGAGGTGGGCTGGGGGTGTGGTGCAGTGAATGGAATGCTAGCAAATTACAAATGAGGTCTTGAGCTTGCTCTTCAATACTGCATAACCAGGCTTGATGGCACACATTTACAATCCTAGACTTGGGGAGGTGGAAGCAGGAACATCAATAAGTTCAAGGGTATCCTCAGCTACATAGTGAATCTGAAATCAGGCTGGAATCTCAGAACTTGTGTCATAAAAGAGGTTTTGTTTTGCTTTTTTTTTTTAATCTGAGGAATGAATTTTTACTTCACTGAAATGATAATATGTAGAAGCAGTTTACCATAAAAATCCCAGGATTTCAAGAAGAACCTTCCCAAAGCTTCACTGCCACGTGCCTCAGTTTCCTCATCTGGACATAAAGGCAAGGGTAAGTCCTCCAGATATTTTTCAGGGCTTAGTGACGTAAATAAGTTAGCAAATTCCAAGTGCCTAAAATGGCATCCAGTATAACCTAATAATCAACAAGGCTTCACAAGAAAAGGCTGACCAAAATGTCTTAAAAGTAACATTGTCACTCATCGCCACAGCAAGCCCTGCACCTTTCATAATCCTAGTGCCTAGGAAATAATAAAGACTTTATCTGAAGATGCTCAGGGCACTTTAGAAATAAAAGGCATCTGGAAATGTTGTCTACCAATAGACTTTAGGGATCATGAACTATCAGGGGTGACCTTTAGCTGTGCCGTCACCAGGGAAATCTATGTCAAAACCACAATGAAATGCCATCTAGCCCCAATTAGAACGGGCATTACTAAGAAGACAAAAGACAAATAGTGCTAACGAAGATGTGACTCATGTCTTTTGTTCCTGATAATGTAAACTAGTACCACTATGATGCTCAATATCATGAAGGTTTCTCATAAAACTAGAAACAGAATTACTCTAGGATCCAATAAACTGCTAGCTAGTGCATAGACATCTTAAGGCAAGTAAATCAGTCAGAACAGGCATCTGTAACTGTAGGTTTACTGCAGCACTAATCCCAAAAGGCAAGGCGTGAAGTCAATAGGTATCCAGACAGACAGACAGACAGACAGACAGACAGATAGATAGATGGCACAAAAATACAACAGAATGCTATTCATCTGTAGATATGAATGAAATCTGGTCATTTGGATCTGAAGGACATTATGTTAAGTTTGACAGGTCAATCACAGAAAGACAAATGCCATTGGTTTTCCACTTAGTGTGGAAGCCAAAGAGCTGGTTTCAAAGTGGTTACCAGAGCCTGGAGAGAGAATGGAGGAGGTTAGGGAGAGAAGAGTTCATTGGGGTGTAGCTAGGATTCTATGAGAGTGGGGAAGTTATGGTTAACAACACTTTCTTTCAAAGACTAGAAGAGATGATTTTGAAAGTTGTTAGCACAGTTAATTCGCAAGTGACAGGTATGCCAATTACTCTCACCTAATCATTTACATGTATGTATCACAATGTACCCCATATAGATTCATGGTGGGAATCAAAAATGTAAAACTATATAATAAGATCAGAGTCTTCCAAGGCCCTTGTCCTGGGCACTTAGGCTCAATGGACTTGAGCCTAACACACACATCAGTTTGTGTGTTAGAACACTTGATTGACAGTTACTGGCACTGTTTTGGAAGCCTGCAGAACCTTTAAGGCATGGAACTTCATGCTTGCTGTCCCTGCTCCAGTTCCTCTCTGCTCTCTGAATATACTGTGACTCAAGCCTCCATGCCTTTCCCTCCATGGTGTGTTCCTTCTCAAACTCTAAACCAAAATCAAACCTTCCTCCCTTCAGTTGCTTCTGGTCAGGTATTTTGTTACAGCAATGAGGAAAGAGATCAATAAGTCTCATACAATACTTATAAGTTCTGCCTTACACACACATTGGAAAGGCCACTTTAGGTCCCTACCCCTCATCCCCAGGTGCATCTCCTTGGACATATGTACTGCCTGGTTTTATGTGTCAACTTGACACAAGCTAGAGTCATCAGTGAGGAAGGAAGCCTCCATGAGATCCAGCTGTATGGCATTTTCTTAAGTAGTGATTGATTCGGGAGGGTCCAGCCCATGGTGGGTGGTGCCATCCCTGGGCTGCTGGTTCTAGGTTCTATAAGAAATCAGACTGAACAAGCTATGAGAATAAGCCAGTAGGCAGCACTCCTCCATGGCCTCTGCAACAGCTCATTTTCCAGGATCCTTCCCTGTTTGAGTTCCTCTCCTGACTTCCTTCGATGATGAACAGCAGTGTGGAAGTGTAAGCTAGATAAACCCTTTCCTACACAACTTGCTTTGTGCCCATGGTGTTTGTTTCATTGAAGCAATAGAAACCCTAACTAAGACAGCATGCATGCTGATGCACCTTCTCTCTCTCAGTCCTGTTCCATCCCTTCCTATCACTAGCACTGATCTAAGTGCACTCCCATTGAACACTCTGCATGTTAAGAACCACAACCACTCCTAATGAGAGAACAGCTGCCTGTTGAAAAGAGAATTAGGACAGTGTGTAAGGCTGAATGGTGCACTAGCTGGAGTGAGGGTCTCAGTTCCCTTCCCCCACGAGAAAATAGTAAAGGTATATTTAACATTTTTTGCATAGTAATTTGTATTAATCAGGGCGATGCAGATGATGCTGTATGCCACACCTTATTGATTCTCTCTCTCTCTCTCTCTCTCTCTCTCTCTCTCTCTCTCTCTCTCTCTCTCTCTCTGACTTCCCTACCAGCATCGTATTTCTATTCCAAGCTAAAAAACCAAGCAGTGACAGAAGAAATAAGAACAGCTGGGAGCACCGAGACTCTTTCAAGAAAACCTCTTTCTTCTTTGGGTTATCCAAGACCACACGATACAACCAGGTGCATGCCAGCATGAGCCCAAACCACTGAATTCTCTCGAATATCGGACTTTCAAAAATCTTAAATTTGCCCTTTACTTAAAAAAGTCAATGATTTCACCAAGAAAGTTTGATTAGTTTCTTTTACTTTCTGTAATGAAGTGCCATCCTTTTCACACTTGAAAGGATCTTTGTAATAATGCAACATTGATCTTTTGAATACAGATGAGCTAACCTAGATAATAGGATTTAGAATGTGAAAAACTGGACTTGCAGTGATATTTAAGGTTCCAGTGCCATCAAGAGGAATTGTGGCACAAAAACATCTGTTTTCTGAGACAGCCTCTGAGTCTTCACAAATAAATGTAGAATCGTGTTTCCTCCTACAAACAGTGTTTATTTTGTTCGGCATCCTAAGAGAAGTAACATGCTGTGTTCCCAGATGTCAATCACCGAGTTGAGAGGGAGGAAAGAGGGGCATTTTGCTCTCAGATCTGTCTCTGTCTTTGGTTTTATGCCTCAAAGTTCTGAGAAGTAGACTCAGATCTAACACTGAAAAGCAGTTCTAATAACGTAAAATGGAGAGATGTTCATCCAAACAGTCTGTGACAGTCTCTATTAGATGCTGGGGTACAAAATGATTAAAAACAGTTCACTCTCCTGAAGAACTGGGGGGAGGGGGTAGAGCAGGCAAGCTCTGGAAAATGAAGTAAGTTCTCCAGAGAGTGGTGAAATGTAAGTACTGGATTGGCATCTCCCATTCCTTGAGGGGACGTGGAGGGTTGCTGCTATGCTCCCACCCTCCAAGAAACATAGAGTTCACACCTCTTTATATGAATCTTTACATGTAGGGAGTAATTCATACAATCAGGGACAATGTCATACCACCTATTAGAGTTAACAGTCGAGGGCCAGTGAGATAGCTCAGTGGGCAGAGGTGCTGGGCAGGTGTACAATTATAAAATGGTGAAATTACTATTTAAATTCAGTTTATCTGGCCCCCAAAGCCTGAAATATTTAATAACTAAGCTATACCAAATTATTTGACAGGGTTAAGTTAGGTCAGGAAGGCACAGAAGCAAAAATGAAGACTGGAGCACCCAGATAGGCCTATCAAGAAAGGCTAAATTGAGAAAGAGACCCAGTGAGGTGTAAGTCCTGCCTGGGGGGAAGACAAGTAATATGAAGTTGAGTTTGGGAACAGGGTTGGGTGCCAAACCTTGCAATGACACATCAGGTCAAAGAAATTAGGATAATGAACAAGAGGACAAAGCAGGGATGCACTCACTGGACTGCCTCCTAAAGCAAGGTCTTAGGGATGAGGCAAGACAGCAACAGCACAAATCTAAATGCAAAATACGAGTTTTGCAGAGCAGTGGCTGGGCTGACTGTTGCCCTCATCACAGCCAGATGAGGAATACAATTAGCCCCAGAGGCCGGCCTTCTGCGAAACCTACTTAGGAATTCAGTAACCTTAACCGGAATGGTCAGAGTTGTATTCACCAGAAAATATCCACTAGGGTTTTCAAACCCCATGAAATAAGGGTGTTTTTTTAAAGGGCATTCTAACTGTATATAAGTTCATTGAGCTACATAGATTTGGGGTCTGGCTAATTTTGGCATGTAATCTTTTTATTTTTGAGGGTTTTTTAACAATAAAGTTTATTTAAAGGAAAAGGAAAATGGCAAGAAGTGGGGAGGAATAAATTGAAAAGAAAGAAGATATAAATAAGGGAGGAAAACACAGGAGGGAAGGATTTCTTTATCCAGACCTAGGGAGGATGTCTCTGTGGGTAGTGATGGCTATGTTAGCATAAGGACTTAAGTTTGATCTGTAGCATCCATGAAAACAGCATATGATTATACACTAGTACCAGAGGTTAGTGGCAGGCAGATCTTGATGCAGTTTAGCCAAACAGCAAGCTTCAGGATCAGTAAAAGACCCTGCCTCCAGGAAACTCAACAATATGGCTACCCAAACAAGATCTGAAAAAGAGGTCATAAATATGAAAGTAAGGGAAGAGGGGCATGAGAAGGGCTGGAGAGAGGAAATGGAGAGGGAAATGATATAATTATATTCTAATTTTTAGAAGTTACAAATGGAAATTTTAAAGAGAAAAAGAGAGAGACCCTATCTCAAAAATAAGGTAAAAACTGATCACAGAAACACATTCCAGTGTTAACCCTTGGCCTCTATATATGCTCACACGGGTAAGTGCACCCACACGTGTACATATGCACACACATGGGCAATTTCTGAGATCAAACACTGGAGAAACCTGGTATGAAGTCATATCCTTTGAGAAAGTTGGGGCGTGCATTAGCATAAACTCAATTTAAACAAGCAATCATTTTCCAGGTTTATTTGACTGCTGAACCCCACGGGGTACATTCTGGGAAAGTACAGTTTAAGAGGAATGGGGGGGAGAAAGAACTGTGCTACATTCTGGAGGACAATGAAGAGAATTACAGAAGATGTAGACAGCCTGAGAACAAAAAGGCTTGAAGAAAAGCAAAGGTTAGTAGAATTATAGTCCAGAAGAGCTGACAATTCAGTTTGAAAGAATTAGGTCCAGAAAACAAAACTGGAAAAACCAAATGAAGAGAGGGCAGTTTCTGAAGAAAGAATCATATCCCAAGAAACCAAGTAGGAACACCGTGGTTTACTAACTCAAACCTGCACCAGAACAGATGCTGGGATGTGGGCTGTGTTTACAGTGGTGGTAACATATATGGTAGAAAGTGGCAGGGCTTTGAAATCTGTTCCATGCAAATCACATCTGATTTGAGGTCAGCCATATCATTTTCTTCCTGTGTTACTACAAGCAAGGATATGGCCCTCCCCCCATCCCATTTCTGGCAAGAGGAAAAACTAAGTTTTAAAGAAGTAGCTAACACGCCTATCATTACACTGTGAGAAATCTTCCTAGCCAGGACTCCCCAACAGGTGGATCTTCCTCCAGAGGAGAGGGTCCTGACCTCTTGCCTTCAAGTTCTTCTTCATTTGCCCAGTCCCCATGGTACCCTCTGGCATGGATGGGTTGCCTGTTGTATTTTTTAATACAATTTGTTTGCTGAACAGAAAGCAACAGAGCATCTGTGTTGTTTTTTTTTTTTAATTTACCAAATTCCACCTTTAAGCAACATGATATTTTTATTCCAAATACTAGCAATTATTATAGGCCTTTCATTTTAAGCTAGCAAATCCACTCTGTTAAGTATAAAACTGGACATTGTGCAGGTGACATTCCGTAGCATCTCTTGAAGATACGTATCTTAAATAGCTTCTACTCTTTGAGAAGCTTGCTTTTAGCGCCTCTCTCTCTCTCTCTCTCTCTCTCTCTCTCTCTCTCTCTCTCTCTCTCTCTCTCTCTCTCTCTCTCTCTCTCTCTCGGATTTACTTTTTGAAAACAGAGTCTTACTATGTGGCTCAGACTAAGCTTGAATCCATGGCAATCCCACTGTCTCCATCTCTGCAAACCATGGGACTCAATCTATTTCTTTCTCCGGTCTTCTTACTCTGCAATAAAATATTATAGTACATTCTGAACTAAGCAGATCTTAGGGTGTCTGTGGTTTTTTCTTTCCTTTCCCCTAAATTCCCCATGTCCCCCCGTGGAAGCTCAGAGTGAGCTTCCTGGCCCTACCATGGGTGGAATCTGTTCTGCATCCTAGGGGCTAAGTTCTGAAACCAGCAGCTGGAGCGAGTGTCTACAGTAACAAAGGGCCAGAGGCTCTGCCTGTGAAAGTGAAGGTGCCTAAAAAACCCCAGTGAACCTGGGCTTTGACTTGTAAATGCGGGCTTGGAAGGAGCAAAGTTGTGAGTTTGTCTCCACTAAAGCAAACTTGCCGAGCAGTTCGCTTTGGGCGTTATGCCGGTGCACATGCAACCAAGAATGGTCTGTCCCTGTAGCCATCGCAAGCTGTGCTTGGCTCAGCCCCCGAAGCTGGAGAGCTGGCGCGGAGAGGCATCCATGTCAAAAGCCCAGGGGCCTCAGCTCCCTTCTCCAGCTGCTCTTCTCTAACCTGCCGTTCCTTCCAGCCCAGTCAGGTAGTGACTCTCCAGCAAGCTAGTTAGGGTTTCCATACCTCATCACACCCAACAGAAAGTAGCAAAAAACTAGGGCGTGGCCGACCCTCAAGTGAGTGCCACCCCACCCCACCCCCTATCCCTGGCATCCTACTAAGCCAGACACAGGGACGACAATGTGAATGCATCCTAGGACTGAGAGGAAAAACTTTGCATCCAAGGTTCATCTAGAATGCATCCAAGGTTCATCTAGAAAGCCGCCAAACCACAGACGGAACTCTCCCAGATGCTGAAATCTCAACCAGAAGAGGTCAGATTATTTCTCTTAGCCTTGACTTTCTCGAGACGTCATTCTCTCCCTGCTTAAAACAGATGTGGGTATTAAATTACCATTTTTCCTTTGTTTGACAAAAAACTTCAAATGTGATTACCAAGGCATTTCTCTTTGTTTCCAAAACAAAGGGGGTTGGGGAGGTTATGTGGGTAGTGATTCTCTACTGCCACAAAGAGGGTAGCTGTCCCTGATAGTCACAAGGCAACTGTTCCGGCTAGCACTTCTACACTGTCCAATATTGCCAGAAATGCAAGAAATCTGGATCTTTAATGAGAACCGTTTGCATTTAAGTGTTGACAGCTAATTTGAAAAGCCTGCACGGGCCAATACCACATGACAAACCACATATGCCCAAGGCAAGAATCCTAAAACTGTCTACCTTTACAACACTTGACTCTGCTTCATCCCACCTTGGGAAGAGGGAGCTGATTAGCTTTGAGTTAAGAGCTGCAGAACCCAGAGGGGGGCAAGGACATTAGGAACCCAGCAGGATTCCGCCCATCTGTGAAAGGGACACTTCAGAGTTTCTATGATCATAGGGTTAAGAAAGGTCACACAACACCATCCACAGAGAAAGCTTGCTGGATTGTAGCTACTTAAAGGTGCAGAGACAGATATAACACAAGGACGTCCTGGGAACCACAGGATCTGAGAGGGACTAGAGGGCTTGGTTGAAGATGAGTTTTGCATTATCTTTGTGACATTTCCAATTAAATGTAAAATCAACAGAACATCTTCTGCAGGGTTGTAGTGATGGAGTACACTCACCTAAGCTTGTTGGAACACTAATCCTTCAAAACAGCAAAAAAGGAGAATAAATCAACTGCCTTTGCTACCTTTATCAGCATAGACAAAGAGATAAAAATACAGTATAAAATTTTAACTATCTTTGCCCATCCTACCTGCAAATGTGAAATTCCCCTGTGCTTCAATAAAGGCAAAATACATCCAATGAAGTCTAACAAATGTGCCATCTGTTCAGAAAGTAGTAGACGGGTCCATTTTTTTTACATGTGACACAATTGCCCTCTTGTGGTTAAAGAAGATAATGCACCTATTTTCCAATGAGGTTTTAAAGATTATACCTAAAAAAACATACTTTTCACAAATATAAATGATTTACAAATAGCGCATTGTGTGTAGAAACTTCCACCTTAAATAGCATGGATATTATTTATAATAAAATATCTATTCAAATCAGACCTTGGACTCTGAGCTTCATCTCACATCGAGTTTTCTAAGGAAAGGGAAAGGAAATCAAGAGGAAAATAAAATGCCATTAGAAGCAGCTGGATGGCAAGGAGGCACAGCTCATGAAGCTAAAGATGGTATCAGTCACTCATCTGCCATAGTGCCCTTACCTTGCATCCCACCTCACTGCCTTCCTGCTGAATCATGCAAGGGGACAGGTAAGCATCCTTTCATTTCCTGACTCCATTTACTGGCTCTCCACTATTCACTTGTATTACCACCTTTGGCTATATCATTTAAGCTCAGCATGGCAAGATAATACCAGAGGGTGTTCCTGGATAAGCATCCTTTAGCGGAATAATAGGAACTTGAAGCCTAGACAGAGAATGGGAAGGAGAACTTCTCCAGCAAAAGGAGCCAATTGAGAATGGGGAAACATAACATCTGAAACTACATAAACCACCTCCCTGAACTATACAGGGACTTGGTCAGTAAATAACAGCAATAAATTTCTGTTTCCAATGGACATGTATAAATATATTATTTAACATTTAGGATACAATTATCATCACGGTCTAACTTTAGGTTCTACTGATCTAAAAAAAAATTACCTACCTCTTGAGCACTTCATATTTTCAGCTCCTGAATTTTGAGCACTTTATGCAAGCAGACTTATTACTGTGTTCACATGTATTATATCAAGCTGAGCTGTGTTTAGTCTAGCATCTTAGGCATCACACTAGATGACTCTCCCTTCCCTACTTGCTACCCAGCTCTTCAAGAGGTCATCTGCCTTCCTGAAAACTGTCATCACACTCACCACTAGAATCCACATGGTACAGTGTCACATGGACACTTATTTTATCCAAATAGATTTAGAATTAACAAAATGGTATGTTCCATTAAAAAGAAGCAAGCTGGGCATGTTGATACCTGCCTGTAATCACAATACTCAAAAGCCATAGGCAGCAGGATTGTGAGTTTGAGACCAGCCTAGACCACAGAGGATGATACTATCTAAAAAAGGGGTGGCAGGAGCTGGAGCAATGACTTGGCAGTTAACATAGCTTGCTGTTCATTTCCAAGGAACAGAGCTTAGACTCCACATCCTCATAGCAAGCTGGGCCTCCTATGGCACACTAATGACCCTCAGAAACAGAGGATTTGTTAGGACTTGCCAGCTTGAGCCATAGCTGAGAAAGTCTGGGCTCCAAGTTCAGGGAATGGCATGCTTCAAAGGTATGGGCAGAAAGTAGAAGAGAACACTCAGCACCATATTCTACCT
This sequence comes from Cricetiscus sungorus, assembly GCA_030556225.1. Lineage (NCBI taxonomy): Eukaryota > Metazoa > Chordata > Mammalia > Rodentia > Cricetidae > Cricetiscus > Cricetiscus sungorus. The sequence continues at coordinate 22,148,257 of JANBXA010000069.1, forward strand.
TCCACCCTCTTCTGTGTACATGCACACATGCACACAGGCACACATTCACCCATGCACCCATGCACATATGCACCCATACACACGTGTGCCCTTTTACACATGCACACATGCACATAGGCATTCATGCAGAGTGTACAGTAATAGAGAAATAAATCTTAATGTCCAGAGAGAAAGAATACTGATATTAATCTGAGATAGTTTACATGTGTCTATTACCAAGACATGGCATTTTAAAAGAATAGACTTTGTGGTCAAAATAATAATGAGTTTATGTTTCCTAGAAGCAAGGAATTATGGTATGCAGTGCAATACTTATCAAAATCCCAGCTGGTTTATTGGAAAAATTAATATGCTATCCTGGAATTCATACAAACAGCAAAAATAATTTTGAAAAGAATAAAGTTGTAGGGTAGGACTCATACTTTCCAATTTTAAAACATACTATATAAATCTATCAATGAAGACTGTGTGGGGTTTACCCCAGAGATAGATAGATAGACAGACAGATATCAGTGGCAGAGAATTCAGTGTCTAGAAGTGAATTACTTTTTTAATAAGTGCACCAAGCTAAATTAATAAGGAAATAGTCTTTTTAACAAATAATTCTGAGACAACCAGGTATCTATACACAAAAGTTAACTCAATCTAAACCGAAGACCTAACTGGAAAAAATACTATAAAATACCTAGAAGAAAACATGAAAAACTTTGTCACACTGCATTAAGCAATGAATGCTGAGATGTGACATAAAGAAAAAAAAACACAAACACAAAATATATGTGTGTGTGAGTATTTATATGTATCATAAAACCCAGTGGCATAACAGTTGCCTAACATCAATGAAGCCCTGGCCTATATAGTCCATAAATATATAAGAGCAACTAAATAAAGAAATATTTGTGACTAGAGAGATGTCTCATCAGTTAACACCACAGGCTGTTTTTCCAGAAGTCCCCAAGTTTAATTCCCAGCACCAACATAGCACCTCATAACAGTCTAAAACCATAGTCCCATAGAATGCAATGCCCTCCACTGGTGTGAGTACATTCATGCATGCAAACAAAATGCCCATACACATAAACAGATAATATATCTTTAAATTAAAAATTAAATAAATTTGACTTCATCAAAATTATGTAGCTATAGTTTATTCTCTTGGAGTTACTCAAACAACCATGGTCTGACCCAGCCACACAGCTGAATGAATGTTGGCAGTGGCCCTGTCACTACTTGAAAGACAATAAGCTACATTAATTTGTACCAAGACACCTTTCTGGACTGGATTATTCAAGACCAAGACAGTCAACCCATAAGAAAGACTGTGCTAGTCTTTGTACATGAAAATTTTTAAATGCAAAAACTTAAAATTTTAGTGTAGCAAAGTTTTTATTCATCAAAAAGTAGAAAAATAGACTATCTGTAGGGTGGTGCACATCTTTAGTCCCAGTACTTGGGAGGCAGGAGCAGGAGCTATGGCAGGTGAGGGGATTAAAGGTAGTGCTAAAAAAAAAAGATACAGGATTTTTTCTGGACCTGGTGAAAATATTCTGGGCTAGATAGGTAGGCTCACTGCACAACTCTGCAAAACAACCATAGGCTGCACTAAATGGGAGAGCACAGGCAGGCATATGACCAGTATCTCAACTCTGGGACTCAATTGAAACAATGCAGAAGCACGTGAAAAGTTATGGTATGTGCTTCCCTTGCTTGTAACCTAACTTCAAGCCTACACCCAAAGTCTGTTTTGCAGTGCTCCTCATGGGAGTTCACAACTCACCAGAGGACTGGAAGGCAGGAAGCATATTCTGCCTCCTATCTTTTTCTAGCTCTTGCTTGCTTGCTGCTCTTGTCATCTTCAAGGAAACAATGGCCCTAGGCCCCAAGTCTGCAGCTGGCTTTACCCTCAGCCTCCAGCTTCTTAGCACTCCCTAAAATTCCTGTAACACTTCTTTGGAAAAATATAGCAGAACCCGACAGTACTACTTCCCCAGAGGCCTGCCCTCCTCGGAGGCACTGATAAACTCTAACCAAATCTATTGCTTCTCTTTCTGAAGCAAGAGCACCACTTTCCACAGTGAATGTCCCCTTGACGCCTCAGCGATCCCTTCTTTTCCTTGTGCTCTAACTGTATAAGCACATTCCCATGCTAAATTCCCTGTATTGAAATATTTTGTTTCTATTTCCTTAATTGCATTCTAATAAAACCCATCACATCCATTATAGTCTTTTAACATTCTATAACTCATATGGTAAATTATCTACTATTTTTCTTAATACAATGACATATTATGTCATAACATAAACTCTTTTATATTATGGGCCTCTTTATCAGTATATTTCCACATTATTTTGTATACAACCAATATGTCCTTTTTATGGTAATTGGATCCATTCCATCTTCCTGCATAATGGTGTTCATTGCTCTAAATTTGTCTAAAGTACACTGGTCTTCTGAGAAACTTTAATTGTCTGGATTCTAATTGAAGTCATTTATTTATTGAGTGCATATTCTCTAAAAACATTATACTGGATGTTTGAGGAATGCAATAGGGTAGCCTCCGCCTTGCACCAAAGGAGCTGAACTTTAGTAGAGAGACAGAACAAAGCACAACTGTGTAACTTGATTTTCATAGACATTTCCAGTTTCAAGTAGCCTGACCTTTTCCTGCTGTAGGTCTCAGGCTCAAGGTTTTGTTTTTGAGGTCAATGTCAGTAAAAACAGACCTCCCAATCCTTGTCCTGAGGCAACTCTTTATCCTGCTCTTATCTGCACCAGAAATACAGGGTTTCTAATCATGGTCCAATAATGATTTTGAGATAGGAAGAAATCCTGAGAGCACATATGAATTTAATTGTTTCCAAGTAGGATAGTCACGGTTCTAAGGATATAAAATATTTATCAAGCTAGAAAACAAATAGTAATAATATTATACCCAATATTATACTAGTATTCAGAGAATTATGTGAACTAGGTTCAACTTTGACTCTATTGCAACATCAATAGACTTCCACTGGGGTTCCAAAAGACATTTTTGTAGACATCCTAACAAGGTCATTTTTCTTGGTGAACATTTTACTCAAGGGTGAGATACCAATCCTACATTTCATTTACAAATGGGAGAAGCCCAGAGGCCCAGAACAATTTATTAAGGACATTTTCTTTAAATAAGTTCTCTTCATAAGCCCATAATATATTCAAAAGGGGGGAAAAGGGAAGTTGGGAATTAAATAAACTCATTGGTCATCACTGAAGAGCACCAACTCATTACTCTGAAATTTGATAATGAAAAAGAAGGGGGAGGAAGGTCAGCATGTATTATAACTTTCTGGGTAAATAAATCTCAGTGCAAGGCAAATAGCCTTAGTGAAGAAAAAAGTTCTTCTGTTCGAAGAATTTCAGCTGGTAAGTGTAGAAAAATAAATATCAGAAACCACTAAGTCCGAGCCTTCAAAGAGATAACTAACACAGGCAATGGTCTTTTAGTTTCCTGGCACCGGTATCACAAATTACCTCAAACTTGGATTGCTTAAGAAAAACAAAAGTGTCCTAGTGTCAAGGTGACCACAGGGCTGTGTTTCTTCTTCAGCTCTCAATGGAATCCTTCTTTGCATCCTTCTCCCTTCTGGCTGGACCATCTATTCATGATTGGTATTTCTGCTGTGTCATTCCAACATTTGCCCCTCTCAGCTGGTGTCTCTAGATTCACATGACATCTTCTGTTGAACAGATGAAGTCATACTGCATTTAGGTCCACCTGACTGACCTCACTTGAACTTCACCATATGGATTAAGAACTTACTTCCAGGTAAGAGTGTATGCATAGATATCAAGATTTGGAACTGTACATATATTTTTGGAAGAGCGAAATTCAACTCAAAGCATTCATTAAGATTATTTTAAAAAATACTAACAGGTTTTTGATGGAATATTTTATAATGAAAGGATAAGGTTACCATAGCTGAATCCCGATAAATCAGGATAAATTAATATCGCTGAAAGCTAGACAACTAGTCCTTACCTGTGCAAACTACAAGGTACCAGTACAGCATAATCTTCAAAAACAAATAAATAATGTACTGGTATGGAATCCAAAAGGTCTTTAGTGATATATTTTGACTTATACATAACAGACAGGTTAGCTTGTACCATAGGGAACAATTGTTCAAAACCCAAACATGGAACTTTTGATAGATACTTCTGATTGTTTTGGTTTCTTATTGTAGTGAGTAAGAATGCCCCACATTCCAGGCTGAGGCACTTGAATGCATGGCCCCCATTTGATGGCACTGTTTGGGGAGGTTTAGAAATAGAAGCCTTGCTTAAGGCCTCACCCTATTTCCAACTCACTCTCTTTGCTTCCTGCTTACAATTCAAGATGTGAACTCTCAGCTTACTCCTCCAGCTGCCATGCTTCCCTGACATAATGAACTCTTACCCCTCTGGAATCTCGTGTGTCTAAATAAACTCCTCCTTCCATAAGTTGCTTTGGACATGCTTTTATCACAGCAACAGAAAATTAACTAACACAGTTGCAGTTAATAGTAACTCACTATGCAGCCCTGTATGGCTCTGAAATCAACATCTCCCGGCATTGACTGTCCAAGTGCTACTGTTACAGGATGCACCACTAAACCTATTTAGTAAATTCAACTTCCTGAACAGGAACTAGCCCCAAGGAGCAACAGACAGGACAACATGAAAATAAAAAATTACTATACAGAAAAAATGAAAGACAGAGAACTACTAGGAGAGCAGACAGGCCAAAGAGTGGGACAAAGTTTTCACAAGCTGTATTTTAGACAGGCAGCTAATATCCAGAATTTACAAAGAACAGTGGGAATTAAATAAATACCAAGGACATTAAACTGCCAATCAACCAATAGGCTAAAGAAATGAACAGGCAGTTCTCAAAAGAAGAAACACAAATATCCGGTAACATTTTGAAACATATTCAGCATCTCTAGCCATCAATGAAATGCAAATCAAAACTACTCTGAGATACCACCTCACCCAGTTCATTATCATCAACACTCTGCCATAAGCTCTCTCTCCTCCAGCTAAGGAAGATGCCCCCCCCAAAAAAAAAGAAGGCCAAGGGAAAGAAGGTTGCTCTGCCCCTCCCACCCCACCCCATCCCCACCTGCCGCCATTGTGAAGAAATAGGGGAGCAAAAAGGTGTTGAATCCTTTGAGAAAAGAACTTAGGCATTGGGCAGGACATCAAACACAAAAGAGATCTCACACACATCATCATCAAATATCCCCAATACATCAGGCTGCAGTGGCAAAGGGCCACTCTCCATAAGCTGCTCAAAGCACTACCTGAGATTAGCCAGTTATCCTGGCCCTGGACCAGAAGCAGCTTCCCAGCTGCTTAAGCTTGTCTACAAGGACAGGCCAGTGAAAAAGCAGAACAAGCAAAAGCTGAGAAGGAAGCTTCTGGCAGAGGACTTCCCAACTAAAGGACCACCTGTTCTTCAAGCAGAAGTCAATACAATCACCACTTTCGTGGAGAACAAGAAGGCTCAGCTGGTGACGATTGCCCACAATATGACCTCCATTGAGCTGGTAGTTTTCTTGCCTGCCCTGTGTCACAAGATGGAGGTCCTCTGCTACATCATCAAGGGAAAAGCCAGGCTGGGGCAGTTGGTCCATAGGAAGATATGCATCACTCTTGCCTTCACACAGGGAAGACAAGGATACTCTGGCTAAGCTGGTGGGAGCTACTAAAATCAGTTTCAAAGGGAAATACAATGAGAATTGCCACACTGGGGAGGCAATATCCTGGTTCCTAAATCTGTGACTCACATTGCCAAGATGGAAAAGGCAAAGGACAAAGAACTCACCACTAAATGGGGTTAAATGTACACTGCTACGTTTTCTATACATAAATATAATTACAAAAGTTTGTAAAAACCTGGAGGTGATGGTGCATGCCTTTAATTCCAGCACTTGGGAGGCAGAGACAGGCAGATTTCTGAGTTTGAGTCGAGCCTGATCTACAAAGCAAGTTCCAGAACAACCAGGACTACACAGAGAAACTCTGCTTTAAAAAACAAAACAAACAAAAGAAAAAGTTTAAAAAAAAAATCTGACATCAAAGGTTGGAAAAGATGTGGGGAGGAGCCCTTATCCATTGCTGGTAGGAGTAGAAATTAATACAGCCATTATGGACATCAATTTGGAGTTTCCTCAAAAAAAAAAAAAAAAAAAAAAAACTAGAATTACCATATGCTCCAGGTATTCCATTCCAGGGTTGACACCCAGAGATTTCTATATCTATGTTTATTGCTGCTTTTTTCTTTTTTACCATAGCAAAGGAATACAACCAACATAGATACCTATTAACAGAAAAATACCAAAAATGTGGTATATATACAAAATGGAATAATATCCAGCTTTAAAGAAAATGATGAAAATTTAAAGAAATGATGAAATTTGCAAGAAAAAGGATGGACTTAAAATATATAATATTTTATTATGAGTTTGACCTAAACTCAGAAAAAGTTACATGTTCTCCATTATGTACAGATCTTAATCTTTAAGTATATATGTAAATAGCTCTAAATGTTCACATAATATAATGGTTTAAAAGGCCAAGAGAAGATAATATTAGGTGATAGGGAAGCATAGAATGCAAGCACAAGGAAGGAGTGGATAAAACTAATTGTTTATCTAATTCCAATTCTGCCATGGTATTTTTCTTTCTTTTCTTTTCTTTTTTTTTTTTTGTTTTTTCTTCATTTTCTTTTTTGATGGGTAAGTCCCTAAGAACATAATTTATAGTGGAAAAATGTAAGCCAAGCTTCATAGCTTCTGAATCATCATTGTGACAGTCTCTAAGTTCACGTAGATCCATAGAATTTGGGACTAAGCAAGTGTTTAAGTTGCTACATGGATCTTGTTTTGTGATGATTTAACTTGATTTCATTATAGTAAAGTAACTTTTATTTTAAAAAAATAATGGGACAAAATTTAGAAATCAAGACAATAAAAAGACCATTGTTTATACTTAACAAATTATAATCAAACAATTTGAATATGCATAGATTATCAAGCATTTTGTTTGTGTTAATAGGACATTATTAGTAGCATTATTATTAATTCTAACACTTCCTACAGTAGGCATTTGTGATGGTTTTAATGGGAATGGCTCTTATAGATTCACACATATGAACGTTTGGTTCCCAGTTGGTGGACTGTTTAGGAAGGAAGGATTAGTAGGTGTGGCCTTGTCAGAGGAGTTGTGGTGCTGGAAGTGGAGAGGTGGACTTTGAAAACCCAAATATCTCTCTCTCTCTCTCTCTCTCTCTCTCTCTCTCTCTCTCCCTCCCTCCCTCCCTTCCTCCCTCCCTCCCTCCTTCCCTCCCTGTGTGTGTGTGTGTGTGTGTGTGTGTGTGTGTGTGTGTGTGTGTGTGTGTGTCTGTCTGTCTGTCTGTCTGTCTGTCTGCCTGCCTGCCTGCCTGCCTGTCTGTCTGTCTGGTTTGCAGATCATGTAAGCTCTTAGCTACTGCTCCAGCACCATGCCATGCTTTCCGCCTTGATAATCATAGAATCACACTCTGAGACTGTAAGCAAGCCCTGAATTAAATGCTTCTTTTATGTTGCCATGGTCATAGTGTCTCTTCATTGAAATATAATGACAACCAGGACAGTATTCTTCATTGAATGAAGGAAGGAATAATAGCTGCAGTGACTCTCACCTGTAGATTGTCTCATCCTGCTCTGGATGTCAAATGACCATATTGAGATGATACCTAAACATTACTTCTTATGGAAAACCACAGCTCCCAGTCTTAATTCCTACAGTGTGATAGCGCTGTTGACCATTGGAATCAACATCTTCATTTAGAACCATGAAAAGCATAAGGCTAAAAGCAGCCATTTTCTGACCACCTAGTATGTGATCAATATCACACATAACCAATAATCCCTACATCTCAGCCAATCCTGAAACATTCATGTCAAACCGGTACCTCTTCAAATACCCATTTCACAGGTAAAGAAAGTGTAGACTGGAGAAATTGTGGTGACTGGGGGGAGGGACGACAGATCACTGCTGGAATGCAAATCTATATTTCAAACTTGCAATAATTATGCAGAAATATAGATGGAAAGTAGAGGCAGAGGAAATTCTTATCATAAAATAACATCCAGGAAGCAACTATTGATGTATCAGAGCCCAAACTCATACAATCTATAGCAATAAATACTGTAAGTAGCACAGAGTAAGAAAGAAACAAAAATGAAATTGTCAGAATTTATTTCATAATCACTTAGATGCTCAGCCTCATTCCCTCCACACAGAGGGCCACTGAGAACAAAACAGGAATTCTCTATCAAAAATAGGAGAACCCAATAATGTCTTCTGAGAAGAACATGGCCAAAGACTTTTCTAGGGACTCTGACTAATCAAAGAAAAAGTCTCATGATACTAATATTTGGGGTAGATGAATGAGACAATCAATAAAGTCACCTTGAATAATACTCACAGTTGACAATCTCCATTCCCTATGTGTTTTAAGATTATTTTTGTGCTGTGTTCTTAAAATTGAAATAACTTGGGGCAGGAGACATGGCTCATCACTTGCTGCTGTTGCAGAGGACCCAAGTTTGGGTCACAGCACCTACCTGGTGGCTCACAGCTATTTATAACTGCAGTTCTGTGGTGCTTTGAATGTAACTAACCCCCATAAGCTTATAGTGATTGACACTATTAGGAGGTGTGATTTTGTTGGAGTAGGTATGGCCTTCTTGGAGGAAGTGAATCATTGTTGGGGGTGGACTTTGAGGTCTTATGTATGGTCAAGCCACACCCAGTGTCTCAGACTACTTCCTGATGCCAGCAAAATCAAGATAAAGCACCTTCTTCACTCTCAGCTCCCTTTCCAGCACTATATCCCTCCATGATGATAATAGACTAAACCTCCAAAACTGTAAGCAACCCAATTAAATGTTTTCCTTTATAAGAATTGCCATGGAATCCTATTCTGCAGAAAAAAATAATGGGATCTTGAAATTCATAGGCAAGTGGATGGAACTTGAAGAAACTATCCTGAATGAGGTAACCCAGTCACAAAAAGAGGAGCATGGTATGTATTCGCTCATATATGGATTATAGACATAGAGCAAAGGATCACCAGCCTATAATTCACACCGCCAGAGAAACGAGGATACAAGGTATATTCTAAGAGATTCATATGAGGTCCCTCACAGAAGGGGGAGGGGACAAGTCCCCCCAGAGCACATGGGAAATGAGGTACAGTGAATGGAGAGAAAACTAGGAGGAAGAGAAGGGGAGGAGAGGAAAGCACGTGCAACTAGGAAGATTGAGTCAGGGGAGGAATAGAAGACAGAAGAGAGAGAGAGAGAGAGAGAGACAGAGACAGAGACAGAGACAGAGACAGAGACAGAACATAAAAGAGGGAGCCATTATTGGTTTGAAGAGAAAACTGAATCTAAAGAAAGGTCTAGAGGCCTACAAGACTGACTCCAACTAACAATTTGAGCAACAGTGGAAATGTTACCATAAATGCCCTTCCCTGATAATGAGATCAACAACTAAATTATCCACCATCATGGAGCCCTCATCTAGTATCTGCTGGAAACAGAAGCAAACACCCACAACTAAACACTGAGTCTAACTAGAATCCTGATGCAGAGAGAGAAGACAAGACCAGGTTGCAGAAACACATAGAGACAGCTGACCTGAACACGGAGGAGCTAACGGGCACCCAGACTGATAGCTGGAAATCCAGCATGGGACTGACTCAGATCTCCTGAACATGGGTCTCAGCTAAAAAAGCCTGAGCAGTCTACAGGACCTCAGACACTGGAACCAGGATGTATTCCTGGTGTACAAAAGGACTTTGCGGACACATTCCCCATGGAGGGATACTCCCTTAACCTAGAGACAGGAGAAAAGTCCTAGTCTCTACTTCAAATGACTTGTCAGATTTACATGACCCCACCTGGATGGCATTGCCCTACATGTTGAGTGGAGGGGGGAATGAGAGGGGAGGGTGGTCAGGGTGCATGTGAGGGGGGAGAGAGGATAAGAGAGAAGGAGGGAGGGAGGGAAGGAGGGAGAGAGAAACTAGGATCAACATGTAAAATATTAAAAAAAAATTAAGAAAAAAAAGAGTTGCCATGGTCACATTGTCTCTTCACAACAATACAAACCCTAACTAAAAGAAGTTTCATAGTATCTGCTACCCTTTTCTGACTTCCAAGGGCTCCTCTCTGAATGTAGTATGTTTACACTCATGCAGGCTCTCACACATATAATAAATAAATCTTTTAAAATTTGTTTATTATGTTTACAGTGTCCTTAAGATTTATTTATTCTGTATACAATGTATTCCCAAAGGCCAGAAGAGGGCACCAGATCTCATTACAGATTGTTGTGAGTCATCATGTGGTTGCTGGGAATTGAACTTAGGACCTCTGCTAGAGCAGCCAGTATTCTTTTTTTTTTTTAATGAAAACAAACATTAATAAACAATATTTGGGAATTTGGGCGTCGTTCTTTCCAAACTGCTTCCTGCTGGTAGGGGGCACTGTCATGGGGGAATCCTAAGAAGACACAGAAATCCTGGCTGTAGTGGTCTTCAAGGCTGCATTTTCTCATTGACATTGCTTTAGGGGGTCTTGCTCGATCAAACCACATTAGTCTGGAAGGAATCCACAGCTTTTCATTTTCTGTGGAAATAAAATTAGAAATCCTTTCCCCCAATAACTTGTCCTTAGGCTTAAATTTTGAAGTCAAAGCATTTTAAAAATATATATGTTGAATTAATCCAGCAGCATTTTTCCTTCTTTTTTTATTAATAATATAATTTAAAAATTTAACATGTGTATCCCAGTTTCCTCTCCCTTCCTCCTTCCAACCCTCCCTCCCTCCCTCCCTCTTACCCTCTTTCCCCTGTGACATGCACCCTGGCCACCCTCCCCTCCCATTCCCCCACTCCCATTCCACTTGTAGGGCTATGCTATCCAGGTTGGGTCATTTGAAGTAGGGACTAGGACTTCTCTCCTGTCTCTAGGTTACGGGGGTATCCCTCCATGAGGGATGTGTCCACAAGGTCCTTTTGTGCACCAGAAATAGATCCTGTTTCTACTGTCTGAGGCCCCCCCAGACTGCTCAGTCCTTCTAGCTGAGATCCATGTTCAGGGGGTCTGAGTCAGTCCCATGCTGGGTTCCTAGCCATTAGTCTGGGGGGCCCAAGCTCATCCTTGTTCAGGTCAGCTGTCTTTGTGAGTTTCTGCAACCTGGTCTTGTCCTCTCTTTCTGCATCTGGATTCTAGTTCAACTCAGTGTTTGGTTATGGGTGTTTGCTTCTGTTTCCAACAGGTACTAGATGAGGACTCCATGATGGTGGATAATTTAGTTGATGATCTCACTATCAGGGAAGGACATTTATGGTCGCCTTTCCATGGTTGCTCGAAGTATTAGTTGGAGTCTGTCTTGTAGTTCTCTAGACCTTTCTTTAGATTCAGTTTTCTCTTCAAACCAATAATGGCTCCCTCTTTTATGTCCCCCCCCCCAACCTTGACTCAATCTATCTAGTCACATGTGTTTTCCTCTCCTCCCCTTCTCTTTCTCCTAGTTCTCTCTCCATTCACTGACCCCCCATTTCCCATGTGCTCTGGGGGACTTGTCCCTTCCCCCTTTTGTGAGGGACCATATATGAATCTCTTAGAATATACTTTGTATCCTAGTTTCTCTGGCGGTGTGAATTTGCTCTAGGTCTAAAATCCATATATGAGCAAATACCCTGTTCCTCTTTTTGTGACTGGATTACCTCATTCAGGATGGTTTCTTCAATTTCCATTCACTTGCCTGCAAATTTCAAGATTCTGTTCATTTTTTTCTGCAGAGTAGTATTCCATTGTGTAGATGTGCTACATCTTCTTTATCTATTCTTCAGTTGAGGGGCATCTAGGTTGCTCCAGGTTCTTGCTATTACAAATAATGCTGCTATGAACATAGCATGTCTTTGTTGCATGGATGTGGGTCATTTGGGTATATACCTAAGAGTGGAATTAGCAGCCAGTATTCTTAACCTCAGAGCCATCTCCCCAGCACCAATAAATCTTTTCTTATTGGAAAGACTTGACCAGACATGATGGCACATTCCTATAATCCCAATACTCAAGAAGGAGAAGCAGGAGCATTCAATGTAATCCTTAGCAGTATAAGGAGGTTTCAGCACATCTGATTCAGAGACCTTGTCTCAAAAACATATTTAAGGAATGTGTAGGGAAAAAATGAAAAATAAGTACACATTTCCAATTACATGTATTCTAGAAAAGGCAAAACCATGAAGAGAATAAATAAATGGCCACTGGAGCTTTGGATGGAAGGAGGGATAATTAGGGTACACAGGACTATTGGAGCAACAAAAACATTTTTTATGATGCCATGCTGGTGAGAATACACCATTGTTCATTTGTCAAAAGCTCCAAGTGAATCCTAGTATGAACTGTGACCTTTCAGTGGCGATGAAAAGACCATGTCAGCTTATGAGCTGGGACTATAAACATCAGAGTTGTGTACCCAAGTAAAGGGGATTGGGTAATCTCCGTGCTCTATGTTCAGACTTAAAACTGTCCTAAAGAAACAGTATCTAGTTTTTCAAATGAGCAATTAACAATGATCAGACAAAGAAGCTTTTCTATAGAAGAGGAAAATAAGTAAACCAACAAAATCTGCCCACATGCTCACAGACTCACTATACACCACACAGAAAGAGTAAAGGAAGCCAGATGTTTCAGACCAAGTGTTTTCCTTCCTGGCTCCAGCAAGTCAATAACTTATCATGCATGAAACAAAAACAGTATTATTTTTAATTTAAGGTGCACAAATGGAGCTAGTTTTAAATGTGGTGGCAGAAATTAAAAAAAAAAAATCTCAATACCTGAATTTAAAGATAAAATCCAGGGAAAGGTCAGGATGGAAATGACATAAATACAGTATTTATATATGACATTCCAAAATCTTAAAACTAAGAAAACATGTTAAAATAAGCAGAGAGGTGGCAGAGAAATGTAAAACCATGTGCAAATATGAAAATTAGAAGGCTTTTTCAAAAGAAAACAAAATTTGTTTTTGAGTTATTCTTCAAAACAAAAGGCTACAAGTTTCTAAGTGATAGGGTACATGTGGAAGCTGGGAAACTAGACATGGCTCAATAGGGGTAGGTGACTTAAGGGAGGGGAGTAAAACACAGGTGAAAGGAAAGTAGAGAAAGGAGATAGTAGAAGAAGAGAAGAAGAGGAAAAGAAACAGGTTTGAGGCTCCTCCTTGGCAGCACCCTCTCTACAGAAGATGAAATCATGTGATGCCAAGTTCAAGTGATTCCTTCAGGGCAAAATGAAAATGAACAGGCAAGAGGGAAATCCTGGTTACAGGGATTGTGACCATCAAAATTACCAAGAACAAGATCGTTGTAACTTCCAAGGTATCTTTTTTTTGCAATGGAAACTACCTCACAAAAAATAATATTTGAAAAATAAGGTACATGCTTGGTTATGCAGTCACTAATAGCAAAGGGATTAATTACATTATTTCCATATTAACCAGAATGATGACGAGGATTAAAACTCATTCTTTCCGATGAATACAGAAATTTAGTAATGACACAAAAGAATACAGGTGACATGAAAAGAGAGATTAAGTGGGAATGGAGACTTCAGAAAAGGGGAGGTCAGAGGGTGAGTTAGCCATAGCTAAAGATACATGAAAAAGCTTTAAGGCACCACACATGGGTAGATAATGCTGCCCCAGAATATGTGGGTTATTAAATGAAAATATCAGTGCTAGGCACAAATTACCTACAAGGTATTGGTCAGGAAGGTCCCAGAGGTACCCAAACAACACAGACTATGTCAGTTTAGTTGCCTTCTATGAGTACATGGCAATTTCCCATTGCTTAAGAGGGTGGCCAGGGTGCATGTCACAGGGGAAAGAGAGTAAGAGGGAGGGAGGGAGGGAGGCAGGGAGGGAGGGAGAGAGGGAGGGAGGGAGGGAGGGAGGGAGGGAGGGAGGGAGGGAGGGAGGGAGGGAGGGAGGGAGGGAGGCAGAAGGATCAGAAGTTGAAGAAGAGGAGTACATGCCATTACCTGATAAGCCTTCTCAACTAGCCCAAGAGAGGCAGTTCAAGGCCAGCCCAGGCTACAAAAACAGAAGCAAAGTTTAAAAGGAGGAAAGAAAGATGTAAACAGACTGCAAGAGACATATGCTTGTGCATATATATTTGTATATTTACTTATAATTGTATACACACATATATGTGCTAAAATTTCTAAAAGAACATAAGAAAGATAGCTTGAAACCTTGCAGAAGTCACTCAGAATCTATGCACTAAATCCTCAGTTCAGAAACATAATGTTTACTTCCGATGGAAATAAGGGAAGAGGTGTGGTTGTTTAAACAAGTGCTTTGTACCTTAAGTGCCGAAGAAAGATTTTGGGATCCTTCGGGATCACACTGGTTGTGTAACCCGTCAGGCTCAAATCTGTCCACCTCACCTTCTAAACTGAAAAAGCACCAACCAGCGCCTGACCAGGGCTGTATGTTCTGCACCAGCAGGTCTGAAAGGCCAGCTTCCGGAAAGTCTGTTTCTACCTGTAATTGCCCTTTCTGCAAGTTGAAAGAATAGAAACTAGAATTTTTTTTTTTTTTTGTACTTCAATTTCTTCCAGTAAGTTTCCACACAAAAATTTTCAGAACTGATCCAACAGTTTTTGTGGAGCAGAATGGTCCACATAGCCAAGTTGGGGACTGGTACATCCTTGCACCTGTACCATGGGTAGGGCTGAAAAGATGCTGTCCTCAAGCTAGGGGTATCCTAGTTCTCATCTTATTCTGACTTTACCCTGCCTGAGAGATGGTTATATAGCAATCTAAATAACTGTCCCAGCCTCTTTGGGCAATGGGTGACATCAAAGCAAACAGAAACGTCAGTCACCAAAGTGCCAAGAATAACTGACTGCTGAGTCAGCCCTGCCCCAAATGAGTCACCTATGTCCACCACTCCAAAGCCAAAGTGACATGTCATTAGAGGGAGCAGAAAGGACCCAAGAGCTCCAGCACAGGGGAGGAACTCTGCAAAATGGGGTCTTTTGAATATAACACAGCCATTGCCATCACCAACAAGCAACAGCTGTGAACGCTTGCACAAGATTTGCACACACTATAAATGGAGTTCTTAATTGGTCTAGATAATAAAAAGCTGGAGTCAGATATGGAAGGAAATGCTGGGAGACCAGAGAGAAGGAGCAAACCATGGCACACCTTACCTCCTCAGTGTCTCTGCAGAGAAGAGTGGGATTTCCTGTTTCTGCCCAGCTACATCACCTCCTGTCTATCTGTACAGACCTCCAGACCTCTATGGTTAGCTAGTGGCAAGCTCCATTCTCTGACCTCTGGACAGGTTTTATTTGTGCAAGAAAGATATCACCACAACACACTTGAAAAAAGATGTAAAGACTTGAAAGTAGAAGGGGACCTTGTGGGGAATAAGAAGGAGTCAACAGGTGTTACGCCCAGGACAAGGGACACCTAAACTTGACCACCACAGAGCAAAGTACCAATGCAAACACAAAGGGGTTTATTAAGAACAAATTCGAGTTCTGCCCATGCAGCAGCAGGTGAGAGGACGGCGGAGTGACCTGAATAAGCAGAGTGGTCTTATAAAGGGAAAAACGGAAAGCTTAGGGTAGTACAAGTCTTGGCGTTTTCTGATTGGTTCAAGAGGGATGCTTCCTGGATCGATTAGCACTGGGATTAAGTAAGCGTTTGGAAATTTCCCTTAGAGCATTTGGTGTCCTATTGGGATACCATGATAAGATGTCTGTTTCCTCAGTGTCAGGCTAATTCAGCAGGATGTGGGAGTCCTGGAGTGACTTTTAGCTGTTTGTGTTCTTTTCCCAGGAACTGGGTTCAGGGTCCTGTCAGCAACTTCTCAAGATGGTCTCCAGCCTAAAATGGTGTTATTCTCACCTGCTGATGCCTGGCCTCTCACAGGAGTGGTGGATGGGGAATATCTACCCATGGTAACTTGCATGCAAGTAGGAGACTGACATGAAATTAAATTAAGAAATAACTTCTTTTGATTAGCCAAATAAATGTGAATAATGTAATAAAAATATGAAAAAACATATCCATATGAACCCCACCAGACACAGGGAACATTGCAGACTAGGGGGTAAAAAGAATGTAAGAAGTGCATCTCTGTAAGTTCAAGGCCAGCCTGCTCTATAAAGTGAGTTCCAAAACAGCCTGAACTGTTTCACAGAGAAACCCTGTCTCAAAAAAGCAAAACAAAAGAAAAGAAAAATCTGTAAGTGCTAAAGGATGGGAGGAGCTCTGTAAAATGCTGTCTTCTTGACAAGGCATGGCTCCTGCACTCATGATCTCGCTGAGGATCTGGTTACCTCACAAGACCTCAGCAAAATCAAAGCAGTCAATAATCCTACAATGGATGGGAGGGGTCCATGGGGTTCCACATCTGGTTACTTGATAACTACTGGAGGGAGTCATATTTCTTTGGGAGTGTAGCTGCTGGTACATTGCCTAAGTTCATGCAGACAACATTGATTGGACTCTGAGCTATTTCAAAAGAAAAAGAGGTCCTGAAGGTGAGAGGGGCATTATTCTGTAAGCACTGTAGGGCATGAGAAAGTAGAATTGGCAGTGGATATGATCAAGATCATTTTATATGTGTATGACATTGTTAAAAATGAAAAATATATTAAAAGCAAATATCCAAAATATACATGAGTCAGTCAATCCTAAATATTACTCTTATGCCCCTTATGCTTTCATTAGTTTCAATCAGAAAAAAAAAATGATGAGAAAATTCCTTACAGTGTTCATTCGTGATACTTGGAGACAAGTAATGGGATCATGAAGATTTTTGTCTCTAACAGTCACAGAAAAAGAAATTCCATTAGAAAGTAAAGATGCTTCAGTATTCTCTAAAATGACCCAAAGTCACTCTAAAATTTACTTCTGTGAAAACCAGAGTTTCTCTGACCTATCCTGGGTCAGATTTCTGGTTAGTTTGATGCTCATCTGTGAACTGGCATGGGAAAGCCTAAGTAAGGCCCTACAGTTACTTTTTAGTCCAGTTTCTCTTTACCTGTTATCCACAGAGCAGATATTATTGGGGTCTGTCTTTTTCCCTTGAGACACTAAGGTCAAGAGCTCCCGTCACAATATGCACAAGTGAACCTGAGCCTGCTCAAGGGCGGGCTTGTGTTGGCCTCTTTTATTGATTTGTTTGACCCCAGGAGCACACAGTAAATAGCTCTCTGTTCAGCTTGAAAAGAGAAACTAGACACTGAACACTGCCTATACCAATATGAACTCTTCATTGATTTAAAAACAAAGGGGAGAAGAGGTAATGTGGAAACAATAGGCATCGAATCAAAGCCAGCAAATGATGGGCTTCAGAAAAATAGGCACAGTGTTCACTGATGAATGTAAAAATTGTCATACATCAGACTATAATCAGTCTCTCTATGTGACAGGTCATTAGTGACTAAACAGTAGGTAATGTGTTGGATTCCAGGGTTTCTTGAACTACCTTGTGTGACCTCAGCTAGCTGCCTTTAAGTTTTTAATATGACAGTTGTCCTTCACACTGAGTTGTAAATCTAGACCTATGTAAGTGGTTCTCATCTGTATTTAGTATTATGTGCTTATTTCTTTCTACCTGTGTATACCCCAAGAGCTTCTACAGGGTAAATGCCATGGAAAACAGTACTTAGAACGCAATCACCACCTTCATCTTAATATATACAGGTATATTAATGATGAATGAATTGCAAGGGTTGCACTTGCTTTCATCTGTCCTATGAAATGAAGACAGGAGTGGCCCAAAGAATGGGAAATAGGACAAGTTCTATACTGGGAATGCTATTTCTCAGTTATTAGGCAAGAACTAGGAAAAGCCATTCAGAAATCCTATTGGAAATCTTTAAGGACTGTATGCCACCAGTGACTTTATTTGTGAGCTAGAACATCAACACAGTGGGAAGCTATACATTGCATGCTTGCATGAAAAGTCCTTATGCAACCCAGTACTACATATAATGATATACACTTATAAAGTATTTTTTTTAATCAGAGGTCAGGTAAATGGCTCATTAGGTAAAGCTCTGTAGGCACTGGTACCTGAATTCAAATCCTCAACACCCACATTAAAAGTTGGGTAGTGGTTGGGGAATGTAGATAGGTAGATCCCTGGGACTCACTGGCAAGCCAGTATAAATAATCAACGAACCCCAGGTTTAGTGAGAGATTCTACCTCAAAAAATAAGGCAGAGAGAGATAGAGAAAGATACTCAACATTGGGGGAGGGGGTGGAGCATGTACACATGTGTGCATGGATACATACTCCCCCACACACACCCCCAACACACACATTTTGGTGAGTCATCCCCCACTTCCTTTGTGTCCTGGGACAGCTTTGCTGCCTGGGCAAGTCAAGGCAGCTACAGCATCCTGGCATGCTTCCCCTGCACTGAGAAAAAGTAAGGTCATTATTAGCATGCGCACTGAACAGGTTTCGAAGGTAATTCTTCCACGAATGCTGCACTGCTCCCACTCTGAGTCAGTACTTTCAAAGTTTATGTAATAACAAAGCCATTGGCAAGGACTCTGTTTATATAATTACATAGTGACGACACGGAGGTCTGTATTTTACTCCATCTGTGCTTGAAATCAAGTCAGGAGGTTCGGCTCCAGCTGGTTGTGAAAGAGTTGAAGTGATAAAGCAGTTTTTTTTTTTCCTCAGCATTTGGGATT
The DNA here is from genome assembly GCA_030556225.1 of Cricetiscus sungorus. Classification (NCBI taxonomy): domain Eukaryota; kingdom Metazoa; phylum Chordata; class Mammalia; order Rodentia; family Cricetidae; genus Cricetiscus; species Cricetiscus sungorus. The sequence goes on from JANBXA010000069.1 coordinate 22,167,074, forward strand.
TAAATCCCAATTTCCCCTTTGAGGGAGTCGACTTCAATCTCACCTGGGAACTTCAGATGATGCAATTTTACATTTACAGTTTGTTTTGCTCAGTAATTATTTACAAAGTGCCTTATAGGGTCTATTTGGTCTCCTCAGCTTGATCTTAAACTCCTGAGGTAGTTAGAAAGCTTTTGAAAGTTAAAGGAACCTGGGGGAGAGAAATTTTGCTCAGCACAGTGCTGGTGGCTTAGTTAAGTCTTCCATTGCTGTGAAGAAACACCGTGACCAAGTTTGGGGAGGAAAGGGTTTATTTGGTTTGCACTTCCATTTCGCTATTTATCATTGAAGGGAACCAGGACAAACACTCAAACAGGGCAGAACCTGAGGCAGGAGGTGATGTGGAGGTCATGGACGGGTGCTGCTTACTGACTTGCTCCCTGTGGCTTGCTTAGTCTGCTTTGTTATAGAACCCAGGACCACCAGTCCAGGGATAGAAGCACCCACAAGGGCTGGGCCCTCCCCCATCAACAACTATTTATGAAAGTGCCTCATAGGTGGATCTTAGGAAGTCAGTTTCTCAATTAAGTTTCCTTCCTTTCAGATACCTCTAGTTTGTGTGTCCAGTTGATATCAGAGTAGCCAGCACAGTTGGATACAGATTTGCATCCAAGGTCATGGGTGTATGTTTCCTGCTAACTCATCCAGCTCTAATCTGGAGCGCAAATCCCTAAATTGTCACCACTAGTAAGAATTTGAATCAGCAGACAATAACTTTCTTTCTTCTTTTAAGGAAACAGCTTAGGGGCTGGAGAGATGGCTCAACACTGGCTGTTCTTCCAGAGGTCCTGAGTTCAATTCCCAGCAACCACATGGTGGCTCACAACCATCTGCAATGAAACCTTGTGCTCAGTGGTTAAAAGCAATTATTGCTCTTGCAGAGGACAAAGTTCAATTCCCAGCATGCACATTGGTGACTCACGACCATCTGTAACTCCAGTTCCAGAAGGTTTTATGCCCTCTTCTGAATTCTGAGGGTATGACACACACACACACACACACACACACACACACACACACACACACACATATATATATATGTATATATATATATATATATATATATATACAGGCAAAACACTCATACACATAAAATAAATAAACCTTCTAAAAATATTAAAGCCATCATTAATCAATGTGTATATTCTTACTAAAGAAAAAAATTACTAATTGTAAAATATCAGGCATGCATTAAATGTGAACACATTCCCTCATATATTTATATAAACCAAAGAAAAGCTACCCAAAATTAATAAAACAACATTTCTTGGCATTTTCTAAAGTGCTTTGTGTCATTCATCTCACAGAGTCTTCTAAGTTCCCTTGGATGGAGAGGAAGCAAGCCATCTTTGTTTTTAAGCTGGAGATACTGACTCAGAGCTGGCTTGGGAAGTCACATGAGTACCAAGGAGTTGCCTTCAGTCTGTGTTCTCTCCCTACCACCAAAGAGCATTGCATTCCTTTATGAAAACTGGTTAGTCCCTCTGTTCTCCTCACTCAGGTTTCCAAAGATTGGGGCTCCTTGCTAGTGTGTTTAGTGTCCATGAACCCCTTGCTTCACTCACAAATGAACAGCTTGTCCTCATATTATCCAGATGGATGACTGCACCTGGTTAATTGAAATTGCAAGATACATAAATAGATTAAAGAGTGCAGTGGCTGGAGAGATCACTGCTGGCCAGACATAATTAAGAAAGTGTTGGGGGGAGGGAAGTTTGCAGGGTCTGCTGGGGCATCAGTAAGTGAAGGACCCAGCTAACCAATTTTCTAAAAAGTGCTTCAGTTGCTAAATTGTGAGCTGCATTTGCTACTGCTTCATGGTCAGAGCATTGACATCGCCTTGCTGACAGGGTGCATACCCTGCTCTTCTCTAGAATGTTCATTTAAAGCAATGTTGCTCAGGATCCATCAATCAGTCGCCTGTCCAAGAAACATCTGGGTGTTTATTAAAAATTCAAATCGCTTAATCTCTTCCAGAAACCACTGATTCCGTATATGCTGACATTCTTCTGGTGGTTGTGGTAGGGCCAGGACTCTGTAGTATCTAGCAGCCTTTCTTGAAAATGGAATTATTGACTTGCTATCCTTTAATATGTTGGATTTCTGACATCACCTTTTAAAAAACTGACGAGCCTGAACTTTCTGAAACAACTCTCATAACATCTTTGGCTATCATCAATCAAATCTCCAAAATTCCAAAATCCTAGAGTTGTTGTCAGAAGTCGAGAGGTTTTGTCTCCGAAGGCCCTGAAATACATCTTTGCAATGCAAGTTCTCGACCTGGCAAAGAGACTCCAGAGGTAGGTGCTTATCCCTAGGAGTGAGGTGCACCCTGAAACTCAAGGACCACTGCTCCAGACTCATGCTGCTCAACTTCAGCAAGAATTTGAATTTTGTGAGGAGCTTGAAAAACTGTAAATTGTAAATTTAGGAACTGTAGTATCCCATGTCATATTGGTGCTGCTAATTTGTAGACCACGCTTTGAGTAGCTAATCCCTGCATTGTTTCTTTTTTACCTAACATCACTGGAAAAAAAAAAAAAAGAAGAAGAAGAAGAAGATCTCATACTCACAGTTGAGAGCAGGAGGGAGATGGCTCAGTGGGTAAGAGCACTCTCTGTGAAAGCAAGACCTGAGTTCAAATTCCCAGTATTCAAATGAAAAGCTGAGGATGGTTTTATGTGTCTGAAATTTTGTATTGGTGGGCAGAAACAGGCAGATCCAAGGAGCTTAATCTAGGCCTGTCAATCTAAGGTCAGTGATGTACTCTATCTCTAAAACTAATTCGAATAGTAATAGAGGAATACTCCTTAAATCCTCTGCTGACTTGTACATTCACACCTGCACCCAACACATGCACACACATACCACAAAGAACAAAAAAGAATAGAGGAGGGGGATGAATATAACAATAATTAAAGAAAAAGAGGTGGTGAATTTGAGATGGCATCGTGGGGAGTACAGGAGGAGTAGGGGAAGATGGAGAAGGAGGTGGGATAGAAATAATGCAAATACAGTATGAAGTTCTAAAAATAATAATCCAAATAAAATAGGGTAAAAAGAGGGCTCCTAAGCCTGGTGTGATGTTCAGTCTTTACAGTCAGCTTGAATGGATTTAGAATCATATGGAAACACACACATCATGATGTATCCATGAAGCTATTTCCAGAAAGGTCTGACCACAGGGGGAAGGTTCATCAAACCCTGCATATGAGCAGCAACATTCAAGGGACTGAGATTCCATAGTGAATAAAAGGGGTAAAGCCATTTGAGCATGATCATCTCTCTCTGCTACATGGATGCAGGTGTCATGTGACCAGCTGCCTCCTGCTCCTACTACCATGCTGAACTATATCATGGTGAATTATATCTTCTCAAGCTAAGCCAAAATAAACCTTTTTGTCAAGTATATGTCCACAGCTATGTGAAAAATAACTAATACACTTGGATCAAAATGATTGGTTATAGGATATAGACATAGAAAGTGAGGCTGCTAATATTCCAACCACCAGGTAGAGGGGAGTGGTGTGTTTTTGTGCAAGTTTGTGTAAAAAATCTAGAGGTTGACACTTGCACGTGTCTTCTTCAATCACTCCTCCACCTTTTATTCTTTGAAGCAGAGTTGCTCATTAAACCTAGAGCTTGCTAATCAGCTAGACTGGGTAGCCAGCAAGCCCCAGGAATCCTATCTCTACCTCCCCAGGCCTATTACCTGTCCAGGCTACCACACTCAGCTTTTAACATGGGTGTCTGAACTCCAGTTCTCCTGCTTGCAAAACAAGCCCTTTACCGACTGTCCTATTTCCCCAGCTCCCATGAGTTGGCTTCTAATTTTAAGAATTAACTGTGTAGGGGCCTGGCCCCTGCCCAGGACCATGTCTGTGTTTATGGCCCTACTACAGCTGGGATCTGTGTTGATGTCCATGGCACACATTGCCACCAAAGGCCGTAAGGACAGTTCTGGGCTACCATCTGTGGCCATGTTGGGGTCCAGGAGACATGACATGCTGAGGCCATGTCCATCTGAGTGGTCTGTGCTGTCACCCCGGGGGCCAAAGTTTTATCTGGGCCCAAGTTGCTGACAAGTTCCATGTTTGGATCCACTGCCTTACAGTACTGGGGCACACATTGATGTTCATGGCTCCTGTTACTACTGAAGTCTGAGCAAATGTTCAGGGTCTAGGCCAACTCCTGAGGCCACGTTGTTCCCCAAGGGTTATACTGCTGCTGAGGCCATTCAGATTGGGGTGGCCTGTACTGCCATTCTGGGCTATGGTGACATCCAGGCCCAAGCTAAGGCCTGGGTCTGTGGTCCTGCTGCAGCTGGGGTGTCCCTTGCTCATGTTACCACAGTTGCCCGTGTGAACCATGTACTGAACAAGGTCAAGTCTAGCTGGACCCACCCCTTACTGGTCCAGGGAGAGCCACTCCCCATGCCCTCCCCCCACACACACACACTAGAGAGCTGACCCTAGCCCTCACTGCTCTAAGATAACTGACCCCAATGATCCTCGCACAGAAGAGTTGGTCCCACCCCTCAGAAGAGACCTCACCACCACCACCACTACTACTACTACTACTACTACTACTACTACTACTACTCACACACACACACACACACACACACACACACACACACACACACACACACACACACGAAACACCCTTGAACTTGGGAGATCTGTCTCCACCCCCCATCTTAAGGGGGCAGTCCCAGCAGCTGGTCAGACCAACTCGGGTCCCACCCAAGCACACATCCAGGGCTTTGATTCAGCACTCCCCACCATCTATCCCATCTGTGACCTGCTAAAGCACCCGAAGGGACAGTTGTAGGGTCTCCATGGCTGGGGCAACGGCAGGATATACAGGAGTTTCAGTGAAGTTTCCTCATTGATGATATAGCAACAGCCAGCGGCCTTGAGCCTGACCAACAACACATTACACAATGAACATTTTCAAGTGAAGCTGTTACACTGCGTGATCCACAGCAGCTCCCAACGCCACTAAGACTAATGAAGAGGCCATGGAGAGGCGGGGAGGACAGAGGAGCAAAGAGTATTTTGTTGTTGTTTGCTTGCTTGTTTGTTTTTGTTTTCTTTTTTTCATTTGTTTGCTTTTGACTAATATGTTTATCAGTATTTTACTTACTTTTTATTTTATTTCTATTATTCCTTTTTTAAATTTTCCTTTGGGTGGGTGCTACAAGAGTTGAGGGCACATACAGAGGGACTGGGAAGTGAGGGAGATTGGGGTGAGTGGTGTAAAACTCCCAAAGAATCAATAAGAATTTATGTTAAAAAATTATGGATGTGATTGCTTTGCCAAATCCCTGGCATCTAAGATCAAAAAACTATTATGTGTCGTCTGGGGAAGGAAACCAGAAATGGCTCAACAGGGGATCGAACTTTTTCTTTTTGCCCAGCACAAAGAAACAAGATACCACTTAGCTGATGAAGTCTGATAAGTTGACCACATCTGTTTATAGACAGACAGTGTGTTCCATGCACAACTCTGGTCTGGGGCTTGGGGAGTCTTATTTCTCCCAACGCTGCCAACTGCAGCGTTGACTATGACCACCTCACATGGCATCCCTTCACTGGGGCTCTGATAATGAGTGGTCCTCCATTCTGCTCAGTCCTCGGTGTGATCACACATTTGATGTTGTATCTGGTGCCTGAAGACAGCCTCTCCTGCCCTCTGCATTCATGAGTTGGTGAAGGCTCCAGAGCTCTGCTCCACTGAGTCAACTTCTGTGGCTGACTCGAGAATCACAAGCCTTGATGACACATGTAGGAATTTAGATGCTACATGCTTCCTGAGTTGTACTTTCCACCTTTACCTTAATGTATTTTAAATTATTCATCCTTGATGTTCCATCTCACCAAAATCACTAATTTGAAATATGGTCACATAACAGATTAGTTTGCCCGGCTGTCAAGGGTTTACTAAGTAGCTCGTATCCACTGAGATGAGGTATGTATAAATTAGAGAGTGAGGATTTGTTCATAATCGAGACCTTCCAGAATAATTTGTGCAATAAAGACTTTGAATAGCTAGTAGGTTTATAGAATTTCTCTAGTGTAATTAGGAGAGGCATTGTTGTGTAATGAAGAAAATTAATTAGAACTAAATGTTTAGGGAATGTGTGGCTAGGTAACCAAAAGCATATTTGCAGCCTAATTGTTTCTTGGCAGCTGGAGGCATTTTACACCCTTTCAGGATGTTTAGTTAATGGATATTTTAACATGACCTACTGTTTGCTTTCCCTTAAACCATTTCACTATGGAAAAACAGTTCATCAAAGGCTTAAGCCCAGTGTATATCCCATTGGAAAAATGCCTGTTATCTAGTTTATTTGATCATACTGTCTGTCAAGTGTTAATTATTTCTAAAAGTCCAAATGGAGGCTAATTGGCATAGCCTTCTGCACTGTATAATTATAGAGTTCTTCTGTATGCTTACGAGATGTAAACACTGGAATGGTTTCTAATGCTTTGCCATCATTTCACCTTACCTATAGCCCACTTTTGGGTGTTCTGCTTCTAGTCATTTATGGATTCAGGTAGGGTTTTGAAAAATATGATTAGGGTATTGGAAAGAAGGCTCGGTGGCAAGACTTTGTGAATCCAGAGGATCTGTAGTCACAGCCATCTGTAACTCCTGTCCCAAGGGGACCAATGCCCTCTTCTGGCCTTCTCAGATACCAACCACCCACATGGTGAACAGGCATACATGAAGGCAAAAAATTAATTTTTTAAAGGTTTTTTATTTTAATATGCTTCATTTCAAAAGCAGGGTTGATTCAACGGGTAAAGGGACTTTGCTACCACGACTCATGTGGTAAGAGAAGACAACCAATTACTACAGCTTGTCCTCTGACCTCACAAGTATGTTGTGACACACACACACACACACATATACACATGTATACACATACACACACATATATATATAAATACACACAAAGTAAGAGGGATTACTTATCAAGTTGCCTGATTTTTTTATCTTATTAATAATATTTTGAAGGCAGTCAGGCATGGAATCAAATCCCTATTCTATGATTTATTATATGATCTTACTTAAGTTATTTAAACATCCTAAGACTTAATTTCTTGATCAGCAATTGAGAATAATAAGCCTTATACAGTGGTTAAAAATTCTGGAGACTCTTGCAAAACTAAAAGAGAAAAAAATTTCTGGAGAAGTACATTTCCTTAGTCAAGACATTTTTGAGTTTCAGATAAAAGAAACTTGGCCTCAAATAGTTTACAATAGCATCAGGGAAAGATATTTTTATTTAAAATAATTTTAGGTTTCAAAAAAGAAAACAATACCAAATGGGTACATCTCAGTAAGATGTACCCAGACCCAAATGCTCCAAACATAAACTACTGGAAACTGCATATGGTTAGTAAATCTAAGAAGACCTTGTTGTACAGAACAATCCTCCAGGCCAAATGGCTACTATCACAGGAGTTCAGCTAGGCCTGCTCATGAAAATTAATTACCTTCCATTGTACAAAGAGGGAGTGATACTGGGCTTCGATGGTGCACACCTTTAATCCCAACACTCAGGAAACAGAGGCAGGCGTATCTCTGTGAGTTTGAGACCAGCTTGGTCTGCAGAGTGAGTTCCTGGACAGCTAAAGCTACACAGAGAAACTGTGTCAATAAATAAATAAATAAATAAATAAATAAATAAATAAATAAATAACTTAAAACAAACAAAAACAATAAGACAAAAAGAATACCAAAACTAAACAAAAAGCCCACAGGAAGAAAATTGTGGAGTTCATGTGTAGGCCAACTGTTCCTAGGCACAGGGCCTGCCCTAGAGCGTGGCCGATATACCCAGTGACACTCCATTGGAGAAAGCAGATTTTCTCTTTGCCATGGAGTTTCAATTGCCAATAACTTCTTTGTCAGAGGTGGGACTTTGTGTTCACTTCCCCCCATCATTGTTGGAAGCCTGGCTGGTTTGCATCTGTGGAGGTCTCCTGTCTCTGCCTCCCACCTCCATGAATGAGCCCTGTAGACCAGATTGGCCTCGAACTCACGTAGATCTACCAGCCTCTGCCTCCCTGAGTGCTGGGATTAAAGGCGGGTACCACCACCACCTGGCTCAAGAGCAGTTTTTGATCAATTAAAATTAATTGAAATTCTAGGCTGGTGAGATAAACAAGTTCGATGTGCTAGGTTAGAGCTTAAACAATAAGGCAAAGCAGGAGTGGAGGCTTTTACTTGCAATCCCAACACTCAGGAGGTGGCAGGAGAATAAGTAGTTTGGTTGGTCACCTTTGCCCACATATTGACTTCAAGGCTGAGCTATGGAAGAGCCTGTCTCAAAAACAGCAATAAGGCAATAAAAAAAAAAAGATAACTAGTTTCTGTTTAATAAGATGCCAGAAACCTACTAAAAAATATCAGAACAAAGTATATGTATAGCTATGAAATGAAATAAAAATCAGTGTCCAAAGAAATAGGTCAAAGAACACAAAAATATGTGCATATTGTTTCCACCATGTTTTAAAAAGCTATGAATCAATATTTAATTTGTACATAAACAATCTTTGGAAGTTTTCCTAAATAGTAGTTTGTTGTTTAAATAAATTATACATATATACATATATCATTTGTACATGTTCTATATTTACCTTGTATTAGATTCAAGATGCTGAAGACAAGGGACACATTTTGTTTTCCCTGATATTCTTATGCCCACAGAAAATTGCATATAGTAAATATTCATTAGATGTATGTGACTCGACATCCCCAGATTAAGAAACATTGAAGAAACATGGATATAGAGAAAGATTCATCAAAACTGGTCAGGAACATAATGTGAGTGTCCAACTTGACAAACTTTACATCCTTCTCATCACAATCAGACATGCTCAGCTGAAACCTGATGAGAGCTTGCCATTCTAATTGCTACTGAGCTAAGTGTAGCAGAAAAGATCATACTCTCTTCTAGAAATATGTAAGGCTTCATGTCTACCCTGTAACACAATCCTTCATGGTGCCATCTGCTGTCATATTTGCCGCTGGAAAATGAATAGACGGTGTGGGCCCCAGAAAAGAACCAGCCGGGGAAGGGAGTTTCCCACCATACGGTGGGCAGTTGGCAGCAGCTGGTCCAGTGGGCAGGGACAGAGTCTGACTGTTTCAGAAGCATTTGTTGTGCATCCATTCGTTGTGTGGCATTGTCCACCTTGGAGCATCAACCCAGCCCACCCACTTTTCCTGGGGTGACAGGAATTCACATCAAGCGGTTGCTGCTACACTTCTTTATTCAAAACATTTCTGAAGCGGCTCACATTAATGAGCTCCTGAATATGAAAGAGAGGAGCTCTGGTCAAAAGTGTGTATGGCCAAGGAAGGTGTGTTTTTGTGGAGTTTTGGAAAAGATTCCTCCTGAGTGGCTTGGAGAAATTCACCATCCCTAAAAGCCAAGATTCCTGAAGTGAATTCTGGACGAGACAACATAGTAAACCACTTTTAACCATCTGATTTCACTACAAATTGCAGAGTTAGGTGAGAACACCAAAGATGAGTTCTGGTTGCTAACACCTTGAACTTCATCAAAAATCTACTATAGACCATGATAGTTGATTTTCTGTTACATAACAAGTAACAAATGATGTTCCACACTAAGGGTGGATCCTCCCCGATAGTTGACCTCCCTTGGAATCACCCCAACACATGCCCAAAGGTTTGTTTCCTAAATGGTTGTAAACACTGTCAAGTTTGCAATCCAAATGGACCACCACACCCCTGTGTCTTTATTTCTAAGCCTCCTCTCTTAAAGGCTCATACCGAAGACTGGGAAGCAAACCTTTGACACCCAGTGCCTAAAGGATATTGAATATCTAAACAACAGCAATGTTTATGGCCCTCTTATTTTTTTTTCTTTTTTATTTCTTAGAAGATGTCTCACTGTTTCATAACTGAGGAAATCACTGAGAAGTTGCTAGCCTTACCTAAGATCAGATATTCTTGCTGCTTATGTCTCAGCACCTGCATCCAAAACCAAGTCTCCCAAACCCCAAAACTAGTATTTCAGCCAGTCAGATGGCTCAGTGGGTAAAAGGCACTTGCTACCAACCCTGATGACCTGAGTTTGAGATCTCATTTCCACACAGTGGAAGGGGAAAGCCAACTCGCACAAGTTGGCCTGCTCATGAGCACTGTGGCGCCCTCAATGCACGTTCATGTACTTATGCATACACACACTACACACACACACACACACACACACACACACACACACACACACAGGCCATTCAATTAAATTTTTTTAAAGATTTATTTATTATGCACACTGTTCTGTCTGCATTTACACCTGCAGGCTAGAAGAGGGCACTCATTATAGATGGTTGTGAGCCACCATGTGTTGCTAGGAATTGAACTCAGGACCTTTAGAAGACATCTCTACAGCCCCAATTCAATTAAATTTAAAGAACAAAAACTGGTGATCTCCTCACTCCAAAGCTAGCACTAGCAGTAGATGTGATGCAGCGGGGTCACGTGGGGTTGAACTCTTATTTCTCCACTTTTCAGCTGTAGGCCTTGATCAACACTAAGGTTCCTTGTCTCCCAGGTTCCTCAACCCATTTAATAGGCACAATGATAGTAAGTACCTCACAGGCTACATTAAACAAAATTTGAATTATGCAAGTAAAATACTTAGAAAGGTATTTTTAAACAAGAGTATTGAGTCAAAAGATAGCTCTGAGATCAAAAAGAAATAGGAGGAGGTTCGTGGTTTCAGTATATATACCCAAGGGAATAGGGTGAGGCAAAGCTAGTCATGAAAGACTATGGACCAATGAATGTGGAGTGGAACCGTAATGAAGACAAACGTAGACATTGTTTGTTCTGTAAAAATGACTCTCAGAAAGTACATCCCTATTGGCTCTGCTGTGGCTGTTTCCTAGTCCTTAAAGAAGAAAGACATTGCTTTGTCAAATAATTTCAAAGGGAATTGTGTAAACAATAAAGTCTACACAATCTGTACTGCTGAGTGGGGTTTATTCCCCTTGCTCAGCTCAGGGAAAGGCTTTCACGAAGCAAAACCCTGACTTTGATTCCTAAATGAGCATCAGTCCCCATGGCTCAGTTACTCAAAGCTTCCAGCAGCACCGGGCCTAATAGTTCGTGCTGCACAGCTGGGCTCTGAGCCTGGGGCTCCCAGTGACTTTTCAGAGAGCTTCATGATTGGTTTGTTTCCATGGGATTTGGATCAAGATGAAAAATGAACCCAAGGTTATTTGGAAGCAGTTCTCATTTAAGAGACCTTCAAACACCACAAATAAAAAACAATCTATAAATAATCCTGTAGTAACTCCCTACTTGCTAATGTTCATCACAGGGGTGAAAATTAGCCATGGGTATACCTATGTTTCAAAAGTTAGAAAATCAACTTTAAAATCCAAGTTGTCTGGAAGAGCTGTAATTAGCATTTCACTCAGAGGGAAAAAATAGCACCTTATAAGGGAAGGGTATCGCATTTGAATGTCCCAGCATTGTGATCAAAGCACTCTTCAGAGATGACAGCTCTTCAGAAGCAACTCCAGCCTCCAATACCCACTCTAATTCCTGCCCCCACGGGCTCATTATCCACAATCCGTGGAGCCAGCATTGCTCTGTAGTTACCAAAATAGGGTTATACAGACTGATGAGCACATGTCTATCTTTAATGCATAAAGGAGCCAATACAGCCATCTCGGGGACACCTACCTACTAAAATGCCTCTTGAATTGCCATTCATTGCCATCTTTTTGTGGCATTTGTGTTAACCTTGACCCTGCATTTTGGCCTGGAGCAGCCCTTCAGAACATGCTCTGCCTTCACCAGCTAAATCAGCCATTTTTCACTGCAGACCCGCTGGCTGAACATTTACCATTTACAAGGCAGCTTTGTGACGCCATGAAGAGCCCAGACAGAAATGTAATAAACAATGTGGAATTACATTTTGGACATTTAAGAAATGCTCTGGGCTCCATTTCATAAGAAATTTGCATTTGTAATGAAAGAGAAAAAGATCCATGACTGGGTTTCCAGTCGAAGGTTAACAGGCCCTTTTATGTTGTGAGGGTTTTTTGCAGGAGCAATTACAAATTGTGTACAGATTCATTATTTCTTGAACACTTTATCAGGACATTTCCCCATACATCTAATTTGTCCTGTCTGAAATGCAACTTGACATAAGGGATTTTCTTAATTGCTTTTGAAACTCTTCCAAGATAATCACTGCTTTTTGGAGCATGATAAAAGACAGTAAACGATATTGCCAGCCTGTCTCAGGATCATGCGTTGAAGTTTTGTGAGTAAGAGATAGCAAAAGGCAGTGATGTTTGCCTCTTGTACTATGTAATACCTCTACTTTAATCTCCTTTCAATCTAAACAGCTTTGTCAAAAATAGCAAAAAAAGAAGTTTCCCCATTTATTTTTTGTCAGCTGTACAAAAATGACTATTACTTTCAGGATAGATATTGTCAATAAATTAAAATTTTAAGACAGAGTGTGGAACTTGCTTTGTAGACCATGTTGGTCTTGAGCTCACAGATACCTGCTTCTACCTCCCAAGTGCTAGAATTAAAGGTGTGTGTCACCATAGCCAGTGTTGTTGTTTTTTGTTTGTTTGTAAGAATTATCTTCATTATTCTGCAGAATGTTAACCAAAGATTAAGCTGAAAGTAAAATGGTCAAATTGGGGAAGGAAAGGACAAACATTAGGAACTGCTTCTGACGTATTGGGACACACACTATGCTCCATAACCAGTATGCATCAATTGAAATAATTATATACTTAATGCTGGTTGTGTTTATACAATCTTCATTTATATGCAAACAATAGTGCATTCATTCACTTTAGGGGAAAACTTTACTCTGAGCTTCTCTTGTTTTTAAGATTTATTATGTATAGTGTTCTGCCGACATGTATGTCTGCATGCCAGAAGATGGCGCCAGATCTCACTACAGACAGTTGTGAACCACCTTGTAGTTGCTGGGAATTAAACTAAAGACCTCTAGAAGAGCAATCAGCCAGTACTCTTAACCACTGAGCCATTTCTCCAGCCCTCTTATCTTGAGTTTTAAAGATGCCAATTTTATTTATTTATTTTAAAATTATGGATCAAGCTGTATTCACACCTTTATTCCCACAGTCTAACATGGCAAAATAGGCTTTATAGGTGTAATTTAGTTTACTCACCTTGAGATGGGAAGATTATGCTGTATTCTTACAAGTTCCCAATTGAACCACATACATCCTTGAAATAATCCTTTCCAGACTGCAGCCAAGGGAGGTAGGACAGTGCTATTGGAGAGAGTTGACATCAAGACTCAACCTGTTACTGCTAGCTTGTAAAATGAAAGCAGAGTCACAAAACAAGGAATCTAGTGGCGTCTAGAAGTTGACATTGGCTATCTGTGTAAAACTAGCAATAAAAGAGGATATCACTCTCACAGATACAAGGAATTGAAGACTACCCTCAACCCAGATGAAACTGAAGACAACTCTACTGTCCGCATGAGCCAGGATCTTATTTTCTCCTCATAACACACACACACACACACACACACACACACACACACACACACACACACACACACCTTGATTTTATCCCAGAGAGACCTATACTGAACTTCAACGTACCAAACTTGTAAGGTAATACATCACAATTGTTCAAACAACTACATTCCTGTTAATCCTTTGAAGTCACATTAAAAAAAAAAAAAAAAAAAAAAAAGCTACAAATCATCTAAGCAACAGTAGAGAGGCTACCTTTAATGCCCTTCCCCTATAATGAGATTGATGACTACCTTTTATGCTATCCTAGAGCCTTTATCCAATAGCAGATGGAAGCAGAAGCAGACACTCACAGCAAAACACTCAGCTGAACACCTGGAATCCACTTGCAGAGAAGGGGGATTGATGAACAAAGGGGTCAAGACAAGGCTGGAGAAACCCATAGAAAATGCTGACTTGAACAAGGGGAGCTCATGCACCCCAGTCTGATAGCTGGGAAACCAGCATTGGACTGGTCTAGACCCCCTGAACATTGGTGTTAGTTAGGAGGACTGAAAGTCTATGGGTCCTCTAGTAGTGGATCAGTACTTATGCCTAGAATACAAGTGGACTTTGGGAGCCCATTCTACAAAAAGGGATACTCTCTCAGACTAGACACATGGGGGAGGTCCTACTCCCTGCTCCAAATGATTTGATAGACTTTGAAGACTCCCCATGGAAGGTCTCACCCTCCCTGGGGAGCAGAAAGGGATGGGGGTTGGGGGTGGGGGACAGGGGAGGAGGGGAGGATGAGGGAACTGGGATTGACATGTAAAACAGGCTTGTTTCAATTAAATAAAAACATTATCATTAGAAAAAGCTACAAATCATTTGGTAACATCCTGTCTTCATACTGTGATTATCCTGGAAGTGCCCAAATATAGAAGCTATTATATTAATTTTAATACACTTTGCATTTAGACAGTTCCATCCTATATAGAATACAAATACTACTTACTAAAATCAAATAAAAACACAATTTATAAATGGAAAAGATGGTCTAGGCTCATTTAAAAAAGTGGCAATTACTAAGAAACTTACTGGAACACTGGGTAAATGATAGAAATTAATAACTCTCAAAACAAGAATGCTAATATGGATGCTCATGCTTAATCATCTTCCAAGAATTGCTCTTGGAAGGAATCAGGGAATTAGTTGTTTTCTAGTTTGAAGCTTAACCTTGATACTCTATAATAAGAAATCCACCAAAGTTCAAAAATATTCATCTCTTTGCAACTAAAGATACTTCAGAAATATTAGAAATCATAACTAAAACTAGCATCCACTTCCCAGGTGAAGGTAGCCAATATTAATGAACAAAACTAAAATTATTAGCTTAGTATTTCATGTGAGTTAAAGGATGGCCTTTCGTAACACCCAGAATAATTAACTTTCCCAAAGACATATTGGCAAAAGAGTGGAATTCAAGTGAGACCGGGGTTCACAAACTCTTCTGTAAGGTCCTGAACTCAGGAAAGCAAAGACTTTAATCTCATAAGGCTGGTCAGAGGGACACAGCATGCAAGACCGCAAAAATCAATCTGGTATACAACTCTTCCATGTTAAGAAGCAGACTGGAAACATGGATCAAATGTTACTTGAAAAAAAAAAATCTCCTTGGGAAAAAAAGAAGACATAGAATAATAATGACAGAGCCAGCTGTTGGTGGCACATACCTTTAGTCCCAGCACTCTGGAGACAGAGGCAGGCAGATCTCTGTGAGTTGGAGGCCAGCCTGTTTTACAAGAACTTGTTCCAGGACAGGCTACAAAGCCACAGAGAAAACAAACAAACAACAACAACAACAACAACAACAACACACACATACAAATAAATAAATAAATAAATAAATAAAACGAATGAATGAATAAATAAATAAATAAATAGGGAGGACAGAAAACAGGAAAGGAGAAAGAACCATAACAATTTTTTTTTTTTGTCATCAGATGTTTTCTTTTTTATTTTTTTTATTTAAATTAAAAACAATCTTATTTTACATACCAATCCCAATTCCCTCTCCTTCCTGTCCTCCCATTTCCCTCACCAACGCTCCCAGTTCCATGCCCCCATCCACTCCTCAGAGTGAGGCCTCCCATGAGGGATCATCAAAGTCTGTCACATGATTTGGGTAAAGGCCTAGGCCCTCCCCCATGTATCTAGACTGAAAGAGTATCCCTCCTTGGGGAATGGGCTCCCAAAGCCCATTTGTACACCAGGGATACATCTTTGTTTCACCTCTG
Source organism: Cricetiscus sungorus (assembly GCA_030556225.1). NCBI lineage: Eukaryota > Metazoa > Chordata > Mammalia > Rodentia > Cricetidae > Cricetiscus > Cricetiscus sungorus. The sequence continues at coordinate 22,182,927 of JANBXA010000069.1, forward strand.
GAGACCCCATGAACTGCCCAGGCCTCCCAACTGACACCCACGTTCAGGCCACAAAACAGTTGCGATGATAGAAAGCAAAGAGAGTAATGCATAAGAACTTAGCTTCCTCTCCCACATCCGCCCACTCCCTGCCCCCAAAAAAGCTGGATTTTAGACAGCAGTGTGAAAACTGAGAAATAAACCAGTTGAATCCGAAAACGCTTCAACACCTAGGTTTGAATCTTGGATACAGGGAATGATTGTGTAAAAGAGGAAGGCACATTAATATTCTCTCCAGTGCTTTCAGCCTACCAGACTTTCTTTGATGACAGACTAACACAGGTGAGTTCTACACTGACAACTTATAGATGGACAGGCTGAGGATTGAGGCCACAATGAAACTAGGAAAATGGCCTGCACATAGGAAGGAAGCACGTTATCAGCAGTGTCTTCAAACTGTGTGTGTGGAATGTCAATGTATTCCAGCAAGTAAACCAAACTTGGTTCTCCTGCATCCTGAGGCTAGGCCTCCACTAGATTTACTGCAGACTCTTAAATACAGACTGTTGTATGAAAACTGAGGGCGGTCCAAGCAGTGATTCTTCACATTACTAATTATGGAATCTCTAAGATGTGATCAGAGGAACCGGAAGAGGATGGCTTGATAGAAGCAACCCCCACCCACCCCCAGGCTGATGGCCCCTCTGGTCCTTCTGTCTCCTCCTTTTCGGGTGGTGTAAAGGCAAGACTTTGAGGTAGCAATGTACTCATTGTTAGTCTCCTTCCAACTTCACTTCCCGTGATGAACTTTCCCTTTATTTGCTTCCACTGAAAGGGCCTCACACAGCAGGTCTGAAGCTGTTTCTGACACTCCCCCACCAGAACATGGGCCATTATACCTTCACTCATCAGGTCACAGGCTGAAGGAAGCCAGGGAAAGCTGATACTATGTACTAGGAGATAAATAAAATGGTGACCGTGTGTGCTTGTTGTAGACTTCAAAACTACACAATAGGGGCTGGAGAGAAGGGATGCGTGGCTAAGGGAGGGAGTATACTACTCTCTGAACTTCAGTTCACAGTGACTACTTCTGGGGACTTAGAAGAGCCCGTTTCAGTCTGGGGGTCCATTAGCTCACCCTTCTTCAGGTCAGCTGACTGATAGCTGGGGAACCAGCATTATACCGACTCAGACCCCCTGAACGTGGGTCTGTTAGAAGGCCTGGGCAGTCTAAGCGACCTCTGTCAGTGAAACCAGATGTATCCCTGGTACACCAAAGGACTTTGGGAGCACACTCCCCATGGAGGGATACTCTTTTAACCTAGAGGCAGGAGGCTTAGTACCTACCCCAAATGACTTGACAGATTTTGATGATCCCTCCTGGAAGGCATCACCCTCCCTGTGGAGTGTGGTGGTGGTGGGGGATGGGTCGGATGGGAAGGGGGGGAAATGGAAGGGAAAGGGAACTGGGATTGATATGTAAAATAAGAAAAAAATAATAAATATACATAAAAAATAAAGAAAATAACTTTGTAGAAGATGATAAAATTTCAATAAAAAATTTTAAAACAAAAGACAAAAACAAAACAAAAAGAAAAGAGAGCCCATTTCTCCAGCTCTTCAATCTCAGTGACTAATTCTGTTGACTTACAAGAGCCCATTTCTGCAGCTCTAAGGCACCCAACAGCCTCTTCTGGACTCAGTACACTTTAAAAAAGACACTGAGGAAGTGGGGGATGAGGTGGTTGGGGTGCATATGATCAAACTACAGTCTAAAACTCTCAAAGAATTACAAATGTATACTCTTAAATGAAAAGAGAAACCAAGGTGATACATGCCAGCAATATTTATTGTTATTCATAAGAGATCAAAAGACATACAAGGATCATTATAACCACGTGTATGAAATATCACTTGGTGACAGAGTGAAAGAGACAGATATGTATTTGTATTAAAAAAATACACACATACACACAAGACACACTCTCTCAAGTGTGCCAAACGGTGCTATGAATGTGAGGTGTCAAGATATACAAGTTCTGATATACATAACACATCAAAGAATCGAGCGTAAAAATCATACTCAAAGTTGCAAAAATAAAGTTTCCTTTTTTTCAAGCATTTTTATCTGGGCTCAAGCAAAGCAAGTAATAAACACCAATGATTTTTATAGGATTCTACACACACTGAAGCTATCAATATACAAAAGTCAACACACAAAACAGTAACAAAAAAAGGAAGCTGTAGGAATGAACAATGCATTTCATCCAAGGTCTAACAGTCTAATTCATCCCAACTCTCAGACATTAAGAATCATAATTTACATTACTTGGACAGGAAGATAAGCCAGAACAAAACCATCAACAGAAAGTCAAGGCTGCAAACAAGGCATGGCTGCCCTCAGTCTGTCCCAGGCTCCCCTAGTGCAACAGCATCATTTACCTGAAGGGTCATGGAGTCACAATTAAGGAGTACTCATACAAAACTATTTCCTTTATTCTTGAAAAAGTGCCACATACTATACTTTTCATTTAAAAAAATACACAACACACAAACTAATGAAAGACGGTCTGTCTCCATCTCTTGTCAATGAGGAAAGGCCAGAGGGATTCTTTGATTCCAATGCGAAATGGTGTCCGCTGGCCAATGCCCAGAGTCTCCAATTTGGAGCAGTCAAGCTGAGCATTTTTGGGACGTTGTGCTCCTATGACAGGGCTGTCAGTAATCTTTAAAGAAAAACAAAAACAAATAATGAGTAAAGGAAATAACATCTTAAGACAACTATATTTCAGCTTTCCCTTAGTGCAAAAAAGCAAAAACCTGATCTTAATCGATCTAGAAAAATACATATCAACTCTTTAAAAAAATTTTTGTCAGCCAGATGGTGGTAGCACATACCTTTAATCCCAGCATGCAGGAAGCAGTAGATGGATCTCTGTGAGTTCAAGGACAGCCTGGTCTACAGTACAAAATGAGTTCTAGGGCTATACAGTACAGTATACACCAGGGCTATACAGTAAAACACTATCAGAAGTGTGTATGTGTATGTGTGTGCATGCACATGAGAGTTTATGCTCATGTGGCTGTCCAAAGACAGACAATGGGCGTCAGTTCTCTTCTTCCTCCATATGGATGGACTCAGGTTGTCAGGCTTTGCAGCAGGGAACTCCCATCACATACATGTCTCTATAAACTTCATCAGTACTGACTACTTTAGGGATAATTTACTGCAGATACAGTCAAGATCCAAATCAAGTTCACTTTGATTAGTTATCCAAAACAGAAAAATGTTATCAGTAACATACAGCAGCCTTAGGATGTCAGGAGGGAGGTGTCAATCAGCAGACTTACAGGTCTTAAGTGACTGCTGGGCAGGTTGAAGGCATCTGCAATCGCACATGCCATTTCGTACTTGGTCATCTGCTCATTGCCAGACCAGTGAAAGGTCCCCTTAATGGATGGATCCTAGCAACAAAGACAAAGGGGGGTGGGGTGATGAGAGAAAAGAAAGTCAATGGTAAGGTTTGACAAGAAATTTAATTTTAAAGGTCCAAGAATCAAAATGCAAACCTACCTTTTTTGGAATATTCTCTTCAAAATACTTAAAATCAAATGTTCACAAATATTCTAACACTAAAAGCCATTTATAGAAATAACTTTTTGAAATAAAAATACAACCAGCTCCAATTTAGAGGTAGTGACTAATTCTAATTACCATTTTAAATTATTATAAATTAAAAGTTTTTGAGATATGATCTCATACAGCTTAGGCTGTCCTCCAAGTCAGTATAAAGCTCACCTCCAGTTTCTGAGTATCCCAGGCACAGGGATTACAGGCAAGCACCATCAGGCTGGGTTTATGAGGTACTATGATATAATCCAAGGCTTGCTTTGTGAATGCTTGGCAAGCACTCAATGGTCTGAACCACAGCCTCAGTCTCACTCTGTTTGCTTGTTTTAAGCAGTTTTGCTACTACGTAACCTTGGCTCAGTATTCAGACACTGTATACTTTTGACCCTGCTACTTTTTACTTGCATTATCTCAAATGCTAGTATTACAAGTGTACACCACCAAGATCCATTATAAAACCATTTTTAAGCACAGTGACACATACCAGTAATCCTAGCATTTGGGGAAGTCAAGGCAGAAACGACCTCGAATGCAAGGGCAGTCTGAGCTACACAGGTATTCAAGCCACTCTGGGTGTGATGCCGTCAACACACAATGAACTGGTTAAATACTCTTAACAATGCCATGCTATATTAATCTTCAGTCTTGTTGAGGCTTCTTCCCCCAACAACAGATTTCCAAAAGCTCCTTATATATAGTAGAATTAACTTTATGTGTGTGAACTCAGGTGTGCACACTACATACAGCACGTACATGGAGCTCAAAGGACAACCTCTAGTGTTGGTACTTGCCTTCCACCTGTTTGAAGGGTTCGTTTACTCATAGCATACACCAGTATGCTGTGCACTATCTTTCTGAACACTGCATATCATTCTCATCGGTTAATACAGAGCTGAGTGGTCAATGGCTAGGCAGGATTTTCAGGGCAGAGAGAACACTGGGAAGAAAAGGGGCAGAATGAGCAGGATGGGAAGCTTGTACACGAGGTAAATGAGCCTCGGGGAAGCACAGTAGTAGAAATGGGTTAATTTAAGTTGTAAGAGCTAGCTAAAAAAAAACAAGCCTAAGCTAGTGGCTTAGCACTGATAATTAATATTAAGTCTTCATGCTGGGAACTGACAGGCAAGAAAAGTGTGCTTATACCAGTAAAATTTCCATATAGTATATAAAAAAAAATGTAGTCATGCTATGGCCAGCATTATTTATACTCAGTCTTCTTATGGATATTCTTTTCAATTCTGACTTCCCCAAATGCTTAAAATTAAGTCCCATTCTGGGCTGGAAAGATGGCTCAGTTCTTAAGAGTGCTCATGCTTTTTTAAAAGGACCTGGATTCAGTTCCCAGGGGATCCAACGGCCTCTGGCTTCCATGGACACTTCATACATGTGGCGTACATAAATTCATGAAGACACATACATGTGTAATAAATTTTTAAAAATAATTACCTCTTAGCTGGGCGCTGGTGGTGCATGCCTTTAATCCCAGCACTCGGGAGGCAGAGGCAAGGGGATCTCTGTGAGTTCAAGGCCAGCCTGGTCCACAAAGCAAGTTCCAAGACTGGCTCCAACACAATACAGAGAAACCCTGCCTTGAAAATCTCATTCTCTCTCTCTCTCTCTCTCTCTCTCTCTCTCTCTCTCTCTCTCTCTCTCTCTCTCTCTCTCTCTCTCACACACACACACACACACACACACACAAAATAAAAATAATTACCTCTCATTGGGTGTGGTTAGCCACTAGGCCTTTATCCACAGGACTAGGAAGCCAGGGACAGGATCTCTTTCTTATACATTACCGGCTCAAGAATACAGCCTCTACTCTGAAGAAACTGCTTTTGTTTTGTTTCCTACTTTTACAAAGCACAGTCTGTGATAATCTATGAACACCCATGGAAGTTCAAGCACAGAACAGTAGAACTTTCACTAAGACCCCCATCCATCCCCAGCCTCACCAGCATCCTCTTCTCTGCCAGCTGCCGGCACACACTGGCTACATCCTTCACGTGTGTGGGAAACCTCTGCTGCCAGTGGTCCATGTTCGCTGACTTGTTGCTGAACTGCACCTTGTCGAACATGACAGTTACAGCACTTTCTTCAAGCTTTTCAACTTCTCCGTACAGAACCGGAATTCTCAAAACAGCAGCCCCTAGGGACAATACACATAGATATATTTTTGGTGGCTCTTTCCTAAGTTTGGATGTAAAGAGAAATTGTGTGGATTTAAATAGCAATAGGAAACCCTACCTTTTAATAAAAATATACCAGGATAGGATGTAGCTCATAAAGCAATAAACTGAAAAGGTTTGTTGTTAAAAAAATCATGAATGTTTTAAGTATCTACTGTCATGTATAGAGTTCTCATCTAATTGGCCATTAGGCCCATTTAAAATAGAGCCTATTTGGACAACCAAATAAAATGAATACTCCTGCCTAGAGGTCCAGTGAAAGACAACAGCACTGAAGAACAGTTTTGGGACAAGTGGGAAACCATCTACAAAGGCTATGTATTTGATATATAGCAGGAATACATAGGTGTAACATTTCCTCCTATTAAATACCATGTGATTATGTAAACAACACTCTTGTCCCTACAAGATGCACAACCAAGTGTTTGGGGACCGAACTGATCACTGCTGGATTTGGCCAAGTATACACACACACAAAAGTAGCAATAAAAAACTTACCAATTATGGGGGTAGGGTTAAGTGGTCACACAATCATGGTTGAAGAAATGTTCAATCTTAGATTTTATACTGGTACTTGGTGAAGGGTTTGATTGCCTTTAGATTGTTAGCACTTTAACAAAGTAGACATGTATTTTCTTTTATGATTACTGAGCAAGTAAAGATAGGGCTTGCTGTGGTTTGAATGTTGTACCCACTCCACAATTATATGTTGAAATTCAACAGTGAGTGTGTGTGTGTGTGTGTGTGTGTGTGTGTGTGTGTGTGTGTGTGTGTGTGTGTGTGTGGTTATGGAGAGGTGCTTTGGGAAGATGTTTAGTCATGAAGACACCATTATGAAAGAGCTTAGTGGGGGAACTGTCTGGTTTGGTTGAGGACAAGCAGAAGATGCCTTTACCACACAGTGGCACTTGGATGTTAGACTTCCCAGTCTCTAGAACTGTGAGAAATAAAGTTCCAACCTGTTCTTTACAAGTGAATCATTCTGTGCATTGCAAGAGCAACATGAAGCAGAGCAAGAGGGAAGAGACTTCTGCAGGACTTATGGGTCATTCGTGTATTTACTTTATCTTGTCTCACCGGAGATTTAACATTGAGCATTATGTATGCTAAGCAAGCACTTACCACTGAGGCAGAATAACTTAGAATATTTAAAATAACACAAAAAGCTGACAAATTAAATGTCCATAAGGGAGAGCGCCACAAGCTGGTGGCCATTTTTCAGGGCCACGTGATGACCTAAGGCATCAGTTTCCACAGGGATCATTTTATTGAGCATGGCCACAGACAGAAATCAAGTTGAGCATGGTACTCCTACAGACAGGAAGAAGTCATATTAGAACTGGCATTATATATAATGAGATGCAAAGATGTGGGATGTGAAGAAAGTAAGATTATGGATCAAAACACAACACTTAAAAAGAAAATATATAAAAATGCCTCTCTTAAGAAACCACATTTTGTGTCTGTCTTCCTGGTGGATCAGCACACAGGAGATTTCAGGCTCCCAGATTTAAATGTCCTTTTAATTTATTTTCAAAGGGCTATTTTTATGTATGTATATATGTACACATAAATACACATGGTAAAAAAGAAAAAAGATCATGGTATGAGATGCCTCAAAAATTTTATACATCTATTTATGTGTATATGTGGGTGTGAAGGGCAGGGAACAACTTATGAAAGCTGGTTCTCTCCATCCACAACATAGGTCTCAGGAACCGAACTCTTCAGCTGGTAGCAAGCACCTTTACCTAAGCTATTTTATCAGCCCATCATCTCTAATTTCCATTCATCTATAGTCCCTGTTTTCCCTTTTCTTTCTTTCCTTTTTTTTTTTAAAATTAGAAGAGGGAAGGACAGAACCTCACCAACCCAGTTTCTGACTGCTGGGAGTTCAGACATGTCACACACACACCCTAATCCTGGATATTTTATAAATTAAGAATATGTCTGAGGGCTGGAGAGATGGCTCAGTGGTTAAGAGCACTGTCTGCTCTTCCAGAGCACCTGGATTCAATTCCCAGCACCCACGTGGCAGCTCACAACTTTCTGCAACTCCAGTTCTAGGGAACTGGCTGACACCCTCACACAGACATACATGCAGGAGGAAAAAAAACAGAACAACAATGTACATAAAATAAAGTAACATGTCTCTTCATAAATAGCACAACATAGTCTTCAAAAATGATCAGTAGCCAAAGATGCTATACCTTACCTAAATTATTCTCCAGGACTGCCTTTTCTCCATCTAGTTTTGTTTTGCCATAAAGGTTCAGGGGACTTGGTATATCTTCTTCTGTGTAAGGGGGATTTGTGCCATCAAACACATAATCTGAGCTAATGTAGATGAGAAATGCTCCAACCGAAGCTACAAAAAGAAAAGATAAGCCTACTTCATTACTTTTGCTTGGAATGTTTTCGTTTTGTAGTCTGTTTTTTGTTTTTTTTCTTGAACAAAAACACATATAAGAGAGCCATAAAATTTTCAACTTAAAAAAACCCAGTGAAGCCAGGCAGTGGTGGTACACGCCTTTAACCCAAGGCTCCAGAGGCAGAGGCAGCTCTCCCAGAGTTTGAGTCCAACCTGGTCTACAAAGCAAGTTCCACAATAGCCAGGGTAACACAAAGAAACTCTTGTCTTGAAAAACAAAACAAACAAAAAACAAATACACCGTGAAGGAGAAGGAGGCTAGGGAGATGGCTCAGCAGCTAAGAACTCTGGATGTTCTTCTAGAGAACCTGGGTTTGGTTCCTAGCACCCACATGGATGCTCACAACCATCTATACTACAGTTACAGGGGTCTGAAGTCCTCTTCTGACCTCCAAGGATACCAGGCACACATATGGGGCACAGACATACATCAGGCAAAAAAATTCATAGACCAAAACAAAAAAAAAAAAAAAAAAATCCAGCGACCATATAGCATTACCTGCCTCCTTTGCTAAATTCCCAGAGGCACCCACATTCAGCTGGGAAGCAGCATCTGGTTGACTCTCAACAATATCTGGTCTTCTCTCTGCTGCACAATGTACTATGACGTGGGGCTGAAAGTTAAACACCGAGTTTTAATTCAAAATGGAAAGCAACAAAAAACTATGGCTTCCTTAAAGTAACTGCAGAGAAAGAAAACCACACACACACACACACACACACACACACACACACACACACACACACACACACAGCCTACAAAGAAAAGAACGGTTTTTTTGGTTTATTCTGGGAACTGCTAAGGATCTCAGACCCTTGCATACCTTGGACATCATACACTAGGCAGGTATGTAACCCTGAGCTACATCCCAAGCTAAAGTAAAAACACACTTAGTAATCCCTAGACACAAATGCATAAAAACTATTAGTAACTATATCTATAATCAAAAAAGACTGACATCCCAATGTGGTGGAAAAGGGATACCATGTACAGCATTATGATTTTATAAACTCATCAGACCCCAGGCCTCATACACACTAAGTGTCCTGCCACTCTAGCCCTAGCATTTAATGAATTCATGACAAAAGGCAAGTAAGTAGTATTAGTACATGTTAAATGTATAAATTCAAGTCTTTTGACCAGTCATTTAACCATAAATGCAGTAAGCCATCATGTCCTATTTATTTTCCTACTATTATGGACAACCAAAAGCAACATGGGGGAGAAAAGGGTTTATTTCACTTTCACTTACACACCAAAGTATATCACTGAAGGCAGGAAGTGGTCTAGAGGCCATGGGTGCACTCTGCTTACTGGCTTGATCCCACTGGCATGTTAAGCCTGCTCTCTTATACAACTCAGGCCCACCCACATTAGTCCTATTAATAATAATAATAATAAAAAAATGCCCCATGGACCAACATGGCAGAGGCATTTTATCAACTAAGATTCTCTCTTTGCAGATGACTGTAGCTCCTGTCAAGCTGACAACTAACCAGGACACAGGAAGTACTATGAGAAGAACAGGTCTTCACACTTGAGTAAAAGAGACACATTTAAAGAGCCAGATAAGCATCAAAACAGAGGGGTACAAGAGATCTACAGAGAGAAGGCTTTCTTTAACGTAAGAGGAACATAACTAAGACTGGTGTTAAGAGTCAGTGTGCTGAGGGCTGGAACCCACATGATGGCTAACAACCATTTGTAACTCCAGTTTCAAACGTCAGACCGCCTTTTCTGCCTTCTGTAAAACACACACACACACACACACACACACACACAACAGACATACATGCAGGTAAAATACCCATATGTGGGACATTTCTTTACCCAGTGTGAACACATGCCACTGTGACTGGGTTAAATAAAAAAGCTGACTGGCCAAAAGCTGCACAGATACAGGTTAGGCGGGACTTGCAGACAGAAAGAACACAAACAGGGGGAGGAGTCTCAGAATTGTGAGGAGAGAAGGGAATGGACTTCTTGTACTGAAAAAGGTACCAAGACGCATAGCAGAGCATAGATAAGAAATATGGGTTAATTTAAAATGTAAGAGTTAGCTAGTAACAAGTCTGAGCTATCAGCTAAGCATTTATACTTAATAATAAGTCTCTGTGTGGTTATTTGGGAGCCACTGCCAGGACACAGAAAAAAATAAAAATAAATCTTAAAAGAGAGAGCGTGAGTGAGAATTTCCTCAACAGTTGCACAAGGAGGCATAATCTAAAAATTGTTTTTAAACTTGAATGTGCAGAATCTGGGATGCTTCAAATGCAGCACCCTGGGCCCATCACTGTTTAGTACATTCCACTCCTTGGGCATGCAGCCTGAAATCAGGTTTCCCCGGTGTTGCCAGCACCCATGCTCTAGGCTGACAAACAGGTAACTGAAATCCCTCTGACTGTACTTTCTAGGCTCTAAAGCAGGAATAATTTTTTTTTTCCAGGTTCCCAGATAACACCCAAACGTCTGTATGGTGAACATTACATGAATGCAAGCTGTGCCACTCTACAAGGCTGTGCAGGATAGGCAGGAGGATCTAGCTCTGGGGCATAGCACCTGCCCGGCACCCTGCGGATCCTGGCCTCACCGCATGTAAGTATTGTTGCTGCTCTACAGGCTGCAGGTTTCAAGCACAACTTCCAGTCAGCATGCACACTTTCTGTGCAATACAGAGAACTCTTAATAGAATGCATATACAACTTCAAATATGCAAACCCACACCTGAAAATCATGAATGAGGTGATGAACTGCTTCAGAATCCAACAGGTTCACTTGCTCAAATTTTGGTCTTGCTCTTCGAAAGCCGCAGCCAACTGCATGCCAGTTACTCTGCTGAAATTCTTTGTAAACCGCTCTGCCAAGTAGCCCCGTGGCGCCAGTAACTAGAACCCGCCTGCTAGGGATGTTTACTTCCTCCTAGAAGTGGAAATGGGGGGAAAAGTCAGTGTGAAAACAATTCTCCTAAAGAAATGAGCTGCCATTATTGTGTATCAAATACCTGAAATCTAAGTATATTTTAAATTAATGTCACATACCTAAAAAGTCGGTTTTAAAGGCACATTAATCAAAACAACCGCATGACCTAATGAGTTGGTTTAATTATTTTATGTGTATGAGTGTTTTGCCTGCATGCATGTGTGCGTACCACCTGTGTTGCCTGGAGAAATCAGAAAAGGGTATAAAATCTCCTGGACAGTGGACTAAGATAACAGGCAGGTAAAGGACTGGGCCTGGGTACTTTGCAAATCAACAAAGTATTCTTAATCACAAAGCCATCTTTCCAACCCCCCAGTTGGTAAGTTTTAATAATCAGTCTCATGAAGACTAGAGAGGTGGCTCGGTGTTTAAGAACACACACTGCTTTTGCAGAAGACAGACATTGAATGGCCTACAACTATCTGTAACTCAAGCTGTACATCTGGTCTATGACAGCATCTGTATTCACACATACATTCACACAAGTAGACACACACACACACACACACACACACACACACACACACACACACACAGAGAGAGAGAGAGAGAGAGAGAGAGAGAGAGAGAGAGAGAGAGAGAGAGAGAATATGTGTGTGAGAGAGAAACACAGTGTGTCAACATTTCAAAGGAGTTTATCCCAGATAGCATCGATTTGATCCTTAAAAACATATTCTGAACAAACTAATGTACCTCTCCAGTAAGCACTAAATTTGCTTACACAGAATAATTATGACTGATACAGACAATAAAGACAATTTTAAATTGATTTGTGCTGCTATTGAGAAAAATATTCATGTTCACAGAAATTTTAAAAAGTTTAAGGAATAATTTAAATTCTATACATTCAAGGCAAGGTTCCAAAATCAAGCCACACTTTCCTGCCAAATTCTCAAGTAAAGCCAACTTTTCCTTTTTTAAGCTGGCAAGTGTCACACACCTTTAGTCTGAGTTTCATAGCTGGAACTTTCCTTAAAGTTTATGGTGAGGCCTTATTTCTCTTAAAGTCACCTAATTCTCAGCTGGCAAATCTTTTACATTAGCAACAGCTAAAAACATTGAGCCCTAACTTCATGTAAGGTAAATGATTCAGTAACTTACTTTAATTTTAGGGCCCCCAAATCAGGTGTTTCTAACATACACAAAAGCTGAAATCAAAAGGGGATGATGGAGGGTGGGGGAATGCAAATACAAAACAATATCAAGCATTTCAATTCAATGGATTAAAAAACAAAATTTTAAAAGAAATTTCATGTGGCAGCTGTGACACCACTTGGCTCTAAGGCAGGAAATTAATGAAAATGAAGATTTAAGCAGGCAAAATATTTTCTTTGAACTTTGGCAAGAAAATAACTCTACAAAGGCTTAACAGGTGTGATGATGGCCTCTAATTCCAGCACCCAGAAAACAGAAGCAGCAGTATATCAGTCAAGCGGGAATAGCCTGGTCTACAGAGGGAATTCCAGGCCATCCAGGACCATATAGCAAGACCCTGGCTTGTACACACACACACACAAAGCTGAAATGGAAGGGATCAAAACATGCCAAATCTAGTATAGACTCAGAAAACACACTGTACATGTTATAAATACCATGAAGATGCCTGTGGAAACACCATACAAGAAAACACGTGGCTTGCAGAAGAGGCTCAGAAGTTAAGAGCACTGCTTGCTCTTCTGGGGGACCCTGGTTTGGTTTCACATGGTGGCTAACAACCATCTATAACTCTAGTTCCTGGGGCACCCACATCCTCTTTGGGCATCCAACAGTATTACAAACATATTTGTAGACAAAACACTCATACACACAAAAATAAACAAATTTCAAATATTGTTGCTGTTGTAGAGGATCAGAATTGGGTTCTCAGCATCCACACTGGGCAGCTCCGTGTAACTCCAGCTCTGGTGGAATGGATACCCTCTTTTGGATTCAATGGGTATTGGACACATTGTACACACAGCACACACAAATAAAAACGTTTAAAAAGAAACTGGGAAGTCCACGTGTGTGGTGTGTTCCTAAAGACTGGTCTCCAAAAGAAAAAAAGTCAGAAAACTGGAAACTTTCTCACACTCACTTTCCACCTCTGTAACAATCCCCGAACACAGTTGAGATTTAAAAGACATCCAGACTGCTTAAGTAGGAAAGAAGTTCAGATGGGAATATCCCAACTCCCAGTCTCCCCATTGTACCCACAGGCAGTATTCTTTACAGGAACTGGCAAGGCCTCTCCAACATTAACCTTACTTACCTACTTTTTTGCATGCATATATGTCACATGCTGTCAGCAGTCTGGAACCGCAAATAAACTTGAACTTTAGCTAACGCTCAGTCATTTGGAGACAATACTGAATGTACATCACCCAGATATTAAGCAACTGTGATAAAACATGACCAAAACAAGTTGAGGAGGAAAGAGTTTATTTGGCTTACATTTTCACATCACTGTCCATCATTGGAGGAAGTCAGGGCAGAGACTCAATTGGGCAGGGACCTGGGGGTAGGAGCTGACACAGGAGAAATGCTGCTCATTGGCTCCCTTGCCCAACCTGCTTTCCAGTACAACTCAGGACCACTGGCCTAGGGCTGGTCCCTCTGGTATCAATCACTAATTAAGAAAATGCCCTACAGGCTTGCCTACAGCCAAACTTATGGAGGCATTTTTTTTCAATTGAGGTCCCCTTGTCTCCAATGACTCTGGCTTGTATCAAATTGACATAAAACTAGCCAGCAGAGACCCCCATCTCAATAAATAAATAGTTTTTGGCATTGATAGAACAGGCCATCTCCTATACTTTGGTTTTTAGTTTTTCAAGACATGGTTTTTGTGTAGCCTTGGCTGTCCAGGAACTCACTCTGTAGACCAGGCTGGTCTCAAACTCTCAGAGTTCTGAGTTCATCTGCTGGGATTAAAGGCGTGTACCACCACCGCCTGGCCCTATTATTGTTTTGGCCGGCAAGACACACTGTTTTGGGAATCAACAGTCTTATCAACTGTGCTGGATGCTAATGGTGATCGATAGGATCTGGAAGGAGGGAGGGGAAGTTTACCACCAGACATTTATCTCCTAAACTTCAGCAGGGTTCCATTCCACCAAGCAAGACTTGAAACCCTAGGAGGCCAAGGACCAAACAAATCTGTATTGGAATTCCTACTTAAACCTTACTGAATAAAGTCGAGGCAAAGCCTGACCCCTATTACCTGTTTTCTCACCCGTGAGACTGAGCGTTAACAGGGTCGCACACTGGGGAAATACTGACATCCATAAAAGTGCCCGAAGTAATGTGCCCTGTGCAAACTATGAATTCACCAAGCTGACACCCCGCAACACCACCCTGACTTCTCCTAAAAGATCGATAAAAAGAAAAAAACAAAACAAAGGTGATGACCACAGAACTCGGATAGAAACCAAGCCCTCGGGCAGCGAGGGCCTCCACCTCCCCGCTTCCTGGTTGCAGCCGCGAAGGGGAACCCTGCAGGGAGCGAGGTAAACAAACTCAGAGGCGCCTCCCAGGGCTCCACGCCCCGTACCTCACCTCTACCAGCCGGCAGCTGCCGGGAACGAAGTGGATAGAGAGCTCTTTCTCCCGGCCCACCATGCCAGCTGTCTTAGCGCCGCCGCAGTCGCGACCGCAGCCTCCTCCTGCGCAGCACAGCCGGGGGCCACAGCGCCCGCGCCCTTGGCCCTCCTCCCCTAGGCCCTGGCGGACCTGGGCCGCCGCTTCCGGCTTCCGCCGCCATGGTCGCGGCAGTTGATTGGATACCTCCCGCCACGCATTCGAAAAGGGGCGGGACCGCAAGGGACGCTCTCAGCCCACGTGCCAGTTCTTAAAGAGATAGAGGGGACGCAGGTACCGAGGCCAAGCAATGACTGCGGGCTTCCTTGGGGTTAAGGGAATGGTGTTTTTTAATCTCTCCGTCTACTTCTTCCTTCTTAGTGAAGGGTGTAAGGAATCAGGTGGCCTTACAGTTCTAAGTTTGCAGACTGAGAAATGCCTAAGAGTCAACTGCTCATGTATTATACAAAGTAGACTACATCTTTAACCATAGGGGAAGCAGGAGCTGGGTGGTTCCATGAACACAATGCTGTCGGGCTTTGGTTGGTTTTAGGCAGTCTCAAGTTCAGGCTGTCAGGGAATGATTTTGAACTTTGGATCCTTCAGCTTCCGGAACTTCCCAAGAGCTGTAAACACAGGAGTGGCCAAGCAACCTAGACGAGGTGTGATTGGTCGTTTGTTTAAGGAAAGGAGAAAGCCTCATAATAGGTTCTGTCCTCAGTTAACATCACTGAAACCAAAAAAAAAAAAAAAAAAAAAATCCAAAACAACAAAACTAAACTGGGAAGTTTTAAAATGTTTAATTATTTTTAGCTAATTAAAAATAAAAAGGAGTGGGAGAGAAAGTTACTTGGGTACTTTTTAAAAAGCAGATTCTTCGTTCTTTCACAGAACTAAAGTATGAGAAACAACTGTGCTAACAAGCCCAGTCTACTTTTAAGTAGATTTAACAGGTGTCCTGACTGCCCTTTGGACAGTCAGTTCGGGGACGCTGCCAGGGGCTGCAACAGCCAAGCCTTGGAGGATCAGCAAAGACTTAAAATGATGGAGCCAAGGAAGGGCGCAGGCGCAATGCCGGGCACTATTCCAAACTTGTGTGGCTGTTTAAAAGTTAATCAGAAGAAGGAAAAAAAACAAACAAACAAAACAAAAACAAAACAAAACAAAAAAAACAAAACAAAACAAAAAAAAACAAAACAGTCCCTACTGTCTGACTCAGCATGCAACTGAATTACCTGCAGGTTAAAAACTCCAAACAGCTCTCCAAGCTTACACAGAAACGGCCCACTTTCTACCCAGACACCCACAACAAGGGATTTTCAAAACTGGACCCAAAACGTGACCAAAGCCTGGATTTTCCCCAAAGGCCGCCTTTTCACAATCCTTTTGGTTTAATTTTAAACTGACGAATAAGCTGCCCTTTAGGAAAAGTTTTCGTTAGAGCCAGGTGATTTTCCCTCCTCCCCTATACAATAAAGAACTTATTCTGCGTTCGTGTAATTCTTCGTAAGACAAAACAAAGGCAGCCGGACGACCGTCACTTTTCCCTTTTTCTTTCTTTCTTTTTTTTTTTTTTTAAATCCAGGCCTTAAGGTTACTAAAAGCACAAAAGCACTAAATTACAAGAATAACCAGTAAGAAAAAGTCTGAGAGAGAAGAAAGATCCAACATTCCTCATCGTCCTTAAAAGTGAGAACGTTTCAAGTTGCTAGTTCAAATGTATGGAGTCACTTCCTATTATAAAAAGTACTCAGTAGGAGGACTCAAGGATTTGTGCAAGCAGCAGTTTGGTTCTCAGAACAACCTTGTGAGTGAGTGAGTGAGTGAATGTTTCTTTGCCTGCATTTAAGAAAACGACCTGACACTTGTCCGGTAAAAGTTGAGCATTGCTCTAGGGGCACATGATTAAGTGCAATTTTTAGTCAGTTTTGCTTAAAAAGAAAAGATTCTATGATCACAGTCAATGTCCAACTTCCGATGGGGGTCACGTCTTAAAAGAGTGCAAACTGGGACTGAAAGTCCAATTAGCAGATTCAAGCCCTCCAAGACAAAAGCCGGACAAGCACCACCACAGGTTAAATCTTATACTATACAAAACCTTCCCCACCATTGCACTTAAAGCGGAGAATGAAACTGTCGTTCTGCTTCATATTTTATTTCTGTCAAACCGACTTTGATTTCCCGAGTCGGAAACCCAAGGCAGTTTATTCTGTGTTTCAACCTTATGTTTCTTAACGAAATAAATGGCACCAGCTAATATTTTCCCTACAGCCATCCTGCTCTTACCAGTCTTTCTGAATCGCTTTTAAGGCAACGCTGAGTCGAGAGTGTGTCTCTTACCTGTTCCATGTCCTCCGGCATTTCAGGCATGATTCCAGAACTATTTTGGGGAAAGAGCAGGGAGAGATATCTAGGCTTCTGGCTTCTCTTCCCTGGTCTTTGTTTGCTCCGCCCGTTTGGAGCACACAGACGCCAAAACGTGAGGCGCCGCTCAGCTTGACCTTTTAAATTAGCATTTCTATTCCAATCATGGAATCCCGTGCAGCTTTCCACGGTGCAGCAAACTGGCAGCTGATTCCTCCTGCTAGTTTTGAAACTACCCAATGAGAAGTTTCATGCTAAATTGCAATTCAAGAGAGGATCCATTATCAAAATCCGTGTGGCAGAACTATTAAATAAACGACTAAACTCTGCAATTTCCTCGGTAGAACTTCTTGACATCTCTTGTACAGAGAATCAGCCAACGGTCGGGAAGCACACTGTGCAATTGATTCCTGTTGTGAAATATTCCACGTTTCTCAGTTTAACAGTAACAGACCTTCAGTAAAATTCCTCAGTGCTTTAAAAAAAAATTATTTTGTATGTATGAATATTTTGTTTGCGTGCATGAATGTGCACCATGTGTACCAGTTGGGTCCCGGGATCTGGTGTTATGGATGTTTGTGAGCCATTATGTGGGTGCTGGGAATTGAACCCAGAGCCTAGGAAAGAAAACCAAGTGCTCTAAACCACTGAGCCATTTCTCCTGACCAATCCCAGTATTTTTTTTTTTTTTTTTAATTTAACGATTTCAAAGGCCAAGTTAAAAAACCTACTGGTAGTGAAAGACCTACAGAGCATGGACCTTCACGCTCCCACTCAGGAAAGGCAACACCCCAAGTCACTTATGAGAAGCAGTCTTGATGCAAATAACATGAGGAGTTTCTATTCCAAGTGCACTGGGGTCCACAGTCATACGCCACACAGGGTTAGAGGACTTGAGGACCCCTAGTGCAGAATTGAGAAAGCTTTTTATAGGATTTACATCAAAGCTAATAAGGCCAGTTTCAAAGCTAGACTGTTATTTTCACTAGGCCTAAAAGCAAAGTCATGAGATAGTTCAAAACTTGGGTAGTAAGGTTTCCTAGGTTACAGAGATTTAGCACACCTTCAAGGTTGGGGGAGGGGAGGGGTGGTTTCTTTCTCAAGAACCAGCGAGCTCAGTGGCCTTGTCCTTGAGCGGCGTGCAGCTAGGGTGATTTTTAAATACATGCTATGTACTTTTTCTAAATGTTTAACTTTTAGTGGTCATTAGAAAGAATTAGGCTGTATTTTCATCCTTTCAGTAGCAACACACACGTGTAGAGTGAATGTGGTCATTTCCTTGACTGTGTTGTTTATATTTAGCCAAGCATTGAATACTGATCTGTGCTTCCCAGACCTGCCCCTAACAGGGACAATCAACTGTGTAGAACCATTTTCTAGGAGTGAAACACAGGCAGTTATTTTTAAGTTTCAAGGGCGATTTAAGCTTGCTTCAGCTTTGAAATGCTGTGAGTTTATGGCATTGTACTATTTTAGCTTTAAAATTAACAGAAGCTGGTATTGAAATTGAGCTTTAAAATATCACTCAGCTTTACAGTCTACCCAGAGGGTATATGGCACATGGCAAACTGTAGGAGGCATTCAGAGGCTCCACAAATGGTCAAGAAATCAGAGAGGGGTGGAGGAGTGGGAGGTGTTGCATTTAAATATATATCTTAAAGATTAGTCCTGTCAAAATGCAAAAGCTACAGTATCAAGAAATAAAATATAGGGTGATATCTTAGAGTATCTCAGATACAACAGTGAAATTAAAGCCATCCAATTTATTTTAATTGATAAATTGAAATTCCGAAAGGTGAAACACTCCTGCTTAGTAAAAGGGGGTATTAAACTGGGCAGGCCTTTAATCCCAGCACTCTGAAGGCAGAGGCAGGTGGATCTCTAAGTTTGAGGCCAGCATGGTCTACAAGAGCTAGTAACAGGACAGCTAGGGCTACACAGAGAAATCCTGTCTCACAAAACCAAACCCCAAAACAACAACAAAAAGAGCATTAATAAATTCAAACAAAACCTACGTACTGGTAAAAATAATTTCAATACATATACCTGAAAAGAATATATTCAAAATATTTAAAGAACTATAACTCAATAATTTGACAAAGCAATTTTTTATAATTTATTTTTATGTGCATTGATGTTTTGTCTGCACGTGTCTGTGTGAGGGTTTCAGATTTTGGCGTTACAGTTGTTAGCTCTCATGTGAGTGCTGGGAATTGAACCCTGGTCCTCTAAAAGAGCAGTCAGTGCTATTAACCCCTGAGCCATCTCTCCCAGCCATAAATTTTTTAAATGGCAAACATAGAAATGTTTTTTAAATGGAAAACTTAGAAATGGCCAATAAACACATAGAGAACGGGGATATGCAAATTAAAAGCACATTAAGATATTATTGAACACCTACATTGACTGGCTGAAGTTGAACAGATTTAACAAATTTTAAATGCTAAAAAGCAATGTATACATGACTCCTGAATGTTTTTCAGCTATATCTGAGAATTGTCCTAAAGACCCAAACAATAAAAGGATCCAAGAGTTCAACAATTATACATTGAATTAGGCCAATAAAAAAGTAAGTTGTGAGCAGTAAAAAAAAAAAAACATATATATATATATATATATAGTGAGATTGACAGTTGGGGGTAACTTTAGTAAGGTTTGCATAATTCCCTTGGGGTCAACTCCCCATTCATGGTAATAAGAGGGCGGCTTTGCTTCTAGTAAAGGCAGTGCATCCATAGCAACTTCATCTCCTACCTTTGGAAAACAAAGACCAGAGTCATCTTTTTGTACCTTTTTTTTTTTTTTTTTTAATTTTTAAAATGTATTTATAAGTTGTTTCTTCATTCTACATACCAACCACAGTTCCCCCTCCTTCCCCTTCCACCCACTCCCATGGGGAGTCAACAAAGTCTGGCATATCTATTTGAGGCAGGACCAGGCTCCTTCAAGGTTGAACAAGGTAACACAAAATAGGGAATGGGCTCCAAAAAGTCAGTTCATGAGCTAGGGATAGAGCCTGGTCCCACTGCCAGTGCCCGCCCCCCACCCCACTGCACAGAGCTCTTTCATAAGTGTCTTTAACTCAAAATAGCAAATATGTTATTGGGCTCATTAAATCCTTCACTTGTAAGTGTTATCAGCCTGGGCACACACCTTTAATCCCATTACTAGGGAGGCAGAGGCACGAGGATATCAGAGTTCAACTCCAGCCTGGTCTACAGACTTAGTTCCATGACAGGCTCAAAAACTAGAAGAGAAACTAAAAAAAAAAAAAAAAAAAAAAAAAAAAAGTAGTGAGAATATAAATGATTGTCTGCTCAATTCTATGTTTTAATTTTACATGGATGTTTTGCTTGCATCTTTGTGTCCCTTAAGTGTGCAGTGCCTATAAATTGAGAAGGGGTCATGGAATCCCCTGGAACTGAGCTAGACAGTTGTTAGCTGCCATGCAGATGTCAGGGAATTGAACCTATTTCTTAGAACAGCCCTAGTCCTCTAGAAGAGAACCCAAGTTTTCTCAACGAGGCATCTCTTCTCAGCTCCCTCAGAGCCTTTTCTCATCACTTCTGATCTGTCCTTTCTATCTTGCCTGTTCTCTGATTCCTTTGCTGCTGTCCCCATGCTATTGCCACTGTCTTTGTCATCTTCTTTTCTAGCACTAGCTCAATCCATTCTACTAGTGTTTAAAAGTAGCAAGGAAGTGCCATTCAAGAGAAGCCTTTAACTGGGCTTTAAGCTTCAAAACAGAGGCGGCAATCAATCACAACAGTGTACAAGGAACTGTGCCTTGGTTGGCATGAATTTCCCTTCTTCTGGCTATGTGTAAGCAAGCTACTCAGCTTTACTTCATGGGCTAGCCAGGAGACTTTTGGAATGCTTGGATTCGCATGGGCTTTCAAAACCTTAAAGACCACCCCCAGTGACAAAGATCCTCCAGGGTTACTCCTCTTAATCTTTCCATAACAGTCCCAGCAACTGGTGACCAAACATTCAGATAGGCACAGGGCTCATTCAAACCACCACAAACAGTATGCCCCCAGCGCCCTCATTTCTTTCCAGGAGGACAGCTTCAAAGGGTTCCACCACTATCCACACCACAAACGTCATCACAGGGTCTGAGAGACTTGCCACTTTAAGATACAATTCATAACAGTATCCCAGAATCCTTTTCAGAGTTCCAATCTTCTCTGGAGGCCAGACTTCACACTGAGAGTTATCGCCACTGAACCTGGAAATTTAAATGCAATGGGAGTAACAGACCAAGGCCCAGGGTTAAAACCAACTACCAAAGGCAAGGCCTGGTTTTCACAAAGGATAGCAAAGGACAATCAAAATAGTATGACTGCATCATAAAACCACATGTGTTAAACCTCAATACACCCTAAGAATTAGTGCGCATGTGCATGCGCTCTCTCTCTCTCTCTCTCTCTCTCTCTCTCTCTCTCTCTCTCTCTCTCTCTCTCTCTCTCTCTCTCTCTCTCTCCCTCCTCTCTCAACTTGGGGCTTGCTGTCTTTGTGACTAGGCCAGGAGCCAGTGAGTCCTAACAATTCTCCTGTGTCCACCTGTCTCAGGCCTGCTTGGGGTGTCAGGCATGCACTAGATGCCTGGCTTATTACATGGGTACTAACACTCAAACTCTGGTCTTCATGACCCTGCTATAAGCACTTTTAATCCCTGAGCCCTATTCTCAGCCCATTAATGATAATTGTAGACAGTGTCATCACAAAGCAGTAGTCCACAACAGACCTGATTATTGTGCTTTCCTTCTATATATTTATTATGATTAAAGGCTATAAAAATCTACAGGGTACTACAAGGAAAGAATGACTAACATAAATTTTCAATGTTTATACAACTAAATAAAAATAAATAAATAGTCTTGGCTGGCCTGGGACTAGTTATATAGACAGACCAGGTTAGCCCTGAACTCATTGTCTGCTTCTGCCTCCGTAGTGCTAGGATTAAAGGTGTGTGTCCCTAACCCTGGCATAAATAAACTTTTAAAAGAAATAAATAAAAGGTATCATTTCTGATTATGGGGACAAATTAGGAGGGGTGGTAGATGCAATTAAATACATCTAAACAGAAAACGCTGTAACTTCATTAAATGAAAACTGAATGACTGGGCTTTGTGAGGTTCTATATAACTTTATATTACATACACATTCAGAAAATATACAAGTGACAAATTCTCTAAAAATATAATATATACAGTATTTCAGATTTCCTTAGCCTGGGCATGGTAGTGCTTGCCTTTAAAACTGGGAGGCAGAAGCAGATGGATCTCCGAGTTGCAGGCCTAGTTTACACAGGGGGAGTTCCTAAGACAGCCAAAGCTACACAAAGAAACAGTGTCTCAGACCAAAAGAAAAAAAAAAAAAAAAAACAAAAACAAAAACAAGACACCAAACAGATTTCTAATATATCTAAAAAGTAACAGGCTAATCTTTAAAAAATGTAGGTTTATAGGTCAAGCTACATGTCTTAGTTTAGAACTTGGGTAGAGCCAAGGAATCTGGACATGATTAAATAACCCAGTGACTTTGATTAAAAAGACCACACACAACAAGGTTACTATGGAGTTAAGGGTGCCCTTATTTCTATTTGAAGTGAAAAGGAAACTGATGACAGGGAGTGAGCATGATGAGTAAATAAAAGCAGATGCAAGAGCAAGCCAAAGTGCTTTAGTCTTTCTACTCCATCAGAAGAGAAAGAACTCTCAAATCAAGC
This sequence comes from Cricetiscus sungorus, assembly GCA_030556225.1. Taxonomy (NCBI): domain Eukaryota; kingdom Metazoa; phylum Chordata; class Mammalia; order Rodentia; family Cricetidae; genus Cricetiscus; species Cricetiscus sungorus. Next base: position 22,205,787 of record JANBXA010000069.1, read on the forward strand.
TAAAACCATCGGGGGATATGGGATAGGGGTAAAATTTTAAGACTGATCTTAAAAAAAAAAAAACCACTGATTTGATCGTGCAATGTAAGCTGCAAAGCAAGAGATGGTTCAGAATGAAATAATAAAGGCAAAGATTAAAGAGATACATAATAGAAAACAAAATGTCAAAAGACATTTTCATAATGAATGCTGAATGTCTTTCATATACCTAAGAGTAGAAATTAAATATATTATACAATATATACTATGAACATAATATCAGGAATAATCTTCAATGGTATTTCAGACGTGTACTTCCATGATTCTTGATGTTCCATCAGAATTCAGCAGCAGTTTGTGTTACCTAAAAAGAATATCACAAAGACCTATCAGTACTTTATATTAAAACTACTAAGCCACGATCCAGGCTGCTGTGGGTATAGCAATACTCGCCCAGCATGTTCAAAGGCTTACATTCAAATCCTTGAAAACCAAAGCAAACCCCTAAGTCATTATAAACTAAAACCAGACCTATGTTCTTAAAGACAGAAGAAGCAGTGTTTATATTCTCTACTATATTATAACACACATATATGTATTATATGAACACACACACACACACACACACACACACACATGAGCAGTTAGGACTTTACTGTGAAACATATAAAGATTTTGTCAAGAATAAATTATTTTTCTAAAATTGAAATGTACAAAATTATTATGGATCTAAGACACCTTTAGGTTACATTGTATGGCAATGTACATACTGTACAGAGGGATCTATAAAGAAAGAGGGATGATAGTAGGAGCAATAAAAGACTAAGGGAGATGTAGTCTCAATGGGGGGTAGGGGATCTAGATATACAGAAGCAGAGTGAAGGAGGAAAGTGGCGTTGATATATCAATCTCAGAAAGAACTTCTATATTGGAAGATATCAACAAAATCTCATAGTTTATTAAAAAAATTAAACCACTAACTGCTGTGAAAGAGAGAGGAGAGAATGAAGACAGGTATATAAATACACTGTTTTGTTTTACTATTATTACTTTTTTACCTTCTTTTAATGGGGTCTTGAGGGCAAAATTCTCTTTAGATTCATGATGAAAAGCCTTGGAAGGGTCAAAGTGTTTAATGCCCAGAGCTTTATCTAATTCTCTCTGAAGTCTGAGCTCATTTTGTTTCCTTTTAACAAGCTGAGATCGGAGTTTTGACACCTCCTAAGTAAGAAAAATTAAATAATCACTAAAATACACAGTAGTAAAATGTGTTATTATTGTTGCAGATATTCCAAATAGTTGCTTATGTATCATAGCTAGTGGCAAAAATGACTATTAAACATTCAATGAGACTGAATTACATAGCGCTTTGGAACATATTACACAAAATAAACATTTAAAATTTTCTTGTCCTTCTAGAGTTATGAGTATATTTTTTCTGATCAAAAGTGGAGTGAAAATAAATTGCCACCAAATCAACTATTTTTTTTGTTTGTTCATTTGTTTTCAAGACAGGGTTTCTCTGTAGCTTTGGAGCCTGTTCTAGAACTCACTCTGTAGATTACGCTAGCCTCAAACTCACAGAGATCTGCTGCCTCTGCCTCCCAAGTACTGGGATTAAAGGTGGGCAGAGGTGGGTGGGTGGATCTCTGAATTTGAGGCCAGCCTGGCCCACAGATTGAGCTCCAGGACAGCAAGTGTTCAACAGAGAAACCATCTTGAAAGAAACAAAAACAAAACAAAAAAACCAAACCAAAAAGAACAAAACAAACAAGAAACAAGGAAGATCAAAGAGCTTGGAGAAGCTGGGTGATGGTGGCCCATATCTGTAATCCCCAGCAATAGAGAGGCAGAGGCAGAGGGATCTCTGTGAAATCTCTTTGTAGATCTCTGGTTTAAAAAGTTCTAGGACAGGCTCCAAAGCTACACAGAGAAAGAATAGAGTAGAAGAGAACATGGGAGGCTAATGAGGGAAGAATGTGATCAAAGTATATTATATTACATATGGAAATTATATACTATGTCCATTATTTTCTTAATGTATTCCATAAATAAAATATAAATTAACCTTCTAGAAGGAAAATAAATTAATGTTTTGAGTATGACTTCTCTTCATGGTATTTAGAAATAGGAGTAGCTAAGTAAAACTGAATATCCATCTGGTGAACACTGAATAAGTCCATCAAGTCTCAGGTGAATTCTCCCTTATAAATTGTTCAGTTTTTAAAAAGTTTTTAGTATATCTGAATACAAGTATTATTTTACAAACCGATTTGAGTTGGCTATTTTCATCTTTCAATTTCACAACATGCTTGATTTTTTGCTTTAGATTCTGGTGACCCAGTAGCTCTGCATACGAATCTCTGATTTTATTTAGCTGTTCCTGAGTTGCACCACGTTCATTCAGCAATGCCTGCTTCTCTGCTTCAAATGCATCCAGTTGTTGCTGGAAAAGATATATATGTTTATGTTTTTAATGGAACTAAGAATTAAACTTGTTGAATTTGTGTGTCCTTCTGCTTCTGCCAACATCAGTAATTAAAAGCATTTGTGATTAGGTCTGCCCTAAACTGTTAAATCTTACTAAGTTCATATAAAGCACAAAAATAAAGAAAATAAAAAATAGTATGAGCAGTAGTCCCACTTTTCTTGATGGCTCTTTAAAGTCTCTTAAGAAAATCTTTTAAGCTTTGCACTTTTCATCTTAAGTATTATCAAAACAGAAAAGCAATAAAGAACCAGCCAGTTTATTTATTAGCAAAATATCAACTTTATAACCAATACCTGCTTCCATTCCAATTCAGACCATTTTTTCTTTGTTTGTAGGCTTTTTTGTTATGATTTTTGAGACAAGGTCTCACTATGTAGCCCTGACTGTCCCGGAATATATTATCAGGCTGGCCTTGAACTTTATCTACCTGTCTTTGCCTCCTGGGTGCTGGGATTAAAGCCATGTGATTAAAGCCTGCCACCTTTTCCTTATAAAAAGATCAGAGTATTAACATGAATGATGGTCAGAAGGCAGAAGCAGGAGGATCAGAAATTCAAGGCCATCTCCAGCTACACAGAAAGTTCCAGGAGAGCCTAGGGTTTCAAGAACAAAGATAGGCACTGAGGCTGATATTCATAAGGCTCGAACTTGGGAAGCAGGAGTAGGAGCCAGGCCAGGCTGCTTGGCACAGCTGACTACCAGGCTAGCCTGGGTTATAGAGCAAAACTTCATCTAAACACCATAGGACAAAATATAGTACACAAAGATCAGTACTGACATGGATCATAATAAAATACACATCATAGGCCTGGCGTTAAAATACACATCATAGGCCTGGCGTTGGTGGCACACGCCTTTAATCCCAGGACTCAGGAGGCAGAGGATTACAGATCTCTGTGAGTTCAAGGCCAGCCTGGTCTACAGAGCTAGTTCCAGGACAGGCTCCAAACCTACAGAGAAACCCTGTCTCAAAAAAACAACAAAACAAAACAAAAAAACAAGCAAACATTATAAATTAACAGGTAAAGGATCAATGTTCTTATCAGGAGAGCCTTAAGGACTACTAATTTCAAGTTGTTTATTGGAAAGCACGTTAAAATTTTATGTCTACTAAATTTTTCAATCGTATTTCAATAGAACTGGAGAAATTATAATTTTTAGCCCTTTACTTTTAGTTTTATTGTTTTTATGTAGTGCTGGGAATTGAAACCCAAGCCTTGTATGTGTCAAGCACACTCTACCACTGAGCACATCCCCAGATTTAAAAACAGCAAAAACAAAAACAAACAAACAACCTTTTTTCTTTTGAAATTCAAGACAGAATTTCTCTGTGTAGCCTTGGTTGTCCTCTAACTCAGAGATCTGCCTGCCTCTGCCAAATGCTGGGTAGCAGACAAAATCTGAAAACCTTTAGTATGTACTTCAATTGTAACCATGACTACAAAGTGAAGAGATACTGCAAAAGAACCAATTCATAGTCAAGATTAACAGGAAAGAAATACATTCTTAAAACAGATCCAAGAAAGTTTATTTGTTTTCACTTCATGTGTATGGTATTTTGCCTGCATGTACATCTGTGCACTACCATGCTTGTGTAGCCAAGGAGGTGCTGGATCTCCTAGAACTGGAGTTACAGCCAGTTGGGAGGCACCATGTGGATGCTATGAATTGAACCTGGGTCCTATGGAAGAGCAGGTAGTACTCTTAACCACTGAGCCATCTTTCCAGCCCACAAAAAGTTTATTATAAGCAACAAACCTGAAAAGGCTTAGTCTTTTTATATAGTTCTTCATAAAGGAGACGCCATTTATTACTTTCCAAAGTTAACTCTGCCACTGCATCTTCTTTCTCTGCCTTTCTGTATAGGAAAAGTAAATTTTAAAAAATTATATTTTTTCAATTTATTAGCAAAAAACCAATGTATTACATGGCACCCAAGGTCTGAGCCCAAATTACCTTGCTTCTTCCTCTTCGAGTTGCTTCTTAAAGTCCTCATCTTGTTGTCGGAGTTGATTTTGCAAATCAGTTATTTTCTTAAGAGACGAAGATGTGATTTCTTTAATTTCTGTTTCTTTCAATGTTGATCTGTTTTGCAGATCTAGAATCATCCTTGGATTGGATTTAAGAAAGAATAGACCACTAAACATCTGACAGACATTTCAATTTTTATCTCTTTCTTTTGGGGGGGGGAGGAAAGGGGTGCGGAATACAAAGCAATATAATACATGAAATTCTTAAAATTTACAATTCCAACAGGATGTGGCTGGATTTGCCTTTAATTGTATCACTTGGGAGGCAGTCAGGCAGATTCTCCATTTAAGGCCACCCAGCTCTACAGAGTAGGTACCAGTCAAGACTACATAGTGAGATCCTGTTTCAAAAGAAAACAAACAAAAAAATTGTAACTTTTTACTTTAACTGATGTGTTTGTGTTACACACCTTGCATATTCTTGATTTGTGCTCTCAGCTGTCAGTATGTGGTGTTTGACATCTTCTACGTTCTTTTCGGCCATGGTTACTTTTTCTTGTAGAGTCAAGTTCTCCAGCTTAAGATCTTCCATTTCTTTAAGTGTTGATGTTTTATAGCTTATCAGAAAGAAAAAGTTAACACCTTTTTCTTACTACTGTATACATGACAAAGTTTAGGTTTTTATATGCTTTGACGAAGCACATAAATCTTAATATTTTCATGCACTCACACATGTAAGAATTCACTACTCTGATGTAAATACTAACGAGTTTACATAACATGTCTGATTGGGAGTCTCTTGCCTGCATGTATGTCTTATGAGCCATGGATGTGCAGTGTTCAAAGATCCAGAATATGACATCTGACATCCTGGAACTAGAGTTAGAGATGGCTGAGACACCATCTGATGGGTCCTTTGGAAGAGAAGTGTCCTTGATCTTTTTAAAAAACAGAAAATAGGGCGGGGTGTGGTGGCACACACCTTTAATCCCAGCACTTGGAAGGCAGAAACAGGTGGATCTCTGTGAGTTAAAGACCAGTTTGGTCTTCATAAGAGAATTGGAAGACAGCAAGAGTTACAAAAAGAGACTCGGTATCCCTTCCACTGCCCCCCCCAAAGAAAACAGGGAGTAGATAGGGTAGAAGTTGAGGGAAATGAGTACAATATGAAATAACAATATAAAAACTACTGTTATCCGAAGAAGATGGACTGTTGAGTGGAACAGAATTTTGTGCTAAGAAGGTGCTGGGATGAACATCAAAATGTAATCATATTGACTGAAAACATTTCTAACTTTCTCTTTTGCTTTCTGAGATAGGGTGACACTTTATTGGACTAGAAATCACTGTGTAGTTTGGTCTGGCCTCAAATTTACTGTAAATCTGCTTTAGAATTCCCAAGCAAAGGAATGCAGGAGTGAGCCATCAACCATAGTCGAGAAAAATTAAGAGACAAGAAAGAAATGATACAATATGGTCACTGAAGTTTAAAAAGACTAAAATATTAGCTTCCACACACAGTGGAGCATTCCTATAACACCAGCCTTCTGAGACCAGTGTGGGATATAAAGGTGGTACCAGGCTAACCCGTGCTATTATAGCAAGAACATCTAAGGAAGAGGGGTTGGGAGAGAGGGAAAGAAAAGCAACAAAGAAATGTAAGACTAAGAAATTATTGAATAGTCAGTGAGATAAGATAAATGTCAGTGTTCCTAAGTTAGATGAAGATATAAAAGCCTTAGATCTTATTTTTTAAATGACGCTATTAGGAAAGTAAGATAGTGGTGCTAAAGATTAGCATGGGTTTGAACTGGATGGTAGAGAAAAGGGAATATTGACATAAGTATACAAAGATCACTAGATGACACTAAGTGGCCATTTATGGCCAGTCATTATGGAATTTAAGATAATGGCAGTCATCCTGTATGGATTGCTTTGTTCACAGATTTCTGTAGGTAAACACTTGTCCCCACTCATATATTCCATAGTGAACACTACAAAGAAAAATACCTTTCCAATTGAGCAGTAATGTCTCTAAGATCTTGCACTGTATCATTATACCTCTCCTGTAAAGTCAAGGTGGCATGGATATGAGCAGCATTACTTTTCTCCAGCTCAACTTCTTTCCTAAGAACAAAGAAACATTACAAATGTCTAGAAACTGTGTACCATACATCTCATATGATCTCTCACAATAGCTGCTGTATAATTTAAAAGTACCCATTTATTACAATCTCATAGTATGATGGTGCTTACTAACTTATTTAATGGCTTCTTCTAAATATACTTTCTACTGGTTTTCTCTTCATGTCTCCTGTACTATGTAGGTAATTTAGAGAAAAGAACAACAAAAACCCATACAACAAGCTATAAAGCCAATGTTACAGAATAGTCAGGCCTAAAGACTGAATGCAATGCCAGCTAAAAGCACCTAGATTTATTGAGATCAATTCCCTGTACTGAGACAATAAATACCACACAAAGTTAAAGACACTTCCCATTAAAAACTTTTTGGAAAAGTAGTTGTAGTACTATGTGCATTTTTGATTACATGATTAATCCATATATCCTGTTATTACTCAAACTTATTTGAGATAAGATCTTGCTGTATTTAGCCCAAGCTGGCCTTGAATTCAAGATCTTCCTCTCAGCCCAAGTGAAAGAAACACACATGCCTAACACTAACAAGATCCTGAACAGTTTTGTATAGTAACAAAATAGGTTTTAAATAATTTTTCTAAATGTACACTACAAATTTCAAATATCCTTTTCAAGTATAGCACATATAATATGCATGGATGGGAATATGAGCTTGTTTGTAAAGGGTCTCAAAAAGAACATGAAGTAAAAATGAGCACTGTACAACTCTAAGTGGAACCATCACATCTGCACAGTGACAAAGGAGAGCCACAGCAAAAACAATCAAATGCTACTAAGTGGCTCTTAATATGTTGCATGTCCCTTAGAAGAGTGACTTTCAGTTCTTGTTTTTAACATTAAGCCTAAAGCGTCTAGTCTACGAGGGACCTGAGACCTCATTTCACACAGCACTTAATGAAGCAGAATATGAAGGAATCAAAATCACTTCTCTCGGAATCACATAGCTAACTAGCTAAGAAGCTAATAAAGCTTGTGTGAAACCAGAACTCTAATCTAGAATGAATGACTGTCTCTGCCCCTTCAGGAAATGAGTTATTTATTCAACTTTTCCAGGTTCCTGCTTTCCAAAACCAGTTGCAATTTAGAACAACCCCCATAACATCATTATACTGCTCCCCCAAAGTGGGGGTACAGAAAGCCCTGAGGTACCTCTTCGGCATGAGTTACAAAACCCCAGAAGACTCAACATGGTCAGGTGTGAGACACAATAGACAGGTTCATATCCCACCCACAGTGGCTTGCTACTTTGACGGGATTTCAGGAGCTTAAATGGTTAAGACTTATTTGTAGTTTAAATTTGTGAATCAAATTGCCAGGTCCAGATAAAAGAATGTGACATGCAGCCTTGTGACCTGTGTCTGACTCCTGAAATTTGTTCTCTGATCTCTACCCATGCCTCATATACCCACCACCAATAATAATACATTTAAAAAGTATTTTTAAAGTAAATAGTAAAAATTCAAAATAAAATGGTCAAAAATAAAGTTAAAATAGGATTGAAGTAATATGAAATTGATATAAAACTGTGAGACATTAGTTTTCTTTTTAAAAAGAATTTTGTTTTTGAACGCTTACCAGCTAATTCTAGTTGTTTTATTTACTTTGAGAAAGAGTTCATTCTAAAACACAGGTTGGCCTCAAGCTCAATGCGAGCTCTTCTTGCCTCAAGCTCTGAAGTGCTTTGATAATATGCATGGACCAATATAACTTTGTTTTTCTTTTTTGTTTTTTGATTGTTACATCAGGCAAGATTGGCTGAGGATGAAAAGGTACTTGATGATCTGAGATACATCCTGAGGACCCCACATGATGGGAAAAGAAGCAACTCCTAAAAGTTGTCCTCTGATCTCCACATACATGCAGTGATGTGTGCTTGTCCTTGTATGTGTACATACACATTAATCCATGAAGTTTTGTAATCTCTCAAAATAGACATTTTAAAAATTAAAAGGCTTAGATGTTTTCAAATATAATATAAATTGTTTAAATGTTGATGTCCAAAGAGTTTTAGAAAATGTAGTGGCAAAGACACACACAAACTAAGTTTTTGGCTTTAGAAAAAGGGCTTCCTTTTGTTTGTTGTTTCTTTTTTAGACAAAGTTTCACTATTATAGCCCAATACCTTGAAGTCAATGTATAATTCAGACTAAACTCAAACTCACCATCCTTCTGTCTAACCTCTTGGGTTCTGGGAGTAAACATGCACCAGGCAAGTCTTACTTTGACTGCCATGCCTGCTTACATATATGTATGTAGTGTACATGTGTGAGCACATGTATATTCTTACCATGTCTTTCTCTGCATCTCTTCCTTACCTTGAAAGATAATTCTAACCTCCATGCATATACATAGCTGACATGAGAATTTAAGAAAACACGCTAGAAAACAATTCTATTTCAAGCCCCACATAAACAAGACCCTGTTAATACGAACTCTCTGAGCAGCTTGTCTAGGTGCTTCAATTGTTCAGCGGTCGACTTTGTCTCTTCTTCGAGCTGTTTAACCAGCTTTTCACTCTGTTCCTCCTTCCGTTGTACTGCATCCAGCTCCTCCAGGGCAAGCTTTAGCTCTTCTCTAAAGACATTCTTCTCTGAGGTCATTTCCTCTTGAAAAGAGGAGAGTTGCTGCTGAAGACTAGCAGACAATTCCTGCATTCAGACAGGCAAGCACAAGATAATTAGATGTGGCCTCATGACCTTTCTTGGAGACAACAAAGGCAATACAGACAATGAAGTATGACAACTAAATTAGAAAGTTTAAAGGAAACACAAAAATATACATATTCACTTTCCCCATGTTATATAATTTAACAATGTAGAAAATGAAATTTCTAGATTTTTTCTAGTGTTAAACCATCACTCTATATCTATCTGGCTTTACAATTAGCTTATATATACTTTATTCTACTCTATTTAGATATGCTAAAAAGTATTCTATGATCTCACTGTTACATAAAATGTTTAAGTTATAGGATACAGATTTCAAAAATTTTTTTTTTTTTTGTTTTTTGAGACAGGGTTTCTCTGTAGCTTTGAAAGCTGTCCTGGAACTAGCTCTTGTAGACCAGGCTGGCCTTAAACTCACAGAGATCCCCCTGCCTCTGCCTCCCAAGTGCTGGGACTAAAGGCATGTGCCAGCAACACCCGGCCACATTTCAAAGTTTTATAAAACATTATTGAGAAAAAAAAAAATCTAGTTTTAAGTGAAGTGTGTGTTGGTTTTTACTAGTCCCTCTCTCAATCTGTTTTTCCCTTCCAAAGATAACTTTTGGTTAAGCATACATATTGCCCACATATTTTTATACATGCATATGTTTGGGGGGGTTATGCTATATATTTTATGTATTTAAAAATATTTTAAAATCTCTTGGCGGTGGTGGCACATGCCTTTAATCCCAACACTTGGGAGGCAGAGGCAAGTGAATCTCTGTGAGTTTGAGACTACAGAGCTAGGTCCTGGACAGGCTCTAAAGCAATACAGGGAAACCCTGTCTTGATAAACCAATAAAACAGAAAAAAGTTGAATTCTTTCTAGGTTAATGTATATTAACCTATTGAACGCTTTTCATTGTCTATTGCCCCAAAATATTTATCACATTAGGGCATGCCCATTCCTATTGATTCAGCCTTCTCCAAAGTATCACAGTGAAATGGTTTAGTTTCTAGATACCTTTTTAATAAAGATCTCTATTCCACTGATTACTACAGGGAGAGCCTCTGTTCATGTTTACAAGTAATCAGGATGTTGTGTTAGAATTATCTACTTCTATCCCATGACTATGTGTTTTGTTTGTTTGTATTTTTAGTGGGCTTTTTCCCCTTACTGTTATATAAAATGTTCTTTATGTGACTTGCATTTCCATATTGTTTTGCTTTTTCCTATTGTTACACATTCTTTGTAAGATAATTATAAATAAATATCTCTCTTGGCTGGGCATTGGTGGCATACACCTTTAATCCCAGCACTTGGATCTCTGTGAGTTTGAGGCCAGCCTGGTCCACAGAGAAAATTCCATGACAGGCTCCAAAACAATACAGAGAAACCTCTCTGTCTTGAAAAAACAAACGGGAAAAATAAATCTCTTGTCTACTTGATATAAATGTATACCAGCATCTGTGGCTAAATGCTCGAAATATACACACAGAGGTTTTATGACATAAATGAAAGCATTATGATGTGAGTAGCTTAAAAAGCCAACAAAAATAAATGTAGTTAACTACCTTCTCTTGTTGCAGAAGTGACTCAATTTGCAATTCTTTTTGTTGCAGCTTTTCATATTCTTCTTTCTCTAGAACAAGCTTCTCTGTAACCATCTGTATCTCAGCACTGAGACTTTCAGCCCTTTCTCTGTCCTTGTTGACAAGATCGTCTATAAAAGGAAAGCATGAGACATTCCAAAACTAAATACTAATGTTAAGGGGCTCTGTTCACCTTGTACAGAGCAAGCATTTCCAAAGATGGGGGAAGAGTACAGTCATTTACTTATTATATATGCTACACAGTATGTTAGTTTTGGGTTTGCATTCATTACAAACTAACGCTAGCCCAGGGTAGATGTTTGCACTAACAGTACCCAGGGTAGAAGTCAGCTAATATATAACTCCTTTTATTTTAAAAGAATTTAATGTGTTGAATTAAAACAAGCATTATAGCATTAAAAAAGTAGCATACTTTTTGGTATTCACATAATGGAAATGTAGTTGTCATATAGCCGTGCATCTTTTACAGACAGTACCTAAGTCTTATTGAAATAAAATAACATAAACAGCACAGTACCTCTTTCCCTTTCAAGCAGCTGACATTTAACAGTCAGGTCTTCTATTTGCTTAGAAAATATGAGGGTTTCCTCAAGAGATTGCTGAAGACTTGAAATTTCACGATCCTTCTTTTTCAAATCTTCTTCTAACTGGGCAATATCAACTTTATATTTTTCTACTTGATCAGATGCACAACTGCATTAAAAAGTATTTTGAAGAGAATACCTCTTTAGTTATTGGAAAAACATGTTCAACAAAATATGGTGCTCTTGTTTTGTATGAGCAAAACAATTCTGATGCTGAATCCAAGGCTTCCCAAATGCCAGGCAAATGCTCTCTACCAACAAAGTTATATCCCCAGCCAGTAAGGTCCATTTTATTTACTTTTCATCTCAATTACTTATTTATTCAATGTGTGTCTGAATGTCCATGCAATTCCAACAAAGGCCATCAGATAAGATTCCCATGGGAGTGGGAGTTACATATGGTTGTGAGCCACCATGTGAGTGCTGGGAATTGAACCTGGGTCTTCTGGAAGAGTGGCCAGTGATGCTAAGCAACCACTGAGCAACATCTCTAGCCTGGAAGTTAAGTGTAAAGCTACTATTTATATTACCTAATTTCTTCAATGTATTCTAAGAGTTTTTCTGTTTCAGATTTCTCATCAATCTGTTCTTTCTCCATGGAAACACTGAAAAACAAAAAGAAAAAAAGAATACATATGGTTCATTTATTTAATAAGCATGCATACTACATACCAAATACTGTTAGGTCAGGTAAGGTAACTCTAGAGGTCAAATTCTTACCTATAATTTCATGTGATTTTTCAGGTTAACAACTTAGATTAACACAGGTAACTAGATTTCTATGTACATGAAAAAGCTTTCCAAACATGCTCTGATAAAAGAGAACCATACTATAAATCAGAAATGGTCTTAGTGTACAGCTTCCCTAGTTTTCATAGCAACCCAAATAACATTCTGTGTGCTAAGAGGCTTCCATCCCCATCTGTACAGAACATCACTTATGTGATTGTCAGATTATATGGTGCAAGCCTGTAAATCCTGAGGTAGAAGGATCTGGACTCTGAAGACTTCCTGGGCTACATGAAACACAGGACCTTGTTTCAAACAGGAACAACAAAGACAAATGATAAAACAGCATTTGGCACCATTAGAAAGGCTTAAATAGGCCAGGTGGTGGTGGTGCACACCTTTAATCCCAGTACTCGGAGGCAGAGGCAGGCAGATCTCTGTGAGTTTGAGACCAGCCTGGTCTATAAGAGCTAGTTCCAAGATAGGCTCTGAAGCTACACAGGGAAACCCTGTCTTGAAAAACCAACTAAACTAAAACCAAAACAAAGAAAGAAACAAAAAGAAAGGCTGAAATAGAGCAGCAATATCCAACACTATGAATACAGAACAACTCCAAGGACCACACTTGGCTGCACAGTTATAAAGCAGCACAACTCTGTGTGCATGTGAGTCTGCTTATGTGATGCATGTGAAATATGTGTTTGTATGCAGGTACACACAATGATGTGAGTGCTTGTGGAGGCTGGAAGTTATTATCAGAAGATCTCCTCTGTTACACTTGATCTCATTTTCAGAGACAGGGTCTCTCCATGTGAAACTCATGGTTTTGGTTAGACTGGGTGACTAGCAAGCAGTCAGCACCTGCTTGTCTCTACTCACCAGAGTTGAAATTATAGACACCAGCCCCAGGCCCAACATTTTACTTGTGCACTAGGGATTCTGTGGGTATTCAGGTCCTCCAGTTTGTGCATCAGGCACTTTGTTCATTGAGCTATCATCTCCCAGTCCTTAACTCTGAGCTTGAAAAGGTATGTAATATGCATTTTTCTGGTCTAGGATTCCCACTCCTATATGCTTACTAAGGAGATATAAAAACACATTTATGAAGACATACAGCATGTTCATAGATGTCTTATCCAGTAGTCAAAAACGTAAAAACAGCTCAAGTGATCAAGAACAGTAATAAATTGAAAAAGTCATGTAGTAAAATTAAACGAAGCAATGAAAATGAAAAAATAATACACATGACAGTATATATGAATTATGACGAACAAATCTACTCTGAATAGTGATAAACATTCTCTAGACACCAATTTATAAAAGACAGAAAACAATGTGGGGGGAACATTACAAGATTACAGAGATAGCATCCTGAGGGGTGGAAATAATTTCAGTTTGGTTAATGTTTCCACAAGTGCATATGGCTGTGAAGTCATCAAAATGAAAAATTATGATCTCTGTGTTGTATTACATTATGTCGTAGTTATAGCTTAGTGATTTTTTTTTTTGAAAAGTTATAATTGGACATTTATCCTATCTTCCTATACCTGTGTTTCAATTTGGGTTAGACAACTACCTCAACCTACTGATGCCGGAAGGAAGATTCCAAGATCTTCCTGTTCATCAAAATAGAAGATGCACAAAAGAAATTGAAGGGAACAACATTCACAATGTTGGAAAATGATTATGATTTAACTGTCACTTAAGAGGTTAAGTGCCCAGAGCAATCATGGCATAAGCCTTAGAGATTCCCAGCCTTTCTTTTAGAATAGCCCATTCAGTTAGAAGATTGCTACCTTCAGTGCCAACATACCTTCTTCCCCTCCCTAACTTCCTTATAAGTAGAAATTAGGGCTTACAGGAATGCAGGTAGGTTACTTAGTAACCCTTCCTAAGCATTAGGGTATTTAGCAACTCCTGCAACCCTTTCACCCTGCTAACAACCTGCTTATCTCTACCTGCATTTCCCCTTAGCCAATATCCTGTTCACCTTTAGTGACCTGTGACAAAGAACATCCTGCTGTCCTGTTACCAGGCAACGGCTTCCCCCCTTCTGAATTCCCACCTTACCTAGCTTCCCACTCTAACCACTAGCTATATAACACACTTGAGAAAAATAAAATTTTGCAGCTTGATCAGAAAGCCTGTCTTGCTGCCCATTTCTCAAGTCTCCTGTCTCCTATTCCAGGCTCTTTGAGGTTCAGGCCCCCGTTGCTGCCCTGCTGGCAGGGGCAGTTAAGGAAGAGCCAGGAGGTGGTTGTGAATGCCTTTAATTCCAGCATTCAAGAGGCAGAGATCTTTGTGAGTTCCAGGCCAGCCTGGTCTACAAAACGAGTTCCAGGAGAGCCAATCTATACAGAGAAACCCTGTCTCAACACCATCACCACCTCTCAAAAGAGTTTAAGGAAGGCAAGGAAGAAAGTATTAAGGAAACAGCTATAGCAAATACAGCTTTCAGAGAAAGGAAAAAAAAAAAAAAAAAAAAAACTGTTTAACAACCGACTTTAGCCTTAATTTAAAGAAACAATTTAAGTCAGAGCAGAAACAAACAAAATGGAGCTAAAGCTTACTCTGTAGGCAAGTCTGACTTTGATCTTCTGATACTCCAGCCTCCACCTCAAAAATGCTGCTCTTTCCACTGACCCTTTCTGATTTTTTTGTTCTGTTTTAAACTTTTCAAGGACCCATCCCCATGGGCCTATTTTCCTAGCTCTATCCAACCTCCTCAGGGTCCCATGGCCTCCCAATAGCATGACTAACTGGGATCCAGTTCAAAATATGAGATTGTGTGGGACATATGCCATTTAAACCACAACAGAGGTGATCATTTTATGTGATAAAAATTGTAAAATACTGATATAAAAATTTGAAGAATATAAGTAATTCTTCATATTTATAGATGGGAAGAATCAATATTGTTATAATGTTCATACTCCTCAAAGTAACAGATTCAGTGCAACCTCCAAAAAGATATCAAAGACATCCTTTACAAACCAAGAAATAAACCTACAATTTGTATGAAAATGAAAGACCATGTAACCAAAAGACACCTTGAGCAAAAACAGCAATGCAAGAGCGATTACATGGGGCTAGAGAGATGGCTCAGAGGTTAAGAGCACTAACTGCTCTTCCCGAGGTTCCGAGTTCAATTCCCAGAAACCACATGGTGGCTCACAACCATTTACAATGAGGTTTGGTGCTCTATTCTGGCAAGTAGAAGTACATGCCAGAACACTGCGTACATAATAAATAAATCTTTAAAAACATTTTCAGTTTTGTTTTCTTTTATGAAAAAAACCTATATTCTGTTTTCCATAATAATTATGCCATCTACTTTCCTGTCACTGGAGTACAAGGGTTTCTTTTCCTCAATATCCTTATCAGCAATTATTAACTTCAAAAGTTTATTTATCTTCGTCTGTATGAGTATTCTGCCTGTATGTATATATGTATTTGCACTCTATGTATGCCTGGTGTATGGGTCAAAAAAGGACTTTGGATGCTGGGAATCGATACATGATTATATATACTTCAAAGCTACTTTAATGAAAACATTGTGATAGTGTAAAAATAATACAATTGGATAAATCAACAGCCTAGAGCCAAGATAGCTCAAGCTAATCAGCCTAATAGCTCAAGCACTGGCAACAGGAGAATCCTCATAAGTGGTGCTGGGATCACTGTGTAACCCCATGTAGGAAAATGGGAGTAGCCCGTATTATCCATCAGCTTCCAAATGGACTAATACTTAACACCCAAAATAATAATACCACTACCACACACCTCAGGGAAATGCTTCAGGACCCTGAAAGTGGACTGGGCAACTGGCTTGCATGTGTATATGGCAAAACCTCAAAATAGAGAAAGCAAAAGTAAAAACAGATAAATGGAACTACATCAAACTAAAAACATTCTGGATAGCAAATAACTGTATGATGAGATTACATATAGAATTGGAGAAAATATTTACAAAGTATATCTATAATAAAGTTTTAATGTTTAGATTATGTAAGGAACTTTTAAATTTTAAAAGTAAAAAACTCAACCCAATTAAAAAGTGGGCAACAAATATAAATGGATATTTTCCAAAACTATAAAAATGGCCAACCAGTATATGAAAATGCTTAATATCATTAATCACTGGAAAAATTAAATAAAAACCAAAACAAAGTATTAATCCATCACAGAAAGAATGATCATTAAAAAATAAAACAGACTCAGCAGGTTGTATTTAAGTTTGTGCATATATACACAAATAGGTAACAATAATAAAGAAGAAGGTGCTATCAACTTAAATGTGGGGGCCCACAGTAAGAGTTGGAAGAAGACTACCTGGGAGGGGCTAGAGAGAGAGAAAGACTGATTTTTGGAGGTTGGAAAAATGGCTCAGTAGTTAATACAATTGGCTGCTCTTCCAAAGGTCCTGACTTCAATTCCCACCAACCACATGGTGACTCACAACCACCTGTAATGAGATCTGGTGCCCTCTTCTCGCCTGCAGGGACACAAGTAGACAAAACACTACATAATAAATAAATAAAAATAAAAAAGAGCTCTTGTTGCTCTTAAAGAAGATCTAGATTTGATTCCCAGCATTCAATGTCCTCTCTTGACCCATACACCAGGCATGCATAGAGTACAAATACATACATACAGGCAGAGTACTCATACAGACAAAGATAAATAAACTTTTGAAGTTAATAATTGCTGATAAGAATATTGAGGAAAAGGAACCCTTATACTCCGGTGACCAGGAAAGTAGGTGGCATTATTATTACAGAATCCAGAATATAGGTTTTTCCATAAAAGAAAACAAAACTGAAAATAAACTGACCATATGATCAACAATTCTATTTATGGAAACAAAATCACCATGTACAAATAATGGCTACACTCCCACAGTAGCCTCAGCAGTGTTCACACAGCCATGACAGAGAAGCCACGACCTATTCAAGAGATAAATGGGTCCAAAGACATACCATAGCATAATACTTAAGCATATAAAGAAAGCAAAATCCTTTCGTTTGTAACATCATCATGGATGGAACTGGAGTGCATTATGTCAAGTGAAACGATCAAGGCACAGAGACACATACCACACATTTCCCAAAATAGTGGAGTTAAGAATTGATTATCACAGAAGCTGAGGGTAGAACACAGTTACTGAAACTTGGAAAAAAATAGGGAAGGCCAGCATGGCAATGGTTGGTCAAGAGTAACGTTTGGTCAGTGAGTTCTAATACAGACAGAAGAGAGAAGTTGGTGTGCTATAGTAAGATGATTACAGATTGAGCTGGGTATTTACTATAAGGAAATGAGATTCTTATATTTAATTAGATTTCCTCATTAAACAATTTGTATTTACATTAAAACATTACAGAACTCAATTAATATATATCGCTTGATAGAACAGTTAAGTGAAGGAAAGATGTTAAGGAATCATCACACTTAACAATCTTTTTCCTTTTTGCAACTTACAGTTTTCCCTCCAGTTGAACTATTTTCCCCTGTGATGCTACAAGGTCCCTCTGAGTGGCCTGCAGCTTCAGCTCCATGCCTTCATGTTTAGCCATCATACTCTGCACAACAGAAATAACTACTTTAGGAAATGAGAAGTTCTTAGGTCCCCAGAGTCAAGAGACAGTATACACACCAAAGGCAGCACTCACCCTCATTTTTGCTTCTCTTTTGTTTCTAAGTTTCATCAACTCCAGGCTTAGGATTCTCATGCTCTTTTGATGACCATCTTCAGAAAACTACAACAAACATAAAAATTCGAAATATTTTCTGCCAAATCATATGCATAATTACTTAAATCTGGGTAGGGTATCAGATGCCTTTAATCTCAGCACTTGAGAGATCAAGTACAAGGTCAGCTTGGGCTTCATAAGACCTTGTCTCAAAAAAAAAAAAAAAATTTACTTATAAGTAATACTGATTAATATGCCTGTCAATGTCAATGGAGCTATTATTTGTGTGCAATGTACTTTGGCAGAGAAAACAGCTTTGACCACAACAAGTACTGACTGTATGCCTGTATTGTTTTCCCCTTGATTTCCTAATTTATTTCTGAAACAGTCTTAAGTTGATGGTTCTCAACCTTCCTAATGCTACGACCCTTCCTCATGTTGTGGTAAGCCCCAACCACAAAATCATTTGGGGCTGGAGAGATGACTCAGTGGTTAAGAGCACTGGTTACTCTTCCAGAGAACGGAGGTTTGATTCTCAGCATCCACATGACAGTTCACAATGGTGTGTAACTCAGGTTCCAGGGGATTTAACACTTCCACACTAACATAAAATAAAGTTTAAAAAATTATTTTCGTTGCTACTTCATAACTGTAACTTTGCTGTTCTAAATCCTAATGTAAATATTTCTGGAAATAGAGGTTTGTCAAGGGAGTTGCAACCCACAGGTTGAGAACTGCTGATCAAAGTGGTCGCTTACTGTTACATGCTAGGAAGACCACGTGAAGGGTTTAAGACAAAACCTAGAAAAACTTGTGGAACTATGTTTGCTAAACTGTCTCAGCTACCTTGGACACCTGGTATACAGGATGTGAGGTCTAGTCCAAGCCTTCCAGGTCAGAACTAACTTGAGCTCTAATACACTGTGAGAGTCTGTCACAGGCAATGAATAAATGATGAATTCAACTGAATAATGACTTGCCATTTACCTCTATTTTTGCCAGTGGTTAAAGGAACCATACTATATTCCTTAGGATTTATTAGTACATTATTTACTTACAAACATAATTTATGTATTGAGTACATTCATTCCACTAATTACTTCTAAGCCCTATAATAAAGAAAATAAGTAAACACAATCCTACAGAAGTAGGCTAATGTTTAAAGTAGTTAATTTAATAGTTCCAGGAGGAATGATGGTTTGCAGATGTCTACTACATTCTATTCAAAACTGCCACACCAGCCCCAGTGGAGACAGTGTAGCAAGGCTGAGAGAACTCTCAATGGCTATCTGTCCAGAGGTTCGAACCACACGTGGTTACGCCTGCTGGGGAAAAGTGGTCCAGGTGCTTGCTTAGCTGGCTGTTTGGAATGGGTGCTAGATGTGTTTTGTGCTATGACAACAATATTGCCTTTTATTCATGGATATTTTAGCCTGTAGCTCCACTGTTAATTCAGAGAAGCCTAGAGAACACTTAGACATAGTTTCAGGAACTGAAAGAGATACAGATCAGCAGTCAATAGATGGATATTGCCCTCTGTGCCTTCAGATACAGATCCTAAGGTGCCCAAGGCCTGATAAATCAATTAGGGCTAAAGCTGTAAGAATTTGCCCGCAAGGTAACCCTGCCTGAAAATAGCCCACCTGCAGCAAAGCTGCTGTGGGATTTACTACAAAACTCTAACTTGTCTTTTGGGGATCTTAAGGCCCCTAAAACAATGCAAGAGTTCTTGTCAATGATGTTGAAAGTTTACTGATCAAAAACAATGACTATTCTCTAAATTCAGTAAAACAGTACAAGAGTTCTTGTTAATGCTGTTGAAAGTTTACTGTTCAAAAACAATGACTATTCTCTAAACTCAGTGAACCAAATGTCTGGCAGGCTGACCACAGGCAGGCCAAAATAGAAGGAGTTCTCCTGGCTATGTACTTGTGATTTCATGCTTCAAGGGAATTATTGATGTGCATTAATTTCTGTAAAATATCTGTAATTTCTTTTTTTTTTTTTTTTGATTTGTGGCCAAAGATCTGTTCCTTGAACTTTCTGCTTAAAAACCTAATGATCTGAAGTAAAAATTGCAGCAGTTCGCAAACCTCCTCAAGTATGTTTGTGTCTGTCTGTCATGCCAAAGCCACTCCTGACCTGGTCATCGAGTCTTGGTCTCCACGCAGACCTGTTACCACTGAGCAGTCTGCGACACAAAACCTTACTTGCCTTTTTGAAATAGACCAGTACTTAACATGTTAAACCATCACTCTAGTTTGTGTAATTAGGACCAGTGAAAGCAAGAATGCCTACACCTGTGGTATAAGTGAATAAATAGCCTCAACTTCACTTGTAACTTGTAAACTTGAATGTGAAGGACACCATTCAATGTTGATGTTATCCAAAGTCCAACTACCTTAGATTTTAGTAGCTCGTTGGCTCTGGTTAGTTCAATAAGCCTTTTTTCCAATGAAGCATTATTTGCAGAAAGAGATGTTTTCTCTCTGACTGTTACATTTAGCTTTGCTTCTGTCTTCTCCAACTCAGATTCCATATCTTGGATCCTTTTGTCCTGAGCACCTCGCTCCTGTAAAAGTACACGAATCTGGAAGAAAGTGAGAGGATATATATATAATTGATCCTACTGGTACCAGAATCATCAAACATTCTAGAAAACTTACAATTTGATATGGTGTTCAGACATTCCTATTTTATTTGTTATTTGAATAATTACATTTACCTTATGATACATCTTAAAGATATGCATTATAAATACAGAATGATCAGTATGGGAGAGGTAGATTCCGGTGATTTTCAGGTCAGGCTAGTCTACATAGTGAGTTCCAGGCAACTATGTTCCAGAGCAACATACTGAGATCCTATCTCAAACACACACAATGAGTCCACCAAGCAAACACAATGATTTTTAATTGCCACAAACTTACAAGTGTAAGATGGCTAGCTATTGCCAGTGGCACATGCCTTTAATCCCAGCACTTGGGAGGCAGAGGAAGGCAGATCTCTGTGAGTTCAAGGCCAGCCTGGTCTACAGAGCAAGTTCCAGAAAAGGCTCCAAAGCTACACAGAGAAACCCTATCTCAAAAAACCAAATCCCCCTCCCCACAAAAAGAGGAAAAAAAGAAAAAACCAAAACAATAACAAACAACAACAAAGCTAGCTAGCTATTTTACACTTAAAAAATGTAAGAATTCTTATTTTCTCTGGTGTTAATTACACAAATTTAAATTGTAGTTTGAAGTGCTATATATTTCTTATAGAAAGCAGAGTCTTCAGAAGAACTTAACAGGAAACAGTGAGCCATATGTTTTGATGTTTATACTAGTTAAACAAAAATCAGCAAAACAAAGAAGCTAGTATTTTTCAATAGTAAACAGAAACAAAACCTTGAAATGTTTGGGGAGGGTTAGGGAAATGATTCAGTAGGTAAAGGGCTTGCCACTCAAGCATGAGGGTTGGAGTTTGGAGTCCAGGATCCACACAGATGTCAATAAGGTGCTGTGGTCCAGTATTTCAGATAGAAACAGGTATCTGGAGTGAGCTAGCTGAGCAGACTAGCTGAAATGGCAAGCTCAGGTTCTGTGAAACTTCATCAATACTGAAAGTTGAGAGCAACATAAGAAGACACTGGCTTTTTCACATCTATACACATGTGAACATACATATAAATATATATGTACCACACACCCGTGCCAAAAAAAAAAAAAAAAAAAAAAAAAGTATGGGTAAAAAACTGCCAACCCCAAATCTGCTGCAAATAATCAGTCCTACTCTTGGCAGTGCCTCTCATTCATTAGCAATGTCACGAACTCTGTTATTACTTGTGTATTAATCACAACATCCTCATTGCCATGTATCCTCAATAAAGACAGCCAATATTAAATTAAATGAGAGATCAGTGACTAAGCTACATGAATGCCATGTTTACCTCCTGCAGAACTACTCAAATTGCTAAAGAATCTTTGTCTGCAAATCTATGCAATTCTCTTTTCACTATGTAACATTTATTCCCCAGAAAGCTCAAAGTATGGCTTACCTCTTTTTCTAATCTCTTCAAATCTTTATCATTCTTCTGAGGCTCCTTCTGTTTAGAAGTCAAAAAGCAATTATGAACTTAGTTCCTGGGCATAGAAAGATGGCTCAGCAGGTAAAAAGTACTTGCTGATCTTCTATAGGATCCCCGTTTGTCTCTTAGCATCTATGTTGGGTGGCTGTTACTCTAGCTCATGGGACTGGACATTGTCTTCTGAACTCCATGGGTACCCACATAAATATACACATGCTCACACACACTGTCTTATGGTTACTATGACTGTGATAAGATACCATGACCAAAAGCAATATGGCAAGAAAAGGGTTTATTCTGGTTACACTTCCACAGTCCATCATTGAAGGAAATCAGGGTAGGAACTCTGGAGGCAGGAACGGCTGCAGAGGCTGTGGAAGAGTGCTGCTTACTGGCTTGCTCCTCAGGGCTTACTAAGACTACTTTCTTACAGAAACCAGGCCCATCAGGTCAGGGATGGTACCATCCACAATGAGCTGAGCCCTCTCACATCAATCACTAATTAAGAGAATGCCCTACAGGCTTCCTAAAGACCAATCTTATGGAGGCTGTCTCCTCTCACACCACTCTAGATGCATCTTGTACCAAGATGCACAAAAACTAATCAGCTGGGGATTCGGGGAGTGTCAACCCTCGCCCCACTCCAGTTTGAAAACAAAACACAGTTTTTTCATTAGCCCTGGTCACATTTCAAGTACTTAGTAGCCATATGTTATTCACACTTCTACAATGGATGGCAGAGCTCTATTTGACAGAATAAGAGACCTTAGTAACTGCTAGATCAATCAACAGTGTATCAGTGATTTGCATAACTCCTAAACAAAATGACATTCTTAGGAGCTAATGAAAAGCAGTATGGCCCCCGCTTAACCAATATTATAAAGCTCTTAGGAGTTTATTTAGGTTTTTTTTGATTTTTGAACTTTCGAAGACAGGGTCTCAGGTAAGCGAGGCTAACCCTGAACTCTGTGTAGCCAAGGTTGGGCTTGAAGTCTCGAACTCCTAATTCTCCTGAGTCTGCTACTCAAGTGCTAGTATCAAAGGTGTATACTACATAGCCAGCTCCATTAGGAAGAATTTAATCTACTGTTCAACCATTTGAATAACAACCACCTTTTGGTCATTGAAATTTTTATTTTTCTCTTTTCTTTACCAATTCTTATCCTTTCCACAAAAAGGCAAATAAACAAATAAATAAAATAAAGCAACTCAGATGATGGTTAACAAATCAAAGCATGACACATTTGTAAAGGCTTACAAAGTAATTACCAGATTATCTCTATACAGAAATGCCTTTGTAATTATGATTTAAAAGCCCATTCAAAGTGACTTACTAATAAATCAGGCAGAGTGTAAAACCTGCTAGAGTTCTGATGATACTTCAAGTTATTGATAGATTTAAGGAAAAAAAAAATGTACTCTTAATTATGTATATGTCTACGTGTGTATGCCATGTGACTGTGAGTGCCCTAGGAGGCCTGAGAAGTTATCAAATACCCTATAATTCCAATTGCAGGGGTGGGGACCTAAACTCTGGTCCTCTGAAGAACAGTATGTGTTCTTACTGAGCTAACCCTCTAGCCCCAACTTACGTAAATTTGACTTATATACTTAGCTATTTTAATCAAATACAGTAAATTGGAGGTATGTAGTCAATGACATAAGGAATATGTCTTATAAATGTTTCTCACCTTTGACAACGAAGTCTTTGCTTTTTTAGATGAAGCAAGCAAGGTAGTATCTTTGTCAACATTAAAATTTTGTTGCGATTCTGGAAGAAATAAATTAATATGACCATAGTTGATGTTTGCATGCTTTAACAACATACAATTTTCAAACTTCTCATTGCAGATAGCACTTGAAGCAAGATAAGCTTTTCCTTTCAGTTGTAAATTTCAAATAATTGCACAATTATTTGTTATAGACCCAAAACCTTGATTTTTTTCACTTAAAAAAAAAATTGTTGTTCATGTCTGTGTGGGAGTATGTGTACTTGTAAGCCAACTGAGGTCCTCTGTAAGTGCAGTATTGTTTTGAACCACTGAGCTAGTTCTCCAACTCTTCTTGGCAGTTCTAATATACTGACAGAAAGGAAAAGCAATTATCAAAAGAGAAACTACCTATCTGCAAATATTTTACAAAATTTCCCTTGTTACATATAACTATGAAAAAAATCATTGTGTACTCAATTCTTTCATAAATATGCCAAATAACAATAATTATACTTCTGGCCTTGAAACTCTAGAAGTCCAAAGGCATCTTAAAATTTCAATACTAATGCTATGTCAGGCTACAGCCTGTATAACCATTATTTTTTTAAGGACCCATTACCTTTTTGGTTTTTAAATCTTTGTGATTTCTGAAAAGACACTGGTCCTTTAGAGACTTCTGAAGTTTTAACATCATAAGCACCTGGAGATGGAGCACAACCTACAGAAAATACAAAATAGCAATGTGTCACTTAAATGTTATTTTATTACTACTATTGACATATTAGAAATACCTGTAAGTATCTGGGAATCTTAAACACACAGGAAGAGGGAATCTCAGTGGAGTTACTGTGGGTATCCCACTCCTGGGCAAGTGGTCCTCAACTGTGTAACAAAGTGTGCCATGGAAAGCAAACCAGTAAGCAGAATGCCTCCAACTGTGCTTCACTTCTGGCCTTGGTCTGCCTTAAGGATAGACTGTAACCTAGAAGAAAATAAACCCCTCCCACTCTATTCCCCACACATGCAAATACTCATTGGCTGAGTTTGTTTTCAGTCATTGTCGATGAATTAGTATAAATTGTTCCAGAAAACTTATACTTCCCAATATATACCAATATATTCTTATGCTTAATAGTCTTTCTTCCCTAGTCGTGACCTCTGTCCACAGCATTCCTCTATGAAACTCAGGCTCACCTAGAACTCACTAAACACTCTAGGCTCATCTTGAATCCATGAGATTCTTACTCTAGCTTCCAGGGTGCTTAGATCACATGTAGCATGATGCCCATCTTCAGTGTACCTTCCTTTAGCTAGCAGTTTGTCCTCTTCCAAAGTATGGGCCAGGTGGTAGACCTGGCTGCTTGCCAAATCAAAAGCAGTATATGAATGGAGCTTTTCCACAGAAGCATCTCTTAGAAGCAGAGAGCAAGGAACAGCTTGTAGTAACCATGAGCCTGTCAGTGCAGTAAAGCCAAGCTTTGTGAGAGATAAACACTTTCTTCCATTTTGTGTTAGCCGTAAGAAAAGAACCAAGAGGGGGAAATACAATGTTAGGCTTCATAATTTTATCATTTTATAAATACAAGAAACTGCAGGCTTTATAGGAACAGAGCCGTGCCAAGTTACAACACAGCTGCAGCTAATGTAGATGACTGTGTCAGAAGGGACTTTTAAGTGTATCCATTTCATCTCTTTGGTGTCCATATTTATTTTGGTCCCATATGTGTCTGAATCTCTTCACATAAAAATCTGTTCAGCTCCAAGCAGGCCTATTATAGCAGGAAATATTTACTCTTAGAAAAGTGCCTGCTTGTAATTAATAGCCATATTTCTCTCTAACTCTCAGGAATTTCAAACAATTCCTTTTTATCCATTATGAACTTCAAGTATTTGGAGACAATTATCTCATTATCTCTGGCTTTTTCTTCTTCATACTAAGTGTCTATTATTCCATCATCTTTTCTTGTGAGGCAGACCACTGATTCTTTGTGAGTTTCAATTTATTTTAGAACTCTCATCTGCTACCATTCTATTTAAAATTCTACATGTGTACCGTCTGAAAAATTAGAACTATGAGACCATTACTAGAAAAGTCAGAGATGCCGGCATTAGTGGAGCAAGCCTTTAATCCCTAGCATTTGGGAGGCAGAGGCAGGTGAATCTCTGTGAGTTCAAGACCAGCTTGAGTGAGTTGCAGGACAGCTAGAGCTGTTACAAGAGAACGCCTGTCTTGAAAAACAAAACAAAAAATGAAAAGTCCTTTTCTGCTGTTATGGGTACGATTCATTTGTAAACACAAAGTGGCTCCAATTGCTGGTTTGATTATTATTATTTTTCTTTCATGTTTTTCTTACCCATGTTGGTATCTTCTAACTTAAAACAATCAAATCAGCTAATGAAATAACATGTTTCTGTGTGGGTATTATTATTATTATTATTATTATTAATATTATTGCATTAAATACAGCCTTCAAGCTTCTCAACTTCTGTATTTTCTAGTTAGTCAAAGGTCACCTCTAATTTTGTCCAGCCAAATCTCATTTACCCTCTGGGTCTCAATTCTCTTTTGCAGAGTCTCAAAATCAGACTAGAAAATCCTCCTAGCATCTTCTACCTTTCCTACCAAAGAACTTCCCATGCTTTCATAAGGATTCATTTACTCCAGCTGCACAGCAGACAAAACTGCCTCCAATCAGGGAGCAGATCCATCATGTCTCCTCTTCTATATTTAGCTAATGGCTGTGTTAACAGGTATGGAAAACAAACTTGTTTGGGGTGTGGGAGTGGACTAAGCTTTTGTAATTGGCCAGATGAGGATTCAAACCCAGCTCTGTCTGACAAGCTACAGAAAACTCTGTGCCAGACACTTAGTACACATAGAAGAGCACAGTGAATAAAAAACGTTACATTCCCTCCTTTTCCCCAGGATGCTTCAAGTTTCCTTGAAGTGGGGGGGGGGCACCCTGGTTTTGAAGATTACTTGGGATAGAAGAAACTGCCACTAACTCATAAATATTACATATCTCATAAATGTTACTCTTGAAACTGTAAGCCTTAATAACTACTCCTTAAAACCAAACAGCAGCTGAGCCATGTGGAGTGGTAGAGGTCTGTACATTTCAGTACTTGGGAGGTGGCAGCAGGAGTTTAAGGTCAGCCTAGTGTACATGAAAACCTGTCTCAAAACCAAAACAGAAAAGTCAGCCCTGCTCTGCAGAACCTGAATTGTTTTAATACCTTGGAAATGGTGTGGCTCTTGAGCTAGATTAATATGATCGCTCACTTGACCTTGTGAATAGAGTGGTGTTCATAGAAATCACAGATGTAGTAACACTTAAATAGCATGTTACAAAGGATACAGCATGGCCTTTGGTGCTCAATACAGTCAGAAACTCCCTCAATTTTCTCAATTGTAAAGAGTACAACTTTGGTACTTTGCCCATCTGGCTGCTTAAGGGAATAAGTTCCAGACCCTAGAACAGTACAGTTGTACAGTTAGCATCGATCAAATCATACGTAAAACTCCTTATTGTGGATATACACCACAATGGTTAAGCACACAGGGTATATCAAGGAAAGCCTGGGTTCACATACCAGTTTTGTCAATTTAGTTTTATAATACTGAAAAAGAATTCAATGCCTTTTTTCTTTCCTTTTCCTTAAAACTGTCTATTTGTTTGTTGGAATGGGTGGGCCACTGCCAATCTTTCTATGTAGCTCAGGCCACAGGGCCTGGAAACACCTATTTCTTAATGGTGAAAAACATTAAAAATGCTTTTATCCTACCTTTTTTGGACACTGCCAGCATCTACACCCAATTTACTGTGTCATCGACACACCAAGTCCCAGTGTTTTGTCACTAAAACATTGAATTATTATTTCAGGGATTGTTTATAGAGAATGGAAAAGAAATTGTGGAGCAGCTGTCATTACTTAATCGATTTCTCAATCTCCGTGTTTTTATACCCGAAAGCAATGTCAAAACAAGAAAGAAAAATGCTGGCGACAGTAACAGTTTTCTTTTTAAAGTACGTAACGCCTGCCAGTTCTAACCCCCTTCACCCAGCCATTAGTTTCAGCATGTCGTTGATAGCTTATTGGTAGAATTTCCCGATAGAAAACTCGCTGTGTGGGGAGATTATACTTGGAGCCACATCCCTACCATCCTATACAACCCCTGCCAAGAGTTTCCTGCATGCATTTTGCAAAAAAAAAAAAAAAAAAAAAAAACAGAAAATGAGAACAAACACCATCCCAACCCTAATCCGGCGTCCCACCGACTGAGGAAGGAGGGGTCGAGGGCGCGTCCCCTTCCCACCGTGCTCCCGCACCCGTACGCACCCGAAGGATCATTGAATCTTTTCAGAGGCGCCTTAGGAAAAGACATTGTGTGACAGACAGCTGGAACCACGATGGCCACCAAACGCCTCAGCAAACTGTCTTATCACCCGAATTCAAATAAACCCCAACCTCCCCGCGTCAGCCAATCAGAAATCCTAAGCCTAGCTGACGAATCCTGAGTGGGCCGGGGAGCATGCGCACTGGGTTCGGGCCGCGTCCAATCCGGAGGTCTGTAAGTTTCAGCTGGCAGCCAATGAGAGACAGTTCCTGTTCGCCGCCGCTCCGCCTCTACCCAGTCACGTCTGGTGTTACTCACCTTGACTCCCAGCTCGCGCAAGCGCACCTCACAGGCGGCCCGTCGGAGCGTCCGTATTCTGTCGTCATACTGGCTGTGAGGTCGCGAGCGCCTGTGCGCTTTGTCCGCGCGTCATCGTTCTTGGGGGGGTCAGCATCCCTGGGCTTCGGTTCTTTCACACCAGGCCCCGCGAGTGTCCCACATGGTCCCTGAAAGGGAAAGGTTTGCACGCTCGGACACGCCAGCTTGGACTTTTGCGCATGTGCAGTGACCCCAAGGCGCCGAGGCCACACACCCGAGTCTCATCCCGCGTGTGCAGTGCTCGCCCTGAGCGTTGTCCGTGCGTGGCATCTGCAGGATGTCCGCCCCGTTCGAGGAGCGCAGCGGGGTGGTTCCGTGCGGGACGCCGTGGGGCCAGTGGTACCAGACCCTGGAGGAGGTGTTCATTGAAGTCCAGGTGCCCCCGGGCACGCGCGCACAGGACATCCAGTGCGGCCTGCAGAGCCGGCATGTGGCTCTGTCCGTGGGTGGCCGCGAGATCCTCAAGGTAGCAAGCCAGGGCTTGTCCCGAGTTCCTTCTTCTGGCTTCCCCGCATCCCCTAGTCCCAAAAAAATGCATGGTTTCAGGGGGATGACTGCTGGGTGGAAAGGTCGGTTCCTGGCTGGCAGAAAAAGAAAGCAGTGAATTGACCTGGTGAGGGGTTCTCATCGCAGCACCCCACGCCCAGAGCAGACCTAGCGTGGATGGTAATGTAAAGATTTCGTTTCCTTCTTTTTCTAAAACGGATCCGTGCTTCTTGTAAGTCCCCTGGGGTTCCTCTGCTGACAACTAGATCTAAAGTACTGATCTGAGTCCCAGAGACTGTAGAAGAAAGGTTCCTGAATTCTTAATGATATTTAGGCAAATACAGGAAATAAGAAACAAGGATGGGGTAATGGATGAAGATGATGTCAGATTGGCTTTCAAGATTACAAGTGCCTTGCATGTTGATGGTCATTAATGTAATGAAGAGGTGTGTGAAGAAAATAGCGCCTCTTACATTTGATCCCACAAATGTATTTTTAACCTGGCTATACCTTTTTTTTTCTTAAGAATTTTCAAAAGTGCACGCCTTTAATCCCAGGGCTCAAGAGGCAGAGGCAGCCACATTTCTGTGAGTTCCAGGCCAGTCTGGTCTACAAAGCAATTTCCAGGATAGCCAGGATTGGAAGTTTCATAGGGAAACCTTGTCTTGTAAAAAAAAAAGAAATGATAATTTCTTTATTAATAATAATTGTTATTTCTCATAACAATCTGAGATTTTATTTTGCTCCTCAATTAGATGCATAGCCTGTCTGATGGCCTTCTGTAGTGGTGAAGGGAGCCATGGTACCATGTTTTCTAACTTTGGGCAAGAGGAAATGAAAAATTAGTCAAAGCTAATTTGACATCAGATCTATAATATGTGATTATATCTCCTTAAGAAATTGGTTTTTTTCTAGTGTTAGCTTTTCAAAAGAGATTGAACTGGCTTTCAATAACATTTTCTTTAAAAGATAGCATTTTTAAGGCAGGAATTGTGGCATATGCCTTGAATTCCAGCATTTGAGAGCTAGAGGCTGGTGTATTTCTGCAAGTCAGGCCAGTCAAGTCTACATAGCAAGTTCCAGGACTGCATAGTCCAATGGTTCTTCCCAAAGGCTGCAACCCTCATGTTGGGGTGACCCCCAACCATAAAATCATTTTTGTTGCTACTTCATTAAGTGCAGGGTTTTTGTTTGTTTGGCTACTGTTATGAATCATAATGTAAAGGGGTGGGAGACTTCCAAGTTGAGTACCTGTGATGTAGAGACATAGTGCCTCAAGAAAAAAATCAAATAGAACATTTCTTCTAGTTTCACTCAGGAGTCCCTGTCTTGTGCATTTTGACCGGTAAAGCATTTTATATATTAATTCTACATTTATTCTGTCAGCAATGAGTAGTATGTTTTCATCGGTTGTGTTTAGAGATTCCTATGTTCTTCATGCTAAAGATGTCAAATTTTGTAAACTTGAGTCCCTTTCAGTAGGAGGAATTTCAAGGTTGAGCACCTACAATTTGTCTGAACTACTCTAAGATGTGGCTTTGCTTGGAATGAGCCAAATCTTAATCACGGGGAATGTATAAAATTAGTTCCCTATATTTATTTTCCAGGGAAAGTTGTTTGATTCTACAATTGCTGATGAAGGAACATGGACTTTAGGTAAGAAGAATCTGTGACTCTTTTAAACTTTTAAAAATTAGATTGTGGTATTGTTTCTTCTTGGTTTTAAATCTTCTTGTCCTTATAGCTGTGAAAAATGGAGAAATGTCTTGGAAACAATTGTATATCAGAATTTTAACAGTCTTTAGAAAATACAGGGATTAACTACTTTTTTTGTAACTTATTTTTATCTCAGAGGATAGAAAAATGGTCCGCATTGTCCTGACAAAGACCAAGAGAGATGCTGCAAACTGTTGGACTTCCCTTCTAGAATCTGAATATGCTGCTGATCCCTGGGTGCAAGACCAAATGCAGAGAAAACTTACATTAGAGCGATTCCAAAAAGAGGTAAGTCATATGCTGGCATGAGTATGAGTATGGCTGTGAGACTTCAGATTGCTGAACACACATCAATAATTCATGAATAATACAAGTTAAAAAACTGAACCACTGCAGTGTACATAGTGGGAAAGGTGAGTGATCCATTGTTATTCCCCCACCCCCAACCTCTGCCTCACTCTTGTGTATTAGCCTTTTTTTGTCTGTCTGTTTGTTTGTTTGTTTATTTTTCTTAGTTTTTCAAGACAGGATTTCTCTGTGTTGTTTTGGAGTCTGTCCTGAAACTACTTGTAGACCAGGCTGGCCTCACCTCTAACTCACAGAGATCTGCCTGCCTCTGCCTCCTGAGTGCTGGGATTAAAGGCACCACCAACGCCCAGCGTCTGTTTAGTTGGCGGTGCATACCTTGCTTATTTTTATGGTGTCTTTTCATTTAATAGTGTATCTTGGCCATTTCCCCTAATCTTGTATATATACACAGCTAAAACTCATCCCTTGTAACTGCTTTATTTCTCTCATTTGCATGTATAACAACTATTTATTTAGCTCTTTTCCTTTGATATTGTTTTAATATCCTTGTTTTTCTGTATTTTAAATAAACCTGTATATACATCTCTGAAACTGCTTAAATGTCCCAAGATAGATATAGATATTTGGGAGAGGAATTATTTAACGACTGGACTTTTAATTACTCAACCATTGGACTTTTAAAAGTTTAGTGGATAATTTCCATCTATATCATGCTTATTTCCAAGTATGTCTGTAACCTAAACTTCTCCTTGTAAACTTTCAACCTGCATTTCCAGTTATTTATTGAACAGCTCCATTTAGCTGTCAAATACATGTCCAAAGTGAACAAATTAATTTCACTCCCAAATTAATTTTGTTATTAATAAATGGAAATTAGTTGTTGAAGGTTAAGGGAGGGAGCAGCCTAGAGATTGTACAGTGGATGTGGCACTTGAGATGCAAGCATTCTGGATGATCCCCAGAATCCATGCAAAAGCTGGGCAGGTGTGATGGCTGCCTTTGATCCAGCACTCCTGAGGCAGAGACAAAGCATCCCTGGAGCAAGCTGTCTGTCTAGACTACCTAGAATTTGGAGAGCAATTGAAGAAAATACTTGATGCCAACTTTAGTCCTACACAAACACAGGTGCACACACACATGCCCTCCTGCCCACCAGACAGATTATTGACAACTCTTAGGAAGTCCTATTAGCATTGTCTTCCACTTATGTCTAGACTTATGGCTTCACACTGCCAGATCTGCTAGTACTTGGTCTGGGTTACTTCAGTAAATTGTTAACTAGCCTCCTTGACTCTTCCCCAAGCAGTTATCCATTGTGGCCATTGAAGATATCTTTTGATTGTGCGAGTCGGATCAATGTGTTTTTCTTCTCAGAATATTCTCATGTTCTTCCTTTTCTTCATGGGATAATTTATCAGTTACTTCTTACCAACCTCTCCTTTTTTTTGTTTCTTCCTTTAGTTTTGTTTTGTTTTCTTGAGACAATGTCTCACTTTCTAGGTCTGGCCTTGAACAGAGATCTGCCCCCTAGGTATTGGGATTAAAAGTGTGTGCCAGCATGGCTGGCCCTCTGCTGATTCTGATTGGAATGTTCATTCTCCTGTAGCTTTTAAGATCATCACATTTTAACTATACCATTTAAGTCTATAATTTTCTCTCTTAATTCTTTCTCCTGCAATATTTCCTGTTTTATCTTCTTTTAATAGCATTTATTAGTTTTAACATACTAAGCCAGGGGTTGGCAAAATATGGCCTGGGCAAATTCAGCCCCAGGCATGCAGGTAAAGTTTTATAGAGACATACCTTTGTTCATTTATTAGTATGTCATGTATAGCAGCTTCTTACAATGAAGTGTTTATGACAGAAATCATGTAGTCTTTGTAGTCTAAAGTGATTACTGCCTGTCTCTGCATACATCAAGCTTGCTGAGTTCTGTGTTCAGTATTTATGATTTGTTATCTATGTTTTCCTGCTACAGTATAGGCACCTCTACAACCGAGGTCTTTATATTTGAAATCCACATGTATTTAATGGCATTTTCCAAGTAGTTGAGATGCTCAATAAATGTTCATTAAGCAATTGAAATTTCCCCCAGAAAAGTCTAAAGCTTGAAGCTTAGATATATTTAGTGTATATCTATATCCTAATATACATATAGCTATTAGAACTCTGCATGGCTTATAGTAAGCTTCAAATGGACAGAACTAAAAAACTGTCTTGAGTGAGGTAATCCAGTCTCAGAAAGACAAATATATAGTATGTCTTCACTTATAAGTGGATACCAGACATAAAGCAAAAGATAATGTACACTACAATCCACAACGCAGAGAAGCTAGAACCTTTTTTCAGAAGCAGGTGCAGAGATCTACAACTAGCCATTGGGCTGAGCCCCTGGAGAACAATTGAAGTGATGGAGGAGTGATGATATGAGCAAAGGAGTCAAGACCATGATGGGAAACCCATAGAATCAACTGACCTGAGCTAGTGAGAAATCATTAACTCCAGACTGACAACTGGGGAAACTGCTTAGGATGGAACTAGGCCCCCTAAATACAGGAGACAATGGTGTGGCTTGGGCAGTATATGAGGCCACTCGAAGTAGGACCAAAATCTAACTCTAGTGCATAAACTGACTTCGTTTCTCTATGAAGAGATACCTTGCTTAGCCTAGGCTTGGTCCTGCCTCAACAAGGTGATGGAACAGCCTTAGTTGACTTCCAAAGGAAGCCTTACTCTCTGAGAAGTGAATGGGAAGTGGGAGGAGAGGAAGGAGAGGAGAGAGAGGGAACTGGGATTGTAATGGGATGGATGGATGGATGGATGGATGGAGATGGATTGATGGATGGATAAAATGCAATTAATAGATGGATACATAGAAAGAATGAATGAATGAATGAATGAATGAATGCTGGCTATTAGCGGTGCTTGGTGACAATCACCTTTAATTCCAATGAGGCAAAAGAACTACAAGTTTAAGGCCAGCCTGGATAACATAGCAACACCATGTTTCAGAAGAAGAAATTTAAATTTAAAATTGGTATAGTTCAGTGTTTAGTATTGCATAGCTTGAAGGAGGCCCTATGTTCAATCTATAATACCCCCTGCCCCACAGAAATAAAGCTTTTACATTTTTTTATGCAGATAGCAGAATTGAAATATGTGCTTCACTGTCTAGTCACTAGCATTGTCATATGACAATATTTACAATATGCAAATATTTACAGATCTGTGAAGTTGAAAGGTGCCTCGTAGTTTTCATTTTCCCTTAGGTATTTACAGTGAAGTTTGGTATCTTTTCTTCCTGTTCTTATTTTGACCTTTTTTATTTTATTGTGAATATAACAATTTCTTCTAAATTTTATTATTTTATGTCTTTCAGAATCCTGGTTTTGACTTCAGTGGAGCAGAAATCTCAGGGAACTACACAAAGGGTGGACCAGACTTCTCAAACCTTGAGAAATGACTGCTATTCTTTAGTTTTGTTCTGTCTTGTGGATCCTAGCAGGTGCTGGCAACTTAATGCACCAAATGATATGAAGGATAAAAAAATATGGAAGTCTACAATTAACATATTGCAAATGTATTTCAAGATGGTTTTAAAAGATTGCATTCAGATATGATTTACATAGGAAGTACAGTGGTTGTCCTGTGAATGGATGGTAACTTTTAATCTCTGCATTAAGTTTATGTGCTACTTTACTAATTTCATATTTAATTGTATTTTTATTACAAAAGCATTGGAGTACAAATCATATGAAATGAAAAAGTGCCTTCAGGGATTTTTTTTTTTTTTTTGGTAAGATACAGGAATAATGTTCAGTAAACGTCTGAGTAAGAATTATGCACCTCTTTGTCTATTCAAGGAAAGCACAGTGCTGGACAAACTAAGAAAGGAAAAAGGTATACAGAAGATCTTTGGATAATTTGAATTAGTGAAAAACTGTAACTGGTGTGATTCTGCTGCCTAAGTGATTATGTCGAAAAATTGAAAAACAGTAAAACACTACCAGTGAAAGAGTTAATAACTTGTTAAGTGTCTGAAAGCAAATTTAGGCCCCTGAGTATAAACCAGTGGCTTCATTTAAGCATTTAAGTCTAATGATTCAGACAGAAAGAGGATTGCCTAGAACAAATTGCTTCCTCCTATTTGTGTCTTTTAATTCTTTAAAACATAGTCTGAAATGTGTGTGTGAAGCTTATAAGTGAAGTATTAACAGTTTAAAAATCTTGTGTTATTTTTTAATAAACTGACATGATGCTGTCATCTCAGTCTTTTACTGTTTTGGTGGTGGTGCTGATGATGGTTTGTTTTGTTTTGCTTCTAAAAAGTCTTCCTTGAAAATGCAGTCATTAAACTTAGGAAATCAACGTGGACATGGTACTGCTGCCTAGTCCTCAGACCTTAACGCTGTTTATGTTGAACTGATCCCAACAATGTCGGTTGGTGTTGGTGCACATCTTTATTCCCAGGACTGGGGAGGCAGAGGAAGGAGAATCTGTGAGTTTGAGGCCAGCCTAGTCTACAGAGCAAGTGAGTTACAGGAAAGACTCCAAAGCTACATAGAGAAACCGTGTCTCAAAAAAGAAAACAACACAAAAAGGAAGGAAGGATGGAAGCCCTGTAGTAGGGTGAGCTGCTCCACCTGAGGTGTGGAGTTCATTTCAGTCTGGAACAAATTCCCGTTTTTCTATGGCTTGTTCTGCTTTGACATTTTTCAGTGATAGAATCTTGCTGGGTAACCTGGCCTCCGACTCATGGTGACCCTTTGGCCTCAGCCCCCCAGCTACTGTGATTATAGGTATGCACTTGTGCCTGGCTTAGCTTCTGCACTACAATTTTGTCTGTTACATAGTAAATAATCTGGGCTGACTCTGTATTCCTTGGCCATGTTAAATTCAGTTTGTGAATTTTGTGTTTTTATGCTTTATTTATTTATTTATTTATTTTTTTGATTCCTTGAGTTTTCTGTACAAATTAGTTCATTTTACACTTTTGGGGGGATGTCTATTTGTTTTGGAGAAAGAATTTCATGTACTCCATGCTGATCCTGAACTCACTATGTAGCTGAGACATCAAAGAGTTTCTGATTATTGTTCCTCCACCCACGTGCTGAGATTAGACCTATTAACACCTTCATCTTTCTTGATTATCCTAGCTAAACAATGAAGAGATTGGCCAGCCCCGTATTAGCTGTGCTTTAGGATAATGAAATCCACTGCTTTTCATTGCTATGTGGAATGCTATCCACAAGATTTCCACCCTTTCTTTTTATCAGGCTGAAGTTCCCAACTATTGATTTGTAGTTAGCTGAACTTCAAGAAAGGGTATGGTGCTGCACACCTTTAATCCCAGTATTTGGGAGGCAGAGGCAGGTGGATGTCTGAGTTCGAGGCCAGCCTGGTCTGCAGAGCAGTTCTAGGACAGCCAGAACTACACAGAGAAACCCTGTCTTGAAAAACAAAATGTATGTTGGATATTTCCATATGATGTTTCTGTATTGGTTGATCGTTTTCTTTTCTAGATTGTTAATGTGATGAATTGTACTAATTTTCAAATTTTGAAGAGCTTGTCACAATCCTTCACCCAAACTCTGTCATGAGTACCTCCCAGTTTATATATTTACATTCATTCAGATTTCTGTGTTTGTGATACTGATAATTTTCTTCTTCTAATACATTATCTGGGCTTGATAGCTAATTCTGGCTTTACAAAACTGAACTGTTAAACAGTTCTGTCTAGAAGAGAGCTTTTATTGAAGTCGTGAACTTTTTAAAATTTTAATGAGTTTTCCATTAAAGTTTTAAAAATTCAGTTTTTAAAATATCAAATTATTCAAATTATGTAATTTGTTTTAGTTAAATTTTGGCAGTTATTTTTTAAACTTTTTTTTTTTTCATTTTATGAGTATTTTGTCTGAGTGTATGTGTGCAGTGTTCACAGAGGCCACAACAGGGCATTGGATGCCCTGGAACTTGAGTCGTAGACAGTTGTGAGCTGCCGTGTGGGTGCTGGAAACTGAACCCATGTCTTCTGCAAGAGCAGCATGTTCTCTTAACCACCCACTGAGCCATGTCTCTGGGGCCTTAAAGCAGTTTTTGTCTTTCAAGAACTGACTGTAGCCAGACTTTCTTTGGATTGCCAGCTCCCGAATAATGATACAGAGACTTCTTATTAAGTGTGAAAGCTTAGCCTTATCTTAGGCTTGCTTGTTTCCCAACTAGCTCTTAAAAACTTAAACTAATGCGAGGCAGTGGTGGCACATGCCTTTAATTTCAGCAGTTGGCAGGCAAAAGCACGTGAATCTCTGTGTGTTCAAGACCAGCCTGGTCTACAAGAGCTAGTTCAGGATAGACTCCAAAGCTACACAGAGAAACCCTATCTTGAAAAAACAAAACCCTTAAGCTAACCCATTTATATTAATCTGTGTTCTGCCACATGGCTTCTTACTTCTTTATACCATTAATGTCCGACTTCCTGTGCATCTTGATGATGAATCCCCCCTCCCCTCAGAGTCTTCCCCCCAGTTCCTTTTTCTCCCTGAAGTTATGCTTATCCTCTCCAGCCTAGCTATTGGCCATTCAGCTATTAAACAATCAGAAGGTGCCTTAGGCAGGTGAGTTAAAACAGAGACATCTTCACACAGTGTAATCAAATATTCCACAACAAATTTAATCTAACTCTGTAGTAGAGTACCTTCTTTATGTCCCCTTTCTTCTTACAATCATTTATTTTGAGTGTGCATTCAGACATGTTTCACAGCACTTGTAAATGTCAGAAAACAACTTTGGAAGTATGTTCTCTTTTCTACCCTTGTGGAGTCTGAGGAGCAAACTCAGGTCACCATGCTTGTCAGCAAGCACCTTTACTCTCTGAGCCATATCATTTTATACCTTTTAATGTCTTGCATAGTCTGTAGCAGCATCTTTTCTTTCAATACCTGAGTTAATCTAGAGTATCAGCGATTGTTCTTTTTAAATAACCAGTTTCTGGTGTTGATTTTTCCTCTGTGTTAATTTGTTTTGAATTTTAACACCCCATCTTTTTCATTACTTGCTTCTTTCAGCTCACTTGGGTTTCACTTAGTCTCCCACCCCAGTTTCTTTATTTGGGGGGTTCAAGACTGGGTTTCTCTGTGGCTTTGGAGGCTGTCCTACAACTCGCTCTGTAGACCAGGCTGGCCTCAAACTCACTGGGATCTACCTCCTTCTGCCTCCCAAGAGCTG
Organism: Cricetiscus sungorus; assembly: GCA_030556225.1. NCBI lineage: Eukaryota > Metazoa > Chordata > Mammalia > Rodentia > Cricetidae > Cricetiscus > Cricetiscus sungorus. Next base: position 22,243,882 of record JANBXA010000069.1, read on the forward strand.
GGATTAAAGGCGTGCACCACCACCGCCTGGCACCCAGTTTTTTAAAGTAGAAGCTTTCCTGGCTCTTCAGACCAGCATAGTCAGTAGTGCAGTGACTATAATATGCTTTCCAAGCACTGATTTAGCACACTTCACACACAGTGCTCCTTCATTCACACTCAGTTTAAAATACTTTCTACTTTGAGGCTTATTCTTAGAACCACAAATGTTCAGAAGTTTGCAGGTTCATTTTTTCAGTTCTTCGAATTTTGCCTGTTACTTGCTTCTACTTTTTTTTTCTGCAAACATACTTTGTGTGTTTTAATTTTTCTTTTTTTTAATCTTAGGGCCCAAGATGTAGTATGTCTTGATGAAAGTTCCTTACTCACCTGAGGAGGGCTTGCATGCTGTTTTAGGATGCAGTGCTCAGTCAGTTACTCATTTAGTGGTACTCAGCTTTATATCATCACTAATTTTCTAGTAATACCATGGATTTCCAAGAGTAATGTCTAGCTTTCCATTTATTGAAGATTTCTCATTTCATTACTGTAGGTTTGTTTTATGTTTTAAGCAGTGATATATTTATTGATTCTTTAACAGTTTTGACTGTTCCTAAGTGTTTATTGGACTGATACAAATATCTCATCTGGTTTTGGAGTAGGAAAATTGTAAGCTTCACAGTTAACACTGTGTAAGATATGACACGTTTGTATATTCATTAGGTTGTTTTGTAATGGCACATTTGATAAAAAACTACTTTGTTATTATAAAATAGGAGAAGTCCCATATTATTCTATCATGATAGTGCACAGAATATGGTTTGAATTCTGGGGATTATACAATTTCATGTGGCTCACACCATTTGGGGACAGAATATGCAGACTTGTAAGAGCAAAAGGCTTACACTTCCACATCACAATCCGTCAGGGCAGGAACTCAAGGCAGGATCAGACACAAAGATCAAGGAGGAGTGCTGCTTACCTGGCCTGCTCCTCAGGGCTTGCTCAGAGCTTTCTTATGGACCCCAGCATCGTCAGCCAGGGTGGCAATCTCTTATGCATCAGTCAGGAAAATGCACCTTGGGCTTGCCCACAGGCCAATCTAGTGGAGACACTTTCTCATAACGACTCTAGCTAGTATTAGTCTGACAGGAAACTAGCCAGCACAAAGTGTTGTTCTATGCAGGGTTGCATCCATTGACAACCTACCCATGTTCAATAAATAACCTCTCACACATTCTCGTGAGCAAACCTAATTAAGCTCAGTGACACACACCTACACACAGGAAGTAGGAAGAGAGGTTTTACTAGGAAGAGGGGATGCAAAGAGTGTAATGGGAATGTGATTAAAAACTATTATATACATGTATGAAACTCTTGAGTTCAAAATTACAGATTTTCTTCAGGTTAACATAATAGCATCAGTGGCATTCACACTGCTTGGTTTTATTTAATTAGGTAAGAGGGTTTGTATAAAACCTCAGATGTGTGAAATGTAAGGGTAAATTTTTATGATGATTAACACCCATAATGGTGTATCTAAATAAAAAACCCAATTAACAATAATGGGTAAACACAGCTTTTTAGTATACATTTAACAAACATTTATCCTGTGGTGTTTTATAAAAAATTAGAAAGTGATTGGTCAGGCAGTGGCAACACACACCTTTAATCCCAGCACTCAGGAGACAGAGGCAGGTGGATCTCTGAGTTTGAGGCCAGTGTGGTCTACACAGTGAGTTCCAGAACATCCAGGGTTACACAGAGAAACCCTGTCTTGAAAGGAGGAGAAGCAGGGTGAGGGGGATGAGGAGGAGAGGAGGGATCCACCAGTCTCAGCCTTCCCAGGGCTACCATGCCCAGCTTAATAGCTGCACTGTTTTCTTTCTGCTTCTGTGCATCTTACTAATATTCAATCTTAATATTCAATATAAAGAAAGCTTATTTTATAATATTGCCCAGATACTTACAAAAGAAACAAAAATGCCCAGGGAAGGATTGCATTTCAATAACTTTATTGAAAGGTGTATTCCTTAGTTTAAAACATAATGGTAGTTGGTTAGATTACTTCTGTCCTCTCAAAATCATCATTGTTTCCAAATTGAAGCATATCAGCCTTTTGGAAGAACTGAAAAGTTATCCATGAAACATGGTTTACAAAGGTTAAGGATAAAATACTCTAGTTCTTTGGTTTATTTTTCACTGGTCATTATCCATTACCTGTCAAAATGGTTACAGCCACTCTGGGTAGACACAGGCTACACACTGCACTGAGGAGCAGCCTACAATTTAACAGTGTAAATCTTACATTCAAGGCCAGCACTGAGAATCTGAACACAATCTTGGTGGTCTTATGCAGGTACCTCCTTACTTCCCTTAAGACACAGTAGATGTTCTGCAAATTATTCCCTTTTTTAAAAAACAAAATGCAGTTTTATAAAAACTGTAGTAAAAAAAAAAACTTCTGGAGTGCTTTGTCAAGCCTGAACTAAGTTTAATGCAATAAATACATTTTCAGGGTGATAATCCAGTTATTAATGTTTTCTCAAATGGGACTAGATTGAAGCAGCACTTCTGTAGAATTTTTTTTTTATTATGGATAAAACCCATCTATTTTCTAGAAGAAATATTAAAGGTAACAAAGTTACAAAACTTGTGAGGTCTGCTTTATATAAAACACCCACAAGTTTAAGTGGAATAAAAATGCAATTAAGTGCAATAAAAATCCCATCTCTAAATTAGCAATTACTTGGTTATGGGTGCCAAGAAACCATTTACTGCTTAAATTACCCCTTATAATACCTTAAAAGTGCATTTGTGAAATGTTGGTTTTGATGTAAACCTTGTAATTTAAATTTTGAGATTTAAATTAAGTAGTTTACCATTTTCAATACCACCTAAGTATATATTGATCCAATCTAGGAAGTTAGATCAATGTTAAAATGAAGGTTCACAGTTTTATTTCACATTTATGTCTTTAGCCTTGATTTGAATGTTTCATGGGTGAATTCAAATCTAAGCATAGCTCTACCAAGCCTGGAATCAGGAGTTTCCCCAACACTGAGACCATTTTGCTAATGTGGTGATGTGCTGAGGTTTTCATAGCTTAAATCCTGTACCATAGGAAACTCAACTGTCAGAGTGGCAGAGAAAGACTTGAGGAACAGTTTTTGTTGCTTCTGCAATCCTACTGCCTAAGCAAACAACACATACCCAGTTTAACAGAAATCTGCCTTCATGCTGCAAGCTGTTAAAGGTGCACTGATGATATGTAAGATGCATGATCATATATTTATTGCAGGGACGGGGAGGGTGTGAGGCACATGCATGTCAGAGGAGAACTTGGGGGAGTTGGCTTTCTCCTTCCATCGTGCGGGTACTAGGGAAAGAAGTCAGGTTGTTAAGACTTGGAGGCAAGTACCGTTACCAGCTGAACCATCTTCCCAGCAAAATTTACTTTTTGGGGGATGGGAGAGCTTGGTTATTTTCTTACGTTATTTTGGTGTTTTTGAGGCAGGGTTTCCTTAATTTGTAGGTCTCTGGCTGTCCTGGAACTCGCTGTGTAGACCAGGCTGGCCTTGAACTCACAGAAGTCCACCTGTGCCATAATGCCTGGCAACATTTAGTTTTAATCATAGAAAAGATAAATCTTTGTTATGATTAAGAAATTTAGATGGCAAAATGCATATGTATCAGAGACCAAGTTTATATTTTTTAAGTATATAATTACTGTGTAATGGACTAACTGCTTAGAGATAAAATACTAAATACAGAATTTCCAGAAACCTAATGTGGGGACTATTTGTTCTATATTATGTTGTTCTTTTTCTTGTTTTTGTTTTTTTTATTAATTTCATTTTACTTTACTTTGAAAGTACATCACCCATGTGCATACTACATTTTCTTAATAACTAGCACACTCAAATTTGTTCATATATGGGTCAAACTTTTTTTTCATCCTTCTACTTGGGTTTATGTAACTTTAAACAAGCTACAGTGATATGATATATAATTTAAAGAAATACTATTTCATTAACTACTTTTTTGTTTGTTTGTTTTTTGGTTTTTTTTTTGTTGTTGTTGTTATTGTTGTTTTGTTTTTGAGACAGGGCTTCTCTGTAACAGTCCTAGTTGTCCTGGAACTCGCTCTGTAGATCAGGTTGGCCTTGACCTCAGAGATCTGCCTGCCTCTGCCTCCCAAGTGCTGGGATCAAAGACATGTGTCCAGCCTCATTAACTGCTTTTAAGTTTTCAGGTTGGAGGATTCTCTTTTTTAAGCTAATAATTTGACTAAAAAAGTGTTAACACATATTTAGAGGTTTGCTAAGTCCTGTCTCTGGAGACTGCTGTGTGTTGTCCACAGGAAATGTCTTCTAGTATTCACTAACTAGATCAACACAGTCACTTTTCCCTTTACTGCTTCAATCCCATACTGCTTATATTAAAAATAGTATTTCAATTCTTTAGTTGTAGGAGAAAATTACTATACCAGAAAATTTTCTGTACACAGAGAATAACAACCAGATTTACCAACTAGGAAACCGTTTCAGGAATCGTCGGGAGGTGAGTTATTCTGTAATAACTATGCTTCAGTTGCCGTGCAGTGCGTCCAGACACAATCCATTTCAACTTCTGAACATTTGGTTTGGAACACTTGTTTGATGAATATTCAGTTAAACACTTGGATACCAGCTCTTTCCAGAAGGTCAAATCTCTGCCATTTATCTGTACATAAATAAAAATTATTAAAAGCCCCACTGTATGTATTATAATAAATATAATCCCATTAATGTGTTTCCTCATCCAAAGAGAACCAGGGGAGAGCCACTTAAGCTTCAAATCAATACATGGCATCTTATTTTACTTTAGGAGTACAATGGATACATTTCTGTTGTAGCTAAGGGGATGGATGCTATAACTTTGACATACCTTGGAATGTTTCTGAATACATTCGATTCCTTCTGTTAACTCTACATACTTTAATGCTTGGATCTCCAAAGCAATGATAGACAATGCCAACACAGAAGGCTGAAAAGACAAATATAAAGTAAACATCAACCATAAAAACAGGTCTCTGTAACTACACTTAATCTTACAAAATATTTACCTTTGCTTTAGAAAATATGATCCTGCAGTGGCATGCCTTAAGTTGGGCTTCTAGTCTTTCAAAATTAAGATCGTTTCTCCTTTGAAAAGAAAATGGGATTGAGTTTATGTAGACAGTATTATATCTAGTTGGCAGGCAGTTTTAGAAATGTATTAAAGTCAGTTTTAAAAATGAAACTCAAATACGTTCATAGAAAATTATTTGAAGAAAAGGAATTTTTCTTCTGTCAGTGATAGGAACTTCTTAAAGCATGAGTCTTAAATTATTCTGGTACAAAAAATCATTAACTGAAGAGTAGTATACCAAAAATGTGATTTTATTTCAATAAAAATTTCTGCATCTTCTGAATGTCTTTCCCAGTTTGCGTTAGATGTTTATTTTCTAGGTTCTATAAAGTTGAAACAGCCTTTAATTTAAGGAACTTTCAATAAACTGTTGACAGCCGTCTTTTCACGTCTGTTAAGCAGCAATGTCCAAGGGACCACAGGTGTCAGTCTTATTTTGGTAAGAATTCTATGAACATGCCGACTTTATGCAACAGCCAAACAGTATCCTTTTGATTTCTAAACCTTTTTTTTCCAAAACAAAGTTCACATACCTTTCAAATGGCAAGCTCTCTTGAATGAGTGAGTAATACATTTGCAGAAATTGAAAGGCAGTAGTAGCTTTGACTTTCCAACACACTTTCTCCAACACAATCTTTTCCATTCTCATCAAGTCTGAAACTGTAAACCTATACTGGCTTATTCGGATCAAATCCGTTGCCAATGGGACATTCCTTTCCTCTTCTATTGATTTTACAGCCAAATAAAAGCAGCTCAGTCCAACACACCCAAGATGCTTCGCCTGTACCTACAAACACAAACAACAACAGTATGTCTTTACCATGTGTCAATAAATAGAACTCAAAGGGAAATCTAGGACTCAGAGCCACCACTATGAAAGTATATCTGTAACAAATAGCTACAGTGGATATAACATCTACCCTACTTGGACAGATGCCTGTCAGTCTGAAGTATCCTACTTGAAATCGGTGAGTTAGTGGCTAGGGAAGATAGCTTCAATTTTAACAGTTAAACTTTGAAAGCCATATACGTAGTTTGTCAGTTGCTGGGGAATAACTATAGATGCTCTTCCTTCAGACAACAAACACTTCCTTTTCTGCAGCATGCATACATACTGAAGCTGGAAATGCCAAATGGCTAAAGGAATTAGCCTAATTCTTAACCACAACCTAACATTCTGACTTTAACAAACATCTTTACATCTATCTAACAAACATCTTTACATGATCATGTGTAAATGAATGGAAGCATCCAGTCTATCAAGAAAGGTTCTGATTAGGGCTAGTGAGATGGCTCAGTAGATAAGGATGCTGGTCACCAACCCTGATGACTTCAGTCTCCAGAACTCAATTCCTGCAGTGGTCCTTACCTCCACATAGGATGTAGCATGAGTGTACCAATACATATGCAAATATACAATTATATGTAAAATAGTTTTTTTTTTTTAAAAAAAGAAAGACTTCTTTTTAAAAAACAAATTTAGTTTTTGAAACGGTCTCATTGACTCATTTGAACTCACTAAGTAGACTAGCGTGGCCTCAAGCTAACACATCTGCCTGTCTCTGAATTCCAAGTGCTAAAGGACTAAAGGTGTGAGCCATTATGTCAGGCCCTTAATTTTTATTATTTTATTATTACCGTGTGTGTGTAAAGCTATTTGTAAGGAGAAGAGGATGTGAAGGCATGCGTATGCCACGGTACATGTGTGATGGTCAGAGAAAACCTTTTGGGAGTTAGTTCCCACATTTCATTGTGTGTTCTAAGGACAGGACTCAGATTTGACTATCTGAGGCATGGTAGTAGGTACTTTTACCTGGTGAATCATTTTGCTGGCTCAAGAAAGGTTTCTAAGTACAGCCAGATTTCCTACTAGAATGCTACAATTAATTGCTTGATGTTAGACAATTTTCTTTTTCTGTATACAACTAGTAAGTGTTGTATTATTACTCTTGATTTTGAGAAAGCATTACCACTTTTGAAAATGGCTTTTGAATGCCAGCTCTTTTGATAGCTATTTTTTATTTGTATCGATTTTAATGGGTATTCATGTGTATATGTGTGATGTTTGCTACATCTGGACAGGTGCTAGAGGAAGACAGAAGGCATCAGAACCCAACTGCCCACCTGGGTGCTTGGAACTGAACTCGGTCCTCTAGAAAACCAGCAAACACTTCTAATCCAGAGCTATCTCCAGCCCGCTGCAACTTGGTCTCTTAAACACATGCTGAGCAACATTTAAAAAGGGATATTATAGCTTGAACATACCTTCATTTTAGACAAGAATCTGTCCAGTAAATTCACAGCTAGGGAAAACGTCTCTGTGTCGAAGCCAAAGAACTGAGTTAGACTAAGTAGATCTTTTACTTCAAAGTCCCTGAGTCTTGCAGTCATTCTGAGGCCATTGTCGTGTGCAGACTCAATTAGTTTCAAGCCGCAGACCTTTGGCTGACATCTAGACTCCTGTTCCAACAGGGTGTTCAGCTGGTGTAGCAGTTTCTGAGAGTCAGTTGTCAGTACCTCTATCATCTATATATAGAACAAATCCAGAAAAGAGTGTGAGAGCCCCTTGCAGCCTGGCCATCTTTGCATTGTGCCAAGAAGAGCTTTATAATGCATGATTTCCCCTCCTCCACTAAGTCTAAAACACTGCAAAGGGCTGTAAGCTAATTTTTACCTTCTCCCAGTTCATCACATTTCTAAATTGTCAGTTTGTACAGGACGAACTATGGCTTAAAAAACAAAACAAAAACTTTGCCAGCTTCAGTAAAGACTTATTCAGTGTCAGTACATAGCCACAAATAGATACTGCCGCTCAAGACACCCAAACCAAAGAGTCAAGATGACAGTACATATATACTCTGAATTATATATTAACAACGTAGACCTTCTTAATTCCTTATCTGTGAAGTAGAAATAAGATTATTACCTAAGCTCATTGATTGTGTTGGTTAAATGGAGTCACACAAACTGCTTAGCACATAGGTGCTTAATTAATGACAGATAATGAGTTTATTTCTACATCTGTAAGATGAGGATAACAACATCTGTTTCTTGGAACGGATGTGAATAACACACACTAGGACTCAATGTGGTGCGGTGCTTAGTACAGTGCTCTTAATAGTTTAACGTCATTTAAAGACCAAAAGAAAAAGTTAGGTGAAACTGGGAATCGCACTGGTTGGTGTAAGCACTTCCCCTGCATCCTGGTCACAAGCTGAGTCCTGGATACAGAGGATGACCCTTGTTAATTTAAAGACAGAAGAGCTGAGAGTCGTCCTGGCGAGGAACCACTAAGTTCAGGGGTGCAAGTTGGAACTGGGAGGCATGACACAGGAACATCCCAGGACGAACGCTCCGGTTGCGCCTCTCCAGGGGCAGGCTAGCCGGACTTGCACAGCAAGCCCCCACCCCACCCCCGGAGCTTCAACCCTAGTTCCCTCTCACCTTGACAGCCACAGCTCCTCCGCGGTGGTCACCACCCTCCCCGGGCCTGCTCTCAGCTCGCCCTATGTCCCCGATCCGACAGGCCGACGAGGGGAACGGACTCGCGGGCGGGCAAGCGAGCAGAGGCCCGGGGAGGGGCGGGCGTCCCGGGTGGAGGGTCCCGCAGCGCCCAGAGTTGGCGCGGCGTTCCTGGGGGTCAGCACGCAGCGAAAGAGCTGCACCCGGCAGCTGGGAGGCAGGCCGGGGCTCGCGGGGGGGCACATCTTAGCCGCTGATTGGTGCGATCCTTTTGATGGATAGCTTCTGAGAAAGCTCGGCCAATCAGCGTACACTTGCCATTGTCCAGACTCCAATTCTCCGCCCCCTTGGTGCCACGCCCGGATCTCTCAGTCTCTGGTATTGGAGCATTTCCGTCCTGCAATAAGCTGCGGAACTGAACGCTAGGTGCCAAGGCTTGCCCGGGCAGGTCTAGCTGCTAGTAGCCAGAGTGGCCTGGGTAGCGATCCAGAATGTACTGGGAGGGTTTTTGTTTGTTCTCTGCAGTTTAGCAGTTCTGTAGTGGTTCAGCCCCTTCTTTCTAAAAACACAATGGCAAGTTAAAAAGAAGAAGTAAAGGGCTTGTTTTCATTGTCTTTACAGATAAAAGAGGCGATAGACTTCTCTGTAGATAGACGTCTCTGTTTATTGCATTCCAGAGTGTTCTTTATGGGTTTTGGAAATCAGTTTATTTTTTGCTTATTTTGCTTTTTGTGAAACCTATTACGGTGAGGTCAGACTATGTAGTTAGTGTTTCTTGGTCCTCTACTAAGGTCCAGAATTTGTTTTTTAAAACCAATTTAAATGACAAACTTGATAGAGTGCCCTCATGCAACCACCAGAGGCTAAAAATAAAGCGTGTAACACAGACAACAGCAAGAGCAGCGCAGTACGTGAAAAATTCAACTGCAGGGAGTGGGCTGTCAGGCTCCAGAGTACGGTGTGAAGGATATTACTCTCTGTGTTCTTGTGGACTTAAATCTCCATAAACAAGCCTTTTCTTTGCCACTTTAACGGGAAAACAATTACATCTTTTGTTTACAATTCTAACTTATTATTATAACTGTCACTCTTTTTCTCCCTGGTTGAGAAGGGAGTGCCCTCAGGAGCAGTGTGGCAGTTAGCTCTCAGGGATGGCCCAGGGTACAGGACTTCAGTGGCTTTCATGAAAATAACAAAGGGCAAGGCCAAGCCAGCTAGCCACCCCTAAAGGTTATAAACTAGATACAAGATTTTAGGATTGTTTTTGTTTTGAGACAGGGTCTCTATATAGTCCCGGCAGTCCTATGTATATAGTCCTATGTATACAGTCCTGGAACTTTATATGTAGACCAGGCTCCTGTGGTACTGGGATTAAAGATGTATACAATTACACCCGACCATTTTTTTTTCATTAAAAAAAATAAAAATAAAGTTTTACTTTGGTTTTAAAAATTATGTCTCTCGACAGGCGTTGCTGGCGTGTTCCTTTAATCTCAGCACTCGGGAGGCAGAGGCAGGAGGATCTCTGTGAGTTCGAGACCAGTCTGGTCTACAAGAGCTAGTTCCAGGACAGACAGCCTCCAAAGCCACAGAGAAACCCCGTCTCAATAAACAAAAAAACAAAACAAAACAAAAAAATTATGTCTTTCTTGATGGGAGATGGTCTTCTGTATATATGTTTCTCTTATTGGTTGATGAATAAAACACTGATTGGCCAGTAGCCAAACAGGAAGTACAGGCAGGGCTACCAGCAAAGAGAATTCTGGGAAGGGGAGGCAAAAAAAGCAGCCTGGGATGTCGGCATTCTCTGGTAAAATAAGGCCATGTAGAAATACATAGTTAATACATAGTTAATAGTTATGGGTTAATAATTAAGAGAGAGAGAGTTAGCGAATAAGAAGGCTGAGCCACTGGCCAAACAGTTTCTAATTAATATATGTTTTATTTGGGGCTGTAGGGCGGTGGGACCAGGCAGAAAAGAAACTCGGCCATCTCTCTCTCTCTCTCTCTCTCTCTCTCTCTCTCTCTCTCTCTCTCTCTCTCTCTCTCTCTCTCTCTCTCACACACACACACACACACACACACTCTCTCTCTCTCTCGTGTGTGTGTGTGTGTGTGTGTGTGTGTGTGTGTATGAGTGTGGATGGATTTGAAGTTTCAGGCAGTTGTGAGTTGCCCACTATGGGTACTGAGAACCTAATTCACCCGGATTCCTGGTACTTAAATCTATAAAAACCATGAGTGCTCTAACCCATGAGCCATCTCTCCAGTCTTTATTTTGGGTTTTTCAGAAGTAGACAGTAAAAAATACCTTAATCATAGATGATCAGAAGGATTAAATAATAGGAAGCATGTGGTAAATGGTAGCCTTTCTTCTTATGTTTATTTTTAAATGCCGTATGTAAATAGTTGGTCCTGTTTATTCTGTTGTCAGCCTTCTCAGCCTAGAAGGGAGATCTGATTATTAGAATTTGTTAACACTAATACGAATTTCTAAACTGCATCTACTACTTTCTACATCTTATATTTAAATTTTCTATTGAGAACTCTCAGCAATATGTTATCATATGTTAAAAAAAAGTTTCTCTCAGGACCCTGTTTTTTCTTTTATTGAACTCTCAATTGTTTACATAAAAATATTTCACTGGCATTGAAGAAACAAATATCAATCAAATCTAATAGACAGTCTTTGCTTATTCTTTTTTTTCTAGTTCAACTAAAAAACCTCACTGCTTTCATTTTTAATTATGAATATATGTGTGGGTTTGTGCAGTGGGTAAAGTGGAGATCAGGTGAGTGGGAGCTATCCAACGTGGACACTCTTAACTTTGGAAACATCTTTCCCGCACTCTGTTGCAATTCTTAAATATAATATTTTGTTTTGACAATTTCATATAAATGTAGTATATCACAGCTTTACAAAATGGCCTCTCTAGGCCTTCACTCAGGGACATTCCTGACACAAGCCTGAGGCAGCCCATTTCTTCTGTCCTTAATTTGGCTGAAGCAGCCAAGTTCTGCTGCTTGCTGGAGCTGAACATGGCCCCCTCATTCGATTACATCTTCGACAGCTTTCTGTTTTGCATAGTTTTCTTCACTAACCTTGGCTATTCTTCCATATTTTTTTTGCTCTGTACACCAGGCTGGCCTCAAACTCAGAGATCCGACAGCTTCTGCCTTCCGAGTGCTAGGGCTAAAAGTGTGCATCACCACAAACTACTCTAAGCTTTTCTTTAATTCTTACCACAAGTGGGAAATTTAGCTAAATCGGATCTTTCCCTGAGGTCACCACTCCTTGTACTCGATTTCTTAATGTTTATCTCCTTGAACATAGGATTTAACTTCATTCCACTCTCTTGTGCTCTTTTTCTCCTCAAATAGTTTTCCTTGCTCACTTTGCTCCTTTTCGTTATACAATTTCACCAGAGTTAACACTAATAACCACACAAAAGAGTCTATGCTAGGCTGTTTTGAGATTTTCTCTGCCAACATAATTAATCGAAGGTTCTTCACTTTAGCCTCAGGTAGACTCTTCAGACAAGGGCAAAAGACAGCCACTTCACCAAGAATGTTATCTAGGAAGTATACTAAAAGTCTCCTCCTGTAACCTCTTGAACAAGCTCCCCCCAGTTCATCAAATCACACTCAACACCACTATCTTCTATACTTCTACTAATACGATCCACTAAGCAGCATTTAAAATATTACACTGCTTTTATGCCCCAGATTTCCCAAATCCAAAGTGTTTCAAACAAAAACATGGTCGGGCCTATCACTGCAATGCCACAGTCCCTGGTACCAACTTGTGTCTTAATTCAGGTTTTTATTGCTGAGAAGCAACACCATGACCATGGCAACTCCTCCCGACCCCGCCACCCCCCTCCAGGGTTTTTCTGTGTAGCTTTGGAGCCTTTTCTGGAACTCACTTTGTAGACCATCATGCTGGCCTCAAACTCACATAGATCTGACTGCCTCTGTCCTGCAAACACTAGGATTAAAGTCATTCACCACCACTGCCCGGCTCATGGCAACTCTTATCAGGAAAACATCTAATTGGGGTGGCTCGGTTACACTTTCAGTCCATTATCGTCTGGTGGTGTGCAGGCAGGACATGATACTGCCTAAGTAGGTTAGAATCCTACAACTTTCGGGCAACAGAAAGTCGACTGAGACACTGGGCAGTATCCTGAGCATAAGAAATCTCAAAGCTTGCACCCACGGTGACACACTTCAACAAAGCCATAGCTCTAACAGTACCACTCCCTATGAGATTATGGGGGCCAATTACATTCAAACTACCACACCCTCGTTTGAGTAATTTTAAAAAAATTGCATAATTTAAAACAAGCAATTATCTATTCTTGTAAAAGAAGGAAAACAAGACAGTGATCAAAATTTTATTTTTAAGAAGATTATATTTGATAAGTATTTTGAATCTCAAGCTCTGGGTTTCTACAATAATGCAATAAGCCAAATCAAGCCAAATTAATAAGAACAGGTTTAATCTGAATAAAGCAACTCCCAGGTGATTCTTGGGAAAAAGAAAGCAGGAGAGAAATAATGCTTTGGGTCTAGGGACTGGGTCTTAAATACCCTATAGGTGAAATCATGAGTAGCTCTGGAGGAGGAGCTGACTCTTGGTGGGCTTTCTATGAGGGCAGAGTTTGGGATGGGAGGAGTGGGCCCAGTTCCTAGTAGAACATCTGGATGGGGTTTGGAATGGGGCCACAGCTGGAGATTCCTAACAATATTTATCATGAGTTCTTATCAGGAAGTTTTCAAATGTCTGACTTTCAGAATGTTATCTTGACTCAGTCACACACACACACACACACACACACACACACACACACACACACACACACACACACACAAAAGACAGCCTCTCTTTACTCTCTATTACGTATCTCCATCTATCCTAGAACTTGTTATATAGATCAAGCTGACCTCAAACTCACAGACATCTACTTGCCTCTTAACACCCCCACCCACCCACTCAGTGCTGGCATTAAAGGCATGTACCTCCACACCTCCCCCAATGGTACAGTAATTCCCATCCTCCTACTTGCTTCTCAATGAACAGTTAAATGCAAGTCAGAAAAATGTCGGTGATGCAGTGTAAGACTCCAGTCACTAACAGGAAGATTTACTCATATTGTCTATTGTAGTCTGAATACATGCCCTTGAACAACAGGAATTATAGCAAATAGGTCTGACAGTGATGGTTCCTGTGATGGGCAGTGATAGTTGTCATTGAGCCAAAATTTAGAATGTCCTGGAAGATGGATCTCTGGGCTTGCCTATGGGCTATTATCTTGATTGAGTTGAATGCAGTGTGAAGTCACACACACTGTAGGTAGCACCTTTCCCTGCCTGGGACCCTGAACTGTGCAAGTGGAGAGGGGCTGAGCCTCAGCAGACAAGCACTGCTCTCTGCTGCTTGTTTGTGGATGCCATGTGAGCAGCTGCTTCTGTATTGAACCTTGATTTGTAAGCCAAAACCAATTCTGTTTCCATTAACTTACCTTTTCAGAGTAATTCTATTATAACAGCAACAATAAGAACAACAGCAAAAAAGAAATGAGAAGGAAGGAGGAAGGAAGGAAAGAAGGAAGGAGAAAAAAAAAAAAAACCCAAGACAGAATGCCAAATGTTGTCCTGATGCATAGGGAAATCTCTAACTGGTTTTGTCTGCTTCTGTCCTAGAAAGGGCTCTTCCTTCCTCCTGCACACACAACATGCCAGTACCTTATTCTCTCTTCAGGCTTCCTTATACATGCTCAAGCTTCTGGATATAAGCTTGTTCATGTTTGATGAAGGCTAGGGAAGTCAGGGTCAAGAGGAGCTCAGCTGAGCCCTTTCCTCTGCTTCCTGGCTCATGTAGTCATGTAGTCTCCTCCACAGCCCTAGTTTTCCTCAGTCTGCTCTGTTTTATTTCACTAGCAGATAGCTGGCTGGGCTCCATTAATTCTTTCCCTTTTATCTGTCTTTCTTATCCCTTTGCATTGAGCTCAAATAAGGGACCTGATGGGCCAGAACCTTTGTTCCCTAGGTTGATCTTAAACTGGTGAGGACTTTTTGGAGTTAGGTTACCACCTTGATAATCTCCTTAGAGTTTTCCCTCTTCTTTCTGTCTGTGTTTTGGGTTGCTGATGTTTTGTTTTGTTTTACCTTTGCTGCTTTTCTCTGCCTACACACCAGTTTCTTGATATTTAGTAACTGGAGTCGCAGACAGTTGTGAGCTTCCATATGGGTGCTGGGAATTGAACCCATATGGAAGAGCAGCCAGCGTTCTTAACCTCTAAGCCACCTCTCCAACTGTCCAAGTTTTACATATGCTAAGATGTTCTCTTGAGCATCTTGCTTCCACCTCAGTTTGGGAGTTTTGACTAGAAGCTTCTGTCACAGTACTGTTTACAATAACATAAGTAAACTTGTATCCATCTTCTGCCTTGTGTTAGATGACCCTTCTGATTGATATGGCAGTTACCACCTCCTCCTCCTCCTTCTTTTTTCCTAATGGTTTTCTTGACACTATCTAGACAAGTCTTGCTTATCTTTGAAAAGAAAACTATCTCTCATTGCATGTCCACCTTCTGGCTTTTTCCTTATTCCTTCCAGTCAAGTTCCCTGCAGAGTGGTTCATAGTTTCTTTTACTGTCGTGCTCTTATAATTTAGTTTCACTACAGAATCAGATACTGTGTTGATTTTCTCCTTGAAGTGACCCCATCCCCAGAGCTGAGTCCTTTCTGACCCCCCCCGACTTATTTTAAGTCTTCTCACGTTTCCCTTTAGCATTAATATGCATAACTCTGCATAGCATTTACCACATGGTCTGTTTCCTTGATGTTTAAAAATATATTTACTTAATCTTTGAGAAAGTCAGACATGTATGTACTTTCATCATTGCTTGTTGCTGCTTTCTTCTCAAGACTGGACTCCTTATATGACCCAGGATGGCTTCAAACTCACAGTAATACCCCTGCCTTAGTCTCCTTAGTACAAGGGTGGTGGACGCAGTCGCTGTGCCCTGCTGATTGGTTTTATTTTGAAGACACATTTGCAATGGGGATTTTACTCTAACTTAGGATTTTCTCCTCTACACTCACTTACCAACCACTGGTATTCTGAGGAAGAGGGTACCCATTGGCCCCAGCCAGCAGCAGACACCTACTGACAGCTCCAGAAAGTCTGGATCTCACAATAACAGCTTGAAGCAGTGAAAGGCAACAACTCTGGGACTTGCTGAGTACAGGCAGGCAAAACTTCCATCACATAAAATAAAAATCAAAATAATTTTACTTGATAGACACTAAAAAATACCACTAATTGCTTTTTAAATGTTGTTTCCTGTAACTATTTTATATTTATATAATTTCCATTTTCAAATTATTCAAATTAGCCTTTTATTTAAAATTGTTTTACTTGGGGCTGAAGAGAAGGCTCATCCATTAAGAATATGTATTCTTCTAGCCGAGGATCCAGGTTCTGTCTAAAACCAGTGTCAGGTCATAACTTACTCTAGCACCCCCTTCTGGCTACTATGGGCACCTGCACTTACTTGTACACATACCTGCTTTTCCCCTCCACCTGCACCCACCTCCCAGCATACATGTACACATAATTAAATATAAAGAGAAATAAATCTGAAGACCTCATTTGAAGAAAACCTCCCTACATATGTTTAGTAGGAGATGCAAACTAGCACATGCAGTATGGGGAGCTTTAAACTATGTCATGATATTATAGCCAAAATAAGTGAAATGCTATGTTGAAGACACATCTGTGTGTCCACGTTAATTGCAGTATGATAATGAAATCTCTAACTGTCCACCGGTGGATGAGTAGATAAAGAAACACTATGAATACACACACACACACACACACACACACACACACACACACACACACAGAGTCCATCCACAAAAGGTTTAAATTTTGTGATTTGTAACAACATGGGTAGAAGTGGAGGTCATTATACTAAGTGACATAAACCAGGCACAGAAAAATGAGTACTAGCTATATTGTTCACCCAGGGACTCTAAAAACATTAACCTTACATAACACGAAAGTGGTGTGGTGGTTTAAAAGAGTTTGGGGGGGGGGACTGCCCTTATACAGGGAAGTATGATGACTCTCACCAAAGGTGTGTCTTCTGCTTTTGGTAACATTTAAAGCTTGCAAAGTCCTTCCACATATGTATTTCCATCCAAAATCTCTTGAGTACTAGACACAATTTTAGGGCTGAGATTGTGTGTTCATTTGCTATGACTGCCGTAACTAAACCTAAAATCCTTCAGACCAGACACCGTAAACAGAGGTTTATTTCTGGAGGCTGAAGGGTTGAGATACAGAGTTCAGTAAACTTAATTCTTCTGAGGTCCCTCTTAATTGGCACATGTCTTCATATGATCTCTGTGCACCCTCTTCCTCCTCCTTTTAACATTTATTTATTTATATTTTATGTACATTGCTGCCTTGCCTTGCATGTATGCCTGCATACCATGTGCATACCTTGCTTTACATGTATGTCTGTGTACTATGTACATGCCTTGCCTTTCATGTATGTCTGGGTACCAATTGCATACAATCCCTGCAAAGGCCTGGAGTGTCAGGTTCCCTGGAACTAGAGTTACAGTCTGTGTTAACCTCCTCATGAGTGCTGGGAATCAAATGCAGGTCCTTTGGAAGGGCAGACTATGCTCTTAACTACAAACTCACCTCTTCAGCACCCCCTTCTTTTGGGGGCAGGGTTTCATATGGTTCAGAATTGCCTTAGCTATAGCCAAGGACGACCTTTAGCTACTGATCTTCCCACCTCCACTGGATCTGTTTTATAGGTATGCATCAGATGCCTGGTCTATGTGGACTTGAAATTACACATGCATGCTAGAAAAACACCCTACTGATTTATGAGGACAGATTCCTCCACATTAGAGAATAAGGGCTTCAACACACAACTTTTGAAGCCCACAATTCTAATGATAACAGACTGAAATTCATATTCAGTGGGGAGAAGACAGTAAGACTACAGATGTGAAATGATTTATTTCACATGATGAATTGCAACTTTGGACAAACATTCAAAATTTTCACAATCCTATTTCTTCCCATCACATGATGACAACCCTTTCTGGGATTCTTCCTCCCTGACTTGTGTTCATGAGATAATTTCAGCTTCATGGACTAGAGAGCATTGTTTATCCACATAGGAAATCTACCCTCAAAATCATGACTTGGTCAAGTATTTTTTCTATTCAACTAAACCCACTCTCTAACTTGTCCCTGTTTTTTAGATGGCCACTTCACAGTAAGATATTAAGGATCAATTCGTTCACAAATTCCTTAGCACACAGCTCCTTAACACGAAACATTTAAAGAAGGAGTAGTCCTAATTGTGTAATTCCTGCTGAGGAGTATGATAAGATCCTCTTTGGGGTGAGATCATTGCTGCTGTTCTGAAATTTCCTTTTGAATGGGGGAAATTCATAAGGACATCTTGTATGTGTCAAAACAAATCCAGGAGTCACTTTGGAACACAGAGTCTCCGATCTGCCTTTCACCACCGTGCAGTGCAGCTGGTGCATGCTGCATTGATTCCTGCCTTACACAAGGCACAGATGTTTCAGATATTTCACCTTATAATTGAAAGTTTGTGTCTGTGATCAGCATCTCCCATTTCACATGCACTCTAGCCCCTGGCAAACACACTCCTACTGTTCTGGAAATCTAATGTAATGTACAACATGGTGACTATAGTAAGTTATATAAAGAAAATGAAGCTTATATAAGCCTGCATGACTACACAAAAAAATTGATCTGCCCTCAATTAACACTTTTTATTGTACCAAGTGGCAGAATTTGGTAGTGTTTCAACTCAAAATATTTTTTTCTAATCAGGTACTAATTACCCTCTTTTTCTTACACTATTAACCTTGATTCATTGAATAAATGAAAAGTTGTTTAGTACAAGCTTCTCTCTGATTCACTGTACGTTTTGTAGTGTTTTAAAATATTTTGTTTTTAATTGTATGTGTGTGTGCAGAAGTGTGGGATTGTGCATGTCTGTTCAGGTGCCCCTGGAGACCAGAAGAGGGTGTCAGATTCCCTGGAACTAGAGTTACAGGTGGCTGTGAGTCCTGGGTGCTGGCTACTGAACTAAAGTTCTCTGCAAGACCAGCCAGTGTTCTACCACTGAGCCTTCTCTGAAGCCTGATTGACAGTACATCTTTTAAAAAAGAAGACATTTACATAATCTGTATTACTTTAGCCATCTTTTTCCCAAGAAAGGGTAATATGTAGAAAGATATAGCCGGTAGGGTCGTGCAAAACTGCACTCCCATTGTGGAGGCTGAGGAAGAAGGAGTGCAAGAATGAGTATAATCTGGACTACATAGCTAATCTGGGCACCATTCCATCTTTAAACACCAAATCAAAACCTAGAATCAACAATAACAACACAGAGAGGGAGAAGGAGATAGATGGAAGGAGGGAGGGAGGGAGGAAGGGAGAAAACATCCCTACCCAGTGCCGAGTTGCCTGTCTTCTGCTCTCTTGAGAATGAGTTCAAAAGTTCAAAACCGAAAGAAATTGAACGCCTCTAGACGTGTGTGCCTTTCTGACTTTCCTTCCCCTCACCCAAAATGTGCTTTCCATAAATACCATATGTATCACTTCTCTCCATGATCATACTGAGAACTGGGGAGCCAAGGGCTGTCTGGTGTAAGCCTGTAGTCCACAGTCAATAACAAGGAGCGTTTATATTCAAGTGCAAGAAGAGATCAATGTCCTAAGAATACATAAAGAATTTGCCCATCCCCCCTTCCTTTCTCTCACCCCTTTTCTCTCTCCCCCTCCTCTCTCTTAATTAAAAAAATTGAAATTACGTGTATATGATCATGTCTGTAGTTGTGTGTGTACAGATGCCCATGGAGTCTATAAGATGTATCTCCTGGGGCTGGACTGACAGGCAGCTGGTTGTGGGTTCTGGGAACCTCAGTTTCTTTCAAAGAGCAGCAAATGGGACTGGAATCATCTCTCCAGTCCCCTCAGCGGTGCCTTCCTTCTCCCTCCCTCCTTGTTCCCTCTTCTTTCCCTCCATCCTTTAGTTCTTTCTTCTCTCCCTCCTGCTCTGCTCTATATATCTAGCCCCTCAACAGATAGAATGGTGCCCACTAGACCTGGCAGTGCATACTCCATATCCCACTGACACAAATGCCAGTCTCTTCTTGCTTTGATTGTAGTTCTCCCTCTATTTAAAAAAAATTAAAATTAGACATTTTTGAGAATTTCCTACTTGTGTAAGGTATTACAAAATTTCCAGCTCTCCTCCTTCCATTCGATTCCTCCATATATGTCCCACTCTACTCAAAATTAGTGGCCTCTTCTTTAATTATTGTTACTGTCCTTGAAAAGTTCACTCAACTACTCACTTGTGTACCACTGATTCGGTGGAACTGTCACATGGGCCAGAGTACTTAATTACCTGTGACATGTCCCTGTGGCTATCTGGCTTCCTCACAGCATAGTGGCTGGGTTACAAGATCCAGAATTCAAACTGATGTGATAAGGGTTGCATAGAACCAGCCAGAAGCTACAGTGTGTTCTCTGAGCTAGTCTTGAACATAACATATGGTCCTGTGTTCTCTACTCACGAGTCAGTGAGACACAACCTAGTTCAAGGGGAAGGGAAGGTGGCCCCACTACTGGAAGTGAGTGACAAGGTTCTGGAATAGAATGTGAGACTCATGAATACTGCAAGGATTAATTTTAGAAAACACACAATCTGCTACACACCTCAATGGTAATATATGCATTTTTAGAAAGGAAACTGTGAATTCCAAAGAAATGAATGTCAAAGTGGTAGGTATTCCAGGCACCTGTTGGAGAATTATTTACACAGCTCATTCAATAATGGTCAAGTACTAGACTGGCAAACACATAAGGACTAGTTTTGTTTGAGAACATTGACACAAGTTTTCTATGCAGAACTTTGCAAAGTATACATGAACATACACACATGCACGCATATTTTCAAATTCGCAAATATCAAGATATGAAGGGGATGCTCTAATAACTTTTTGCAATTGCTGCTTAAATTTGTATAGAAACATTTCCAAGTGGCCATGGTATCATTGGTGTGGACTCTCTCTCTCTCTCTCTCTCTCTCTCTCTCTCTCTCTCTCTCTCTCTCTCTCTCTCTCTCTCAGATTTATTTGTTCTGTTTGCATGTACTCCTGCAGACCAGAAGAGAGCATCATATTTCATTACAGAGGGTTGTGAGTCATCATGTGGTTGCTGGGAATTGAACTCAGGACCTCTGGAAGACCAGCCAGTGTTCTTAACTTCTGAGCCATCTCTCCAGCCCCAGTGTGGAGTCTTTAAAAGTTCTGAAACAACCTAATTATAATGTTAGTTAAACCCAATTGTCATCATAGGGACATCATTCAACAGCTGATGGGAGAAGATGCAGAGACCCACAGCCAAACAGTAGACAGAGCCAGGGGAGAAATGAGTGTAGGATCCAGAAGGGTGTAGGACACCATGAGAAAATGGGCCCACAGAATCAACTAAGTTGGACTCATAGGGGCTCACAGAGACTAAAGGCATGATCACAGATCCTGTATAGACCTGAGCTGGGTCCCCTGCACACATTTCATGATTGTGTAGTTTGTTGTTCTTGTGGGACTGCTAATAGGGAGTGTACCAGGGAGTGTCTCTGACTCTTTGGCCTGCTCATGGGACCATTTCCCCCATACTGTGTTGTTTTGTCCATCTTTGATATGAAAGCTTTGTGCCTAGTTTTATTGTAACTTGTTATGCCATGTTTGATATCCCTGGGAGGGCAGCTTTTATTTTTATTTGTTTATTTTCTTTTGGAGGGAAATGGAGGAGGAGTTGATCTTGGGCAGAGGTGAGGTGGAGGGGGGCTCGATGGGAAGAGTAGAGGGAGGAAAAACTGGGATTGGGATGTATGTATGAGAGAGAAAAAAGAAAAAGAGAGAAAAAAGAAAATTTGAGAGATGAATGTTTCAGATATCTTTGTCTCATTTTTACTAACATTATAATTAGGTTGTTTCAGAGCCTTGATTAACTCATGCATTATACACACACACACACACACACACACACACACACACACACACACATACACACACATAAATATGTATACATATACATACATACATACATATTTGGGTAGAGAAGAGGACATTTCAGGAGAGTAAATTGGACAAGGGAAGGCAACTCAGGGGTAAATATGAGCAAAGTATAATGCTATACATGTGAGAAAATGACAAAGAAACCCATTATTCTGAACACTTCCTAAAAACTCCGACTAAAAATAGGAAAAAGATGAATGTTAAAAATAGTAATGTGTCAAGGAAGACTGAAGAAATGGACTTAAAAGTCACACAGGAGTCCACAGAGAATGATTATGTTGCCGTTGAGTGCCAAGACTATTGGCAGTGGCTTTCATGCTGGGTTTGAACTTTGGCTGAGTGATTGGCATTTGAGTTTTCCTCACTAAATACACACCTATTGAGAAAGCATTTCAGGGCTGGGGTTGGAGTGGGAGGAGGAGAAAGAGACACTTAAATGTCATTCCTAGCGCTCTAGAAATGGACACACTTTATGTTTTTATGCAAACCCCAGCCTTGCACTAAACCTCTGAAATTGCCTGGACAAGACCAATATATGAATATTGGGTTATGAGATAGTTGTTATTCTGGCTTGAGAAATAAAGTGTGGTGCTTTTGTGTTGTTATTTGTAATATTACTGTTTTTATCTCCTGTGTCCTCTCATGAACTGTATGTTAAAGAAAATCCTAACAGTGTCAGTAAACCAGACCATTCCACCAACTGTCTTTTGTTATTCTCCTGAACAACAAATCTATCTATCTATCTATCTATCTGTCTTCCTAACATCTATGTATCTATCTACCTGCATTTATCCGTCTACTTATCATTTATATATTTATCTGTTTTTATTTATTTATTTTTGTTTCTTTCTGTGTGGTGTGAGTGTATGTGTACACATGTATACAGGCACGCTCACTTGTGTATTTACACATGGAAACCAAAGGCCAATATTAGATGTCTTTATAATTCTCTGCCTTAGTTTTTTAAAATTTCTTTCAGTTTTTAAAGATTATAATATAGTGACATAATTTCTCCCTTCCCTTCCCTTCCCTCAAGTCCTCCCGTATACTCCTCCTTGCTTTCTTTTCAAATTCATATCCTCTCGTTTTTCATTAATTGCCATTACATGCATATATAGCTTGCTCGGTCTGTATACTGTCACCCATATGTATGTTTGCAGGTCTGAGCACTTGGTATTCAATAACCAGTTGGTGTGTTCTTCCTTGGTGAAGACTCTTTCTCCCACTCTTTGCATCTCTTAATTGCCTACAGTTGTTTGTTGTAGGGTTGAAACTTCTTTTGCTTTCCTAGTTCACTTTGTCATGTCTTTTGGTGCAGTCTTTGTTCAGGTCATATTTGGATAGTTATGTTGGTGAGTCTTTCTAGGTGTAGCTTCTGATATTATTGGGAAACAATATCACAGCAAACTCTCTGTTCCCCAGCCCTTAAAATCTTTCTGGGCATGGTGGCATAGGCCTTTAAACCTTGCACTCAGAAGACAGAAGTAGGCAGATCTCTGAGTTCAAGGCCAGTCTGGCCTTCATAACAAGTTCTAGGACAGATGGGATTCCATAGAGAGACCTTGTCTCAAAAAATCCAAACAAACAAACAAAAACAAAAAACAAAACTAAAGCCTGGCAGTGGTGGTACATGCCTTTAAACCAGTAGTCAGGAGGCAGAAGCAGGTAGATCTCAGTGAGTTTGAGGTCAGCCTAGTTTACAGAGTGAGTTCCAGGAGAGGCTGCAAAGCTACAGAGAACCCCTGTCTTGAAAAAACAAAAAAACAAAACAAACAACCCCTGCCAATCTTTCTACACCCTCTCTCCCAGTGTTTCTGAGACTTAAGTGGGGGGAGTTGTGTAGATGTGTCTACTGATACTGGGTTCTGCAACTCTTCATTTTGATTGGTTGTAGTTTTCTGTAGTGGACTCAGTCCTTTGCAAAGAGACCAGACTTGAGAACGAATGTGCTAGCAAGAACACTCTGAATACAAAGAGCATGATTTCCCAGAGTTGGAGTGGACACGGGGAAGGACTAAATCATGACAAATCTCAGCTGGCATGTTCGAATTAGGTCCTGAGGCCCGTGAAGTGATAACACTGGTACTCAGAATTGGGATGTGGACCGCAAATCATCCTATCACCCTGGGCCCATTAGAATCGCACATTTCATAAAAGCACAGCCACAGAGCCCAGGGTTGGAAGCCCTAGAAAGCTTTCCAGAATATTTTGATGCACATAATAGTTTGAGAGAGATTACTTTAAAGATAGACTCAACCAGGATGAAACTGAAATAGAATCTAAATGAAATCAAACCAACATGAAAATCCCCGTGGAATGATTTTGGAGTATAGCTTTTCACCAAACAACATCTTGAACTAGCCAGACTACTTTCAGCACCATAGCTGGCTGACAGCAGTATTTGACAGAGTATAGGAAGCTATTTGTTCTGTCGTTATGACTGAGAAAGGAAGTTGGTGCTTTGTTGTCAATTGAGGTTTTTTAAAAAATTATTAATTTGTTTTTATTTTACATATTGATTCCAGTTTCCACTCCCTCCCTACCTCCCTTTCTCTCCCACTCTCTCTCCCACCCTCTCATGCCCCCAGCCTGCCCCTCCCACCCTCCCCTTCCACCCCCCTCCCCCACTCCACATGTAGGGTGATGCCCTCCAGGAGGGGTCATCTAAATCTGTTAGGTCATTTGGAGTATGGACTAGGACTTCTGTCTCTAGGTTAAGGGAGTATCCCTTCATGGGGGATGTGCCCGCAAAGTCTTTTGTGCACCAGGAATACATCCTGGTTCCACTGCATGAGGTCCCTTAGACTGCTCAGGCCTTCTAGCTGAGACCTATGTTCAGGGGTCTGAGTCAGTCCAATGCTGGATTCCCAGCTGTCAGTCTGGGGCCCCATTAGCTCCTCGTTGTTCAGGTCAGCTGTCTCTATGTGTTTCTGCTGCCTGGTCTTGCCCTTCCTCTCTACATCTGGATTCCAGTTTGGCTCAGTGTTTAGTTGTGGGTGTCTGTTTCTCATCAGCTACTAGATGAGGGCTCTCTTTTGGAAGGTTCTAAATGACCACGAGATGGCAGCATAGCGCTACTTCCCGGGGAAATCCGCACCACCCGAATTTAGGTGGGAAAAAAAAAAAAGAGGCCTAAGCTTTGGAAAAATTCTAGCTCTTACCTTTCTACGGAATACATTGCTAATCCGTTTTTAGAATATTTTGTTTTAGAAGAGTTCTCCGTTAATTTTGACGCTCAAAGTTTTTGTTCACTGAGAAGAAAACCAGAGCTGTAATTAAACCCTTAGGTGCATGGATTCAAGCCAGAGAAGCTAGCTGACCATGGACAGGCCTTTACATAAATCTTTTTCTGTCTAGTCCTTACAACCTCACTCTAAGACAGCTGCTGTCACTTCTCATTTTACACTGAGAGATACCAAGTGCCAGGCTTAGTAAAGGAGTTCACAACCACTGATCTGGTTGGCAAACTTGAGTCTGGAGCTCCTGTTTGCCTAACTTGCCAACAGACTGTACACACTAAATCCTCATATGCACTGGTTTTATTAACATCCCAGTAAATTACAGCCATCTTCACATCCAAGGTTTTAAAGACAGGAATCCCACGCAAGGCTTGAAAATAACTCATCTGTACATTTCAACATAATATATTCCATCAACTTCCATCAACTTCTTTCTTTCTCTCTCTCTTTTTTTTTTTAGGTTTAGTATTAACGCCATTGATTAGTTGATTAGTATTGATCATCATTGATTAATAGGACTTAGAATTAAATTTTATTTCTCTAAACTGCACAGCGATTTAGTTATGATTCTGATAGCATGCATCACTTTCTATTTTGTACAAATACTATTTTTATATTAAAAAATTCGCCCATAAATGTGGAATGATGGGATTTGTCCTTCAGTTTATGCCTTGTATTTTTGTTTTCTATTGCTTTTCATTGAGTTTTACCCAAATAATTTAATTTATTATGGAAACAATGCAGTCTCTTTCTCCTGTATTCACTTTTGTTCATTGCAGGTATTTAACTGTACTGTATAATTGTATGTATTCTCTCAGCAAATTTAAAACTCAGCTGAAGGTAGCAGAAGTGTGTGGGCAGTCTGTAAGGTCACACGGGAGCCTCTGACTTTCAAAATGTCCTGTTTACTGGGCTGCTAGTTCTCAGATTTATGCAATGAGTCTAGTAAAAGAATTTATGTTGGGTCTGGACTGTGTGTATCCAGTTGGTAAATGATACCACAGGGTATATGCCATGGATTGTGGATGTCAGTCTCACATGCAAAATAATATTTGGCTGCTCTTTCTTCTGCATTTTTCTGAACAGTATGATACCATCTTGGCATCATACTGAGACAGCTTCCCGTTGGGAGAAATATCCAGTTTGAATGACAGATAATATATATAGAGCATTTGATCTTCTTAGATTATAGAAACAGTTGAGTGAAAGGCTGAGCCACATAAAGAAAACACTTCACAGACACTCTACCCCAGGGAATGGAAGCCTCATATACTGAGTACTACTAGTTAATTCCAACTGCTGAGCCAGGAATTGCACCTCTGTTACCCTTGTCACTTCTTATGACAATTGAATTATTAAATATTTTATGCCCATGAAGAAATGGAGTAGCATCAGGGAAGTTTCTCTTAACTGTCATGCCATCAATCAGCCAGCAGGTGGTGGGGTAAGCAAAAGCATGAGCATGTTATGTCAGAGCAAGAAAAAAAGCAGTGCAAAGTCATGACGGTGAGCAAAATAGCAGATTGCATGCAAATACATGCTCCCTCACAGTGCTGTGAAGAACCAGAGTGGGGCAAAGGAAGCTTTTCGATTCTTCGTAAATTTGTACCTGGACAGGTACATCAACTGTTTGTTCTCTGCCAACCTCTGAAGTGCTCCAAAGTGCTTGCACTATACAGATTTTCCTTTCAACGTTGATCCATAAAAGGTGACTGGCTAGCCACAGTGTGGCATCTCTAGTTCAGTATTTGAGACAAGAGCAAATGGCTTCAATTTCTGTGATCATAGTGTTTCATGAAATAAGAGCTGAGAGGTATTGCTATGTGATACATCATTAATAGCCACTTACTTGAACATTGGGTGGCAAACTACGCAGTTGCCCTTGAATGGAAGCTTCTTTTCAGCTGATTTTGGAACCTCTGAGTACATTTTGTATATTGGGATATAAAGTTACAAAAGAAGTTTGACTTGTTACCAAAACTGTGGCTCTGGAATATTCTTTTCACTTAGTACCCCCTGGCTGGGAAGATTGACATGTTATCATCATGATATCCTACTGTTACAGTTAGAGTCAGTGGTTAACCTCTTTGCTTTGGACACA
Source organism: Cricetiscus sungorus (assembly GCA_030556225.1). Lineage (NCBI taxonomy): Eukaryota > Metazoa > Chordata > Mammalia > Rodentia > Cricetidae > Cricetiscus > Cricetiscus sungorus. Next base: position 22,270,995 of record JANBXA010000069.1, read on the forward strand.
GGGTACTCCAACTAATTTAGTTCTGGCTATCCTGGAACTTTCTATGTAGACCAGGCTGGCCTAAAACTCACTGATATCTGCCTACCTCTGCTTCCAGAGAGCTGGATTAAAGGTGTCTTCTTCTTCGCATAATGAGAATTATAAGAGTTCATAGGAAACTATATGAGATGCTTCACATAGGTATACAGTAGATACTCAATAGGTGTGAACTATTAGGAGTAGCAGCAGTTCCGTCATTATAGCTGTGATGCTGAGTAAATCACTAAATTACTTGTCTTACCTGAAGCTCAGTTATCTCATATCACAAATGGAAAAAATGACAGAACCTGCATCAGGAGACTCTGCGGGTAATGAATGCAGTAAGTGGATGTCACAGTTTGGCCTAAAAAATTTCAAAAGTCTCAAACTCTTATTTATTTGTTTTTCAATGTATCTGTTAAAAGATCCTTCGAAGTACCTGGCACATGACTCAATACATGTTTGGTGAGATAATGTGGTAATGATGCCTCTAAGCAGTAATTTTTTTCAAAAAAAAAAAAAAAAGGTCATTGTGGGAGAGGGTGGGAGAGAATCAGAGCACACAAGAATCCCACAGAATTCTGATGGGCCTTTTGGTGCTTCCCTGTGCTATAGTTTGAACATATCCTTTCCAAAATTCAGATGTCAAAACCTAATGGTCAATACGGTGGAAAGATGTGGGGCCATCAAACGATGGTTAGGTTACCAGGGGTTCTCCCTCCTGACTGGGATTAAGGTCTTCATGAATGGCTTGAGGCAAGTTGGGCTCTTGTGCCTTTCCCACCTTCTACCCTGTGATGAAGCAGTCACAAAATTCCTCCTTGGGAGCAGAGAGCCACCCTGCCCTTACCAGACAGCCACACTTGATGAACCTTGGTCTGGGAACTCCCAGCTGACAGAACTGTAAGAAAATCCAATTTTAATATCCATAAATTCCCCTTCCTCAAGTGATTATTACTGTAGTGCCGGAAGACTGAGGTACTGTGTTTATAAGTTTCAGGAAGGAATGGAGATTTTCACATGTGGAGATCAGTTTCCCTGACAAATCACCCAGCTTGAGTGGGGCTATTCAATTATTCAAATAGACATAATAGATGGTTCAGTAGAGAGATTCTTTTCTTCCTTGATCCATAGCTTCTTTATCTTGTTCTCAGCCTAGTTTACTGCTTTACTTTCCTGCCACATCTTTTTTAAAAGTTATAGAAAAAACACACTCTCAATCAATCTTTACGTCGAAGATAAAACAGCTCCATCTTTCTGAAGGTTTCTTTTTTTGGCTTTTTGAGACAAGGTTCCTCCATATTGTTTTGGAGGCTGTCCTTGAATTAGCTCTGTAGACCAGGCTGGACTTGAACTCAGAGAGACTTGCCTGCCTCTGCCTCCCAAGTGCTGGGATTAAAGGCATGTGCCACCAAAGCCCAGCTCTGAAGGTTTATCTTTTAAGATGATGCAGTGGATATGAGGTGCCTAGGTAGCTTGGCGGACAACTAGAAAGCTTTATATCCGTGTTCATTATCAGTTGAATAATTGACAGTACAAAATATTAAACTCAGTCACTGGACATGAATGTCCTGAAGGCTGTAGAGCATTTGCTGTCATAATGCCTCATAAGGCAAAAAGATCCGCCATCATCTTCATGAGATTTTCCTTTACTAGAAAATAATCACTTTAATTCAATGTTTCAAAAGTTAAATAGCTGATATTTGGGCCAGATTGTCCAGCTTTGCCTTCCCATTGCCCTGTTTCTCAGAAGTGAAACTTTATTAGCTTACTTTTCTGAGCTCTGGTTCTCTCATCTATAAAAGGTAGATGATATTTGTCACATAGTGTTGCTGTAGGAATTTAATGAGGTGTGTTAAGTGCTTGGCACTGTGTTGGCATATCTTAAGTGCTTAATAAATATTAATTTTTGCCATTGTTATTCAGCTGATTGATCATCAGATAGCTGTAGCCACTGATGAGATCAATTCTGGAAGGGAAGAAGTTAGAACATACATCCCCTGTTTGCTATTTTGCAAACTCAATTCACAAGATGAGCTTCAGAAAAATTGATAGCTGACTAGGAAAATTACCCAATCACCAGTGTTCTTTTTTAAAAAAGTTTATCTCAAATTAAACCAAATGGTAACACCAAACTGTTAGGGAATAAGATGGATAAATCATTCCCAGTGTTATTTAATCAGGATTGTACTCAGCACACTTATAAAAACTACATTTGATGAGAAACCCAGTGTATATGTAAGAATATGTTTCCTATGTAAACTATTTCTTTAAAATAAATTGTAATGATGTTTGTAAAGAGTATTAGTACATTAGAAGTTTCCAAATTGTTGGTCACACGCACACACACACACACACACACACACACACACACACAAAGGAAAAAATACTTTTATGTCACCATTTCTATCACCAAGCGAATATATGTAATAATTTGGTTTAGGTGGAAGAATTGCTACTTCTGGGCCATTCTATATATAAAACTAACACGAATAAAAATATTTTGAGTATTTACTACTGGAAAGATCCAAAATCAGGAATGGGAATGCTCAAAATATACCGTTTCTTTTGTTCTCTGAAAGGAGTCAAGAGTTGGAGTCAAGAGTCTGGTCACTTATCTATCCCATGAATATTGCTTACTTACATAGTGCATATTTTCAAGATAATTACCATCAGTCTTAAAATAGCTCAGAGGAAAGGCTGGGTGGTGGTGGTGTAAGCCTTTAATCCCAGCACTTGGGAAACAAAGGCAGGTGGATCTCTGAGTTTGAGACCAGCCTGGTCTACAAGAGCTAGTTCCAGGACAAGCTCCAAAGCTACAGAGAAACCCTGCCTCGAAAAGTTAAAAAAAAAAAAAAAAAAAAAAAGCTCAGAGGAGAATGTTACTTAGTTTAGTTTTAGTTTAGTATTTTCTGCAAAATCGGCCAGCAGCTTCATGACATGTCTTTCTATTAAGACTAGCCTGCCCTGAGTCTTACTTCTTTGAGGATGGTTTATATTAGGTTGATTTACTGTGAGGTGCCACTGGCAGAAAGAGCATGATTTAAGACCTTCAAAGGGAGTCATGTTGAAGATGTGACCAGAACACACATAGGCAATTCTCAGAAGAAACACAAATGGCCGATGTGCGTTTTGAAGACGCTCAGGGTACCTAATCACCTGAGAAATGTAAATTAAAACTGCTTTGTGATACCACCTCATCTGAGTCAGAATGGCTGTCACTAGGAAATCTGACAACAAATTTTAAGACAAAATGCGGGGGAAGAGAAACCCTTATTCACTGCTGGTGGGAGTGCAAATTAGTACAGCCATTATGGAAATCAGTATGGAGACTCATCAAAAATTAAAAATAGAACTGCCATATGGCCCATCTATTTCACTCCTGGGCTTATACCCAAGGGAGTCCATCCCCTACCACAGAGACACTAACACGTGTTTATTGTTGCTATATTCATGAGAGCAAGGAAAAGGATCCAGCCTAGCTGCCCATCAATGGATGAATGAGTAATGAAAACGTGTATACATGCACAATGAAATGTTATTCAACTGTGAAAAAAAAATGAGATAATGGAATTTTCAGGCAATTTCAGTTTCCAGTTGCATTTGTTTCTTCTTGCTAGTGTTCTCTTGGAGGACATAGAAAGTAAGAATGGATACAACAAAAATAAATAACACTTGTTGATCTATCTGTTTGTTCAATTACTGTAGTAATCCCTTCATATAATTTAAGTCTTTTACTATTTATTTATTATGTATGCAGTGTTCTGTCTGCTTATATGCCTGCATGCCAGAAGAAGGCACTAGATCTCATTACAGATGTGGTTGCTGGGAATTGAACTTGGGAAGAGCCAATGGTCTTAAGCCCTGAGCCATCTCTCCAGCCCTTAAGTCTTAATGGAATATGCTATGGTATATATATCTCACCCTCACCCCCTGTCTGCAGATTAAGTAGCTGCATCCCAGCATCCTAAATCCAGTAAATAATAGATCTGGATGCTGCAGCCTGGGTTGTCTTCCATTTACTATTTCTACAGAGAGCTTATTGCAGGCAAACTAATGGTGATATATGGTGTTCCCTTGTCTTCTGTACATCTTTTTTTTTGGGGGGGATGATAACCAGCCTAAATTGGATTCTTCTATTTGAGAATGATGGCTAAGGAAGCTGAGACATCTCTTTAAGACTTTAGTAATTTTTAATTATGTGTTTATGTGTGTTTCTATGTGTGGCATGCATGGGATTGTAGTGTCCACAGAGGCCCAAAGAGATTATAAGATCCCCTGGAGCTAGAGTTATAGGTGATTGGGAGCCACCAAAGTACTTGTTTGGAACCAAGTCCAGTTTCTCTCTAATAACAAGTGCTTTTAACCACTGAGCCATCTCTCTCCAGTCCCCCTTCTCAGCTCACTTTTTCCCTTTTGTCCTTTGGCTGTCTATATCTAAAGACTGATAGTTAGCATATTAAATAGACTTTTATCCCTCCTGCCAATGTTGAAACAACTAATTATCAGTTGTGGTTGGGAGCAAGGAAAGTTGACCTCTGATAGACCAACAGAACTCTTCAAAGAGGAAAGGGAGAATGGGGTCCCCTGTTCCTTCGGTCCCTGTCATCTGATCTAATTGCCTGAGAATAGAACTCTAGTACTTGGAGTCTTCATCGATGTGCAGCCTTAGAAATACTGATTACAGCAAATCAGGGCTCATGAATATGCAGCTTATGTCTGCTTAGAGACGTTTCAGTTACCTAAGTTAAAAATACAAAATTATGGATTGCAAAGAAAGCAATAGGAACTTTTGTATTTTAACAATTGGAAAATAGCACTAGAAGTCTTCTTGCCAACATGAAACACATAATCATTATGCCAGGGAAAGGATGCTTTTCTAAATAGCTGTTTTAAATAACCCCCAACATATGTAAAGATAGACTACAGAAGCTTTAATTCATGTTTTTTTTTTTTTTTTTTTTTTTTTGTTTTTTTTTTGTTTTTTTTTGTCTTTTTTGTTTTTCCTGTGAATTTCAGTTTCAGGACTATCCACTTCAGGATTGAATCTAACACCAGCTTGTTCACAGGATGCTCCTCAAACAAAATATCTACTCTCAGATATTCAAAAATAAGGAGATTGATTTTTCTGCCTTTTACTTCCTGAGTCAACTTACTTTTCTTTAGAATAGTCTGAAATGTTCTAACTCTGATTTTCTGAAGACTCTGCATCCTATTGATTTTGACCCTATAGACCTTACACCCATGCTTAAAAACACACCTCTCTTTTCTACTGCTGCATGGAGATGACTCATCTGATTCTGTCTTTATTCAGCATCTTTGGAGACAATCTGATTAGTAAGTTAAGTGCATGTGTTAATGTTTCATAATGTGTCAGGTTAGCATTGTCTTTTTGTAAGCTAAATTTGCTAACATGATATTCAAAGCTCTGAGCAATGCATAAAATAAACTCACGTGACAAAGCAACTAGGCATAAGAATATATGCCTAAAATGACATGTGTGTTTGAGGTTAATAATTAAAAGATAGTGTAGAGTTCAGTGATATAGAGGTGAGATACAAAGGCATAGCAAGTAGTTTTTACATTTCATAGTGAGAATGGCTCATTTGTGTGCTGCACTTTCCCTCTAAGATCTCCCCTTTTAACATGGCAGCTGAAGCAGCCCCTGCCAAGTAAAATATGGCATTTGGAATAAGTCACTTGTTTTTCTTAAAACAGGGCAAATCCAATAAAGCAACAGCAAAGATTTGGGTTCACTTAGCTGGTAATGGGGTGAGTTTGATTTTTCGAGACAGGGTTTTCCTGTGGCTTTGGAGCTGCCTTGGAATTAGCTCTTGTAGATCAGGCTGGTCTCAAACTCACAGAGATCCACCTGTCTCTACCTCCCGAGTGCTGGAATTAAAGGCATGCGCCACCACTGCCCAGCCGAGGTGTGAATTTGAAATGAATAAAACAACTTATGTGAAGAGAGTTGCAGAATCAAAAGGAGAGGTCCAGTCCTGAATCCCAAGGGCGCACAGAAAGGCATAAGCAATCCCGAAGCAAAGCATGCCTGCTAGTTGGATTGGGCAGGTTTGGAATGAGAAAGAATGTGCTGAAGTGGAAAACATTCCTTGAGGCTTTGCAGCCTTATTTCTGCTTAAGCCATATGTATCTCAAAGTCTACTTACAAGAAAAACAGCTTGGCATTTGTCATTGTGAATGCATATGCTGGCACATTTGTCATGTTCTTTACATTCCTGAGTGTGCCTCTGCAATTGGGTGAAGTGCCATCTTTTCTAATAAAAATAATATAAAACCCAAACTGGTGTGCTTATTTCTTGGGTGATGCTATAACCCTAACTCTGTTTTGGTATTGCATTTGCTTATGCTTCCAAATGAGATTGTAATGGCAACAACCTGACATTCCTCAGACTGTCTTGGGACTAGTTGACAGCCGCCTTCACTGAATTCTTTCTTGCTACCTACTTACTACTGTAGAAAAAGAAATTAAGTTTTATGCCCAGATTTATACCATTGAGAAGGTAGCTATGATTCCTACTAGTCCACCAGTAAAGCAGCCTTTAAGTAAAACTGGTGGCCACTGTGGTATTAGGAACTAATATTTCATCATGTTTATCCAATTATTTATCATCTCATTTTCTTAGCTAGGTGGTATACCAATACAATCAGAGCAGAAAAGATGAGATCTGTCAGAGAATCTCCTAGGCAGATGCAGTATCCTGGATGTTGCCTGACAGTTGGATTCTCACAGAAGTTGGGCTACTTTTGCCTTTCCAATGTTCTCCTCATTCTTACTCCATCCTGAGTTTAGTTAAACACATGGGCCCATCCAGCATCGAAAGGGAGGATTATGGCAGACATTAGAAGTAGGGCCAAGCTATTTACTAAATAGGAATATGCTAAAAGAGGGAAAGCCCAGCTTTTGTCCATATCTCTTTGGATCAATGAACACAGATAACTGGAGGAATCAAATCATCTTGGGCTAAAGGTGGTCTGAACCAGTTCACATGAGGTCATATGTACTTCATGTGAACTGCCAAAATTGACAGCTAAGATTTTTATATGGATAATTCCCAAGTTTATCAGGAGCAAATCTAGTTTTACCAAGTAAAACATAGATGAATTTTGGGTCTGTGTCATAAAAGCAATTTTCTTGCTTAATGATTTTTATTTGAACTCGAGAGAATAGATTAAATTCTTTGCAAGAGAAAATACAATAATGTAATAACCAAGTTTTTCTCACAGGCAATCTTTGCTTCATCTCTGACATGTTTCTTGCTCAACATAGTAGATTCCCATGGCCACTGTAATGAAGAACCACAAATTAGGAGGTTTATACAACAAATATTTATTGTTTCATTTTTCTGGAGGCTGTATGTCTCAGGTCAAGATGAAGGTCAAGCTTGACCCCTGTTGTGGACTAGGAAGGAGAGTCAGTCCCATGGCTCTCACTGCCTTCTGGTGTTCTGCTGGTTATCTTTGGTATTTCTTCTCTGGGGAAGCATCTCATTACTCTCTTCCTTAATCTTCACATCATATTCTTTCTCTGTATATGTTTGTTTCTAAATTTCCCCCTTACTATTGTACACTGTTCATAACAGGATCCATGCTAATGTCCTTATTTTAATTTGGCTTCTTTCACAAAGACCCTATATCCAGATAAGATTGAATGCTGAGGGGTGTGTGTGTGTGTGTGTGTGTGTGTGTGTGTGTGTGTGTTGATTTCTAGGTTGGGTATGTTGGTAGTCTTCTATAATTTAATTTCAGCATCTGAGAAGCAAGTTCAAGAGAATTATTAGTTCACAGTTATGTGTGGCTATCTAACAAGTTTGAGATCAGCTTGGACTATATGAGATATGCTTTAAAACAACACAAATAACTCACTTTTAGGGTCCCTTCTTGTTACCTGCAGGTTTTTCCTGCCAGCTCGGGCCCACTGCCATGCCAGCCCCCAATAACACACAGAGACTCTGTATTTGATATAAATGTTGTTGGCCAGTTACTAGTTTTTTGTCAGCTAGCTTTGTCTTAAGTATTAACCCATTTTTATTAATCTAAGTCCTTCCATGTGGTCTCATCTTACTGGAGAGAGGGCCCGGACCTCTGTTGTCTCCAGTCTCTATATGATGACTCCTCCCAACTACTTCCTCTTTCCTCCTTGTCTCCTAGTCCCTCCTTTCTTCCTTTCCTATTGGCCAACAGTATTTTATTCATTAACCAATACAAGAAACATATTTACAGAATGACATCCCCCATTACCTTCTGGCACCATGGAGTTGCTGTTTTAAAAAACAAACAAACAAACAAAAAGAAACAAAAGGACAAGACTTCCACATTCAGATTTAGGGGCAGGAACTAATCACTCTTGAATGAATTATGTGGTTATCTGAAACATACATAGGATCTATACATATACATTACAATCATGTCATCAAAATGCCATTGCCTTTGAAAAGACTCTGGTTGAAGAAGAATTTTCCATTCTAACTTGAAATTGATCAGTATCTATCCAGCCTTGTGTTGGAACTGGGCAGTAATCCGTTTTCCTATCTGGGAAGTGGAACCGGATGGACAGCTGGCTTTGGAGTTTGCAGGAAGAGCACATAATCCTACTTATATAACACAGCATGTTTGCAAAATCTGCACTGCAGTTTGGGGGAGGAAAATGAGATGTTTGGAAATAAAATCTGCTGTGCAGGAGTGGAAAATTTATCTTCTTTCCACATGGTTCTTGTCTACATCTTTTATTTGCATCCTCAGGAGTCACATGCCCTTGCTTGAGCATTCTGCCTTTGCTGCTCATGTTAGGGCTGCAAGGGTGAGCTGTGCTGCTTATGCTAATCTCTGACTAGGGATCCCATATCAGAGTTGGTTAACCCCTCTAAGGCTGGGCTTCCTTACATCACCTGGGACCTAGCTAATGAGATGAGGGAAGGAAGCATAGTCATGTAGCCCTTCAAAGTGTGAATGTTGCTCAAACTATAGTTCTGCAAACAAGGTCACTCATTACATTCATGTAATAGAGGGAGCTTTTTTCTCCCCCCCCCAGTATTTTTATTGCTTTTTTCTCACAGCTCTATTCCCTGCTCTTAATGGGAGCTGTCCTTTCCTCCCTCATCACATGTTCAGCTGGGAATGTTGGTTATAAGAACGTGCATGTTGGGCCAGCAGGAAATCGTATGATTGTGTCAGCTTGTAACAATGACTGTACTGATGACATCAACTAATCAGAAAGTATCACCAAGAATGGATTTTAAGTACCACCAAGAATGGGCTTTGGAGAAGAAAATTCCATTTTCCCTTGGGCTCACTAAATGTGGGTGGTGAGTCCTTTGTGAGCTGTCCCTCTGCTCAAAGTATTGAGGCAGAAGCATCTGAGTGACAGTGACAGGAAAGGGAAGAATTAGATAACACTGGGAAAACACTAATACAGAGAGGAAAAGAGACAGGGAGGGAGAGGGAGAGGGGGAAAAGGAGAGAGAGAGACAGAGAGAGAGAGAGAGAGAGAGAGAGAGAGAGAGAGAGAGAGAGAGAGAGAGAGAGAGAGAAAGAGAATATTATTATATGATAGGTCAAATTCTTGAGTCAATAAGGTTATCTCACTGCTTAAGCTGGATTTTGTGGTATTCTGTCAGTGGCAACAGTAATATAGTCCATAAAAGAAGAAAAAGCATCAATGAGAATAATAAAAGCTTAAGACATTAGTAAGGCAAACTTTCCTCAGGGAACAACTGGAAGTATTTTGAAGCATGGTGTTCTCATACGCTTATTTAATATTGAAGTTGTTTCTAATGTAGTATTTCTTCTTTTTTATTATTTCACTATTGCACAGGCTTTGCTTCTCAGTGTGTCTTTGTAACCCCTGTTTCTCTTTATGTTTGGGAAATGAAGTTCAAACTGTTACCTGACTTCTCAATGGTCTGAAAGAAAACTTCTAATTTTTATCTTAGTGTGTGTGTGTGTGTGTGTGTGTGTGTGTGTGTGTGTGTGTGTGTGTGTGATATACATGTGAGTGCATGTAGAGGTCAAAAGAGGAAGTCAGATTTCTTTGGAGATGGAGTGATAAGTGATTGTGAGCCAACAGCCATATGAGTGCTGGGAACAGAATTCATGGCCTCTGGAGAGCTGCAAGTTGTGTTGACCACTAAGCCATCTCCTCAGCTCTTCGAGAAGCTCTGTTTCCCAACAGGGATACTCTTTATCTTGGGTCCCCAACCAAGAATAAGATCTTTTGAGTAATCTTCAAGGCATTTTTTTTAAAGCAACACTGTCATTCCAATAAGTCATAATCACAATAATGACAGTCACCCTGAGAGCTGTTACTGTGGCACATTGCTAGCTAAGTGCCTTAGATTCATTGCTGCAAGTAATCCCAAGTGGGTAATATCAGGTGGCACAGCAGTAATCTTCCTTCATAGGTTAAAGGGGATGTTGTTCATAAAGTTTGAATAACTAGCGTAAGGCTAGGTAATAGTGAATCCAAGGAAGAGTAGAGCAAGATTGACCCTTTTTTGCTTCTGACAGGAGAATTTTCTTGATAGAGGGAAGGCAAGTCTATGAAATTCTCCTATTGTACTTTATTGTAAATGTGTTGGTGAATTTTCCTTTGCCCTGGCCTTTGGAATCTCATTTGTCATTGGCTATGCAATCAATTTGTGACTTCAAGCTTGCCGCTTCTTCTGCTTTCACGGCACTATATCAACTCTTTTCTTGTCTTTGTGGGTCATTTTTGCAGGCTTGTTGGACAATTCTAATTGGGAGATAGAAGAGAGCTAGTTAACCCAGAAAATACTGACTTTGTCTCCGTTCTTCCACAGAACAAAGGCGAGCATTTCTAGTCTGCAGGAAGAAAGCTAGAAGAATTCTCTGTGTTCATTGTTCAAAGCAATTGATTTGTTCCTGAGAAAGCAAGCTGATAGCTGAAGCTGGTTTGTGCACTGACTTAGCTCCAGCAGGGAATTAGCTTATTGGATTTTATTGTCTTTACTTTCTTAGAAAACAGATCAGGTTCTTACAATTTGGTGAGGTGGTTACAATATTTGGAAGTCTGTATAAAAATTTCAGTTAATATTGAGCATTTAAAGAAATTCCCAGTATGGCTGGGTGGTGGTGGTGCATGCCTTTAATCCTAGCACTCAGGAGGCAGAGGCAGGCAGATCTCTATGAGTTCGAGGCCAGCCTGGACTAGAGAGCAAGTTCCAGGACAGCCAAGGCTGTTACACAGAGAAACCCTGTCTCAAAAAACCCAAACCAAACCAAACTAAAACAAAAGAAAGATTCCAAGTATGAGTAGTTCTTTACTATTTCAGCCATCTGTTCTGAAAGAAAAAAAAAAGTTTCCCTTTCTTACTCAGTAGCCCCCTGTGTCGATACAGCCCCAAACACTGACAGTGCCTATTAGTCTCTAATATTTCTCTAGCTATATATATCTTTTCGCGTCTTAGCATTCAAATATATTTTAAAATGTGAGGCTAAGACTGAAAATGAGAGGATAAGAGCCTCCTGGAAGCTGCTGAGGGCAAAGGCAGGAAAGTTGGGCCTGTTTACAGTAGGAAGGTGGTGTCTCTGGATTGAATCACCATGGCTCGTCTCAGCACGTTTCTGCATTCAGGGACATGTGACAAAAGTCAAAGGGAGCTCTGACTCTGTACTAGTCAGCTGTGAGAGCTGGGCTTAAAGTGACAAGCTTGAGCTAGTTCCATCCCCTTCAGCTCCAGTTATCTGTGAACATGTTATTTAAAAATTCCTATCCTACCACTAGAGTTATGATACATTAATAAAACACTATTCCTAAGCTATCAATAAAGGCTTTTCTCATTTGCAACTCCACTGTGCCTTTCTCTAAGCTCCAGATGGAAAGCTCGTCTCCCTTCTGTGAGCTTTGAATGAACCAAATAACTACCCAGAACCAATGGTGACAGCTAAAAGAAAAAGTAATTTTGAAATTCTTCCCTTTCAAGTTCTCAGCATAAAAGCCCTCTAGAAATTAAAATCCAGGTGGACCAGGAGGAAGAGAATGTGAATGAGACACATGATTAATTATTTGAAAATAATTGGGTCAGTTGCTTGATGCCATACATCATAGGATACCAAAAATATTACCTTTTCAAAGATTTTATTATTATTTTTAAGATGTTTATGTGCTTGCATGAGTTTATGTGATGATTTGTTGTTTATGATTTAATTTCTGTGATTGGAAACTGAATCTCATATGAGACCCTTTGCTTCTTCCTTATATACCTCTGTAGTGCTGGGATTAAAGGTGTGAGATCTGTTACTCTTTTAGACTGATACACTCTTGTGTAGTCCAGTGTGGTCTTAGCCTCAGAGATCCATCTGCCTCTGTCTCCTAAGTCTTAGGATTAAAGGTGTGTACCACCACTGCTCAACCTGTGTGGCTGTCTAATGTGACTGGCTTTGCATTCTGATCTTTAATGGCTTTGTTAAATCACAAACAATATATCACCACAAGTTTATATGCACCATGTGTGTTTAAGTGTTGTGGAGGCTGGAGGGTGTCAGATGCCCTGGAACTGGAGTTACAGATGGTTGTGAGCTGCTGGAGGTGGGTGCTAGGACTGAACATGCATCATGTGTCCTTTTAACTGCTTAACTATCTCTGTAGCCCAAAAAAATTGATGTGCTTTTGATTTGTGGAGAGTTGTTTCCTCTCAGTTTGTAAGATAGTAAATTGAGTAAGTTCCCACTAAACACAACTAACCTATCAGGCAAATAAACTAAAAGAAAGACACCAAAACAACTAAAGGCAAGCATGCTTTACCACAAGGACTTCAACAAATGCTAATCACCATAAAACAAAAAAACAAACACCTGAAACACAGACACAGACACACATACACACACACACACACACACACACACACACACACACACACACACACTCCACCACCACCCAAAACCTTGCTGGCTTGCTCTGTCATCTGTCTGTCTGCCTACATATCTGTCTGTCATCTATCTTCAATCTGTCTTTCATTTTAACTCAGATAAGTTTATAAGGATATATCCAGGAGAGTCCAGAGCCTAGGGCTGGGCCAGAAAAGAGGAAAGTGGTTCTGAGGTAGGAAAACCCAATGAAAGAGTTTGTGGGAACAAGTGAGATACCACAGGCACCAAAATTTCTGGCATTTCTTTTGGAAAAGGGCACAGGAGTGGAGGGAAAGAAATCTAGATAGTAGGGAGGTCTTAGATAAAAAGGGGCAAATTGAAGGGCTGCTCAGGAAAGAAGGGCCAAAGCTTTGCTTAAACATCACTGTCTGGAAGAGCAGACCACAGTCCTAGCCTTGGGAACTTGCACACATGTACATATACCCTGACACAGATACACACCTATCCATAAGTAAAACTAAATCTTTAAGAAGGGTAAAAAGAAATCCTTATAGATAGCTTTGTACATTACCACAAGTGCAACACTCTAGTTATGAAATACTTGGAGTGGAAAATCCTTTGCCTGGCCTCATGTGGTGCAGCCCCAGGGCACAATTTAGTGAAGCTCAGCTGAGATGCTGCCGCCATGTGAGGGCAGCTGGTGTGGTGGATCCAGGGGTTAACATTAGGTATGTGGTACATTTTAACATCTACACTCTAGAAAGTTTCAATCCCCAAAGGCCTTTGCAAACAATGATAATGTGCAGTTGGGATTTTTTTTCTGAGAGAAGTTCACACATTTCAAATCAGAATTACACATTAAAGATTTTGTAGTCATGTGGGGAAGTCATGAAGAATGCTAATCGAATAATATTCTAATAATAATAATTTCAATGCAATGGATCATGCACTTCCTCAATCAAGAATTTTTGTCTATTTTTTGGTACGGGTGACTGACTCTAGAGTCTTAACATGGTAAACTAGACAAATACTCTACCACTGAGGTGCATTCTAAGCTCTGGAAAAGTTTTCTTTGAAAGAGCTTAGAAAGATAAAACAAATATTATTGCCTACTCTAGATCTAGGTTATGATTTTATTTTTAAATCAGGACAAACCAGAGAGACATTAAAATAGAGAGACATACTTGGTCCCCCGGAGAAGGGGAAAGGAACAAGATCTCCCCAGCAAATTGGGAGTATGGGGGGAGAGGAGAGTGAGTTAGGAGAAAGAGAAGGGGAGAAGAGGAAGGAAGAGGAGGGCATGACGGAGCCAGAAGATTGAGTCAGGGGAAGAATAAAGGAGAGCAAGAGAAGAGATACCACAATAGAGGGAGCCATTATAGGCTTAAAGAGAAATCTGGCACTAGGGAAATGTCCAGAGACCTACAAGGATGACCCCAACTAATAATCTAAGCAATAGTGGAGAGGGTACCTTACATGTCCTTCCCCTATAATGAGATTGATGACTACCTTATATGTTATCCTATAGCCTTCATCCAGTGGCTGATGGAAGCAGAAGCAGACACCCACAGCTAAACACTGAACTGAACTCCTGGAATCCCGTTGCAGAGAGGAAGGAGTGATGAGCAAAGGGGTCAAGACCAGGCCAGAGAAACCCACAGAAACAGCTGGCCTGAACAAGGGGAAGCTCATGGACCCCAGTCTGATAGCTGGAAAACCAGCATAGGATGATCTAGACTCCCTGAATGTGGGTGTTAGTTAGGAGGCCTGGGAAGTCTATGGGGTCTCTGCTAGTGGATCAGTATTTATCCCTAGTATACGAATGGACTTTGGGAGCCCATTCCACATAGAGGGATACTCTCTCTGCTTAGCCATATGGGGGAGGGCCTAGGCCCTGCTCCAAATGATGTGACAGACTTTGAACCCACCATGGAAGGTCTCACCCTCCCTGGGGAGCAAAAGGGGGATGGGATGGAGGTTTGGGGGGCAGGGGAGGAGGAGGGAGAGGGGGAACTGGGATTGGAATGTAAAACAAGTTTGTTTCAAATTTAAATAAAAAAGAAATGTATACACACACACACACACACAATACTTATTAGGTGTATTTCCCATGCATGTATCTGTGTGTAGGTGTATGCATATCCCTGTGTGTGTGTGTGTGTGTGTGTGTGTGTGTTTGTATGTGTCTCTGTATGTGTGTCCACAGAAACCAAAAGAGGTTCCTAGATTTCCCTGGAGCTGTAGTTATAGATAGTTGTGAGTTGCTCATCATGGGTGCTGGGAAACAAACCCAGGTCCTCTGAAAATTCACCAACTGCTCTTAATTGCTATCTCTCCCGTGCCTAGGAGAAATGATTTTAAAAACATTAGAGACTTCATCATGAAATTCTATTTTCATTTGGGTCATTTAACATGAGAAATTATTGATATATTGGTTCATATTTAAAATTAAGAAAAACAAACACTCATATTCAGTAGAAGGCTAATAATTAAAATTATACTTATTAAGGTAATTACCCATCAGTCAGACATTTAAGATTTAATTCTAATTAGGGTTATGGTGAACTATCTCTGTATGTTCTAACACAAATAATTACTTTATCAATTTTGAGTTGGATTTCTTCCCTTGTTATAAAACTGTAACTTGTGACAAGAGGGTGACAAACTATTTGGCTCACAAACTTGGTGGCTGGAGTTAGAATCCAGGTAATGTTAGAATCCAGGTAACTGTGGACAGGAATCTAGCACACAAATGATCTTTGAATTCTACATGTGCACTCTGACATATGTGTCCATACACATACATGTTGTCCACACAATACAACATACATACACACAATAATAATAAATTAAAATCTGTAACTTTTAAATGCCCCAACCTTATAATAAAAGTTTAAGAATCAAATTATATTATTTGTAATGTAGTTTAGTTGTCGAAAGAAAGGGTACACATGCAAGAACTATTTATTACCCTCTTCTTTCTGAGGCTGAGTCTCAAACTCATGATCTCCTTATCTCGGTCTCCAAAGTGGTGGGATTATAGGTGTGTGACTCTGTGCCTCTTTGGCGCCATTATTCTTCTCTATCTCTCTCTCACTTCTTGACTCCATCTCTTGTGAAAGAAAGAGAGCTTGCATGTGTATATGTGTGTAGTGTGCATGTATGTGTTGATATGTGTACAGAAACCAGAGGTTGATGATGTGGGTCTTCCTCAATTCCTCTCCACCTCACTTACTGAGGCAGGGTTTGTCAAATCCCAAGGTCATAGGTTTGGCTATTTTAGCAAGCAGGATGTCATTAACATCCAGTTTTTGCATCCTGAGCATTGGGCTCACACACTAGGCCTTATGCCTGCCCTGCTCTTTGTGTGGCTGTCTGGAAGCTGACTGAACTACTGGCCTTCCGATTTAATTGCAAGCATTTTATTGACTGAGGCATCTTTCAGCCTTCAGAATCATTACTCTCAATGGATGTTTTTTTCTGACCCTAAATTAGGAATGTTCCTGGAACTGAAAGAATACAGAGAGAAGTTGTATAAAACATTTATATCATGGTAGTAACAATGAAACTCCAAACTGGATTGTGTTGCAGGCCTAAACTTTTTGTCCTTGTTATGCAAAGAGGTTACATAAATTTCACTTGCTATAACGAGATTGATGACTACCTTAAGTGCCATCCTAGAGCCTTCATTCTGTAGCTGATGGAAGCAGAAGCAGATAACCACAGATAAGCACTGAGCCACATCCCTGGAATCCAGTTGTAGAGAGGGAGGAATGATGAGCAAAGGGGTCAGGACCAAATTGGAGAAACCCACAGAAACAGCTGACCTGAACAAGGGGGAACACAAGGACCCCAGTCATAAAACTGAGGAACCAGCATTGAACTGATCCAAGCCTTCTGAATGTGGGTGTCAGTTAGGAGCCCTGGGCAGCCTATGGCACCTCTGACAATGGAACCAGTATTTATCCCTAGTGCACAAATGGACTTTGGGAGCACATTCTCCATGGGGGAAACTCTTTCAGCCCAGATACATGGAGGAGGGCCTATGATGTGACAGGGTTTGATAATCCCCCATGGAAGGCCTCACTCTCCCTGGGGAGTGGATGGGGGGGTCAGTGGGGTTTATGGGAGGATGGGAGGGAGAGGGAACTGGGACTGATATGTTAAATAAGATTGTTTCTAAATTAAATAAAAAAAATGTCTGTACCCATACTGAACCATGAAGTTAGCTACATGGCATCAGCACAGCCACTTGAAGGGTAGATGGCCCATGTTTTTTTTTTTTTTTTTAATTCTAGTCTATACAGCATTAGATTACTGTTTGGAAAAAACTTTGCTATGTGATACTATAACTCTTCTATTCAAATCAAGCTGTTAGCTGGTGACCTGAGCCAGCTGGAAAGTCATGATTAGATTTCCATTAGCAGGTAGGAGCTTTCAGGGGCATGAGTTCAACCTGTCTGCAAAATAATAAATTAAAGCAATTTCCTCACAAGTTATTGTTCATAGAATTGATCGTTTTAGAAATTTTCTGACCTTATGTAACCACTGTGGTTAAATATTAAATATAGTCATTATAAATAACAAAGTCATCTTTTAAATTAACTTTTAAAAATTAATATATATTCAAAGTATTATTATGACATTAAAAAGTCATTGCCTTATCTGATCATTCTGCCAGTTGAGTGCAATTAGAGTGCAAATTAGCTCTAGACATGTTCTAGAAAAGGCCATGATGATCAAGTTAGTCTCCTTTGATAGCTGATTGATAGGGAAAGAGATATAGCTGCCCAAGGTCACCCAGAGTGACAATTCAAACTCAGTTTTCTTTTGAAATTGCCTTTAGAAACACACAAAAAAGCCATCCAACACAGTACAGACAGACACTATTTTAGACAGATGAGATAACACACTTAGTTACCTAGCACTTCATTCATGAGACTTGGCTGCAAATTATTTGGAGTTTAGAATGTGTTTTCTATATGTTTGTATGTAATTGTGTGTTTAGTTATATATGTGAGGGTGCACATGTGTGTGTGCAGGCCAGAGAATGATCCTCAGATGTCACCCTTAGGAATGTCACCCACCTCCTTTGAGACAGTATCTCATGTTGGTCTGGAACATATCAACTAAGCTAGACTGGCTGGACACTAGATCTTAGGGATTACCCTGTCTCGTGTTTCCTGGTGATGAGTTTACAAGCAGGTACCACCATGCTTAGCATTTTTATATGGGTTCTAGAACTTGCTTAAACTGAAGACATCAAGCTTTGAGGCAAGCATTATGTTTTTTTTTTTATTACAGAAACTTACAAGTATATACAGAATGACACAAGGGCAATATATTTCAATATTCCTGCCTTCTACTCATGACACCACAAACATCTTGTCAGTCTTCTTTTAGACCCTATCCTGGCTGCTACTAATACTCTGTTGATCCTAGTTTTTGGCTAGTGAGTATTTCATGTTCTATAGAAATCACCAAGGGACATGTCACCTCACTTGTTTTTCTAGCTATGCATACATGTTATAAAATGACACCTAGAATATATCCACACAGCCATTATAGTCATCAAACTGACTTTCATTTTTTTCCTTCTCTTCTTCTTCTTGAGACAGGATCTCATTGTGTAGCCTAGATGGCCTGTGACTCACTATATAGACCTGGCTGGACTTGAACATACAGAAATTCACCTGCTTTTGCCCACTGAATGCTGGGATTAAAGTCACCTATCACAATGCACAGCTGACATCCATTTTTTTTGTTTTACCTATCTCAAGTCCATTTTTAGTTTCCTTAATTATTTAAAGTTTATTTTTGCAAGAACACAAATCCATTAAAAAAACATTTATTTTTTGTTAGTTTCAATCCTCCATGGAACAGCATTACATATATTTGTTGCAAATAAATAGTCCTAATAAGAAATGTGGTTCAGAATTTGGTACAAATGATGCTACTGTTTCCATGGCTACTAGCTTTTTCCAAAGATTATTTATTTATTTTTCCACCTGGTATCTCAGAGTTACTCTTTTTCCCCCCTTTTTTCTCTTTTTAATTTTGTGTGTAAGCATTCTCCTGTCAAAATAGAATTTAGTTTCATCCGGAGTGCTAATATCTTAAGTTTTTAGGAGAGTTGCTTGCTCCCTTTGTTTCTGGAGACCTAGTTTATAGCCAGCAAAAATAGCTTTATACCACAGCCTTCCACAAATGCTCATGTTGTAAAAGTCTAGTCTTCACAGGCCTATACAGGCTCCAAAACAGAGGAAACAGAACTTAGAGCTTTGGTCTGAGGTACCAAAGGTGGCATGCCCATCACTTTTCTTTTTCATATTATTAATTCAACTTACTAGAGTTTCTCCATTAAAACTGCTTATTTTGTTAAAGGAAGTCATTTATTGAATAAATTAAACCTTTTGTTCCATAAAATTTGCTACATTTTAGATATGTGTAATTGGTTTCTTCTAATGATGTTCCCTTACTTTCTCTAGCTCCTATATTTCTTGTTTAGGATTCTGAAGAATGGAGAGATGGCTTGGCTTAAGAGTGAGTACTGCTACTGCAGAGAACCTGAGTTCAGTTTCAAGCACCCTAACTGGACAGATCACAAATACAAGAACTCCAGTGCCAGGGGACATCTGAAGCTTCTGGTCCCTGCTGGCATCTATGTTCATGTGCACATCTCAACCACAGACACACATACACATAATTAAACATAAATAAATCTCAAAA
Organism: Cricetiscus sungorus; assembly: GCA_030556225.1. Classification (NCBI taxonomy): domain Eukaryota; kingdom Metazoa; phylum Chordata; class Mammalia; order Rodentia; family Cricetidae; genus Cricetiscus; species Cricetiscus sungorus. The sequence goes on from JANBXA010000069.1 coordinate 22,290,591, forward strand.
ACATCAGAACTTGCTGGGCAGTGGTGGTGGGGCACACCTTTAATCCTAGCAATTGGGAGACAGAAGCAGGTGGAACTCTGTGAGTTCAAGGCCTGACTGGTATACAGTGTGAGTTCCAGCACAGGCTCTAAAGATACATAGAGAAACCCTGTTTCAAAAAACCAACCAACCAACCAACCAACCAACCAACCAACCAACCAACAAACCAATCAACCAACCAAATAAACATTAGAACTTCAGAGTCCTGTTTACACCCATCTCTCACTTAAAGCCAGCATTTTGCTCATTGATTTGTGGCACAAGAGGAGACAGAGAACTTTGAATGGCCCACTCCCAGATGAGTTCAAAGTCATAAGATATTATCTGATACTTCTATCATCCACTATGATCGTTGCAAGGTTGCAATATTTGTTATTCTTACTGCATTTATCATCTAGAAATGCTCTGTAAGAGACTTTTTCTGTAGTAATTATTGGTTATGCTGCAGTGTATTTACACATGAAAGCTGGACTAGAAATGACTGATTTTACTTGTCAATTTTCAGAGTAATGGATTGGTAATACAACAAATTCCAGTGACCATGAGCTCTTTGGTTTATTTGGTGTTAGTATGGCTTTTCGAGGATACCCCCCCCACACACACAGAGTCATTGTAGGGATGTAGGGAATACACTCAGGATCTTGTACATTCTGAACAAATTCTCTACCAGTCAGCTATATTCAAGCACTGCATTTGCTACATTTCAATCAAATGCAGCTACTTTTTTACACTTTCAAATTATCATACCTTAGGCAAACAGAAGTCTTGAGATCTTATACTCTGGCTTAACAAGAATAATACATAAGTAAGAGACAAAATTTGCAATATAAGCCTTCAAAACAATATTTTTAGACTGTAGACAGTGATTAAAAAAGAATATTATCTTTCAATTAATGTAATAATATTGGAATACCTATTCAAAATTACTCCTATCAAGTGGATGGTCATGTAGGTGTGCTTTTATGCTTGGCTAAAGCCCTACTTACTTTTCTTTTGCAATGACAGAACACCATACTAAGGCAACTTAAAAAAAGAAAGGAATTAATTTGGTGCTCATGGTTCCAGAGGGTTAGAGTGGATGACCATTATGACAGGGAGCATGACACCAGTCAGGCAAGCATGACGTTAGGGCAGTGACTGAGAGCTTACATATAGATCCACAGGCACTAGGCAGAGAGATAGTTAAGTGGGAATGGCATGGGTTTTTAAAATCTCAAAGACAACCCCTACAGACACAATAGGTCATACCATCAACAGGGCCATACCTCCTAATCCTTTGCAAACAGAGCCACCAACAGAGGACCAATTTATTAAGACATATGTGAATATGAGGGGCCATTTTCATCCAAACCACCACGTTTAATTTTGAAATTTTTTAAATTAAAAACATCTTTTCATACAATATACTTTGATCATATTCTTTTTTCTTCCTCAGCTCCTCCCAGATATTCCTTACGTCTTTCCCCACCTAATTCAAAAACCCCACAAATTAAAAAACCTGAAAAATGAAAATCAAAAGACACAAACGAAAGAAAAAGGAAAATGAATATGACAAAAAATACCAAACAAGACTTAAAAAAAAAATCACAAAGCACACATACACACACAGAAAAACATGGTAACTTGTATTTCCAAACTGTTCCTGGTTCAAGGGCATGCCTTGAAGTTTGGATGATATACCCATTGACACTTGATTGGAGAAACTGACCTTCCCTTTCCCACTCAGTATCAATGGTAAACAGCTTCTTGGTTAGTAGTGGCATTTTGTGTCTACTTCCTCTTCTCAGTGTTGAAATGTTTTCTGGTTTGAACTGGACCTCTCCCCTCAGGCGAGACATGGAACAAGCTCTCCCCCAGAAATGTCATTGGGGCCAGCTCTCCCATGTCTGTGGTGAGGGGTAAAACCATTTATCTTGAGTTGGGTGGAGGGCAGCTCTCCCAAGAGTATTTGGAGGGCCATCTTTCTTGTTGCAGTGTCCAGCTAGAGACAGGGACAACTATCCCAGGGCCAGTGAAGGGCAGGGCCAGCTCAGCACAGTCCTCAGATTTCAATAAGCCTGGTTCCTATGACCCTCTGTGATAACACAGGCCATGGACATCTACACAGACATGGCTCTTGGCAGCAGTTCAGGCATGGATGATATCATGGCCCTGGATTGCTGCACCTGTGCAGCCAGAGTACTGAGCTTGGTGGAGGGTGTTGGTTTTGAAACACTTAACAGACCACCATGAGAAGTTAAGAAGCTGCTGCCACTGTTTATTATAGAGAGTAATGGGCTTATATACCCAAGCCAGGGGTTGGGCTAAGCATAGGAGGAAGTTATGCACCCCCCACACCTGGGGTTAAGTTACACCTTCACTGAGCACTGGAAAATTTTGAAAACAACCTCGTTTGCTCAACCTTGTTTGCACAGAAGTTCTACAGCCGGGTGGAGAGGAAGAGAGTTGTAAGGGACAAGTACTTAAATTTCCCAACACTGGATGGCAACACAGGCCACTCAGATCAGCATGGTTCTGGTGGCAGCATGGCCTTTGGACACCAACATGGCCACAGGTGGTGGTCCAGAGCTCAGGAACCCTTGTGGCCTTTGGTGGCATTATGGGTCATGGATGTCAACACAGACCTTGGTAGAAGTAGGATCACAAATCCAGATAAGTCTTTTGGCGGCAGCCTAGGCCTGGAAGTCACCCTGGCTAGCTAGTGGTAGCAAACAGGCCACCAGTATCTGCCAGTTCCTCCATCGTTTCCACTCAGTTCTTCCTCTTTTCACTGCACACGAACCACTCTGCTTCTCCCATTTCTTTGCCATGTATTTGTTCATCATAGTGGCATAGGCTTGTGGTTGCCTTCAGCCAGCCTGGACTGTGAGGACCCAGGCTGGCCCATGGGTGTCTTTCACTCACCTGAGTCAAGTGCAGTTCAAACTTTTGCCTGCAGGATGAGGATATGAGACTAGTTTGGATTGCAATGGAAGAGGGAAGAACATCTACAAGGATGGTGGTACAGGTGCAAAGACCCTGTAGTTAGAGGTTGATGGTCAATGAGGAATGGTGAGGTGGTCAATAAGTGCAAGTTGGAGATCAAGAGATGGAGAGGTAGGATTGGCTATTAGAAAAAGGAACCCAGGCCTTCATGGTTTACTGTTAGTATTAGTTATTTGATCTTCATCCCAGTCAGTTTTCTATTAATTGTGAAGAGATACCGCCATCAAGACAACTTTTATAAGGAATGAGAAAGAATTTAATTGGGGGCTTGCTTATAGGTTCAGAGGTTTAGTCCATTATCATTATGGCAGGGAGCATGGCAGCATGAAGGTGGTAGCTGAGAGCTACATGCTGATCCACAGGCAGAGAGAAAGAATAGAGAAAGACTTTGGACTTGGTGTGGCTTTTGAAATCTCAAAGCTTACCCCTAGTGACACCTTTCCTCCAACAAGTCTACACCTCCTAATCCTGCTAATCCTCTCAAACAGTGCCTTCTCTAGTGACTAAACATTCAAATATATGAGCCTGGGGATCATTCTTATTCACATGACCATAGTCTTAAACTTATGGTTAGAAGAAATTCATTTCAAGATTTCTGGTAGGAGAGAAAGAAGGTCAGTTTTAAGTCCCTTTATCCATTTTTTCATGCTTTATATCCACACTCTGTTTCTGATGAGGTATTTGGATCTGTTCTGTTGTTTGGAATAAGCTTTAATAGGTTCAGGGGTTTTTGTGCACATGCATGTTGATATCAACCCTGGCTTGCATCTGGTTCCTTTATGCTGGGTTGTTTGTTCTGTTGTTTGCATATTACTTTGAGCTACTGTTTTCAGAGTATTCTCTTCTGTGACTAGAATATGGAAGTTTTTAGCTTCCTTCACTTTCAAATCAATTCGCAGTCATCATTTTTCAAGTAGGATTCTCCAGTTCAACCTCTTGTCAGTCATTCATTTTATTACATCAAAGAAGACTGTTTCAGGCCTGATGGTAGTCAGCACAGAAGTCTGCTACAACTCACTGATTTATTTTAAATAAATGGTTATTTTCATTTATTTTAAAAATCTTAACCTTTGAGAAAGGAGCAAAGTCCATAATGTGTAAGTATTTAAAGTGCCAATTTCCATTTCACAATATGGAAATTATAATTTTATTTCTACTTAAATCCATTCTACCTGCTTTACCTAATGTGGTGGTCATACAGGGAACTGAAACAAAAGAATACCTTGCTTCAAACATGAAAAATGCAAACAAAAAAAAGTCCATTAAAAAAAAGCAATGAATAAAGTGTATTCTTACTACAGAAGAGAATTTTGAAGCACAATGAAGAATTAGAAATGGTTCTTGAGATAGGAATATTGAGTAATTTTCTCCCCTGAAAAGGAGAACACTTTTAACAAAAACAGGAGAATGGAGGAAGAATTGCATGTTCAGCAGTGAGGCTTCCTGACCTATGTACAGAGTCACCATTGAAACATTTTTTGTTTTTCATGAACAATATGCTATAGAGGACCGGGCAATATGGACCCCCACTTCAATTCAAAGTGCAAAGTTGTGCCAAGATTGAGTAGAAATCAATGGAACTGCAGGAGCTTCCTGTACACTGGAATGCCAGTAGCGGCAGAATTTCCTTCACAATGAGAAATTGATTCTGGGCATGACTGGAGGGAGAGGGCAAAAGCAACAACCATTTGTTTTTCTTTGAAATGAGGACATTAGTAAGACATAGCTTTTATGCAGTTATCTCAAGAGAACAGGGATCCAATGAGGTGAAGGAGAAGGCCAAACATGCTCGGGACCAGGACTTCTAGGCAAAAATACAACTTTGAAAAAAATCCCAATAGTAAGATAGCTTCAAAATTTTGAATAGCAAGGGTATGCATATAAGATTAGGTAAACAGACCAGTGGTGGCACATACCTTTGATCCCAGCATTCAGGAGGCAGGGGCAGAGGCAGGCAGATCTCTGTAAATCAGAGAGGTCAGCCTGGTCTGTAGATTGAGTCCTAGGAAAACCAGGGCTACACAGAAAAACCCTGTCTCAAAAGAAAAAAAAAAAAAAAAAAAAAAAAAAAAACAAAAATGGTTAGGTGTGCATTAGAATTTCTTGTGTCTGTGGTGACCAAATTTCTTTTTGACTTCATCATCAATACCACATTGCAAGAATAATAGTTTGGGAGATACTTGGGTTCATATGGGGTACAGAGAAAAGAATAGGAAGCCTGCTTGAATGAGCCAACTTCTGCAGGACTTTTGAGTGAGAGTAAATAGGAGTCATGAGAATACAAGACCCTAAAGATCAGCCATGAGCTTACATGAACATCGTGGTCCTGGATCCAGAGTACTGTAGACACAGCACCATAAAAGTGGGAATGGGCAGATGAGTTATGAGTCTAGGGCTGTTTTTCTTCTATAATTATATTATTATGGGTGTCCTTAGGTGGTTTTCACATTTTGATTGATGTGAAAATCTTTCTCAATCAAGGACTCAAGAGTCTGCAAAGTCCCCTCCCCCCACCTCTTATCTGGAACGATGTGATAATTGAGTTCAAACAAACAAAAGAACTTGGTACATTGCTCATAGCAAAGCTGGCAAAATGACGAGACTAATTTTATGGCCTAGATAGGCTTCCAGGGAAACCCAAGACCAAATGCCTTGAACAGTTTGTTAAGGGTTCTGCACTCTAAGTGGCCTCTAGATCTGTGCAGCTGCAGGCAATTTGTAGGAGAGGCAGTGTGGTGTGTGTGTGTCCCTGGCAAAGAATGTTAATCTGAAACTATCTCCTCCAACAGCTCTCGCCATTCGCCACTTCCACATCCAGATGGCTCCCATTGTCTATAGAGTCCTCTTTTTTTATTTTTATTTTTATTTTTATTTTTTTGGTGCAAAGTGGCCGCTCTTAAATCTGTGGTATATTAGTGTTGGAAGCAATTTTATTATTCATCTAGTAGTCCAATTATACTCTTTATAGAAGAGGAAGTGAAAATCCAAAGAAGGGAAATATCATGGTCAAAACTACTCAGTTATGTTGTGTCACAGCTGAAGGGAGAACATTTTTATCTCTTGGATCTCTGCCTGGGGCTTATATCAGTTCTCCAGAACCCGCTCATTTTGGGGAAAACATGAAGCATAGGTTTGGAGTCAGCTGACGACAAATTCAAGTCTCCTCTCTGGGACTTAATAGTTACGTGACCTTGGGTAGTTAATCCTTACTTTTCCCATTTGTGAAATGGTGGTGGCAATAGAACTGCTAACACAAGCTGTCACAAGGGCAAATGAATATTGACACTTAAGGTGTCTGTCGAAGTGTCAGGTACACATGCCAGCTCAGTGAATCAGTCTTTATCACTATAAATGCAAATCCTTTTAACACTAGAGCATGAAGAGCAGGTTCTTTTGGGGGGTGGGGAAGGCAGTTAGTCTTCTGCAGATGGGCATCTGCAGACATATATATTCTGGTATGTATGCTGAAATGTATAATTCAACCCAGCAATCAAGACTTGCAACTCTGACAGTTATAAAAGAATTTCTATAGGAAACATTTTATTAGATGACAAAGGGAAGAGAGATAAAGGGGAGAGTTGTCCACTGCAAAGCACTCGATGTTGAAGATCAGTAGACCCTGGCACCATCTTGAAGCACCACTTATGAAGAAAAGCAGCTCTCTGGATTTTTAAATAATGTACATAAACAATGAAGGACCTGTTTGGTGTTTGAAGACTGTGAGATTCTGCTCATAGTAGGAAAAAACATGGTTGGAAGTTCCTATAGTAGCTGGTATATGGTTGCTAATGTTTAGAAGCATAGTTAATTCACTAAGAAACCTGGAAAGGAAGGCAATACAATGAGGGAATAAACAGGACAGCTTAGAGGCTGCGTGTGTACTGCTCTTGCAGAGGACCCAAGTTCCACTCCCTGTACCCTTGTCAGGTGGCTCACAACTGTCTGAAACTCTAGTTCCAGGGGATCTGATGCTTCTTGCCTCTCTGGGCATCTTCACTCCCATGTACCCATCCACGAGCACACATGCTCACAATAGAAAAAAAAATCACAAAGAAGGCAAATGGTACTAAGTAATTTATAGGTTCCTTTTTGTGTATTTGTTCATTGTCTATAGAAGACAAGAATTGGTGGGCAGCAGTGGCACACACCTTGGATCCCAGTACTAGGGAAGCGGAGGCAGGCAGATCTCTGAGTTTGAGGCCAGCCTAGTCTACAGAGTGAGTTCCAGAACTGTCAGGGGTAAATAGAGAAACCTGTCTCTTGAAAAATAAAACACAAAAACAAAACCAAAAACAAGAAAGAAGACAAAAATCTTGTAGAGTATGACATATTTGGGAAATACACTTATAAAAACAGCAAGATATTTTCTTATGGCCTTTGAGACACAAACATTATTCTCTTCTAACAACTGTCTTTGTTGTCATAACATATTTTCCACTAATACAAATTTAGTTTTCATGTCAACAGACCAGGATTCACTTGATTAGTTTCAGAGGGATTGTATGGATTGGAGGCTTTGTGAGATGCTGCGGTCTTGCCCTTGAGTTTAGAAGGCGTGGGATGGGATCCAGCAAGCTGTGTGTTTAAAATCTGCCTAGTGTGACTTGGGGGCACTTTAGGGACATTAGAACCTAGCCCTTCCAGCTTCTTCTGTAAAGAGTTTCACAGAGCCGGTCCTGTTCATGGCTGCAGACTCTTTATCTCAGAGCTGGATCATCTCAGCTCCAGGCTGTTAACAGGTCTGGGAACTGGAAGCTGTCTGACTTCAGTCCCACAGTGTAGCTGGTAAATTAAGTGTACTTCCTGGAGGTGGAGGCGTCCCCTTCTCTCAAAAACTTTAAGAGTGGGCTTGGCTTTGTGTGGTGAAATGGAAGCATCTTATTTATGTTCTACGTGTCCCATCTGCTGAGGCATTAATAAAGCTGTCCTCCCGAGCACAAGTCAGAATAGAGTCTCGCTTTCTTGCCTCTCTCCTCTTTTCTATTCCTGGAACCCCCCTCCTCCCCAGGACAGCTAGATATTTGGAAGTTACTGGTTTGAGAGAAGTTTTACTTTTATGTTGTTGTTGCTTTTGAAAAGCAATACTCAAAGTTAACACAAAAGCAAAGTTTTACTTGGGCGAGGAATAAATGTAAATTCTCAAACAAGGGTTCTTTTAGGTGGAATCTGCATTCCACTGAGAGCAAGGGCGCTTGGGCTTTTGTGAAAAGAAGTGGCAGTCTTATGGGGGCCAGGACAAGCAGGACCAAGGCAAGTTTAGCAGATGGAAACTGGCTCAGAGTAGGATGGTCCTGAATTTTATAAGTGTACTATGATGGCCAGGGGAGGGTGTAAACCCAGTTATCTGTATTTTTCAGAAGTTTTGAAGTATCATTAAATTACAAAAGGGGTTCCCTTTGGTGGACTCAGTTTCTGACAGGATCTTTGTAGGGCAATATACTTCCTATCAATATACTCCCTATCAGGAACTGTTTGAAACTCAGGATAAGGAGTCTTTTCTCTCTGATCATCCTGTCTTCCTTTTATTTTCTGCATTATCATTTTAAACAAAAATGCAAAGACAAGAAAATCTGAAGTATTTCTCAGATACACATATATATCCCAGAATAAGATGACTAGATAATGACAATATGTGTCTGTCTTTTTTTCCTTCCTTCCTTCCTTCCTTCCTTCCTTCCTTCCTTCCTTCCTTCCTTCCTCCCTCCCTCCCTCCCTCCCTCCCTCCCTCCCTCCCTCCTTCCTTCCTTCCTTCCTTCCTTCCTTCCTTCCTCCCTTCTTCCTTTCTTCCTTCCTTCCTTCCTTCTTCTTCCTTTCTTTCTTTCTTTCTTTCTTTCTTTCTTTCTTTCTTTCTTTCTTTCTTTCTTTCTTTCTTCCTTTCTTTTGAGACTGTTTCCGTTGTGTAGCACTGGCTGTTCTAGAACTCACTCTGTAGACCAGGCTGGCCTTGAACTAACAGAGATCTACCTGCCTCTGCCTTCTGAGTACTGGGATTAAAGGTGTGTGGGCGCACTGCTCCCACAGCCTGGCTAGAATTCTTGGTTTGTTGAAAGGGTCTTGTGTTTTTGGAGGGGGAAGATAAGCTGGTCTGCACACATGAATATTCTCTTCAGTTCAAACCTACCAGCCTCACAAAAGAAATGGAGATGAAAATTACAAACAGCTAGCTAATTTCAGTCTTTCCCTCAAGACTGACGTCCTCTCTAATGCCTAGCTTTCTTGGGTTCAGTGGTCAGCAGTATCTAGACCAGTAACTGTTTACCGCACAGTGTTTTCCTCAGATCCATAGCATCACTTCCTGAAAACACTCTGAGCACTCCCAGTTTTGGGTACTGGAAGTCTGCTGAGAAAGTGTGGTCTGGGTTGATTCACTCCAAGAGCTCTGGGGAAGACTCTGTTTCATTCTTTCTTCAAGCTGCCCATGGGTTTTGCGTTTGTGCCTTGGAGAAGTACCTGCAACTCCATCTTCATATGGGCTGGTCTCTCTGTGTCTGTTTCTCTGTTCACACTCTCTCTTTCCACAGGAAAACCACTAATACTGCATCAGGGCCTAAACTAATGACCTTATTGTAACTAACTGTAGCCACAGCAATGTTATTTCCAGTGAGGCCCTGTTCTGAGAGATGGGGAGTTAGAACATTGACATATGAATGTTTAAGGAACAAGTTCAGTCCCTGATGTCTTATAATAAATTTATTTTTAGCATGAATGCTAAGAACATATTTGAAAAAGATGATATGAATTTTACCTGTTGGAAGTAAACACCTTTTTGTTGTTGTCTTTTTGACTGGTTTCTAAAAAAATGATTAATTTTTTAAAGACTTATTTATTTATCCTTTTGGGTTTTCAAGACAGTTTTTCTTTGGGTAGCCCTTACTGTCTGGAAACCACTCAGTAGACCAGACTGGCCGCGAACTCATTGATCTGCCTGCCTCTGCTTCCCAAGTACTGGGATCAAAGGTGTGTACCACCACTCTTCAGCTTATTTTATGATTTTTAAAGTGTGTGTGTGTGTGTGTGTGTGTGTGTGTGTGTGTGTGTGTGTGTGTGTCTGTGTGTCTGTGTGTGAATGCAGATGTCAGAGGAGGCCAGAAGAGGGCACCAGCTACTTTGGAGCTTGGGTTATAATCAGTTTTAAAGCTCCAACTCCAACATTGGATGATGGAAACCGTATGCAGGAGCAGTGCTCACTATTTACCACTGAGCCATCTCCCCAGCCCCTGGTTATATTTGTTATCCATGTAGTATTAAAATGAGTTTGTCTCCTGTAACACGAAAGATAAAAGACCCAGAGACTGATGTTGGGGTTCAAATTTCAAGCTAAAGATCAGAAAAGCTAAGCAGCTGGCCATTAGCTCTCACTTCTACTGAAAGGGGATCCTGGTTCCTCAGACTGCAATCCCAGACTGCTATGCTCTCTCCAGTGTGGCTTGAGAATCCTGAGACTTCAATTCCTTCCTATCCTCAATGTGGCTGGAGAATGAATGCCAGCTCTAAGGCCTTGCTTCTGTCTTATATACCTCCCTAATGCTGTGATTAAGGCCATGTGATTCCAGGTGCTGAGATCAAAGGCATGATCTCTGTTACTCTTCACTCTCAAGTAGGCCATGGTGGCTTTGAACTAACAGAGATCTGTCTACCTCTTAATCCTGAGTCCTGGGATTAAAGATGTGTATCACTCCTGCCTGATCTCTATATCTTGAGGCTGATTTTCCTTTCTGAATATTCAAGCAAGCTTTAGTAAGTCATAAATAATAATCACCACAGTTTCCAAAATCACTTGTACTAACCATAATTTTTTTTAGAGAATGCAAATTCCATTTATTTATCTTCACCTTTCCTTTGTTTCCACAGCAAAGCTAAGCTCAAAACATTGGTTTTATTTATAAAATGAAGATAATAGCTTTTTGCTTCCTATAAGCGTATTTTTGGTCTTACCCATGTGTGTCTATTTCAGAAAATAAGTAAAATTATATCCCATTCTAATTTCTAAAGATTTAGAGACTCCATTAATTTCCTGGTCCTTATTTTATTTTTCCTCATCATTCATTGTTATTATTTACAGTATCAGTTAATCACAAAATATTGCTAGGTTACATGTGAAAACTTGGATTGAAATTATCAAGTCATTTCTTTATGTTAATCTGTATGAGTTGCTGTAACAAAATCTCCTACTCTTAGTGGCTTATAAATAACAACAACAAAAAATCTTTCTTACAGATTGGGAGGCCAGAAAGTTTAAATAGAAGGGACTGACAGATTAACTGTCAAGTGAGAGTCTAATTCCTTGTAGTCAACTGCTGTTTCCATGATAACTTCCCATAGTGGAAGACATGAGGGATCTCCTTCAGGCCAGCTTTATGGAAAGACATCCCTTGAAGACCTAATCACATCCTAAAGATGCTTCCTAACACTGTTTTCTCAGGGCTGGGATTCGATATATGAAGGAGAGAACATAAACACTGTCACTGAGACAGACCAGATGGTGCACTCCTCACTGGGGCACCCGGGCATGAGGTAAGTTTTTTTTAGGCAGTGTTAAATGCGGTTAGGTAGAACTCAGTGGTACAGGAATTGATAGTTCTTGCAGAGCCTTTGTTAAGCCTTTATTCTAGATGCTCCCTTAATGCTTTCTGGGAATGATTGCAACTTTCAGAGTGGAGTCCTTCTCCAGGCTCTTCCCTTTGTATAACTGGCAGCCTCGAGTGGGGAACTGTCAGCTAAGTATTCCCTTTCCTGGCAACTGGGTGCACTGTCCTTATGATAGTCTGGCTGTTCACTCTGTGAACACTCCAGCAGCTGCAGAGGACTACTAGCCCCAGCCCTGGCTAACAGTATGTTTCTGTCTTGACCCCTCCCCCCCCAGACAGCTTGTACCATCCTTGAAAAACAGAGCTTCAAGCTACAAAGTCCCACAGCCACCTTCACCCAGACTAAAGGAGAGGTCCTTCTACATTGTCCAGCAGAAGGTTTGAGATTGGTGCAGATCAAAGTTCATCATTTGCTTCAAAGGCTATGATTGGTGCAAGCATTCTTACCATGACTGTCTTCTGGTTGTGTATGAAGGCTGTTTGATCTTTTGAGCCAGTCAAGAGACACCCTCCTGTTCTTCCCTTTCATGTTGCAGCAAAATGTGCTGTTAAAATGATTCTTGGGGTGGTTTCTTCATGCATGCTTTTTGTCTTAGTGTCTTAGCCATTAGCAGAGTGAACTGAGCTAGAAACACACAGAGATGGCCAAGAGGTAGCAGAATGAAGCAGCCGTGAAGGAAAGGCAGGAGAAGGTGGCTGAAGAAGTCCAGGGACTAGGGTAGAAACAGCATGGTGCTGAGGCTTTGGGAGCCACAAGGGATGGAGGAGTATAGAGGAAGTAAGAGATAAGAGAGCCACAGCTGAAGAAAGAGAGAAAGCTGTGGAGAGCTGAGACAAGAGTCTGTTGTCCCTGGTTGTTGGAAGAGGTCCAGAGAGCTGCTGAACAAAAAGGGCCAAGGGTCCTCATACTCCATGCTTGATGGCTTAAATATTCACTCCTATAGGAGCCAAAGATCTCAATACCTGAGATCTGCACAAGGAGCTGACGCTGGCCTGTGCTGCCTGCTGCTACGTGTCAAGGATAACAATAGCTGCCAATGCTGGGGCTGCTGGTATTTAAAGGCTTTACTATAAGTTCCTGGAGACACAAGCCTTTGGTTTCTAAAGCCTGGAACAGTAAGTCTCCTGCTTTGGGATAGTCCAGCATCCAGGCCTCAGGCACTCTAGACTGCCAATACTAGCAGAGCAGAGCTTCTCCTCAGCTGCTCACAATGTCTATCAGGGTAGAACAAAAAGAGCCTAGCCAGATGATGGCTGACAACCTACTGTTCTCTGTCAAGATTCAGTGCTGTCATGTAAGAGCGAAGGGTATAGGGGTATAGACTATGTAAGGGATTGGCAAACTTTTTAAAACGAGTTTTTGCTTTTTTTTTTTTTCTTCCTGAGGCAAGATCTCAGTATATAACCTTGCCTGGCATGGAACTCAGAGTGACCTGCTTACTTCTGCATCCCCAGTGCTGAGATTTAAGGCATGCATCACAACACCTAACTTGGTAAGATATTTTAATGGAGCAAATACGCTGAGTGGTATGAATAAAATATTCATTCCTTTGCTTAGTCTGTGGCAGCTTTTAAACTGATGGCAGAATAGACTGGACATTGAAGGGATGGTGTGGCCCGAGAAACCAAAGTATTTACTTTCTATTCGGTCTTCATATACAAAGTTTGATGGCTCTTGAGTTATAGCATTATCAATGCTTTGCTTGGTTCACAATACTCCATCTTTTTTTTTTTTGAAGCCAATAGAAGATCTTTATTAGGCAGCCTGTGATGACATTGGGTGTTCAGGATCCCAGTATAGCCCTGGGCCTTTCTCAGTATGAGCTTTTAAGCATAAAAATCATGCCCTGGGTTGACATACTTCAGTTAACAAGAACAGGAAACCAGAGGTAGAACTACAGAAACCAAAAAGCAAGGTTAGTACCTCTACAAACTTTCCAGAACTATGGATTTTGATGAATCAGGTCTTTGTTTTTGTTTTGGCAGATGGTGCTGCCTACATGCTGAGTTTCAAGAACCTGAATGGTATTTCCATCATGGTGTTATCAATGGTCATGTTTTAATAAAACATTATAAAACTGGAATTTGAACTTCATATTATTTTATAAGACTATTTGATGGGAAATGTCATTCTGTAAATATGTTTCGCTTATTGGTTAATAAATAAAGCACTGTTGGCCAATAGGAAAGCAAGATAGGTTGGACTAGGAGACAAGGAGGTTTTGAGGAGAGGTAGGAGGAGATTCAACGTGGAGGACAGAGAGAATAGAACTCTGGGCCCTCTCTCCAGTAAGATAATATCACGTGGAAATGCTTAGATTAATAGAAATGGGTTAATATTTAAGACAGAGCTAACCAATAAGAAACTAGTAACAGGCTAACAGCTTTATGTCTAATACAGTGTCTCTGTGTGTTATTTGTGGCTGGCGTGGTTTTGGGACCAGGCTGGAGGAAAAACATGCTTGTAACATCTATTGGTACTATCGTTCTCTTTCAACGATTTATTTACACATCAGATTCACTATGTAACTGAGGCTAGCCTTGAACTCACAGTCTTCTTCTTTCTACCTTCCCAGTGCCTCAATTACAAGCATGTAGCAGCAGGCCATCCCTTTTTCAGTTCGTGAAATGTGTTAAAATGATTTGTATCTTATGGGATGTGGAAAAACAGACTAAAGGTGAATTTGGCTGATGAGCCACAATTTGTAGATCCCTGTTGTAGTCTTACACTCCTGGTGTGGAAAATGGCAATTTATTTTCTCTATCCACCACCCAGTGTGTTTATAATTGAGGGAAAGACTTTTGTCCTTGAGAGTTTTTTTTTTGTATAGAACAACACAGTCAGATGTAAGGTGTCACCCCTTCCAGAGTCATGAATTATTTAATTATCTACCATTGCAAGTTATACAGATCTTTTGGGAGTTGTTGAGAAATTTATCTTTCCCATGAACAATTTTTGCTAAGAGAAAAATGGGCAAACATTTTGCATATGTAATAGACTCAAGGGTGTCTGTATTATCCTAATATTTCTAGAGCATTAGGTTGATAAGTAATTTCTTTCTTGTTTTGTTGTTTTGGTTTTTCAAGACAGGGTTTCTCTATTGTTTTGGAGCCTGTCCTGGGACTCGCTCTGTAGCCCAGAATGGCCTTGAACTCACAGAGATACACCTGCCTCTGTCTCCAAAGTGCTGGGATTAAAGGCATGCACCACCAATGCCTGGCTTAAAATCTTGAGTTAATAAAACAAGAAGTTTAAGGATCTTTTAGTGCAGGGTTAGTTTAGGTTATCACTTCTCTGTCTGCCAGTGAGGTTAAGTTAGAGCATGCTTATTTTTTTTCTAATCATCTAGGCAGCTATGAATCAACAACTTTGGGCATGTAGTAATTCTATGTCCTTGAATAGCTGGGAATGTCTTAAATAGAATGTTTTTCCTGGGCCCTAAACACTGACCAAATGCCTGTCAATAAGAAAATTGCAGGAAGGCAGATTTCTGCAATTGCAATGGAGAGGGGATCAAGGGCCTGATAGTGGGAAACCGGCCACACATAGCTAAGGAATGTAATCAGTAAACTAGGACCTGTTAATTGAGAACAGGTTTTACACATAGCTAGGAAGTGTAATCAGTAAAATTCTAAATGCATGGGAGAAATTGGTTCCCAGTAAATGATCAGATAGTGCTGAACTGAGGGAAAGTAAATCCCAAGTTTGTTACAGAAAGGAATAAGCTACAGGAAGAATCTACAGCAAGAAACAGCCAATTTATTCACAAGATTATAACATTAAGTACAACTTTTGTACTCATTTAATCCATCAGGAGACTTCTTAATTCTTCTTAATTCTCATGTAGGATGGCTGTATAATTACTGTCTGATCTTGAGGCTTGTAGCACTTGCACCAAGTGTCGCTTTCTGTTCCCCATCAGACACCATGAATAGAGGCTAAAGCCTCAAGCTCCCACTGCCATGGATATGAGCTTCCCTTCCATACCGTCCCCACTGTCATAGACTGAAATTCCCCTAAACATCAGCTGAAATAAACTCTGTTCTTTAAGTTGTCTCTACTAAGCATTCTTTCAGAGCTATGGGGAAAATAATTAACTTAAAACTTCATCAAACCTTTAATATCTTCTGGGAGAGGTGAGCCAGTTTTCTTCAAGAATGCTGTGGGTCTTTCATGCTCCAGTAGTAGAGGGCCCTACACCAGCAACACCAATATACATACTGGCAGCACTTAGTCAACTGAGAGGGTTAAAAACAAAACACATGAAATAGGAAAGAATAGTAAGGAAGATGGTGGAGGAATTGGAGTGGAGGGAATAGAAATGGGCTTGGTCAAAACTCAATGTGTGCATATGCAAAATTCTTAACCAATAACAATTAAAAATACCTTTCATGTCTTATCTAGCTTTTCTCTGGCCATCATTTTCCTCCTGGGTCTGTTCCTTGACCCCATAATGTCCCTCAGAAGAAAGGCTGCATGGTTAAACTTTACCTCTTCTTCATAGGGAATTTTTTTTTAAAGCTCAAGGACAATTGTATTAGTTTAAAAGAAAAACACACAAGGGCAGGCAAGCTGTAAATCTTGGCTGCTGCCCAGAGGAGGACAATGGAGAAGAGAAGGAAAATATAGTCATGCTGCTTAAGTTAAGCTGTCATGGAGGTTAGCCACATGGTGTCAGGGAGGCACATGGCTGGGGTGGGGGTGGGGGGGAGGGAGGGAGAGAGAGGGGGTGTTATAGAGAAACAATAAGGTAGCCAAAATATTAAGCAAATAATGCTTAGGACAGAAATAGGAAGAACACAAGGAAACATTACAATCTTTTCTGATTAATTCAGAAAAGTGTTCAGACATTACAAACTTTTCTGAGGAGAAAAAGTACACTATCCCATTAAAGGGGTAATTATTATATTTAATCTTTTTAGCATGACTTAAAGTGAGCTTGCCTTCCTAGCGGTGAGCTGTGACACCTTAGCCTGGTCACTACCTTCCATTGTTAGGTCTCTATCCAGCCCTGAGATTGATCAGAAGGGAGTTTTTCCCCAAATGGGCCTTCATCACTACTCTAACATTCCCACCTCTGAAGAAGTACTCCTAAAATAATTTAGGAAACAGATTAGTAGTGAGAGCCCTCATGGAGCATTTTTATTAGCTCCATGGATAGCCCATGAAGAGCAAGGCCTGTTAAACTCCCGACTTCCCTTAGTTCCCCTGTGCTGGTGATGCACTGGTTAGCTTTCCTTCATCCAGGAGCAAGATACCCTTCTATCACAGCCCCCAACCTCCTCCTTTCTCCAAACCTGTGTTCTTCTCTCTTCCTGAGGCATTCCCCTCAGACCTTTAAGAAACTTAAGGAAAGTAGTTAAACATTACAGTCTTCTACTCACACACACCCTTCAAAGTCTCCCCTCCTCTCGTGGAACCTCTGGTCTTTCATTCTAACCGCATGTTTAGAGTGAACTGAAACTTACGAAAGGGCAGACGGCCCTGTCTTTAACAATATCCTTCAGATGTGTGTCCAACACAACTCTGTTGGACATGTTATATTAATTGCTATCAGCATCATGTTTCAAGACACAACAGGAGTTGTCTTTTCTTCTTTACGTGGCTATTTGTTCACCTTATTCCTAATCTTATATTTGTAGCTATCAAGGGCAAGAATCTCTTTGAAATTATTAATTTTTATACTTGTTGAATAAATAAGTAGATGTTCATTCCCACCTAGTTATTAATTAAAGGTAGATTAAAATTAGTAGGCCATAGTCCCTACTCCAAATGACTTGACTGATTTTGTTGACCTCTCCTGGAAGGCATCACCCTACCTGTGGAATGGGGGGAGATGGGATGAGGAGGGTAGTGGTGGGGCATGGGAGGGAGGAAGAGAGAACTGGGGTAGATATGTAAAATAAGAAAAATATGAATAAATTAAAAAAATTAGTAAGCCAGCTTATTCATTCAGTGTTAAATAACTGTGTGCTGAGTTTTTTGTTTTTTGTTTTTTTGTTTTTTTTTTGCTTTTTGTTTTTTAGAATATAGTGGGAATAAAAAGACATAGCCTATGTTTTTCAGCTTGATGTGCGTATGTGTGTTTATTTGAAAAATCACAGAAATAGAGAATTCTTTTCAAGTTTTGGTGAGTGCTGTCAAACAAAAATGTGCGGCTTGGTCAGATGGCATAGTTGGTATTAATTTTGATGACAGTGATGGGTACCTCAGGTTAGGTTATTTAATTTGAGCCCTACAGGGTTCATCAGAATGAAGGTAGGCCAAGAATTCAAAACAAAATAAAATAAAACAAAACAAAAAGCAGGTGCAGACCCCATTAAAATGAAAATCTGGCATTTCTGGGAAATTCTGAATGAGATAAAGAAGGGAAATGTGCCATGCAGTTGTGACTTGGGTAGACAAATCAAGCCCACGAGCATAGGAAAGGATGCTATCTACTGAAGGGAAGGCACAGCAGGCAGATTGATTCAGTTTCACTCATAGATGGTAAGTTCAGGAGTAGTTCTACGACCCACAGAAGTCAAAGCCTCAACCTCAGCCTTATGAGCAGTGTGTAAATTCTAGTGCACTCCGTGAAGACATGCTTATGAAAACAGAGTGTTACCTGCTGATCTGAGATGGGTTTCACCAGATGAAGCTGTGTTGGAAGGGCAGCCCACTGCTCTGTGGAAACATTCTGGTGCAATCCTGGCCATTTGGGATAACCTAATAGTGAGGAATCTGTCCTTTCAGTGAGAAACCATGGCAACATACCACTTAGAAGTCACACTGTGTAATCTGTCTGCTCTTTGGTTAGTATTTTGCAGTTCAGTAATAATCATCTTGTCTAATGGGAGTATGCAGCAGGTCAGGTGGACTTAAGCCTGTGGTAGTGCAGCACTCCCTCTTACCAGGGGAGTGGGGTGGGATCTGGTCCTGGATCAGAGAAGAAAGCAGGGCTAGTAGCTTTGTTTTCAGTCTATTTAATGTCTATTTCAGACTATTTAATGTCAAAGTACAAATGATGGAAACATGATTTATAGAGTTATTATAAAATAAACTGCCCTGGATACAATTCTTACTAAGCTGCAAGATTGATGTTCATTTTTTTTTCATCCTACCATATTATTTTTATAACTTCAGGATACACATTCTTTTTCCACTTTAGATACAAAATTATAGTCTGTAAACTCTTCAGGAATTACACAGAGGATACAGGAGGCTGAGGCAGCATAGAGATATCTGGGTCAAAGCCAATAAAGGATCAAAAATACATAAGCAAACAAATAATTTCATAGAGGATTTCTTGTGTTTGCTGTGTAATATAGAGAGCTAGCCTGGTGTACCCAGGAGCAAAAGGGTTAAAAGATTTTGCTAAAATGAAAGGGAGAAGGAAAAAAAAAAAAAGGAGAATGGCAAGGTCATTAGGAAAGAAGTTTCAAAATAGCTGTTCACAGCCTAAATTCAGTCTCTGGTAGAGAATGAATGGAAGGCCACAGAAAGAAAGTAGAAGAAAAACGAGAGAGAGAGAGAGAGAGAGAGAGAGAGAGAGAGAGAGAGAGAGAGAGAGAGAGAGAGGCCTCCTGGGTTTCCGTGTTATTAAGACTAATTTTTTTATCTTAATGTCCACTTTCTTTTCCTTTTACAATTGTAAATGGACTATTTTTCCCCATTAAAAAAACTACCTACAAGTTTATCAGGTCTTGCCTTTCTTTGTTTTTGGTATTTGTTACTTCGCCACAGTGCAATTTTGTCAAGTAGCTAAAGCAGGTTCTCTCTAATGGCTCTGGTGGAATGTGTCCAGATCTATCAGTCTCACCCCTTGTCCAGGAATTCTCCTGGCTGCTAGAGATATATCTACTCGACAGCTTTCCCTGTTAGTTCACATTCACTTACTGGAGCATGATCCTATAACACAGGATGAGGGTAGCCAGTGGATGTTATTGGAGCACAAAAGGGTCATTGAATAGGCGGTCTCCACCAAGGGTCTGAAGAAGCAGAAGGGAATGGCCAAACTCCTGGTAAAGATGTCCTGATGGATCTATCATCTTTTGGTTCACCCTTTTATTCACCCTTTTATTCTCTGAGCAGATGTCCAGGTTTCATGCTCAGCAATTCATCATAGAGCTGAGTCCAGTTCCTACCTCCAAATAACTTATAGTCTGACATTAAAAAAAAATACAAGTGGCCAGGCAGTTGGTGGCCACTAACACACCATCAGTCCCAGCACTTGAGAGGTAGAGGCAGGCAATCTCTATGAATTCAAGCCAGCTTGGTCTATAGAGTGAGTTCCAGGACAGACACGGCTACACAGAGAAGCCCTGTCTCAAGAAACAAACAAACAAACAAAAAATTACAAGTGCATTACAATGTGATGAGCACTTGGAACTTTAGGCATGTGCGTTTGTGTGATAAATGTCTCCTATATTAGGCTCTGAGATGTTATAGATTGTTACTAGGGCATAGCACCTCTTATCATAACTGACAGTTACCTAGATAGAGACATATTACACTTTCCCAAGTCATTCTGGAGGTTTTCTTTCCATGCTTCAAGAAGCACAAGATATCGGAGGCCAGTTTCATTCTGCAAATGGGTTTCTGTTTCGCCACTGTCACTGCCAACCTTCACCTTTCCTTTCTGATGCTTTAACAAGGAGACAGCTTTGGTGGGCATTGCGGCAGCTTGCCTTGCATATACAGGCCTCTGTGACTTGGCTAAATTTAACAGCAGAGAACATTTCACACTCTGCTTGCTGCTTCTTGCTTCTTGCTTCTTGCTTCTTGCTTCTTTTTTTTTTTTTTTTTTTTTTTTTTTTTCTGAGAGGGGTCTTGCTTGCTAAGTAAATTTGGCTAACCTGGAACTTACTATGTAGATTAGACTGGCCTTACTTGTAGCAATCCCCCTGCCTCTGCCTCCCTAGTGCTGGGATATCAGGTGTGTGCCAGCATTCCCAGCCTCACACTATTCATTTGTACAAGCCAAGGAGAAAATTCTATTTCTTCCCTCATCAGATTCATGCCTGATGCAAATACATTTGAGTAGTTTATTTATTGTCCTTCCAGAATCCTGTAACTGTCTTTAAAATTGGGAGGCTACTCATTTGTAGCCATTTTTTTAGCAAAGAAACCAACCAACAAGATTGTAGTGAAGGGGTTATGAAGACCAGAGTGATTTTAGTGTATGTGATGCTGAAGTGAACACGAGGACCAGAGGGATTTTATTGACAAGGGAGCCGATGCTTAAAACAGAGCAAGCCTACTGTCTTTTCCCAACATCTACCAGATGAGGGCAGTAGAAGAACACAGTTTACATACCTGGAGCCACACCAATGCAAGTGTTGTATTGTACTGTTTCTATTAGGGACAACAGCAAGATTTTTCAAAAATGATTTTTACATATATTTCTAGGGAAGGGAACTTCTAGAATCTTCTGGAAAAAATATGATGTCTTCTCTCCTACCCACCTCCCCCAAACAGGGTTTCTTTGTGTAGCTCTGTAGCTGGCCTCAAACTCACAGATATCATCCTACCTCTGCCTCCAGAGTGCTTAAAAGTATCATAGCTTTAAGGATGGATTTAATCTCTACTTCTGGATACTAAAAGAGAAGTTGGGTGTTTTGTTGTTGTTGTTACTGTTTCTGTTTTGTTTTGTGAAAGTTTGGATAAAGGAAGTTTGTAGGAAGCTGGGAAAAATACCTGGCCTTTGTCCAGGTTCTGCTTTGGGAGAGGTTTGTGAAGGGTTGAAACTGACTATTTGCAGAATTTGGCGTTCTCCTCTGGGCCTCCTGACAAGAGGCAGCTCACACTCAGCAATCCTTCAAATAGGAGTCTTGAGTCAGCACTAATTTAGCATATTCAAGGACACTGATGGCTAGTTTCTTCACATGAGGAATGGGGAATCTCACAGGTGTGGTAAAACAACACAGAGAGGGCTGAGTATATGTCTGGGAGCAGGGGCAGGTCATACCATCTCCCTAGACTTCAGGGCAGGCTGGAGAAGATAATCCTCAGGCCTTTGCAGGTTTGGATAGCTCGGCTTCTACAAACCAGAGTTCAGTTTTCAGCAACCATGGCTAGCCTAGCATTTTACACACTGGGGTGTGTAAGGGTTCGCACCACATGCTTCACATTCCCTGTGTCCTGCCATCTAGTACTGGTTTAAGGCAGCTGTTACCAACCTTGTTCCAGGTGAGAAAGGATCAGAAGTTCAATGACAGCTCAGGTGGGTCTTCCTGCTGCTTCTGTGAAATGTAATGCTGTGATACGGCTGAATTTGACAAATGAGATCAATTCATACTCTTCTACAATCCCCTTTCCTTTCCTTCTCTTCCCTTCCCTCCCTTTCTTCCCCTCCCCTCCCCTCTCCTTTTCTCATCTCTCCTCCCCTTTCCTTCCCTCTCTTTCCTCTTTCCTCTTTCCTTTCCCTTCCCTTTCCTTTTTTTCAGACAGGGTCTTAGTAAGTAGCCCTGGCTGACCTGGATCTTGCTACATAGACCAGGCCGTCCTGGAAATGGCAGTAATCCCCCTGCCTCTGCCTTTGAAGTTCACATAGTTAGCAGATAGAAAAGACTCGATTCTCTGTTCCATTTCATTTTCCCCTAGGGCTTATAGCACTGTTGCTATTAAATTTTCATTGTGGTACTCAGTACCCTCTTTGTATCAGCCCCTGATGCTCATGCTTCATGGCAGGCCACCGTGGTGGCTCTTTCTAGCATTTACCTTGTTCTATTACATTTTCCAAATCTCCTAGGACCCTTTTCTTGCTATTAGTTTATTATTTACCCTTTAATTTCCTTCCTTTTGTTTCTCTATTCTAACCCATACTAGTCTGTTCCCCCCGCCACCCCCCCCCGAGGTTTTATTTCACTTATAATCCAGTTTATATGATTCAGTGTGTTGGTTAGATTTTTGTCAATGATACCAGCTAGTGTCATCTGGGAAGAGAGACTCTCAACTGAGAGACTTGCACCTTCAGATTGTCCTGTAAACAAGCCTGTGGGAACATTTTCTTAATTGATGACTGACAGGGGAAGGCCTAGACAACTGTGGGAGGTATAAGCCCTAGACAAGTGGGCGTGAGTTGTATAAGGAAACAGACTGAACAAGCCTTAGGGAGTAAGCAATAAACAACATTCCTCTATGGTCTCTGCTTCAATTCCTGCCTCCAGGTTCCTGCCTTGAGTTCCTGCCCTGACTTAGTTCAGGATAGATTATACTTTCTAACCCTTTCCTCTCAACTTGCGTTTGGTCACAGTCTTTATTGCAGCACTAAACAAAAACTAAGGCACTCATCATATTGTTTCATTTTCTTGATTTCTAAATAAGCTGGTTTTCTCAGCTACATGGGAAAGCTTCCATGTCCACAGGGCACTTTTCATCCCTTTTAAGCCTCTGTTGTGAAGGGCACAGAGTTAAGGAACAATTTAGAGATTGTAATATTTTCTTTTTCTCCATCATCAAGGACAAAGGTAGGATTTGTGTTTGCTTCCCTCTGTTGGAAGTGCCTGTGGTACTATGAAGCTGGTGTTCTGGGAGTAGGCTTTTGGGTCACTTTCAGCTCAGTTCTTTAGGTCCTGTGCAGGACCATATTTTTAATGATCCTGATAAAAAAAAAAAAAAGGTAAAAAGTTCAAGGATGGGACAGAGTATGGTGATGATGGAAAGAGTTACTAGGGAGATACTGCCAGGAGCTACAGGATGTTGAAGCCACTGGAAGCTGTGGGAATCCAGGGAAATTTTGTAAGGAACTAACCTTGCCATGAGCTTGATTTAATATCTTCAAATCTCATTTATAAAATAGCAAATTTCTGTTGTTTTAAGCTATTGAGTTTTTTTGAATTACATTTATTTACTTAGTGTGTATGTATATGTATATGTATGTCTGCCTCATTGTGTGTATGAGTTGGTTCTGCCCTACTGTGAGAGACATAGAGATCAAAGTCAGGTCATCAGTTTGGTGGCATGTGCTTTTATCTGAGGAGCCATTGATTTTTGTAGTGATTCCTCATTATACCGCTAGGAAACACATACACAGAGTAACAGTTCTAACTGAGCATACTCATTCCCAAGACCAAGGAGTAGAGTGGGCTTATACTGAATGAACTCTTACAAC
The DNA here is from genome assembly GCA_030556225.1 of Cricetiscus sungorus. Lineage (NCBI taxonomy): Eukaryota > Metazoa > Chordata > Mammalia > Rodentia > Cricetidae > Cricetiscus > Cricetiscus sungorus. The sequence goes on from JANBXA010000069.1 coordinate 22,314,298, forward strand.
CAAAATGAATGAATCAATCTTAAAGGAAGAAATGACTAAGGACCAGCTCCAAATGCTGTCCAGAATGTGTGTCCAGGACAGGACCAATGGGCAACCCTCTTAGGACTTTTCTATATTTTGACAAAATGAGGGATAATCTGAGGGGATAGGCTATTACTTCATGGTGTACTCTAGGAGGGGATGGGCTTTCTGTCTGTCACTACTCCTCCTCCTCTCCATAACAGAATTCTTCTCAATTATGTCTGTTTTCTAGATACCAACAGCACATCCAGCAATGCTGGAATTAACCCTGGAAGACACTACTTGCTTGTGCTTCCTGCCATTCGTGTCGTTTGTAAGCAGTGACAGGTGACTGCAGCTGGCTCTGCTTTGGCCACCATCATTACATATTCCTTTGAGTTGGGAAATGAATATTGACCTGGGAGGCATCTGTGGTTTTTGAGGACAGTGAATGATGTAGAACGGCTTGAGTTTGACAATGACAAACAGAACCCATGGCTGTTACGAGCTTTGCTGAAGAGTTAGCAGACAAAACCTTCCTTGAGATCTTTCCTGAGGATGTGCTGGTGAGATCATCTATCACGTCTACTCTGCTCCAGTCCTGCTTGATCCCATGGGACTTGGCTGCTAAATCAGAAGCCAAGGATGCCACGGACTAGCTGGAGGAATCACCTGGAAGCCTCTTTGCACAGTGATTAATGATGAAGGTTTCTGTTCAAGAGCTCTGTGGTGCTTGCGGTGTGACCTTGGGTAAGTCATTTAACTTACCGGAGTCATTTTCTGACTTACAAAATTGGATTGACCCCCATTTCTCATGTGCATAAAGGTTTTATCACAGTTTGTGGCTCATGGAGACTTGTCTAGACCTTTCTAGTTGTAAGTAGCCAAAACATATTTCGAACTAAGTGAGAGGAACAGGTCACACACTTGGAAATCAGAAGCCCCAACACTTAGATTTGGCATGTAAAGATTCTGTCATTCAAGGGAAAGCCACTGAAGACAGAAGACAGGCTCATATTTTGTAGAGACTGTTTAGCAACCATGGAGAGAGAAAGACAGCTTCCCACCTCCTCCCCTGGAATTACTGTCTGGCCATTCCTGGGTGACCTTATGCCCAGGTTCCTGTTGTGCATCCCTGAACTCCAGTCACTGTAATCTGAAGGGTATATGTGCTCTTATGTGCTCTGCTTGGCTAGGCCTGGGTGTCACACTGGTTCACACCTCATGTGCTTACAAAATAATAATAATAAATCATGCCAGCACTTGAAACAAAGAAATCTAATCAGGTTCATGATAAATTTATTTCAAGTAAAGATAAAATATATAATGTCGTTGGGTATCAGACTCTACCCTCTTCCTCTGGACCCGGTGTCCCATGCAACACTTTATTTTCAAGACTTCATGGTTCCCTGGCAGCTGAAAGTTGACTTTTTACAGGATTAAAGAGATTTATATATCACACTACACTGTCTTTAGCAACACAAGTACAGTCTTTGCCACTCATTCATTTTCTGGTATTAATTCATTCTTACCTGGTAACAGGTCATAGGCTTTTACCAGATTTTATCACTATGCCTAGGGAATGGGATTCATTTAGTATATTAATCCAAAGTTATGCACTTATTCATCTAGGAGCATAATAAAGTGTTGAAAGGCCTTGCTGGTCAGAGGTTTCATTCTGTCATGGTCTGGAAGCCTTTTTCCAAAGCTTGGTGACATGCGGACTCTCTCCACACCCCCTCTCCACAATGAGACTTCCTGTTCTCTATCTGACCTTATCTGGGGTATGTCCCTGGGCACAGAGGACTGACCTTATCTGAAAGCTGTCTCTAAGCCTGGATGCCTGATTTATCTTTAGCATGACCCTTGGCACAGTTCCCTGCTAAAGCCTTTCTCCTGCTGCACATATGGTAACTAAGACCTGTAGCAGGAGTTCTGCTATAGGACCCTGCTGTCACATAGGAAGCCTTATGATAAGAATGTGCCACTCAATGCAAATTAGGGTTTGTCCCCATGTCCCCAGGCTTCCCAATCTGATATATTCCTTATATTCTGGCATAACATTGAGCAGATTCACTTAAGTCACCTCCTAGAGGGCTGTCTCTATCTGACTCTGTAAATGGAGCTCTTGATTTGTCTAAGTAATAAAAACCCGGAGTCAGATGTATATGAAAATTCTGAGAGATCAGAGAGAAGAAGCAAACCACCTCCACACCTTACCTCCTTAGCATCTCAGCAGACAAGACAGCAATTAATTACCTTTTTCTCCCTGCACATATCCTGTTTCCTCCCAGCTATCTCACTTCCTGTTTGTCTGTGCAGAACTCCAGATATCTATGGTTAGTGTGGCAAGCACCATTCTCCGACCTTCAGACAGGCTTTATTTGTACAAACAAGATACCACCACAGTACTCAAGGCTGTCCAAACCCTTTTCCCAGTTCTGCTCCCTCCATTCTTGTGGATCAATGCACCATGGTTCCAGAAGAAAAAGCAAAACCACAGCTTTTATACAGTTCCAGGAATAAAGAATGGGGGATGATGTGAAATCTAGATTGACTTGTTGGGAAAAGGAGGGAGAGGCTGGAGAGAAAGGTATTGAACCTGCCCAGAACTACTGATTGTGGCATTCTGACTTCTGAAATATTAATAGAAACTAGGGTCCTTAAAATGGCATGCGATTTTCAAGGAAGCAGATACAAGAGGCTACTGTGCTATTAATGTGATATCCAGGACTACATTCTGTATAAAAGTAGATATGGAGAGCAGAGATGCTGGAAAGCCCTCACTGTTCCCAGTGATTTTAATAAGAAATGTCCACTATAGGCTCATGTATTTGAACACTTGTGCTTATTGGTGGGGCAATGAGAACATTATGGAACCTCTAGGTGGTAGAGCGTTTCTGGAGGAAGTATATGTCACTGTAGGTGGGCTTTGAGGTTTTCCAGCCCTGCTCCACTTCCTGTTTTCTTTCTGGGTTTCATGTGTGCAGAAAGAATTGTGATGAGCCAGCTTCCTGCTCTTGCCACCATGTCTGTGTGCTTGCTATGCCTCTCTACCAAGATAGACTATATCACTTCTGGAATTGTACACTAAAATAGTCCCTTTCTTCCAGGACTTTCTCTTTGTCAGGATATCTTATCATAGCAACAAAAAAGTAACTGATTATCTTTGTGCAGAGATATCCTCTGACTACTGTTTTTCTGGTGTGTTAAAGATAATTGTGCTTTCTACAAATATATTTTTTTTCATCCTGATATTTTTTATTCTCTATCCTGAATTTGTTAGCATCTTTTCCCATATGATGGTACATCTAGGTTAAACAGTATATCTCTTACTTTTCTAGAACTTGGGAAAACTTTATATCAGTAATTCTTAGCCTTCCTAAAGCTGTGGCCCTTTAATAAAGTTCCTCATGTTGTGGTGACTCCCAACCATAAAGTTGTTTTGTTGCCACTTAATAACTGTAATTTTGCTGCTGTTGTGACCTGTAATGTAGATACCTGATATTCAGGATATCTGACATGTGACCCCTGTGAAAAGTTTTTTTTTGACCCCTCAAAAAAGGTCATGATCTACAAGTTGAGAACCCCTGCTTTGTACTATTAGATCAACAGCTTCCTCGGTATGGTCTTTGCTTTTAGCTACTTTATGTTCTTCTCTTACCTTGGAAGAATGTTTTTTCAAATCCATTTTTTTCTCTTTTAAGCACTAAGACCTTACCACTTGCCATCACACTCTATAAATACTAGGTCCCATCTGCCTGGCTCTTCTTTGGTTGCTCTAGCAACTTCCATGTGTCCAGCTGCTACTCCTTTGTGGCCTAGTCTATTCAGTCAGTGGTTCAACAAATTTGACACCGACTTCAGCACTCAATTTCTCATTATGCCCATTTTCCTTTGTTTTTACTTTTAAAAGATTCTTGCTTTCCTCCACAAGAACTGTGCCAATTAGTAAGAAGCCTTTTAAAGTCATGGAAACACCTGAGCATTTTCTAACTGTGACTCTGACTTTGCCTTTAGAACAATTCAAAGGTATACCTGATCTAGAAGATAGTTGAACCTTGTTGAGAGAAAAGAAAAGCTAGTAAATAAAAGATGGGAAAAATGGGTCACATTCAGATCATCTTAGACAATTCCTTTAGTCTGGTAGAAATCTCTACTGTCTGAGTCTCTTTTGCTTTTTTTTTTCTTGAGTTGTTAAAAGGAGCTCAAATTTGCAAAGTGAGAGTGATAGTGTACTAGAAAGCAATAATTCTGCAATACAAACTTATCATTTAAAATTATTCTTTCTTGAAGACTTATCAATCTGCCAGAATAGTAAAAAACAAAGGAAAAACCAAGAGTTTGCTTCCATCCTGAAGACTGGAAACATCCAATTCCTTACTTCAGAGAGTTTGTGTAAATTCACTGTAATTCTGTCTTCAGCTAACTGGCTTTGGTTAATGATAACTTGATGGGGATGTAATTACTGCTATCATTTGAGTGAATATATCTACATTTCTGGAAAAGTAGGTCACCTACATGTTTATGATCTAGAAGTTATGGGCAAAAGGAAAGATCTAATTGCCCGATTTTTCTTCTCTTTCTTTTCTGCCTGGAGTTGTGCTTCTGTTTGTGAACATCTCTTTCTAATTGGATGGGTGGGGAGGATCAAAAGACAAGTTGAGCTCATCATTTAAAGGTTGGTAGAAGGGTTGTTTAGGTAATGTGGCAGACATATTTACAAGTTCTGAGATAGGTAAGAACTTCAAAACAAGTAGTGTGAATGTCAGCGGTGAGGGACAGGGTAGGCTAAAACTAAAGAGAATGAAGGACCAGGCAACTACCTCAGTGTTAGAATTGTTGGAAACCTACTAACCAGCTTAGGTGATTTTAGTCAATGTAAGGGAAAGCCATTGATAAGATTTAAGCAGGAGACTTCTACATTTATTTATTTATTTATTTATTTATTTATTTATTTATTTGTGGTCTTTAAAATATCACATTGGTTTAGTGGAACAGAATTGGACATTGATACAAATGACACCAAGAACCCATTTGGAGGGTAATTTTCATAACCAAGACAAGGGATTTGGTGGCATGAACATGGGCAGTAGCTATGGTGATGAGGAAAGTGTTAGGTAGAAGATATATTAGAAATAGAAGAGATAAGATGATGAAAGGGAAAGACTTGGAGGAATGTGGAGGAAAGCGGAGTCAAGCTTGACTAAAATTTCTGGTTTGAAGAGGAATGATGATACCATTTAGGGAAGGAACAGGTGGAGAACCTAAAACATGAAGTGTGGTTGGAGTATAGTAATCAGAATCCCACTGGATCAGTTTCAGAATGCCTGCCAGAAGCCTAGGGGAAGCCAGTTAGAGATGTTATCTTGAAGTTCCCTGTACAGAGAAATTAATTAAGGCCAAACAATAGGTGTAGTCACCTGAAAGGGTAAGGAAAAAAGAATAGGCATGGACAAATAAGCATGGTGAGGCTCAACTGTTTAGAAGTCTGAGCAAAAGAAATGCAACACATTATGTGTTCATACCATGCTTGCTGAACATTGTATCCACTCTCCCCTCATGCTTCATATTTCAAGTTTGTGTTTTTCATTCAGGTGCCTTTAAACACAGACCTAGATTTCCACCATCAGCCTTCAGTCTGCAGGTGCCTACAGATGGTACAAGAAATATTAGTGTTCCAAGGAGAAAAATGCACATACACCTTTCATTTAGTTGCAGAAAGACAAATTTGTTTTGTGTCATAAAATTCTTGAATGAGTATTTATGGCAATGATGACTCCTAAGACACCCTAGATATCATCTAGATTATTTATGATACCAAGCACTACATAAACAGTTACTGCACTTTAATGCCAACTTGACTGGGCTAAGGGATGTACTGATAGCGAACACCTCAGTTATTGTTCTATTGCTGTGAAGAGACACCATGGCAAGGAAACTTATAAAAGAAAGCATTTCATTAGGGCCTTGCTTACAGTTTTAGAAGATTAATCCATGACTATCATGGTGGGATGGTGGGGACATGGTGGCAGGCAGGCATGGCTGGAGAAGAAGATGGGCACATCTGATTTGTAGACAAGAGTAAGAGAGGGGGAGGAGGTAGGAAGAGGGAGAGAGAGAGAGAGAGAGAGAGAGAGAGAGAGAGAGAGAGAGAGAGAGAGAGAGAGAGAGAGAGAGTCTGAAATGGGCTTTTGAAACAGCAAAACCCACCCCTAGTGACATACCTGCTCTAACAAGGACACAATTTTTTCAGCAAGGCCATGCCTCTTAATCCTTCCTAAACATCCCATCAACTAGGAACTAAACAGTTAAATATATTAGTGTTTGGGGCTCATTCTTCTCCAAACCATCACAGCTTGTAGACAATATTGCTTGGTGATCTGTCAGGGTGTGTCTTAATGAGGTTAACATCTGGATAAGTAGATTGAACAATGAAAGTTGCATTTGTTACTGTTTGGGATGGACATCCTCCATGCTTATGGGATAATAAAAAGAAAACTACTCCACACACTTAGTACATGCATACATAGTCTGCTCAGAATGTACACTGTTTCTTCCCCAAATATTTTCCACCTGTTGCCAGTTGTATCTCTGATACAACTGAATGTGAAGCCCATGGCCTCTCTTTTGGGGAATACTGAGGAATACAATTTGCTTATAGTCTACGAATACAGTCTCTGGACTCAGACTCTACTGTGTCCTGACAGTGACTCACTTTTCAGTTTTATGAAAGATGGTGGATTCTGCTGTCACCCCCATGCAACTTTTGCAAGGATTCAATGAGTGAAAAACCAACAGCAGGGTTCTTGCAGGGCTGGAGGCTTGTTCTCCTTTTACAGTCTTCCCCTGTGGCTTTCAGGAGCTTAGTTCTTCAACTGTCTTTATCCACTGTCAGAAAGGAAGCAAATGGATGAGATGGCTTTTCCAGTTCCCCACTCAGCAAAGAGCTCCATCTTGGAAGCTTCAAACATGGCCCCCACATCTGATAAAAGCTCACAGCATCTGTGTTCTATCAAAGGCTGATCAGATTGCTGGGTTTTGAGATGCTAAGAGGGTGTGTGGAGCCACTGTTGGCTTTGCCAGTATCTGCGATTGAATAATGAAACTCAATTACGTTGAGGTTTTACTAAGATTTTTGCTCAGGAAATAAACTAATTCATCTCCTCATACACACTATTAAACACAGCAGTGATAAAATGCTGGTATCAGTCCATAAAAGAAGCTGACATAGAACTACCCGCAGTGAGGTTTATTGTAATAAGAGAACCTCAAGGTCATGACTGTCTTGAGGTACAAGGGAATCTATTAGACATGAAACACACAACATTGAGATGTAAACGTGGTGGAGTCTTGGACAGAAGAAGGGGCTTCAAAGAGGAGCATCATTAAGGACATAAATAGGTAGTAGATGCCCAACATGAAAACTGATGCCGTTTGTGTTTGCCATTTGTTTTCCTTTATTTTGGTATTTTCCCTATTTGCTTTGTTTGTTTGTTTTGACTTTTTTGAGAGAGGGATAAAGGGAGGGAAGGAGAGAGAGAGAGAGAGAGAGAGAGAGAGAGAGAGAGAGAGAGAGAGAGAGAGAGAGAGAGTCAGAACTGTCATTAAGAGGGGTTGGGGAGGGCTGTGGAGGCTCTTCAGGGAGCAGTCTTCATCTCTAGCTTAAATCCCGAAGCAGTCTCCCTGAGGAGTCTTGAATTAATCCTTAGAACGAAGGAAAGGTTTGGCTTTTTATACACTTTTGGGGTAGTGGGAAGTTTCACATCATGTAATTTAGTTCGGCACAGGTGTGTGACAAAGGGCATCAAGAACCAAGTTACTGGTTGGGACCCTAAATCAGGGGCTGCTGTTATGCCACAGTATAGAATGTTTAACTTTTGGTCCCAGGAAGATGTGCGAGAGGCATGGACTGATTCGGGCTTTGGGATCAGACCCAAGGTGCAGACCTGTGTTCACGGTCTCCAGGGGTGGGAATGTAACTCAGTGTTTTCCTTGCATACAAGAAGCCCTGGGGAGGATTCCTAGAGCCAAAAAAGGAAACAAGAATAAAAAAATAAGGACCAACCTTTTATAGTGTTTAGCATCTTCAGATTGTGGGTCACACAATGACCTCATGTTAATTCAAATGTGGAGTGAATCTGAGGAATTTTCTGGGAGCATTAGCCCGTGCTGGATAGAGGAACTTTGTTGCTGCCTTAGCTCTGACCAAACCTGTGTGCTTTACACTGTGCAAGTTTTCACAACTCCTAGCATGCATGAATACCCGACACACCCCAGCTCAGAGCAGAGCCTACTGCATGTTATTAATCCCAGGGTTTCATTGACTAGACAAAACTTTCCGCTCCTATAGAAATAGAAGTGTTTAATTGTGGAAACAAAGATTTAGATATGTTCCTATTGTCATTCTTCAGCAGGTAAGCATCAAATTTGTATGACTGTTGTGATAGAATGTTTAATTAAAAAATTCTGTTTGAGTAGTTGCTTTGATATATACATACATACATACATACATACATATATATATATATATATATATATATATATACATATATATATATGTTAGAAGTCTGTTGGCTCAGCCTTAGGACAGCATGTGCCACAGTTTCTGAACTGGCTCTAAGCAGACTTCAGCTAATGTGTGCTACCATGTGCACAGTGGTATTCTCAGCCTTGATGACCACAGAATCAAAGTTTCAATCAACCCTGAAGAATGGTGAAGATGTAGTACATCATGCAACATCAAATATTTGCCCGAGAGTTAGGTAGTAATATAAAAAGAAGCATTACATCTGCCTTATTAATATGCAAATTTGCTTTAAATCTTTCCTAAATGGTACAATTATACATATAGCAAAAATTGTTTAAAAATATCCCCCCATGATTTGCTGCCAGGAAATGTTAGATGCGTGTATGTATTTTATAGAGCTGTATACCCGGGTTTTCATAAAAATCACTTCTCCAGTGAAAGGGGGACCACATGTAAAAATATGTTTAAGAAGCCCTGTTGCCATGGGTATGTTTTTTTCTGGAAAAAAAAGATAAAAATTAAAGAAATAATGAAAGAAGACTATAAGACTAATAGAAATTATTTTTCTGACTCAAATAGAAAGCATAGGAGCGCTTTATATGTGTGAAATAAAAAAATCTTAGTGGCTCCTCAGGCTGTCCTTCTAATTGGAGCCTATTGGCTTTTGATGGATGCATTGTTTCTTAGTGGGATCAGACACAGCCCAACTGAGTGAAAAATTATTTACAACACAATGAAAAAAATATCTCCCCCAAATCTGACACCCTTGCACCTAGGATAGCTCAGAAACTTTTCTTTCAAAACTGTTCACATTCTCTGTTTATCTCCAAAGCGAAGACAGGCTGATCTGCATTCTGCAGTCGGCTGCCCAGAGCCTCTGCAGTGTGAAGATTTGAAATTGACTTTCTCCCTCGAGGGTGTTCCTTGGAAGCAGGAGGGGGAAGAAGAGTCAGCTAAGCCAGGGCATCTTTAAAGATCTTCTCTCTGAAGCAAGATACAAACTGTGCTCTTTAAACAATGCATTTCCAATCTTCTGAGCTGCGACCTTACCTACTTGAAGTGAATACCAATGAAATCAATGCTTCCTTGAGGGAGAGACAGAACTTCTGGGGCTACCAGGCAGATGGGAAAGGAATATGTGAAGGAAATAGTGGTCTTTCTGAGGTCATTAGCATTTTTTCAGATTCTATGGATAGGGAAAATGGAGGAATTAGTGAGATATTAACTTAAATCTTGGAAATTGTAAAAATTTAGGCTTATCACAGTATGTACATTCAGAGGTTTCTTGACAGAAGCACGCTCCATTTTCATTGGTAGGGTCAGCCTTCACACATGACCTATTCCATCTGCATTTTAATCAGCATATCCTTGCACCAGACCAAGTACTAGATGGGAAGGACCAGGTTCAAGTCTTGACTGTCAATGATGGAGTTTAGTGATCTAACTCCCCTGAACCTCTTTCCTTTTCTGTAAAACAAAAACATGGAAGAGGTTCCTGATCATTAAAACAATATGTACAGTTAATGCAGTATAGACACTCACTTGTTGCAGAGATTTAGTCTTCCTTTCTCTATCCCTATCTCTTGATTTTCTCTGGGTGTCTCTTTATCTGTCTCTTTGTGTCTCTGTTGCCCCTTCTCTCTCTCTGTGCATCTCTCCCCTCATCTCTGTCCATCTACCTTTCTCTTTCTCCCTCTCCTCTTTACTCCCTGCCCACTACCTTACTTTTCTTTCTCTCTTCTCATTCTCTGTCCATTGTTCTCCTGCTTAACCATTGGTGCTTCTCAGGAGCATCATTGCAACAGACAGTACTTTTGTGGGTTTTCTAATTATTGAAGCCTTGTCTTTGATATCAGAAACAAATCCAGAAAACACCCATATACTCATTCATAAATTAAAAGATTTTCCCTGCTATACAAATTTTGGTAATTTGAAGCATCATATGAACCCCTCTGTTTGGTTAATCAGAATTGTATTTTCCTCTTTAAAACCAGTGAAAGGAACAGTGCCACTGTGGATAATCCCAACTTACCCCACAAATGAGAAATATCTTTCTTTCTTTCTTTCTTTCTTTCTTTCTTTCTTTCTTTCTTCCTTCTTTCTTTTTTTTTTTCCGAGACAGGGTTTCTCTGTATTGTTTTGTAGGTCGTCCTGGAACTTGCTCTGTAGACCAGGCTGGCCTAGAATTCAAAGAGATCCACCTGCCTCTGCTTCCCAAGTGCTTGGATTAAAGGAGTGTGCCACCAATACCCGGCAAGAAATATTTTCTTACCACCGTGCTTTCCAATTGTTTTGAGTAGTTTCATGTTGAATAGAAACAGAAACTCCCAAATTGAGGCTTGCTGCCAATTTTCAAAGTTCAATAGTTTTTGTGGGAGTTACTTTCTTTTTTCTTTTTTCCTTTTTCTGCTTAATGTAAACATATTATTCATGGTCTTAGAGGAGAGATATAACAGACTTTTCCATAGACCTTGGAGTTTCTACTCTGGATAATGATCAATTGTTTTTCATTCAATTTGTAAGTATTTCTGTTATTTATGTTAGAGAAGTTTTGGTATTACAGTAGTGACTTCTATTTTCCTTTTAGAGGATAATAAGTCTACTAATTTGGGCAAATTATCTGAGTGCTTAATGTTCTGTTTGCTGTAAATTTAGGGATAGGTGATTTATGATCTGCCATTCTGAGAAAGATGAACAAACTTATTTTATGTGAGGAAGAAAAGAAGAAAGAACATTTGAGTGACATACTGTAAGTTCAAGTTTTATGCTAGACCTCAACTGATAATGCACCAATAAACTGGATTTCCAGTGCTTGTCGCCAACTATGTATAAGAACTCATTTTATTTCATGTCTTTCTCAATTTAGTTCCTAATTTTGATTCATCCTTTCCTCTGGCTGGGGTGCACCCTTAAGTAGGACTTTCTAAGTGATGCTTTGGAGATTGCACCTGAGCACATCTTGATGTTCCCTTTACAGATAGGAAGTAATTTGGGTACCAAATTACTGTATCTCTGTATTTTCTTTTCAAAATAAAATTTAGTGTTAAGACTTGGTCCAGCTTAGTTTTTGTTCACTGAATAATCTGCGTGGTTTGGCTTACATGAATTGTTTTCCATTAAAAAAGTCTTTTAAATCCCCAAATACTCATCATGATTCTAATTGTTTAGGGGTTATTTGTTGATTTTTCCTAGAACATGATACATGCATCCAACCTTCACTCCCATTTAATGACAGATGTTCTAGCACTAAGAATATTTCTCCAATGGATGGGTATTGAGTTTACCTAGAAAAATGGTAAACTCATTTTTAGTGACCCTGGAATACTGTATTGCATATATCATAAGATAATGTATTGTTTGAAAAGATTGCTTTCAAAGAAACACAGAGGATGTGGGTCACAAAGACACTGTTTTCTTAACAAGTTGAAAAATAATTTGCTGAATTAAAGTTGAAGGCTGACATGGTGGTGTGTGTCTATAGCCTTAGCTACTGAGTAGGTGAAGATAGAGGGGCAACTTAAGCCCAGAGGGATATATATATATATCCCTCCAACAAAAAAGCAAAAACCAAAATCAAAAAGTGGAATTTATTTCCTTTTCCTTTTGAGGGGTGATTCTGAAAGAAATGGTAAGTTCACCTAATGGAAAAGCTGTGTGCCATGTGATCTTGTTGAGAAGCTTTAGATATTGCGGTTTTATTGGAAAGATCCTTAGTTCATTTTCCTGTGAAAGGCTTTCAGAACATTGCCAGGAAGACTTGTACCCCAAATGGGAGAGACATGTAAATTCTGTTGGTTGGTTACTACACAACAAAATGGCCCAGTACTTTCAAGCCATGTGTATATATCACTTTGCTGAAACTAAGAACAGTAAGTAAAAAAGAAGCCAGCCTGTCAAACCATCTGCTTGTTGCAAAAAGGAAAAGAAAAAGTTTGCCATAAAACAGACTTGAAAGGCCCATGTCTTTGAAGGACAGCCCATAAATGGTGGAAATTCTTGTGTTTATAGGTGTGTATATAAAGAGAGCAGCAACAGAAATTGGTGCAGGTTTGAGTTGGGGAAATGGACTTGGCTGCATACAAGCCTTTCTTGGTATTTTTCAAAGCAAATGTTGAAAAACAAAATCAGTGCTCATCAGCATCTTTGTTTATGTTGCTGTAACATTTCCCATTTCCCCAGGTTGCAGTGGCACTTTTAGAGGCCACATACATCCTTCTTATATTTGTTCATTCACCTATTCCCTCACATACGCACTCATTCTCTTATCAGGAGACCTCTTTCTATGCTCCTATATTACATTCTGAGCAATTCTTGGTGGAGAAAACATAAAACAGACACTGATCTCACTCGTCTTCATTGGACTTGGTTTTTATCCTCTTCTGGAATTAAGCAAAGGGGATTGAGAAATTTATTCAATAGTGCTTAGAATGGGAAATTGGATTTGAATAAAAAAGAAATGATAAAACCAAAACTGAAACTTCTCTACAGTGGAGACAACCCTAGGGGTCTAGGGGTGGCTTATTAATTCTTAGAGAGAGAGAGAGAGAGAGAGAGAGAGAGAGAGAGAGAGAGAGAGAGAGAGAGAGAGAGAGACAGAGAGAGAGAGAGAGAGACAGAGAGAGAGAGGAGGAGAGAAGGAGAGAGAGGGAGGGAGGGAGGGAGAGAGAGAGAGAGAGAGAGAGAGAGAGAGAGAGAGAGAGAGAGAGAGAGAGAGGAAAGATCAAGAAGAACATATAGTCGGATGAGTTCAGCTACAAAATAGTAACTCCATGAAAGCACTTAGGTATAATAATAAATTCAGATATAACAGATGTGGCAGTGCATGCCTGTAATAACCAACACTTGGGAGGTTGAAATGATTCTCCATTTTCATATTCTCTGAAGTATTTTTGTTCCATTTCTAGGAAATTACTTCACAATCATCCCACTGGTTTATAAAACACACACACACACACACACACACACACACACACACACACACACACACGTTTAGAGAATAATTGAGATCACAATATGCCAATATGCTTATTTAGGATTTGTTTTGTTTCTTCTTTATTTGATGGTCTTTCCATACATGGATTGTTACACTTAGATCCTTTCATTCTGTGTCCTAGAGTACTGGTACCATATTTTACTCAGTTTCTCTTCCTTTAACCCTTTCTACATCTCTCCCTCACTTTATTTCTTCCTCCTTCCCTTCTTCCTTTCCTTTTTTTTTTAATCATCCTGAATAATGAACCCAAGATCTTGTGCATGTGAGGCACATACTTTCCCAATGAGCTTCATCCTCAGGTCTCACTATTTGATATATTTAGGGTGATTTAATCTTGTTTACATTTATAATCTGTTATATGAGTTCTGTGACTGGTATGTCTGAATGTTTCCCTTCACGTGTCCAAACATTTCTTTAAGCAAAAAATAGTGATGGACACATGAGCCTCAGCCCAGGAACTATATAAAAGTGATGGCTGCTATGGGAAAGCCAGCTCCCTTCAGGAGTGTGGTCCCTAGTAAGTTCACCTATGAATATGGATAGCACTAATTGGATCCAGCAGGTTATAAAATAGTAAAAGAAAAATAAAAGAACATGAAGTTGGGAGGGACCATGAGGAACTCCAGGATGAGTTGGAGGGGGAGAGTATGGAGTGAATATGATCAAAATACATTATATACATATATGAAACTCTCCAAGATTAATTAGATATATAATATTCAAAATGCTTGGTGCTCAGTGTAGGTCTGTGTTTCCCAAACTTAACTCAATTGCATGCATCCTCATATACACTATAGTATTTTAAAATTGACTAATTGTATTTGAAATGAAAGCTTTTACTATGTTTCTATTGACTTATACCAATAAGACATAGATATCACTTGCCACATTTCAGTTGTAACAGAAAGTGTAAACTTAATAAAATAAAATGTATATTAATAAATTCTAAGTGTTATTTGAGGGGAGGGTTCTGAGGTCCAATCAAACACTTTCTATTTTGATACTTCCCAAAGTGGAAATTAAAATATAATATGAATTTCTCTGTACAATTTTATATTTAATACCAAGTTCACATGTCCCCTAAAATCGATGAATGTGTCATTATGGAAAACTCCCATTTTAGTCCATCATGTGCATTGTATTGAGCTGTAGAAAAGCCAGGGTCGATGTCATGTTCCATTATTGCCACATTACGCCACACTCTGCTCAAAGACCCTTAAGCTCTATGCTTTCTGCCTAGAGTATAAGGTAAATTTCCTAAGACTCCAGGATCATTGCTTGATGGCAACTGGCTTGCAGAGGGTTTGTTTCTGTGTCAATATAGCTCTGTGAATATTGCTTTGTAGAAACATATGCTTTGTTGTGACATTGTGGCTTATATACATCTTTCCTTGTGTCCTGGTTATTAAGCCTGCCTACCTCTCCCTCTGTCCCTCCGTCCCTCCGCCCCTCTCTCCCTCCCTCCCTCCCTCCCTCCCTCCCTCCCTCCCTCCCTCCCTCCCTCCCTCCCTCCCTCCCTCTTTCCCTCCCTCCCTCTTTCCCTCCCTTCCTTTCTTCCTTTACTTTTTTCAATTTCCTGTATGTGTATGCATATGGGCAGGTGTGTGTATATACATGCCTACATATGCACATAAAGGACTAAGGTTAATGTGGGAACCATCCTCTATTTCTGTCAGGAACATGCTGATATGGCCATCTCACTAGACAGCAAGTTGGGAGCCTTGTCCCAGCCTTCCAAGGCTGAGCTTATAGGAGTAGTGTCAAGCTCACCCAGCATTTATGTGAGTTCTGGGTATATGCACTCTGATCTTCAGGCTTATACAACAAACATATTAATCGTGAAGTCATCTCCCAATCTCTGTTGACTTCTTTAATATACTGTTGATTCTTATGGGTCAAACAGCTGTATTCCACTGTATACTTTTTTTGACCCATAGCTCAGTTCCCCTTACAAAGTAGATACCTCATCAGTGTAAGGCTTTCATTATTACCACACATTAAATTTTAATTGCACAAAACTATAAAGCTATTTAAATTATCCTGACAATACCATTATAAGATATGTCTTTATGATATTGCAACATTAGACAACAACACTAGAAGATATGCTAGTGGTGGTAGGCACTTTGCTGCAAAGCTCCTGTTCACAGTTTGTTTCCTTAATTTGAAAGTCTAAGCTCTCATATATTTTCATAAACTGGTTGATTTCCATGTTTCTGAGGTAGTTCTGGAACACATTTTATCTTAATAAGAATAACCCATCAAGCAAAAAAGTCATCAGCTTCCTCATTACTATGCTCTGAGTATAGGAGAGTGTATTTTGTCTGCCAGAAACTGTATTCCACACTGTCTGATTTTGGAAAATGGATTGTTTTTAATGGGTGAGTTTGAGTGACTCAGGCAGAGAGCAAACCAGTGGCCTGTCCCCTCGGTTGATAGGATTAGATCTGAATGAATAAGAACACTCCATGGGCTGCAGAGTTCAGAAAAAAGTTTGCGGCATACACTGACACTCCTGAACAGCATTACCATTCTGTGTGCAGTACCAACTCTTTAAAATGCCATTTGCATTGACGATGGCATAATTGACATTGCTCCCTAAGGAACTCTGAGGATTATGAGGAGGTAGAATCAAAGAAAATTCATCTCTTCTGAATGTTTTTACTCTAGCTACAGAATTCAGTCAGACAAGGACTCTTGTTATCTGTTGATGTCATATTAATAAAAACCAAATAAGCACAAAATCCATGCATTGTCACAGTTTTCCCAATAGCCTTTTAATCTCATTCTACATCATCTTTCAAATTCACATTCACCAGCATTTGTTTGAATGCCTAATAAAAAATTTTCTGCTATCTGTTAAGATCATTCATGATCTATGTGCTCATATTGATCTCTCTTTGAAAACCAAAAATTTGTACCTTTGGCAACATCTTACCATTCCAAATACCTGTAGATGTATGTCAGAGAGGTGGTATACACAGGGAACCCACATGCAGCTTCTGTCTTAACTGAAGAGGGTTAGAATCTTTCCTATGAACATGACCTGCTAGAGGTTGTATTAGTCACTTTTCTCATTGTTGTAACAAAAATCTGATAAGCAATTGAAGGGAGGAATAAGGGCTTATTTTGCCTCACTGTTTGAGGGGGGCTTTTAGGGATGGAGAAGGCCTGGCAGCAGGTGCGTGAAGCTGCTGGTAGTATCACTCCCACACCCAGGAATCAGAGAGCAATGAATGCTAGCACTCTGCTCATTCTGTTTTATTCAGTCCAAAACCCCACCCAGGGTCCTGATCATAGTTAAGATGGGTCATCCTGCATCAGCCTGATAAGTTTGCTTTATCCTTTTTAATTAGTCAGAGACCCAGCTCTGGAGATGTGCCACTCATTTTATGAGTAGGCCTTCCGACGCCAACTAAAAACTCTGAAGAACCCTCTCACAGATACACCCACAGGGGTGTGTCTTCTAGCTGACTACAGCTCTTATCAAATTGGCAATGAAGATATACCATCACAGAGACTTAGCATCATTTGTAGTGCATTGCAATTATGCATTCACTGATGCCATCAGGGTATAGTTTTAAGATTTATTTTTATACTTATGTGTATATGTGTTTGTGTGTATGCATGTATAGCATGTGTACATGTGGGTGCCCTCAGAGACCAGTAAACAGTATCACATAGAGCTGAAGTTATAGGTAGTGTTGAACCTCCAGATGTGAGTGCTGGGAGATAAACTCAAGTCAAATGGAGTTTGAGAGCAGCAAGCACTCCTAACTACCAAGCCATACCTCTAATAAGGGTTTAAGTGGGTCTACTAGATCTTGAAGTTTAGCTCCTGCATAATTATTCCTTAGATTTGTTTCTGGATCATTGTATATTAGCAAAATTTTGTTAAATGTTTTACAAAGAACGGGTTCGTAGAGAAAACAATTTCTAAACAATATTTTCAAACAGTTATATGACAGATATGTATTTCCTTCAAGTATTTTATAGATAGGAAATCAGTTAAAATTCCACAGGGAACCAGAGTAGAAGCAAATTTATTTTTCTTGATAAATATCAGTGAAACCCATCTTCCCACTGATATTATGCTAAGTAGAACTTATCTGCCTTATTTGTGATACTTGGAGTTAGAAAACATAACCCAAAGCATTGCATTATTCGGAAGGAGCCCTAAGCTACCCAGGAAACACTGTAGTGTGCTTGGTGATTTGATACTGAGATTTCTCACTTTATTGCATTATGGCTTAAAATTGTTAATCTTTATCTAGTGTTTTTGACAGTTTATTTTATTGTAAGGACAAGAGATATATTCAAAACAACTTTAGAGAATTGCTATATTGTTATATTGTTGTTAAGGCTGAGATATAAAATGTTCCTCTCCTGCCAAAAACTCATGGGTTCAAGGCTTGATCCCTAGATGGTATTGTTTTCGAGGAGACTAGATCATTGGTGTGTTCACTTTATTAGTAGAGTAATCATCTGATGAGCTCATAGCTGAATGGACTATTGGGAGATGAGGCCTGCTTATAGGAAAATAACTGGCAGCATGTGTTTGTCTCTGCCTCCTCTCTCTTAAGATAGGGTCTCTCTATGTAACCTTGATGTTCTGGGAATTCACTATGCATATCAGGCTGAACTGAAACTCACAGAGGTCTGCCTGCCTCTCCTGAGTGCCGGGATTAAGAGCATGGGCCATCAGCCACCACTAGGTCTTGCACTCTTAGCATTTCATCAGTTATGTATCTTTCCATTGCCCGGTGCCAAAAGGAGCTTCTCTGACCAGGGTTGAGAGCAGCCCAGATATATGAGTATAAACATAAATAATAAATACCTAGAAGGCAATTTGACAGCATGGTTGTTTAGCAAAATAATAATAGTAGTGTCTGCCACAGGGCATATGACCTCCTAAGCCATGGGTTTTTGGTCAGGGTTATAGCACCAGGTATGAAATTGCCTTCTATGAATCAGGTCTCAAATCCAAACAGAATGTGGTTAATTAATCTATAAGAGTTGTGCCCTTTTGTACCTGTGAACACATCTTGTCTAGAAGGTCAGTTTTGTAGCATTCAGGGTCTAGTGCTGGGTGAGACCCTGAATGCCTCTTCTCCCCAGCAGTCCGCATGTACTTTATGATACTATAAAAGCTAGCCAGCAGGAAGTAAGCTTTCCAGTCAGTTTGGGATTGATTTCTCTATGTTCAATAACCAAAGCATGTGATTCTTCAGCAATTGAGTCTTACCATGAAGTTATGGTGGGTAATCAAGAGTGATAGCAATAGCCTGTCTTGTTTTGAAGCCTCCTGGAGCCTCCCTAACTAACAACTCATAGGAAGGTATGCCTTGAACTGCAACTTTTGTTAATGATCAATGAAGGTATTACTCATTCATGTGGGACACCGGCCTGATTGTATTTTTAAAGTTGTATTTGGAAATTAGCTTACTCATTACCAGTGTTGTACAAGTCTCCCCCCCCCACATCCTTAGTTTAGGTTAGTTCACCTACTGTCCCCTCTTTTCACCCTCCCCCAGATCCTATCCCTTTGAATCCTTTAGTCCCCAGTATTTCCCCTCTTCTGTTACATTATATGTAATCTACTACTTTTCTAATTCAATTTCTAACATGGGTTGTGAGACAGCAGGCTTCTGTAGAGCTTTTTCATGTACTATTCCCCTGGGTTAGATGCCCTGTCCCTGATTTCCCCTCACAGTCCTGTGATGTCCTCATTCAAGCCTCGTGACTCCCAATACTCCACTACTTACCTTCATCTTTCTTCCATAACATATGCACCCTGCCAATGCCTCCTTTCTAGTTTCCTGGCTCCTATTTGTGCACCAAGTTAAATATACAGAGCAAAAGAGTATGCATGTGAGTGAGAACAATTTTTCTTTCTGGACCTGGACATCTACAGTATAAATTTTTTTTTCTAGTTTCATACATTTATCTGCTGGTTTCACTTTTCTTTTTTAGCTGTATATCCATTACATTTTTTTCTTATCCACTCGTCTGTTGATAGATGTCTCATGTGATTCTGTCTCCTAGCTATTGTGAATAGAGGGGCAGTGGGAATGCAGATGGAAATGTCTCCGTAGTGAGATAAAAAGTCCATTGTGTGAATGTCTAGTGTGTTATAACTGAGACATGGCAGGTCTATTTCTAGCATTTTCAGAAACTGCCAGACTGATTTCCAATGTGGCTTCTCTCCTTTACACTCCTGCCAACGGTCTATAAGGCTTTACCATGTCCACATGAGTTTTTTCAGTCATTTGTATCCCTAATGGTAACCCTCTGACTGGGATGGGATGGAATCTAAAATATTTTTATCATATATTTCCCTAATGGCAAAGGATGTTGGAAGTGTTTCCCAGACATTTGTATTTCTCATTTTGAGGATTATATGATCAGTTCAATTGCCCAATTTAAAATTAGAAAGTTTTTCACTTTAATGCACCTTTTTTTTTCTTTCTTCATACATTCTAGATAGTAACCTTTTGTTGGATGACTACCTGGAAGAAGCGTTTCTAATGTTTCGTAAGCGCCCATTCATTCGCTAACTTCAGTTTCCTTTCCTGTACAAAAGCATGTTATTTTCATGAGATCCCATTTGTTGGTCATTGGTCTTATTTCCTGTGCTCCCAAAGTCTTATTCAGAATGTCCTTATTTGTGTTTGCAAGTTGAACCATACTTTTTATTTACTTTTTCCTCTAGCAGTTTCAGGGCATAAGATCTTATATTGAGGTCCTTAATCTACTTGGAAATGAATTTTACGAATGATGATAGTTAAGGTCCTCCTTTCATTTTTCTGTATGCCAAAGTCTAGATTTCCCAGTAACATTTGTTGAAGATGTTGTCTCTTCTTCATGTGTTTTTTGACATCCTAAAAAAAACCCAGGGAAATACCATTGTGTAGACTTCTGTATCATCAAATCTGTTCCACTGATTGTGTGCCTGTTTTATGTCAGTGTAGAGGAATAAACAAAGCCAAACCTAACATAATAACTTTCACAATATTGTCAGTTATATTCTTTAACATCTTCACCAAATTTTAAATATATATTTTAAATTGTTGTTTATTTGTTTCAGCCAATTGTACTTTCTTATTACAGTATTTTATTTCTTTTCTTTGCTCGTATTTCACTATGGGTAACTATTCTATTCTGTTGTGACATTTAGCAGTGTTATAAAATTTATAGTTTATTTCTCCATCTCACTCACCTTTGAGAGAATACTCTTCTCTAAATTTTCCAGGGTGATGCTCTCTCTTTAGTGGTCTGTATATGTCAATCATCCTCAAAGGGTGCTTTTATCTTTATGCTTCCGTCTCTGTGTCTGGACATTTTAAAGAAGGAGATAGTTAGAGGAGTTGTCGGTTGCCTGCAAAGATTTATAGTTTTTTCATGGCTCTTCCTTCTGCTTGTTAAATTACAGAATCAAATCTCCAACACAAATACTTTTCATTCCTCAGAGCTTTACATATTAAAAAGTATTAATGTTTCTTTTTTAATCCCACCCTTGACGTTTTTACTTTTCATCAGGTTTTCATGAACAAAAAGCTATAACCATTTCATGAATTTTGTTCTAGAGCCCCCTTCCTTTCTGTTTTATTAATTGGATTTTTCTTATTTATTTTATATTTGGATCGCAGTTTCTCCTCCCTCCTCTCTTGCCCTCCCTATGGCTTCCCTTCTACCTGCCCCATCCATTCCTCCTGTTTCTGTTCAGACAGGTGCTGGCCTCTTGAGATTCTGCATACACCTAGAGGGACCCTTTCATTCTGATCCTTATTTTGCTTACCATTGTTTGTGTTTTAAGGTCATTGTTCCTCCCAAATAGATGGCTGTATTTGGAAATAGCTTTAGATACAACAGAACTAGGATGAGGTCATATTGGACTAAAATAAGCCTTAATCCAGTGTCTTTATGAACATAGATGAGTTTGGAGAAAAACATCAGAGGCAAGACCTTTAAGTCTGATTGGGGCAGAGGCGAGCTGCCCCATGGATACCTTGGTTTCAGACTTCTAGGTCCCAGAACTTATAGAACATGAGTTTTTATTATTTAAATACAGCTGGCTTATTTTGATTTGCTGTGGAGGCCGTAGAGATCTAGCATAATGCCCTATGGAGGCTTATTGTTGAAAAGCAAAGTGACAGCTGGACTTTTGGCTGAACAATTCTAGAAATTCAAAGGTCTAGTGAAGGGAGGTGTAAGGAGACAGGAGTTCACTCACCCCCAAATAACTACCCACCAGTCTTACTTATCGGTACACACCCTAAACTTAACCTGGATTTCTTAGATTAAAATGGAAAAGGAATAAAAGGTGCTTCTAGCCTCTCCACTAATTACTCTTTTGATGAGTCAAATTATGGAAAAGAGACATTTTTGTTTCTTGGTCCAGTTTTATAATCCATACAGCTTTGAGAAATTCCTGCAAGTTTTGGCAACAAGATTTGTTCTTCTTACTTTAAACCCCTTTTAGTTATTATGTGTGAATATTTGGACATGTGTGTATGTGAGAAATTCATCATATCTCAATCAGAGATATTGATTTGAATTTTTTCATCACATTTGCAATGCTTTAAATTACAGCTCTATGTTAAGAAGTCCCTATAATAAGATAGTGGTGGCATCTAGTGAGACATTGGTTTTCTTGTGCTGAAACCTCAAGTGATATTGTCTCTATTCCTTTCTCCTATACCATGCAGCAAGTTTTTTGTATCCAGAGATTTCTAGATGACTCCAATCCATTACTACACAAATACTGCAGTCATAATTTTTAAAAAAATTAAAGAACTTAAAAATCTATGCTTTTCACTGAGCTAAATTCCTGGAATCTAGTTATAGAGAGGGAGGAGTGATGAGCAAAAGGGTTAAGACCATGCTTGAGAAACCCACAGAAATGGCTGACCTGAACAAGGGGGAGCTCATGGACCCCAGACTGACACCTTGGAAACCAGCATAGGATTGAACCAGGCCCCCTGCAAGTGGGTGACATTTAGAAGGCCTGGGCCATCTATGGGACCCTTGGTAATGGATCACCATTTATACCTAGTGCATGAATGAACATTGGGAGGGATACTGTCTCAGCCTAGACACATAGGGGAGGGCCTAGGCCCTGCCCCAAATGATGTGACAGACTTTGATGATCCCTCATAGAAGGCCACCCCCTTTCTATGAAGCATAAGAGGGATGGGGGTGGGGGTCAGTGGGGGACATGCGAGAATAGGAGGGAGAGAGGAACTGGGATTGATATATAAAATAAGATTGTTTCTAATTTGAATAAAAGCATCTTTGCTTTTAATATATGGGGTTTTCAGTCCATGATTATATAATACACAAATTGATTAAGTCAACTTAAAGAGCATTAGAAGTAAAGTCATGTATTAAAATATGAAGCCAAATAACCGATTAAAATGAAAGAGAATGTGGTTGGTTTTGAGTAATAAGCCAAAGGATATAACAGACAGAAACTGCTAAACAGGTGAAAGAGAACCGAAATGTGATATTACACTTTGCAATTTTTCGGAGTTATTCCAGTAACAATTTCTCAGCTTAGATTGTATTTCGAATATATCTCAGGAATTTAGTGGAAGAAGAAGGAGTAATCTAATTCAGAACTTTTTCATCTATTTTAAGTTAAAAATACAGTTAGGGCCATAAATAGACTATATATATATACATATATGTATATATACATATATGTATATATATGATAGCAAAGGCTATGCTTTGGCAATTTTCAAGACATCTGTTTATACAGATAGGACACATAAAAATGAGTACTAGCCAAGATAATTTGAAAAGCACTGAGACTGGGTGAGAAAAAATAAGTATTTTATTTTTACATCCTTACTGCTGTCAATCAATTCTGTAAAGGAAAACAAAGAAGAAAGAAACAACAAAGGACAAAGCAATTTATCTCTAAATGTTCAAAAGAGACAGGTGCTGCTGGTTCTTTGCAAATGAAAGAAGTTTTCTTTCTTCTCTTTGCTCTCTTATTTTTTTTTTTTTTAAAGAAGACTTCCCTAAGCAAGGGGAAAATGTGATTCTGATAGGCAATTCAGAGTCAGTGAAAACTGGTATGTATGTGAGCTTTTCAAATTATTATTAGTTGCTATGTCTTTAGTGCAAGGGTGTGTCCCATTCACTGTGTTTCTAAATAATTCTTTTTGTGTTGTTCAGTATAGATATACTTTGAAAATAGTGACTCTATTAATCTTAGCTGTATACCTCTTGGAAAAAACTATCAGTGGAGTTATGTTTCAGATGGTTCCCATGAGGAGCAATTGTTCAGAATGTTAGCTAGAAATCTAAACAGAATCTTGGCTATGCTTTCCAGGTAGGAGAGAAACAATGCAGTAATGAAGACTGAAGATGTTTCTGACCCCAAATTTCTGCTAGGATATTGTTGCATGGTATAGGAGGATCCAGAGAAGACTGAAGTGTTGGTAAATTTAAATACTTGTCCCTTACAGCTTTCTTCTCCCCACCCAGCTGTAGAACTTCTGGGCAAACAAGGTTGAACAAACAAGGTTGTTTTCAGAACTTTCTGGTGTTCAGTGCAGGTGCCTTGGCCCCAGGTGTGGGTGGTGCATGATTTCCTCCTATGTTTAGCCCATCACCTTGCTTGGGTGTATAAGCCCATTACTCTCTGTAATAAACAGTGATGGTTGCAGCAGCTTCTTCTTAACTTCTCCTGGTGGTCTGTTAAGTGTTTCAATCCTGACACCCTCTGCCAAGCTCAGTATTCTGACTATGCAGGTGCAGCAATTGGAGGTCCCACTGAGATTTGGAAAGTGAGGAAGCATGGATGGGGTCGCTTTGTAGCCAGCAGGAGTCCATTAGGGTAAACAAGGTATGGACAAAAATATGGGAATTGCTTCATGTAAGAATGAAATGTAGGAACAAATAAGAAAGATTTTAAAATAATAAGGAACAGAAATTACACGTAAAGCTGCAGTCACCATAGAGAAAGTTAGTCCTTGGTTTCTGACTGGGGGAGGACTTAATGTTCCTGATTGAGAAAAAGTGAAATCAGACCTACAGAAGAAGCTGCATAAAGAGGGTCTTGTCACTATTCAGATAGCCACTTTCTCTTTGTGGAGGTTAGTCAAAGATGTCTTACTAATAGACAAAGTTAAAGTGAAAAAAACAACTAGAGACAACCAAGGAGGCTTGTAGAGAGGTCCAAGAGGAGGAAACTAGTCAGATCCTCAGTAAAGAGAATGATACAAAATGGTTAACATCTTCTGAGTCCGAGTCAGAGGAGGAAACTTTAATAAAGGAAATTGAAGAACACTGCCATAAGTGGCTGCATTGTCATAAAAAAAAAACTCATAGGGGACATAGTTGTGAGGGTCTTTCTTCAGATAAGGGAGATGAGGAAATAGCAATAACTGTTAAAAGAACTGCTGCTGGATCAATCCAATTCATAGATTTTAAAGAATGCTTTGACTTCAAAATTTAAGTCTAAGGACAAGTTACTGGGGAAAAGGATTTCTATTTTTGTTTCCACAGAAAATAAAAAGCTGTGGATTCCTTCCAGACTAACATGGTTTGATCAAGCAAGACCCCCTGAAGTGTTCTAGGTGATCCAACATTCAAAACAGTTGGGAAGAGGCAGCCTGGCATACCACAGCCAGGATTTCTGCATCTTCTTAGGATCCCCATGACAGCACCCCCTACCAGCAGGAAGCAGTTTAGAAAGAATGACACCCTAATTCCCAAGTATTGTTTACAGAGAAAAGTGACTGAAAAAGAGGTTTTAAAAACAAAATTGGTAAAATTTTATGTCCTATGTGGGGGAATGGATACAGCACTGGTAGAGGTCTATTGTGTATTCCTACTGGGGTCCTGGGTATCAGTGCCTGCATCTGGGTTCCGCAACCAGTACAATAGACAAGTGTCACCTGACAGACACTCATGGCCTTGGCAGTATAACCTAAATCAGCCTAAGTATGTCTACAGATGCTGGATAAGTGATAACCAATGACGGGCAACTCCTAGCAGGATCAATGCCGCCTAAGACAGAAAATGATGAGAGCATTTCCCCATGATGGATAAAGTATTTGTTCCCCAGGTGACCTAAGCCAGGTATTGCTTCATTTAAAAAAAATAAAAAGGGAGAAACTGTTGGTAAATTTAAGTACTTGTCCCTTACAGCTCTCTTCTCCCCACCCAGTTGTAGACCTTTCATGCAAACAAGGTCAAGCAAACAAGGTTGTTTTCAGAACTTTCTGGTGTGCAGTGCAGGTGCCTTGGCCCCAGGTGTGGGTGGTGCATGACTTCCTCCTATGCTTAGCCCATCCCCTGAATTGGGTATATAAGCCCATTACTCTCTGTAATAAACAGTGGTTGTGGCAGCAGCTTCTTCTTAACTTCTCCTGGTGGTCTGTTAAATGTTTCAATCCTGACACCTTCTGCCAAGCTCAGTACTCTGACTGTGCAGCCGCGGGCACTGAAGAATCAAAACAATTTACAGAGGGAAGGGGATTCTCTGTGGATCTCACAGTGTCAGATAGCTAGGCGATGCTGTATTTGGTGAGTGCTTAAGGACACCAGCCTGGCACTAGCTGTTTCTTGTGATTTAGGTCTACTTCCGTCTAACAGGTCTAACATCATTGTCCTGGTTTTACAACTGGAAAGTCCAATTCACAAAGAAAGGAACACGGTAGAACTATCTTCATTGATTAGTCATTGAAAAAAGAGATTCTCTTCCTAGTCTTCATACAGCTCTCCTTTAAATTTTTGCCTGCTTGCTTACTGAAACTTCCTCCATTGCAGTTCCGATTTAGAAGTGCACAGGATGTAAATGTCAGTGAATCAGTGAGTGGACTATTCACACTTTCCAGATGTATAGTACTATTTGCAGAAGGTTGCTGGTGGACTCTGGTGGTCCTCTTTAATTTTTCGGATCAGCATCTCTTTTTCCTTTTTTGGTATCTGTATCCTGATTTGTCCTGGGGGAACTATTTTTGTCTCCTGCATGTCTGTCTTGGTACTCTGTATTTCCTTGGCTCAAGGGTAGTTATGGCACATAAGCTAGCCTGATCAGATGGTCTGTAGCTGAGTTAGGAATCTTGAGAGTTATAACAAAGACCTAAAATAAATGTAGTTTCTCATCATGATGTGAGAATTTGGAGAAGACTGGAAAGAGATATTTGAACGAACAGTGAGTCCTCAACTGTTTTGACGTGGCTCTCTTAAGTCTAACATGTTAGCTTTTTTTGCAATTCTGTGGGCTTTTCAATATCCTTCTCTCACATTCCTTGCTATCTGAAGAGAACTAAAATTTTTTATATACACATATATGTCATGTGGAGGTCAGTTCTATCCTCCATCTTCTTTATGTGGTTATGGAGAATGAAGTCCCATTGCTAGGTTTAAAGGGCAAATTCTTTACCCACTGAGCCATCTTTCTAGCTCCATAATTTCTGTTTATTTTGTTTGGGATCAGACTTAATGAATCCATGAGCAATTTATCCTGTTACATCAAACTGACTTAGTGTCCTGTCAGGGCACTTTTGGATTAAATAAAAGTCCATCGGGGCTTGTTTTTCTTACTTATTGACTAGATAGAAATTTTGTACTTGCATACAAATAGCCATTTGACACTTTTGGAACAGAAAAGTAGAATTCTATTTTGACAGAAATTAATTCTTTTTTTCACATAAATGGTCATGTTATTCAGTAAAAGGGAACATAGTCAAAATACAAAAGAATTGAATTCTGGTATTAGCTTCCTAATATAAAACCTTTTTGAAGAAATACAAGCATGTTGCCAATGGTGCAACTGTGGTGCTTCTATCTTAGGTGTAAACAACAGATATCTAATTGTTCTGAAGACCCACTGAATGAGAAAGGAATTCGTACCTGACACTTAAAGCCCAGCTATTGGCCCTTGGATGAACCTTAGAGGAGGATCTACTGCTGCCTCTTCCCTAACATATAGTTTCTATCTGTGTTCTAAATATTTATCCTTGCACCAACAGTTAAGTGGAACTCTCATACCTTCTCAATGCAGCTTCTTTTTGGAGACTATAACAGAAATTTGCAACTGGTCAAAATGCAGAGGATAAATGATTGTGGGATCTCTAACTTCAACTGATACACCTGCAATGTAACACCTCCATTCTTAGGTGTAGTTCAGTGAAAATACTAGGACAGGCTTTTAGTGGATGTGGATGCCTCTAGACAAGACAGGGAAACCACAATTTTTTTTTTGCAGTTTGTTTGCCTGAACAAGACAAGAATAATGAAACATGCTAATGTAGTTAGGGTAAATTCCACAAGGTCACATTCCTAGATGAAGAACCAAAGGTTGTCCATGGCTGTTGAAACAGAGAAAGAATCAGTTTGTTCAATCCCAAGTGGTCAGCTCAAACACAGGTACACACAAGTAAATGCTAAATGAATTCAGTACATTGCATACACATGAAAATATATACACACATATGCACGTGTATGAAGCAACAATATTTAAAGAAGAAGAGGTCATGAATTTCAGAGGGAGTGCCAGAGACATGGGAGGAATTGGAGGTGGGAGAGAAAGGGGTAAAGTCAAATGCAGTGCTCACACATGAAATTCTAAATCAACACACAAATGACCCCCTAAAAACCAGTCAATTCTATGACATTAGACTTTATCCCACCTATGTTTCTTACTAATGAGGATAGAGTCAGGTATTCTGAACACTGATTATGGGTTTGTCCTTGCTTATGTATTTGAGAAACATCATAAGGAAAGTTAATAAGCTAGAACCAGGAATCTTCTAAGAAACAGCAATCTCTAACATCAGCAGGCAGTGAAAGTGCTAGAGTTTTATTTAACAGCATCTCAGGGAAAGCAAGCAGGTGGTGGAGGAGGAGGGATGCAAGCAACCTGAATTAAAACTATGTTTGATATTTCTTAAGCTAGATTCTATATTTGAATGGCATGGGGGAGAGGGAAAGAAGGGGCTGGAGACTACTGGGAAAATATTCCAGAATCATCTTTAATGCTTGTATTGTTGTAGTGTTAGTATGACTGAGCTACCACATCTAGGTGAGTATTTTACAGGCTGAGAATCACCTCAACAACATAAGAGAGAGCAGTTTCTATAGCAACACTGGAAGCATTTGAAGTGTGACTAGATAATTCTTTGTTATAACCCAGGAAGCTGGGATGGCAATGTATTAAAGGCATATTTCATATACCCAGAGTATTACTTATTCAGGGTAAGCATATTTCTACCACAGCTTGTCAAATGTCTGATGTAAGTTATAGAGCATCAAGTACTAATGTATACCTATATCTTAATTAATTTTTAAAAATTTTTTATTTTTTTAAGTTTCATTTTACATTCCAACCTCAGTTCTCTCTCTCACCCCTCCTCCCACCCCCAGTCCTGTCCACTGCTCTTCATGGGTAAAGGCTCCCATGAGAAGTCAACAAAGTCTGGCCCATTTAGTTGGGGCAGGACCAAGTCCCTCTCCCATGCATTAAGGCTGAGCATGGCATCCCACCATAGGGAATGGTCACCAACAAGCTAGCTCATGTGCCAGAATTATATCTTGGTCCTATTGCAGCTGAGCATGGCATCTCACCCTAAGGAATGGGCTGCAATATGATAGCTCATGTACCAGTTTTGTATCATGGTCCAATTGCTAGGAGCCCTTCAGATAGCCCAAGCTTCACAATCGTCTCCCACATATGGAGGGTCTAGTCTAGTGGTGTCTCCACAACTGTTAGTCTATAATTGCTGAGTTTCCATGAAATTGACTTAGCTCCCTCTGGAGATATCTCCATTATGATCTTGATCTCCCTTGCTCATAAATTCCCTCCTCCCTCTCTTGGACTAAATTCCTGGAGCACAGTCTCCTACCTGGTAGTGGATCTCTGCATATGGTATCATCTGCTAGGCACATAAGCATCACAATTAAGTATATATACAGTACAAAGTCTGCCTTTCTGGATTTAGCGTCTAGTTCAAACACTTACTCCTCCAATCTTAATTTGATGATACATCTGTCCTCAGCTTTTCATCTTTAAAATTGAAACACATAGATTGCCTCCTCTGAATATTTGTAAGCCTTAAATAAATTAATATGTGTGAGTAGCTTAGAACAGTTGGTTGCAAATAAAAAAGTTCGCTATATATTAACTTGTAATTAGCTAGTTTTTCAGAGATGAAACAATGTTCTCCTTTCACAGATACAGTTTGATATCATAGGATGTTCAGCCAGGTGGTGGTGGTGCATCTCAGCATGTGGTAGGCAGAGGCAGGCTGATCTCTGTTAGATAGAGGCCATCCTGGTCTACAAAGAGAGCTCCAGGGCTGTTACATAGGCTGTGTCAGAGAAAAAAATTCCCCTCACAAAAAAAAAAAACCACAGGATATCCTAATAAACAAAAGCAAATTTAGCTAATATTTCTCGGACAGTTATTTAATCCAAAGCATAGTTATGATCATTGTATGCACTGAGTTCCTTATTTAGTGAGGGAAAAAGATATGCAGCTGAGTATCTGTTGCATAAATTCCAATCCAGCAGGGATTCACAGGGGGCCTGTTCTTTGCCTATTTTCTTTGATGACAGACACTATACTTTACATTTGTTTGATAAAACAAGATATATCCTGCATATTTGCACTTGCTTTGTTGGATTGCCTTGCTTAGCCCTCAGTAAGGCTGGATCATCTGGTCACTCAACTCTTAGCCCAGTTGCCTAATCAGGAATACCTTCCTTGGACAGTCTTTCAAAAGCTGGTTTTTCTGAGTCAATTTCTATCATTCTGTTTGGTCATCAGATTTCAAGATTGTTGAAATCAGCAAAAGCAGCAGCTTGTTACAGCAGGAACTGTTACTGCAGGACTCTTGTTACTGGCTGGAAGAATGTGATCTGAGTTCTATCTCTCCAGATGTGGGTAGTGATGTGATATTCTGAGCTGTCTGGAAGTGGAGGCTTTCTGGTAAAGAGCAAGGGCATGACATTGTCCCCTCCCTTAAGAGTTAACCTCAATGAAGGCAGGGGCTGGAGGGATGTATCAGTGGCTAAGACCACTGGCTATTCTTCCAGAGGACCTGGATTTGATTTTCAGTAACAATATGGCAGCTCACAACCATCTGTAAATCCAGCTCCAGAGGGTCTGGTACCCTCTTCTGGTCTCTTTGGACACCAGGCATGTATGTGGTGCATATACGTACATGCAGGTAAAAAACTCATATGCATAAAATAAAATAATAAAATGAGTTAACCCAAATAGGCTGCCATATCCATCTGTCATTTATGTGAATTCTAGGGATCTGAACACTTGGCCCTCATGGACTTTATTCATTAAGCCATCCCTCAAAACCTCTTCCAAATCCTTCTGATGGAGATCACAAGGCCTGGGGAGCTAAAGAAGAATATAGAAGACCTTGATGACAAAAAGGAGCCAGTTTTATTTTTTAATCCTAGTAGTTTCACAATTTATAATTGTTGACTTTAATTAACATGTTTAATTATCCATCTCATTGATTAGACTGAGTCTTCCAAAGGAAGTGGATGTTTAGTCTCCAGTTTGTAACAGGCACTTGGTGAGAGAGTAAGGACTGGGCACAGTGCATCAGACTACAAGAGACATTTTCAGTTTTGGTTAGGAGTCCTACCAAGATTTTAAGAAAAAGGTTGTTGAATCCCTGGAATCCAGTTGTAGAGAGGGAGGAGTGATGAGCAAAGGGGTTGGGACCATGCTGAGGAAACCTACAGAAACAGCTGACCAGAACAAGGGGGAGCTCATGGACCTTAGATTGACAGCTGGGAAACCACCTTAAGACTGACCCAGACTCACTGAATGTGGGTATCAGTTAGGAGGGCTGTGAAGTCTATGGCACCTCACTAATGGAACAGCATTTATAGCTCATATACAAATGGACATTAGGAGCCCATGCCACATAGAGGGATACTTGATTAGCCCACACACAGGGAAGGGCCTAGGCTCTGCCCCAAATGTTGTAACAGACTTTAATGATCCCCCATAGAAGGCCTCACCCTTTCTATGGACCAGAAGAAGGATAGGATGCAGGTCAGTGGGGAACATGGGAGAATGGGAGGGGGAGGGAACTGGGATTTATGTATAAAATACTATTGTTTCTAATTTAAATAAAAAACAAAGAAAAAGGTTGTTACTCTGGTTCACATACTCACGTCTGAACATTTGAAGCCAGGAGTCACAAACAAATGGTTAGTCCTAAAACCAGACACATGTGAGCAACACATAACTACAACATCAGATTTCTCTGTTTTAAAAAAATACTATTCTTTCCCTATTTTAGTGCTTTTATAGTCTTCTCCCATATTATCATCCTTTCTTTTTTTTACGTGCTTTCTCCTCTCACTGAACCCATTTTTTTTTCCCACCAAGTCTCCTATTTTTGTGGTTTTTTTTTTTTTTTTTTTTTTTTTGGTTTGAGGCCTACTGATTTTAACTAAGGTTACCTACATGAAACTGCTTTGGATGTTATTTACTTGAGCAAGGGCAACTTGCTAGTGGCTACACCACCAGGGATATGACTCTCTTTTCCCAAAAAAACTATTAACTGCCTATAGTTTTTCAGGAAAGTATGGGGCCTACAACTTCCTCCACTCTCTATGGTGGAATGTTGGTGGTCCAATTGTGTATAGGTCTTATGCAGGTAGCTACTGTTCTTATGAGTTCATGGCTGCAAATGCCATGTCACATTCAGAAGACTGATATTCATTCTTCTTTCCCATTATTTAGTTCTTATATTCCCCTCACCTGCTTGCATGGCCTCAGAATCTACCTCTCCTTGCCCAGTCCCCGTTATTGCATAACATTCTCTGACACAGTCTTGTCATTCCAAGACACTGTCATACCAAGACATATTGGTACCCTTCCACACACAGAAACACATCAGAATGCTGCAGTGTGATCCTTTTGCTTCAAAACCACATTATGCATTCCCCAGTCACCAGATAGGCAGCACAATCATGTTTATGCCACTGAGAGCAAGAACAGATAAGGTGACTTGTGGAATTCACATAGCTAAGAGGTATGGGCTTCCATTAATTGTGATAACCACAGCGTAATTTCACTGCTGGATGAAGGTTGCAAGATAATTAGGAAAAGTGCATGCCAGAATGCCAGTGCATATTTCTCCTAAATTAATACACCCCATCAAATGGGTTATATTAAAAACAGACACTGTATGATACAAGATCATTGATTGGCTTAATTAATAAGAATCAACAGGCAGAGTCAGGGCCTGCATTAACCTTGGCAGTAGATGAGACTCTGGGAAAAGTAACTGAGTAAAAATTATCTGGTGGGGAATAAATCTGTGCTCACAAATAGCTTTTGAAATGGAGTGTAGCTGCTGTGCACAGATGGATCTGTTCTGCTCCACACTGGGTTATTCTTCCCAAAGAATCTCCCTGTGGAGGACCTACTGAAGCTGGAGAATAGGGAGGAGAAGACTGGGATGCAAAAGAAATGAATGACAGAGAGAAAGAATAGTTTACTGACCCACCAAGGGCTGTATGTAAGGGACAGAGAATTTGAGCACCATATAAATGAGCCTAACAGGCTCATGTGACCCATGAGTAAGCTTTCCACTTTCTTTCTCAGCTCTCTGGTCCACTCCCTTGCTTCCTTTGCTTGGAGGTGATTTCTTTCTGTACTTAAAATTTTTATTTTATTATTATATTTTATATGTATGGTATTTTGTACACACACACACACACACACACACACACACACACACACACACACAGATGTGTGGGAGGGAGGGGTCATCAAAATCTGTCAAGTCATTTGGAGTAGGACCTAAGCCCTTACTCCTGTCTCTAGGTTAAGGGAGTATCCCTCCATGGGGAATGTGCTCCCAAAGTGCTTTTGTGCACCAGGGATACATCCTGGTTCCACTGTCAGAGGTCCCGTAGACTGTCCAGGCCTTCCAACTGAGGCTCACATTTAGGGAGTCTGGGTCGGTTCAATGCTGGATTCCCAGCTATCAGTCTGGGGTTCATGAGCTCCTCCTTGTTCAGGTCAGCTGTCTCTGTGGGTTTCCGTAGCCTGGTCTTGACCCCTTTGCTCATCCCTCCTCCCTCTTGCTACTGGATTCCAGGAGTTGGCTCAGTGTTTAGCTGTGGGTATTTGCAGTCAGTACTCTTAACTGCTGAGCTACCTCTTTGGCCTTTGAAGTAAGTTGTTTCCTTTTCTTCTACTTGTCCTGGGATGCAGGGTCCAGAAAATTCCAGTCATGACCTCTGGACTCTAGTAATCAACCCATAACACCATAAGGGTTGTGTGATGTTTAATTTTAAATTGTTAACTTGGTAGGATCTGTACCCACCTAGAAGACAAGTCTCTGGGCATGTTTGTGAGGGATTATATAGATTCAATTAACTGAGATCTGAAGACCCCCTCTATTATTCTATGGGCTGAGGTCTGGAATAACATATAAAAAAAAAAAAAAAGAAAAGAAAAGAAAAGGAAAGAAAAGAAAAAAGAACACTGAATGAGCACATGGATTCACCATTCTGCTTCCTGGTTACCTCAATCTTTTGCTGCTTTCTCTGTCATTTGGGACCTCCCTCTTGAACTGTGAGCCAAAAGCCAACCCTTTCTGTCTTAAGTTGGTTTTGTGAGGGTATGTTATCACAGCAACGGAAGCCACATGGAAGACAGGCGGTTATCTGGCAGGGAGGCTGACCTTGCAAAGATGCTGCGAGTCTCAGAGTTCATCGGTGGAGATGGAGTGACAACAGAAGCAACAACCACAAACAGCAGCAACAACAACTCAACATTTTCTAATTGTGCTAGTAAAAGGGCCTCTGAAATGAAAGCTTGGGGATAATGTGGGGGGAAACTTAAAAACTAAGAAAAGATACTGTCTACATTCTATTGCACCATATGGTCTTTTTCATAGTGCTCTTGATAAGACAGCTGTGTAGCCCAGGTGTAAAGCTTTCAAGCATTCTGAGTGCTTCAATGTTTCCCATTCTACTTTGTGGGGATTTGGGAGTATTTTATGTCTACAACTAGGGAGAAACTTTTGTTCTGGTTCAAATGATATTCTAGGAACTCTCTATTTATTTCAAGCACAGCCACTTTTGGGTTGCCACATTTAGCAAATAAATACATGAATGCCCAGCAAAAATTTAAATTTTAGATACATAGGCAGGATTTGGGACGCATTTGTACAAAAAAAAAAAGTTTGTGAAATTCAAATTTAGATGAGTGTCCTTCGTTTAAACCGAAAACTAACAATCTGTAGTTTGAATGCAGTTGTTTTTTAATGGAATACCCTGTGCACTAACAATGCAGAGGGAAGTCAAGGCAGCAATGTGAAAGCAGGCTTGCTTGCTCTTCCACACGTCATTACCTCCAACCAAGGATCTCCCTTTATAGTTGAAGAAGTTTATCAGGAGCTCTGGATGATCCTGGTTTTGGGCTGGCACACAGGCTTATGCTCAGCTACCATTTTTTAAAATTTAAATTAGAAACAAGCTTGTTTTACATATCAACCCCAGCTCTGGAACCCTCCCACCCTCCCCTGTTCCCCTCACCAATCCCCTCCCTCACTGCTCCTTAGGGAGGGTGAGGCCTTCCATAGGGAGTCTTCAAAGTCTGTCATATCATTTGGAGCAGGGTCTAGGCCCTCCCTCATGTGTCTAGGCTGAGAGAGTATCCCTCTATGTGGAATGGGTTCCCAAAATCCATTCATATACTAGGGATAAATACTGATCCACTACCAGAGGCCCTATATACTGCCCAGTCCTCCTAATTAACACCACATTCAGGAAATCTGGGTCAGTTTCCCAGCTATCTGACTTGAGTCCATGAGCTCCCCTTGTTTAGGTCAGCAGTTTTCAGTTACCATTTTATAATATTCAGGATCACCTGCCTAGACAATGGTGCTATTCATACTAAGTGTATAATTCAAGGTTCCCTGCATTGACAGAAGAATATAGTCTAATAAATCCTCTTATTAGAATGGCTTACTGATTATCATCTGACCGTTCCAGCAATGGCTGTTTCATGATAGAAAAAAGCCCAAGAATCCTGTAGTTGTTCAGTTCACAAGACTGGATGTCTTAGCTGGTTGTCTGTATACACCAGAATCCTGAAGAAGTAGGTTCTAATACCAGTGAAGGAATGCATTTACTAGCAAGAGTGAGGGCAAGCAAGCAAAGAACGAGTATCCTCTTTCCTTTATGACCTTTATATAGGCTTCCACCAACCAGAATTTGTGGCCCAGATTTAAAGAGACCCTAATCAGCTCAGAAGACCAGGATTTAGGGTGGCTCTTCCCACTCCAAATGACTCAGTCAAGAAAACCCAACACAGATGTACTTAGCTGCTTAGGTTTTAGTTAATTCTAGATGTAGTTAAGTTGACAACCATTACTATTCATTACAGTAGTGTAGGTGGGGTTTTTCATTGGGCTGGGACCACCAGCTCCCAAATATCCACACAGAGACTTATTATTAATCATAAACACGTGGCCAGTAGCTTAGGCTTGCTACAAACTAGCTCTTTCAAGATAAATTGACCCATATTTCTTATCTATACTTTACCACGTGGCATTATCTAGGTTTTTTTTTTGTTTTTTTTTTTTCACCTCATGTTCATCTCCTGCTTCTTCTGGCTCTCCTGTGTAACCTCTTTCAACCTATTGTCCAGTTTGCTAGTTTGCTTTTTATTAAACAAATGAGAGCAAAAAAAAATCTTCATAGTGTACAAAAGGTACAGTGTGCTTGGCACTACTATATTAATTATTAAGACAATCCCATAGACATGGCTATAGGTAAATCTGATGTAGGCAATGCCCTAATAAAGGCTCTTCTCTCAGATGAGACTAGGCTGGGTCAAGTTGACAGCCACAGCTCTCTTATTGCTTGTTGCCTCACTTTAGAACCCTTCCTTTTCTCCACATACTGCCCTCTTATACTGTTCTGTCATCTCTGCTTCTCCTCAGCACTCCTCACACTGGGGTTTGGTTTATGAGAGAAAGCATGTCATTCTGACTCTGGGTTATTTAGCTTAACACGCTCATTTCCTGTCCTGTCTATTTCCCAACAAATAACATTCCTCTTTGGAGCTAAATACAGCTCCATTGTTTATATTTACTATATGCTCCTTTCATGAATATGTTGGTTAACATCTAGACTGGTAGCATATCTTGGCTATAGTGAGTAGCACAGCAATAAACATGGCTGTGGAAGTATTTCTGTGGTATGCTGACTTCAATGTTGTTCCAGTGTGGTTGTGTAGTGATTATTTTTGGTTTTCTGAGGAACCTCTATACTGAGTTCCACAGTTTACTTTCCTATTGTCTGTGTGTAAGCATTCCTTCCCCTCACTCTTTCTCAGAATCTGTTTACTTGATAGTTTTTATGACTGTGAAGGGGTAAAACCTCAATGCTCTCAATGCTGTTGTAATTTGCGTTGCTTTTCTAGTTAAATAGAACAATACGTTTTTAATGGTCCTCAATATAACATTCAAAAGCAATCTTAATATTAAATAATTATTAAATTAAATTTTAATTAATTAATTTTTGGGAAACAGTCTTTCTAAGTAGTGCCAGCTAACTTTGAATTCACTCTAAATTGTAGGATGGCCTTAAACTCATGATTCTTCTGCCTCATCCTTGTAAGCAGGGTATGAGTCATCATTTCCCACTCTTCAAAAATTTCAATTTGGTTGTTTAGTAAAAATGATTAGAAAATTGTGGCCAATTAGTTAATTGAAACACTTATCCAAATGTGATGATTAATTTTGATTGTCAATTTGATGGCATTTAGAATCACTATGGAGACAAGCCTCTGGGCATGTCTATGCAAATTTCTAGACTGAATTAACTGAGATAGCAGACCCACCTTACTTGTGGCCAGCACTGGTCCATAGGCTGGGGTCCTGGGTAAATAAAAAGGAATGAGTTAATCATAAGTATTATCTCTTCTTGACTATAGATCCAATGTGACCTGCTCCTTCAACCAAGCAACAGCTACCATATCCTCTCTACCATTATAGACTGTACCCTCAACCTATAAGCCAAAGTAAAACTTAAAGTTTACCTTTGTCAGGTACATCAACACAGCAACCAGGCAAGTAACTAATGCATAAAAGTTGATTGTCAAATTGTTGGATCTAGAATCAGCTAAGTACCACACCTATAGGAGTATCTATGAGGGTATTTCCTGAAGGAATAACTGAGAGAGGAAGACTCTTAACAAAGTGGAAAGTACTTCCCAGAAGCAGGCTAAGTATAAAGAAGTCTGAGGGAAAAGCAAGGTTGCTTTGCTTACCCGTCTTTATTGCTTGCTGTTGAATATACCTTTTCTGATGCCTCTGATACTGACATTATTTGTTGGCATCCAAACTCACCTTCTTGGCTTTCTAACATGGACTAGAGATTAATAGCGCTCCTCAAATCCTCCAGGCCTTCAATGCCACATTGAGACTGCTGAGGTTTTTAGCATCATAGAATAAGCAGCAGTGTTCTCCAGGGTGCAGGCAACCAGTTTTTACTACTGGGGTGGGTTGAGTGAAAATGGCTTCTATAGGCTCACATGTTTGAATACTTAGTCTTCAGGGAGTGGAACTCACTGATAGGATTAGAAGGGTTAGGTGGTATGCATTTATTGGAGGAAGTGTTTCGGTCGGGGTGGGGTTTGAGGTTTCAAAAGTCCATGCTAGACCCTGTTCTCTCTCTCCACCTGTGGATCAGGATGTAGCTAATAGGCTAATGCCCTGAATCTGTAAGCAACCCCTCAATTAAATGCTTTTATGAGTTGCCTGGGTGATGGTGTCTCTTCAACAATAGAACAGTGATTAAGACAACTACTAAGCCTTTATTGGCAAGCCAATCTAATAAATCCCCTGTGTAATTTGGATTCTATCAGCTTTGTTCCAGAGAATGCTGACTGGGGATCTTAATGGATATGCATTGGTCCAGTATGGGTAGCTTATTAATAATTCAATTTTGTGGATGAAAAAAACCTTTTCATGTTATTTATTTTTTAAAGAATGTTTTTCTTTCTTGAAAATTCTGCACATTTACACAATGGTGTTGATTGTATCCAATTACCACTACCTTCTTCGAACTGTCCATGTCCTATTTCCCTCCCAACTTCATGTTCTTTTCTCATTGTTTTGATCACCAATAACCCCAAGCCCAGTTAATGCTCTCCTTGTGCACAGAGGTGGACAGCCATTCTCTGGGGCTTGAGCAACCTACCAGTGGTCAAATCTCGCAAGTGATTCTTTCCAGAAGTTAATCTTTTATGGCTCTCCTCCCCATCCACTCACTTTTACAGTCTTTCTACCTCCCTCTTCCACGAAGAGCCTTTTATTGTGGGAGGTTGATGTAGATGACCCACCCTCAGCTGAACACTCAGGATTATCTATAGTTGGCACTTGCCCACTTTTGAGTCTTGTCACCATCACTGCAAAGAAGAAGCTTTTCTGCTTAAGGTTGAGAGCATCACAAATCTATGAGCATAAACCTAATTATCCAGAGTGCAGTTTAACAGCAGGACTATTTAGCAAACAACAATAACAGATACCCGTCAGAGCCTACTTTCCCCCCAGTCATGGGTTTTAAACTAAGTTTACAGTACAACACATGAGATCTGTCCTGTGGCGTAGGCATCAAATCCCACCAGAAAGTGATCAATTACCCCTCTATAACTCTTATATGTCTGATGCATCAGTGGGCATACCCTGCCAGCAGGTCAGTGTTGTAGCATATAGTGGCAAAGCATTGGGTAGGACTATTCCTGTCCCTGCCTCCCCTGCTAGAGCCTGCATGGTACTTTTGGCACTCTATAAGCATCAAGAAAGCACCTGAAGTGAGTGGTGCCTTCAGAAATAGGGTCTTATTATCTAGTTATGCTTGGCAATCAAGAGCAATGGCAATAGCTTGTGTTGTTTTGAGTGATCCATTGACTCATTCATAGGGAGCTCTGCCATGTCTGGCACTAGGATTTTCATTTAATAAGCTATGTGTTTTTTGAGCACTATTTGTCTACCTATATATGACACTTTTCTTTTCAAATTTTAAAGGACTAACGCATTATATTTTAAGATTGGCTTTTCATATTATTTAAACAGGAAAAACAATATATAAAAAAGTGATTCAACATTTTCTGTATTCTTAAAATTTAAGTGTTTAGCTCAACCCTTTCTTAAAGAACTTTTTGGAGACTCGACATTGTACTCTTCTTATATTATCTACTTTTTCTACTGCTGTACTAAAACATCATGACCAAGTCAACTTGTAGAAGAAAACATTTAATTGGGTTTGTGGGTCGAGAGGGTTAGGATCCATGATGGTGGACAGCTGAGAGTTGACATTTTAAACTGTAAGAAGGAGGCAAATGGCATACTGGGAATGACATGAATCTTTTGAAACCTCAAATCCTCTAACAAGACCATATAAATGGTACCTTGCTTCTAGAATCTGTTGCTTTCTTCATTTTGTCTGTTCAGCTTGGCAGTAAATCCTGAAGTCTATCATAAAAAGAGATGCCTGAGCTCCTCTTCTAACACTATTCTCCCTGGGATGCTTCAACACACTGCTTTGCTCCTATTTATTTGTTTCCCCAATGACTCTGATGGGAAGGTGCCTTTCTCAGGTTGTTGTTACTAAGTTTCCGTCAACAAGATTTTCTCACTTTGAAGCTCATTATTTAAATTATGACTCTCAGTCCTCAATTCATCTTTTAATTTTTTACTTTTTGGAATTTCCCAATTAGTGAATTCTTTGGTCTGATGAGAGTTTTTAGTGGTAGTGTCTTGGCATTTGACCTGACTCAGGTTCTTTATCTTGACTGGTGGCAGAAGTCTCCTGGTATTTAATTATCTCTGAAGTGGTTGTTTACTTTCAAGATTTTCTACAATTATTGTTTATATGGGTATTTTTGTTGAATTTAAATGTAATAATTGTTGTGGGAAGCACTACTTTTTGTTGAACAATGAATTGATATAATTATTTTTCAAATATCAGATAAGTAAACTTGAAACAATTGATAATAATGAGTTTGGGTGGAAGTATGGAGGAGGTAAGCTGTTTCAATTATTATAGTGTTGTACAAACACATTATTTTTGCTTTAAAGATTTAAAGTGTGTGCTGTATTTGATTTGGAAGCTTATAGTTTGGGAATTTATTCTACGGAAACACTCAAATGCATTAAGTGCAAATGTATTTATGAATAATGCATGCACATAATTCATCTTACATTATATAAAACATTATATATGTGAAAATTGAAAGTAAGCTGTTGTCACAATACAGTATAGTACTTTTATACAAGAAATTTCTATGAAGTCACTAAATGGAATGTGGCACTTGCATTTACTTAAGTGAAACTAAGTGACTTTATACTTCACCTACAGAAATCCCTGTTTGTGTTTATATGTCAATGAACAATCCCTTGAAATTACTATATAAGAATACTTAAGTTTGTAAGAACAATTTACTCTGAAAATGGGGGTCTGACGGGGGGAGGGATGATATTTGTTTGTCTTTAGTAGCAGATTTTGGAAAATAAATATCCATGCATTTTTTTAAATGGAAAAAGAAGAAAAAGAAGCATTCTCAGAAAAAGATTTTGTTTTTTGATACGTTTTGATTTTAGACTTCACTGCAACTGAAAAGTCAATGGTCTTTTCTCAACCTGGGTCATGAAATGTTCTTTTTCTCAAAATGTGGCATAATGGCAGTGAGAAAGCTCAGCCTCTGCTGGCTGTCCTGATGCTGTACAGTGTGGTTCTGAATGACACCAAAGGACTTCTGCTGGACAGTCCAGCAGAACAAGCCAGTTTTGTGGTATAGGGTACAGAACACAGGGACACCAGAGGGACACTGCCTTAGACAGTAAGCACATAGATTCATACTTAGATTTTTGTCATATGATGAAGTAAATGATTCACCATTAATATATATTTCTCTGTCTACAGCTGAGTGTTGTTGACAGGACAACAGGTTGCTTCCTGGGTGGACAGTCTCAGCAGAGTGATTACTATTTATTGTTTAGAGCCATAAAAATAATAACAGTTTTGGTGATCAAAGTTCAGTGCTAAAGGAACTTTTGGTAGACACTCTAATTAATTGATAGATAGATAGATAGATAGATAGATAGATAGATTGATTGATTAAATCTTTTTCATGGCACTAGGGACTGGAACTAGTGGCCTATATATGTTAGGTCAGCAGTCCACTACCGAGTGGTATATCTTTAGCCTCTTTCATTTTCTTTTTCTAAGGCAGGAGCTCTATTGTTCAGACTGGCCTGGGACTCACTGTAGAGCTTAGTCTGCATCCCAAGCTTAGTCTTGCACCCACTTTCTAGCTGAAGTTGGCCTTGAACTTGCAATTTTCCTGCCTCTCCCTTCTAAGCAGGCATAGTTCTGAATTTATTACACTGAGCTTGGGCAACTTACCTATTGCCTCAAGGGATTTGAAAGTTATTTCATGCGTGTGAAACTCATTTCAAAATGAATTTATTTACTGAATGAATGGCTCCTTACTTCCTAAATACCTTTTCTTGCTTGGTGGCTCAGGCTGGCCTTGAACTGACAACATAATGTGAGATGCCCTCAAACTTAGTAGCATCTTGCTTCAGCTTCAAGAATTCTTAGCTTGCAGGTATGTGTCATTATTTCCAGTTTGTCACTTTAACTTTCTGGAGTGCTTGTGATACTTGACATTTATCTATGGAATTTTCAATTTAGTTTTATTTCCTATCATGCGTTTCTCCATTTCACTGTCAGACCCTTAAAGGAAATTGCTTCTTTCATTTCCCACTACAGCATGCCAGGAATGTACCGCGTCTGACATTGTACAGACACTCAAAGTACCTTTGATTAAAGAAAGGATGCACAGGGGTGAGAATGGATTTTAAATCTTTCAATCTATTTTTCTCATATTCCCTTCTCATTGTGATTTCACTTATTTCAATGCCTATTACAGAGTCAAGATTGTTATCAATCAAGGAGAGGATGTGAAGATGCTCTTCTCATCCATATTTGAATCATTCTCAATTTGGTAAGCTTTTCTACCACGTGTAAAAAACCCAAACCAAACCAAACAAACAAAAAAAACCTGCAGTGGACTTTAGAACAGAAAGTTCTCAAGCTACTTCTTGCTCCTCAAGGCCAATTAACATATATTTGGACAAAGGTGTGATTACTACAAGTTTTGCTCCTTGAAGTCCAGGATAACAGGATGTTTAGCCAAAGGTATGGTTACTAGATATTTTGAGAATTTAGGAAGTGATTGCGCTCATTTGTTCCATGTATCATGGTAAGAAGTCTTTTGCCTTCCTCTTTGCTTTGGGTATAAAGGGGCTATGAAAAATAAATTTGGGATTGCTACAGTATTCACTGTGAGCCTTCCCAACTCTATCTTCTATCTCTCAATCCGCACTTCCCTATTTAGGTATTGTTTGACAGGTCCAGACACCACCTGCAGTGGTCTTCCACCCTGCATCCTTCTTCCTACCTGCAACGATCTCCCCACTTGGAATGGTCTTCCCACCTAGTCTCCAAGATGGATTTCCCCAGCTTTTGTGAAGTTGTTCTGAGTTCTTAGAGAACTTCCCTAGCATGCCTATGCTCCATTTTCATGTGATACTATATGGACTATATAGAAACACTCAAATACTTGTTTTGAATTGAATGGGTTCTTATTTACATACAGGGTTAATAAAAGGGTTGCTGTATAGAGCATAGATGTCTAGGTAAGCATTAAGAGTTTTGATTCTCAGTTCACTGACATAGCTGTGTTCACTTATTCCCATCATTCATTATTTTTGGAGACGTTGTAGCCCAGGCTGGCCTCAAACTCATAGTCTTCCTCCAGGATTTTGAATGCTGGGTTTACAGATGTATGCCTCCATGCTGAATTAAGTACATTTACTTATACTTTAGCTTCTCAGCAACAAAACAAGGTATCATAAAGGAATCAAAACATTGAACCATGGTGAAGAGTAGAAGACATTTTGTAAATATTATTGTGAAGCTCAGCCCAGAGCAATTTCTCTGAACTTGAAATATTTACATTTATAAAAAAGACTTTATTACTATTATAAAAAAGACTACAGTCTTTTTTCCAGGAGTTTTTGTTAATACTAGTGGTACATACAAAACTCATATTTTTTTTGTAGTGCTTTCTGTTAAATGTTTGTTCAGGGTCCCACAAAAGAAAATAGCAAACAAACAAAAAATAAAAAGGACACCATTAGAAGATAAACAGAAATTGTAGGCTTTAATGTATAAATTTAATTTTTCAAAAAAGAAATGTAAACAATTGTTACATTGAGTAACTATGTCTACTTCTCATGAAGACTTTAGAAGTCTGATGATTTGACATAGTCAAAAAGGAAGCAACAGAGAACATGTCAGCAACAAATTTAGACTTATGATAAGATGTGGGAAGTTTCAATGTCTGTGTGGGTCTTTGCTTATATCCACATGCACCAATTTCAATGTAGAGAGATGACTAATTTCCCCCTCACCTGCTACAGCAGAAATGAACATTTTAGTTACCTTTCTTGAATATATTTCCTCAAG
Source organism: Cricetiscus sungorus (assembly GCA_030556225.1). Classification (NCBI taxonomy): domain Eukaryota; kingdom Metazoa; phylum Chordata; class Mammalia; order Rodentia; family Cricetidae; genus Cricetiscus; species Cricetiscus sungorus. The sequence goes on from JANBXA010000069.1 coordinate 22,358,385, forward strand.
ATCTATTCAATAGAAAAAATGTGTAGTCATCAATTTTGTTATTAAATAAACTACATTAGAATTGAAGTCCAATTTGGGGGTTTAACTCTGTGGAATAATATTATTATTTTCCTGTTTTTCTTTTCCTTTTGTCAAATGTATTCCTTACCACTGAGTTTGGCAGAAATAATACAGTAATGTAAATTAATAACGACTGAACTATAACACATAAAAATAAAAAAATAACTGTGTATTTGGCAGAAATTAGTCTTTGAGGTCTAAGTAATGCTTCTTAATAGAACTGAGATTTATTTCCCTTTGTCAACATAGAATATTTCGCCAAAATGCCAAATATTTATTGAAATTATCAAAAACCAAGCAAACAAGCAGGCGAAGACTAGCAGCAGTTTATCAACAGGTCTGTTGGGCAAGAAGTGGCATTTTCTATATTACCAAATCATAGTAGACATCATAGGGGAATTGGATGAAAAGCACATCAGCCAGTCTGCGACTAATAAACAGTGAGACGGGAATCCTGAAGAAATGAAAGACTACGCGGTAGTTTAAACAAAGGGTTAACGTAAAGTCAGTCTGCGGAATTGTCAGATTCTCTGGCTCACTTGTGCACATTAGTAAAGGCTGTAGGATTTAAATTTCTGATCTGCCTGCTAAGAACTGAAACAGGAGTGGCTATGGAGGTTCCTCTTCCATTGCTACGACTGAAGGGGGAGCCCTTGAGCTGCGAGCCAGAAGCAGCCTCAGCAGTAGGCTTTCCAAGTAAGCTTTCGCAGTTTGTAAAAGGACACAGGGCAATTTTGCAAGGAGGGGGCGCACAGTAGCTTTCCCCCTAACTCCTGGCTTGCCATCTTGCATGGCTTGTGGAGGAGCCTGTGGGAAACGGAGATTAACGGGGATATGATAAACTCAGTCGTGAGCCCCGCTCAGGTTTGGAAGTGGTGGAGGGTTTTTTTTTTTTTTTTTTTTTTTCCTTCTTCTGTGTCTTATTTGGCCTTTAGGTGGGGTGAGCTGGGGAAGTATTGCTCTGAGTTCTCCCTTGGATTCAAATCTCCACCTGGCCTCAGTTTCACCACTTGTGAAGAGTGAAATCTATTGCCATCTTTTGTTGTGTTAAAGCGTTCTGTAAATCTAAGGGCTGTTTAAAGTGTTTTTCTCCCAGATCAGCTTTGAAACGGTAACGACAAGAGGTAACAGACAAGGGCTGCTGACTCCGGGCTCTGTACCCAGAAATTCACAAGCGCTACCTCATTTTCGTTCCAATCAAAACTTCCCGAAGGTCATCAACATTAAGTAATGTATGCACATATTGAAGTGGAGAGCTGAGTTTTGAACCCAGACCAACTAAACTCCAATTTGAGGCCATTTCCATTGTAATAAAAACTTTGCATACATTTGCAAGAGATAATACAGAAAGCAGATTTTTTTCCCCCTTGAGGTAAATGCAGAGTCTGAATTAAAATCACATTGCATGAATTTAAATTACATTGCAGAGTTATTTTTTGCCTATCAGGAAGGCAGAAATGAACATGTTTGTTGCATAACTAACTTTTCCTAGTCACCTCAGATAGAAAAGCCAAGGACTAAACAAAAATGTATTCTTTCTGTCCACGTGCAACCTGCAGGAGCAGGGATGGCTCTGGCAGTTATGTTAGTAATATTCCCTCGCCTTGCATGACTGAGACTCATGGAGATTGTTAGTGGAGTCCCCGGAGCAACCTGCAGGCAGCTACTCCACTGAAGGGTGCCCTCTTGCATCCCTTACTGCTCATAGAGCCCCAGGGTGAGTGCTGTGACTCCGGATGTTGAGGGACCTCATGAACCTTCTCTCCTTTCTCCAAGGCAGAACTTTCCAATGCAAGGAACCAGCCACATAACTCTGTCTTGACAAGACTGGCAATGAAGGAGTGATGTTGGGCTGTGCATGGATTTCCCTCTACATGTCACATACTTCAGAAACTTTTCTGAATTATGTATACTATCATATGCAAATATATTGGCCTCTTATTACTATTATTTTTATTTTTTTTCTGATGGTATTTCTCTGTGTAGCGTCGGAGCCTGTCCTGGAACTCGCACGACCAGGCTAGTATTGAACTCAGAGAAATATGTTTGCCTCTGCCTCCTGAGAGTTGGGATTTTGTATACCACCACTGCTGGGTTTGCTTGTTTGCTTGCTTCTTCCTTCGTTCCTTCGTTCTTTCCTTTGTTCCTTCGTTCCTTCGCTCCTTCCTTCCTTCCTTCCTTCCTTCCTTCCTTCCTTCCTTCCTTCCTTCCTTCCTTCCTTCCTTCCTTCCTTCCTTCCTTCCTTCCTTCCTTCCTTCCTTCCTTCCTTGATTTATTTATTATGTATACAGTGTTCTGTCTGCATGTGTCCCTGTAGGCCAGAAGAGGGCACCAGATAACATTACGGATGGTTGTGAGCCATCATGTGGTTGCTAGGAATTGAACCCAGCACCTCTGGGAGAGCAGCCAGTGGTTTTAACGTCTGAGCCATCTCTCCAGCCCCCGTCTTTTTTTTAAAATTGAGTTTTCCCTCAATTTGAGAAAATAAAAAGGTTTCCAGATTTCTTTTTTAAATTCACACACACACACACACACACACACACACACACACACACACACACACGTAAGTGGAGAAGAGACTATCAGTTTGAGAGTGTAGGGGAGACATGAAGGAGTTAGTGGGAGGGTAACTAGGAGAAGCTGGAGGGAGAGGACTTGGCAGGGGCTAGACAGAGGAAAGGGAAGGAGAGTAGCGATACAAAAATATTTTAATTTAAAATGTAGTAATTTTTTGATCATTCATACTGCTCGTAGTTTTGCAATGATACCTGTGCATGTGAAGTTCTTTTCTTGTGTGCATTTGATGTGGCTAGAGAAGGCTGGAGTGCTATACAAGATGTCCAACGAGGTTCAAGCCTGGAGGTTCGAGATGCTGTAGGAAGGGCTCTTTAGACTGGGAGTGGGTGTGATTTAGCACCCAAGCTCTCTCTGAGGTTTTGAATGATTGCAGGAAAAACAAAACAAAACACTTGTTTAATTTTGTGTAACACTGCATATGTAAAGGTCAGAGAACAATTTTCAGAAGTTGGGGGAAAATTACATTTATTTTTTGGGGGGTGGAACACAGGGCATATGTAAAGGTCAGAGGACAATTTGCAGGAGTTGTTTCTTTTCTCAGAACATGTGGTCTGAAGTTCAAGATGCCAGGCTCTCTGGCAAGCTCCTTTCCAGTTCATTCATCCCACTCACCCTAAATAGCTCTTTTCAATGACTTAATGGTTCAGAAAATACTCTTTTGAGCAGTTTATTTAGGTATGTGAACGATTCAGTTTTTGAAGTGGTTACTTGGTTGTGGGTTTTTCTTTTCTTTTGTTTTTCTTTTTTGTCCACTTGACACAAGCTGCTATAGTCATCTGAGAAGAGGGAACTTCAATTGAGAAAATGCCTCCACCGGTTAGTCTGCATGCATGCTTGTAGAAATTTTCTTGGTTGATGATTGCTGTGTAATGGCCACTGCACTGTGGCAAGTGACATTCCAGGGAAGGTGTTCTTACACTGAATGAGAAAGAAAGCTTTGCAAGCCATGAGGAGCAAGCCAGTAAACAGCATTTCTCTATGATCTGTGTTCCAGTTTCTTCCTCCAGGTTCCTGCCCTGACCCCAGTATATGATAAAGTATAAATTGTAAGGTGAAACAAACCCTTTCCTCTGCTCATTGCTTTGTCACTGTGCTTTATGAGGGCAGTACAAAGCTGGCAGATGTGTAGGTTTTTCCCCAATGCTTCTTATTGAGCAAACCATCCTTTCTTTATTGAATTGAGATGACCTTTGACTTAAGTCCAAATGGATCAAAGACCTCAACATAAATCCAGCCACACTGAACCTCTTAGAAGAGAAAGTGGGAGGGGCCCTTGAACAAATTGGTACAGGAGACCACTTCCTGAACATAATACCAGTAGCACAGACACTGAGTACGACAATTAATAAATGGGACTTCCTCAAATTGAGAAGCTTCTGAAAGGCAAAGAACACAGTCGAAAAGACCAAATGGCAGCCCACAGACTGGGAAAAGATCTTCACCAACCCCACATCTGACAGAGGGCTGATCTCTAAAGTATACAAAGAACTTAAGAAACTAGTCACCAAAACACCAAATAACCCCATTAAAAAATGGGGTACAGAACTGAAGAGAGAATTCTCAATAGAGGAATCCAAAATGGCTGAAAGACACTTAAGAAAGTGCTCAACATCCTTAGCCATCAGGGAAATGCAAATCAAAACAACTCTGAGATACCATCTTACTCCTGCCAGAATGGCTAAAATTAGAAACACCAATGACAGCTTATGATGGAGAGGATGTGGAGAAAGGGGAACACTCCTACATTGCTGGTGGGAATGCAAACTTGTACAGCCATTTTGGAGAAACTAGGATCCAAGGAGGAACCAAAGAGATTCATACACGGTCCCTTACAGAAGGGGAAAGGAACAAGATCTCCTGAGCATGTTGGGAGTGGGTGGGGGTCAGTGAGTGAGAGGGGGGTTGCGGGACATGGGAGGGAGAGGAAACTGGGATCAATATGTGAAATAAGAGAATATGTATGTATGTATGTATGTATGTATGTATGTATGTATGTATATATATATATATTCCTTCAAGTCAACTGTCAAGATTAACCATTGTTAGTGTTTAGGCATTTGTACTGGCATGTCCTTGGGGTTCCATTTCAAAAGGGACCTGCCCAACTCCCATCTTTTTCTTTCTTTCTCTTCCTCTCTCTGTCTGTTCCTCTCTCTCTTCCCCTCTTTTTTCTGCTGCTCCTATCCCCAGAGGCTGGTCTCTCCCTCCCTTTTCCCCCTTTTTATGATCCCTTTCTCTGAAAAGCAAAACAAAACAACAATAACAACAAAAAAATCAGAAACCTCTGCTTGAACCCTGTCACATAGCATCTTTCTCTCTCATGTCACTGTGATGACAGCTGATTTTTCAGCATTCTATTCCATTTTTGTATTCTGGGTAGTCATTATTCATGAGAAGTATCAATATTATATTTTTAAGTTTATATACAGTGTACTTTTATGTCCTATTAAAATAATAGTATTTTTTATTGAATCTTTTCAGTTAGAATCAAGGATATCATCTTCAGATTTTAAATGTCTTTTCTAATTTATTTGTACTAAATAAGACCTCCAGAATAATGTAAAATTGTGAGTAGAGACAATTACTTGTTTTTGTTTTCTCTTAGTAGTTTTCTAATGCTAAGCCACATCTGTGTTACTGGAGCCTCACCAATTGGTTATTATTTTAATATTTTGCTGGATTAATTTAGCTAATGATTCTTTTATCATCACAAATGAGACTGTTTATAATTTTCCTATTATTACATTCTGATTTATTTTCATAACAAAATTATTATTGTCTCATAAAATGAATTGTCAACTTCTTAATCTGTTTCTGGGCTGGAAACTGTTTACAATAAAAAAATGAATGGTTCCTTGAAGGTTTGGGAAAATATGTTCCTGAAACATGGTTGTTGCATGAACTTCTAATCCAATATTTTGGTAATTAGTCTATTATAAATTCTTATGAATGAGCATAAGGCTTATAAAAGATGCTGTAAGAAAAAGTGCTTTTTATTAGAGATGTTTCACACCATTTATTGAGATGGATTTACTTTTTGTTTGAATATGGTGAGCTAGGAATTTTGATTTTTAAATGTTAAACTACCCTGGCTTACCTCTGATGAACCCTGTTTATCAATACTGCACTATTGAAAATTGAGAATAATGTGATTTTAAAACGAGACATTTACATAATATTTTAAAGAAGGTGGGCTGGTACTTTTTTGTCTTATTTTTTCAAGTTTTGCTTTTTGTACTTATGAAAATCTCACAATATAGTGAGAAATGCATTAACTCCTTTTATTGTAAAGCTCATGTAAGATTTATGATGATTTTTCCTTAACTGTCTCACCATAAAGCCTAGGATGAACACAACTCACAACCCCCCTGCCTCATCCCCCTGATTAGGGGGATATAGTTGTGTACTGCTTTAACTATCTTGTAGTACAATTTTGAGTTGTCAAAATTCTGCAAAAATAGTAAGAGGTGCAGCCCTCCTCCAGTTTTGTTTGTCATTAACATATAATATTCTGCTACATTTATCCAACATTAGTACATCATTATTGACCATTCTCTACATTTTCCAGAGCTTTACACAGATGTTCTTCACTCTGTCATTAGCCTCTTCTGATCTGTGACATTTTCATGGATGACCTTAGAAACTTGAGGTCATTTTGGTGGTAGCTTTTCCCATTTGGATTTTCCCTAATCTCACAATTAGGATGTGATTGCTGAAGAATGGTCACAGACATGAAATCCATCTTCATTACATCCCATCTAAAGGACAGACTGTCACCTAGATTATCAGAGATTAGTTGTATCACCTGTCAACATCTTCAATGTCAAGTTGCTTTTTCCTTTCTCCCCATGCTTCTATTCACTGGAAACAAGCCATTAACTGAATCCCATATTTAAGAGATGAAGCAATATTCTTATTGCAGGGAAAGGGGACAGTGCCCATCTAAACTGTTCTGAATTCTCTATAGGGAATATGCTTCTTTCATGGAAAATTGTTTACTGCGATATCTCATTGGTTCTCTTTTCCCTTATTTTATAAAGCAATCTCAGGGGTTTTAGAGATAGATCAGTGGTTAGGAGTACTTGCTCTTCCAGAGAACCCAAGTTTTATTCCAAACATCCATATCAGGATCCCCAAAACCACTAGCTTCAGGAGATATTCCTTCTTTTAGCCATGGTGGGCATATGTCCTCAAAATCACACACACACACACACACACACACACACACACACACACACACACACACACCACACACGTGTAATTAAGAATAAAAATATTAAGTATTGAAAGTAACAATATAAGACTGTTGTGGTAGTTTGAATTCTAGTGGACCCCATAGGCTTATATTTACATGATTGTTTCCAAGTTGGTAAAATATTTGGAAGGGTTAAGGGGTGTAGACTTGTTGGAGCAGAAGATGGAAATGAACTAAACCTCTGATCCTATAAGCAAGTCACCAGTTAAATGCTTTTCTTTATAGCAGTTGCCTTGTTCATGATGTTTCCTCCTAGCAATAGAATACTGATGAAGATAACTATATTGTCATTGGGTAACATGGTCAAATGGTCTCTATTTGTGTATTATGGCTTCAATGGTGGAAAAGAATACTTGAAATGATCACATATGTTCCCTGTTCCTTATGTATATGAACTTCATTGTTAAGTAAATATTTTTTATCCTGGTGCATTATCTTATTGCTTGATTCATGAAGTTTATAATGTATCAGGGTAATATTATTTGTGATTTTTAAAAACTATTTTTTCTTTTTTATGTATATTTATTATTTTTTCTTATTTTACATATCAATCCCAGTTCCCTCTCCCTCCCATGCCACTCCCCCCACCACCAATCCACAGGAGGGTAATGCCTTCCAGGAGGGATCATCAACATCTGTCAAGTCATTTGGAGTTTAGGCCCTCCCTCCTGTCTCTAGGCTAAGGGAGTATCCCTTCATGGGGAATGTGCTCCCATAAGCAGACACCCACACCTAAACACTGAGCTGAACTTCTGGAATCCAGTTGTAGAGAGGGAGGAGTGATAAGAAAAAGGGTGAAGACAAAGCTACAGAACCCCACAGAGAAAGCTGACCTGAACAAGGGGGAGCTCATGGACCCCCAGACTGATAGCTGGGAAACCAGAATTGTATTGACTCAGATCCCCTGAATGTGGGTCTCAGTTACAAGGCCTGGGCAGTGGAACTGGGGTGTATCCCTAGTGCATGAAAGGACTTTTGGAAAAACTAGTTTTTCATATTATCATTTACATGTTTTCATTTTGTATTATTAGGAGCATATTTTTTCTTGAAAGGCTTTTATGTACAATGTAAACTCTTTGACTATGAAGCTCAAGTTCATTTGATAACTCCTGCCTTAAGTTCTACATAGTCTAATATTTTCTCTGCCATTCTTCCTGTTCTCAAATATCTGATGTTTGATTTCTTTTCCAAATGTACACATAAAGATGGAGCTGATTAATAAATGTCTAATGGCTTGTGGCCTTTTAGTAGTCTTGCTTGCTTGTTTAAGCCAACTCTTTGTAACTAATCTGCCCAAGAGTATAGATTATTTTGTTCTTGGCTTGCAGGAATGGGGGCCAAATAGTAGTGTCCTCTGCCATTATCAAATCCCTTTAGCCTGGGCAAATAAACATTCGACTCTAGTGTTCTAGCCACTGGGAAGCTGAGGCAGGAGAATAGTGAATTTGTGCCCAAACTGGGAAACATATGGCCTTGTCACTCACACACACACACACACAAAATGCTTTTCTCTGAGAATAGAGAATATGAGGTAATGGGGTGGGGAAGTTGGGGAAGGAACAGTGAGGGACAGCAATGAAAGAGATATTTTGATAGAGGGAGCTCCTTATGGGGTTAGGGAGAAACCTGGTGCTAGGGAAACTCCCAGGAATCCACAAGGATGACCCCAGCTAAGACTCCTAGCAATAGTGGAGAGGGTGCCTGAACTGACCATCTTCTCTAATCAGATTGATGACTACCATGATCAGATTGGTGACTACCTTAATCATCATCATAAAACCTCCTTCATGTAACTGATGGAAGCAGATGTAGAGATCCACAGCCAAGCACTGGGCCAAACTTCTGGAGTCCAGTTGAAGAGAGGAAGGAGGGATTACATGAGCAAGATTATGATGGAGAAACACACAGAGACAGCTGACTTGAGTTAGTGAGACCAACAGCTGGGTAGCCTACTTGGGACCAAACTAGGTTTTCTGAATGTGGGGGCACTTGTGTGATTTGGTCTGTTTGTGGGGCCCCTGGTAACGGGACAAGGATCTATCCCTGGTATATGAGGTGGCTTTCTGGAGCTCATTTCTTATAGTGGGATGCCTTGTTCAATCTTGATGCATGGGGGAGGGGCTTAGTCCTGCTTCACCTTGATGTGCCAGGGAGGCACCTTGACTGGGAGGCCTTACACTTCCTGGGGAGTGTATGGTTCGTGGAGTGGGGGGAGGTAAGGGAGTGGGAGGAAGCTAGGGAGGGGGAACTATGGTTGGTGTGTAAAATGAATGAAAAAATTTAAAAGGACAATAGTGACTATGAACATAGGAATAGGAAAACACCGGGAGAATACTTTAAATAAATGAACCACTACTCTTGTGAAGTAGCTACTATTATTTGACATTGTAGGTGATAAAATATTTACAGAGAGTTGCAGCTACTTGTTTAAAAAGTGTCAAAACTGGGTAGCTACCCACAGGAATACCATTGGTTATTCAGGCTGTGAGGACCATGTTCTGAGCCAGCACAACACTTGCTGGCTATTATTCAAAGAGAGAATAGAAAGGTCTTTTCAGTGTTTCATGTGTATGACATTATCTTAGTTCAGTTATATCCCATTTCCAGAATTCATGCTTTTCAAATACTATTTATTTCCCTAGTCCAGGCACTATTGTAAGACATCTTACTTTGTTTAGAGTAGAATTATTCAAATTCTCTACAGAATTGAAATGTTTTGTAGCTGCAGTGTCTGCCCTAGATGTAAGCAGTTACTCCTGTGCTACTAGATGGGACTGCATAGGATTAGAGATGTTTCTCAGGATGTTTGACATGAACCATATATTAGAAGCAGCCACTTTGTATGCACTGGCCCACCCATTAATTACTCTAGTATTGTCCCAGGTTATCTGTGGCTCATTCTCAGCTTTGTATTTCTGTGCGCTATCATTGGGAAATGTGGCCCTAGAGTGTCTCTTCTTTTGTCTTTTATTTAGGCAGATCTTCTATGATCCCTGTTCTACATGCTCTGCTTTTCAAAGAATCATTCCAAAGCTTGGCTCATTGATAGAATGAGTTTCTGTTTACTAGTAGTGGTCTGGGAGTTTACAAAGCATGTTTGGTAGCCTCTCCACTATTGCTTAGATTGTTAGGTGGGTCATCCTTGTGGATCTCTGGACATTTCCCTAGTGCTAGATTTCTCTTTAAACCTATAATGGCTCCCTCTATTAAGGTATCTCTTTTCTTGCTCTCCTCAATTGTTCCCCTGACTCAGTTTTCCTGATCCCTCATGTTCTCCTCCCTCCTTTCCTCCCTTTCTCTTTCTCCTACCCCCTCCCCGTCCCCCTGTGCTCTCAATTTGCTCAGGAGCTCTTGTCACTCTACCTTAAATGCCTTCCCCTATAATGAGATTGATGGCTACCTTAAATGCCATCCTAGAGCCTTCATGTAGTAGCTGACAGAAGCAGAAACAGACACACACAGTTAAGCACTGAGCCACACTTCTGGGATCCAGTTACAGAGAGGGAATAGTGATGAGCAAAGGGGTAAAGAAATGCCACAGAAACAGCTGACCTGAACAAAGAGGAGGTCGTGGACCCCAATCTGATAGCTGGGAAACCAGCATAGGACTGACCCAGACACCCTGAATGTGGGTGTTAATTAGAAGAACTGGGGCCTCTGGTAATGGATCAGTATTTATCCCAGTGTACAAATGGACTTTGAGAGACTATTCCACATAGAGTGATACTGTCTCAGCCTAAATACATGGGGAGGGACTAGGTCCTGCTCCAAATGATATGACAGACTTTGAAGATCCCCATGGAAGGTCTCACACTCTCTGGGTGAGGGGCATGGGAGGATGGAAGGGAACTGTGATTGATATGTAAAATAAGATTGATATGTAAAATAAGATTGATTCTAAATAAAAAGAAGTATGTCTGGACTTTAAGAGATGGTTCAGCAGTTCAGAGCATGTACTCTTCCTTCAGAGTACTCAGGGTCCAAGTTCAATGCCTAGCATTCATGTCAGGTGCCTCACAACTGCCTTAAATTCAGCTACAGGGGCATCCATTGATTCTGACCCCCCAGGAACACCTTTACTTGTATACACACATACACACATGCACACACACACACACGCACGCGCACACGCACACAACACATACACACAAATTAAAAAAAAATCTTAAAAACAAAGTGCTTTGTTATTTCAATAAGATTTTGGCAGGAAAATGGGGCATGGCTGTATAATTGTTTTGACTTCTGTCAAAAAGTTAATGCATTTTCAACAGTTTAACATGATATTTAATGGGTGGATAAAGAATTGATATAAGGGCTGAACAGATAATTCATCTGTCAAAGGCTAGGCTCATAATCAAACTGTCAAGAAACTGCGTGTCTTCTGAAACTTTTAAGAAAATGTTCTTCTTATTTAATATTTCAGGAGTGGAAGTAATGGTTCTTGTAATAGTTATTGTCATAAGCCACTTGGATTACATGTCCACTGCTGTTTATTTTGTTATCAGAAGTCACTGTTAGTCTTCCTCTTCTTTAAAAATACCTTCCACATTAGTCACTTGTCTTAGTGCTATGAGGGGCTAAAGGGAGGGGAGAGGAGAACATGAGGGACCAGGAAGACTGAGTCATGGGAAGAATAGAAGGGGGCAAGAAAAGAGATAGTGTAATAGAGGGATCCATTATAGATTTAAAGAGAAATCTGGCACCAGGGAAATGTCCAGAGACCTACAAGAATAACCCCAACTAACAATCTGAGCAACAGTGAAAAGGCTACCTTTAATGTCCTTCCCTGATAATGCGATTGATAATTAACTTATATGCTATCATAGAGCCCTCATCTAGTAGCTGATGGGAACAAGCAGATATCTACAGCTAAACACTGAGCTGAGTTGCAGAGAAGGTTAACAAAGGGGTCAAGACCAGGCTATAAAAACCCACAGAGACTGCTGACCTGAACAAGGGGGAGCTCATGGACCCCCAGACTGATAGCTGGGAAACCAGCATTGGGCCGACTCAGACTCTCTGAACATGGGTCTCAGTTAGAAGGCCTGGGCAGTCTAAGGGACCTCTGACAGTAGAACCAGGATGTATTCCTGGTGCATGAAAGGACTTTGGGAGCACATTCCTCATGGAGGGATACTCCCTTAGCCTAGAGGTAGGAGGGAGGACCTAGTTCCTACTCCAAATGACTTGACAGATTTTGATGATTCCCTCCTGGAAGGCTTCACCCTCCTTGTGGAGTTGGGGAGGGTGTGATGGGAGAGAGATTAGGGGGTATGGGAGGGAGGGAAGGAAGGAGGGAGAGGGAACTGGGATTGAAATGTAAAATAAGAAAAAATATAAATATACATATATAAAAAATGTCCTTCCCCTATAATGAGATTTATCACTATTTTATATGCCATCCTAGAGTCTTAATCCAGTAGCTTATGGAAGCAGAAGAAGCAGACAGTCACAGCTAAACCCTGAGTCAAACTCCTGGAATCCAGTTGCAGAGAGGGAGTAGTGATGAGCAAAGGGGTGAAGACCAGGCTGGAGAAACCCACAGAAACAGCTGACCTGAACAAGGGGGGACTCATGGACACCAGCCTGACAGCTGGGAAACCAGCATAGGATTGACCCAGACTCCCTGAATACAGGTGTTAGTTAGGAGGACTGGGTAGTTTATGGGGCCTCTGGTAATGGATCAGTATCCCTAGTGTACAAATGGACATTGGGAACCCATTCCACATAAGGGATACTCCCTCAGCCTAGACACATGGGGGAAGGCCTAGGTCCTGCTCCAAATGATATGACAGACTGAACATCTCCCATGGAAGGCCTCACTCTCTCTGGGGAGCAGAAAGTAGAAAGGATGTGGATAGGTGGGGGGGGGCAGGGGAGGATGGGAGGGAGAAGAAACTGAGATTGACATGTAAAACAAGATTGTTTCTAATTCAAATAAAAATAAAAGTAAATAAAAATACAACAAATAAACAACAACAACAAAAGCCCCAAAAAAGCCACTTAAGGGGAAAAAAGGGTTTATCTTGACTCACAATTTAAGAACAGAAATAGTCCCACCTAGCCAGACGTTGTGGTGGAGGTGTGTGAGGCAGGTGGTCACAATACATACACACTCAGGGAGGTGAGAGAGGTGAATGATGGCTCCCATGCTTCAATTTTTTATACTTCTTCATTCTGGGCATCCAATCCTTGGGATGATGCTTTAGAGTGTGTCATCCCTCTACATCTAAACCTGTTTGTATCATTACAGGTGCACTCAGAGGTTTGTCTCCTAGGTGATCTCCATTCAATTCAAGTTGACAGTGAAGGCTGAGTATTACAACTTCTCTACTTCCTCCTACTTTTCTCTCTTCTTTCCTTGGCTAGTAGAGAAGTTTAGAAGTTTAGCTGTTCTTGGGATCAAACTTTTTCTTTACAGTTTTTTTTTTTGGTTGATATAAACAAATTGTATATCTGGAGATTTGTTGACCTATTTTTGTGAGTACGTTTGTGTGCCTGTGTCTTAGTGCGTGTTGTGTGTGTATGTGTATAAGTGTGTGCATTGTGCATACATCCAGATCTTGATGTAGGATGTCTTCCTCAGTTTCAGTTTGGAGACAGGGCTTCTCAGTGAATCTAGAGCTCACCAATGCTGGTAGAAAGGCTATGCCACCAGCCCCAGGGATTCTCCTATTTCATCTACTAAGTATTGAGATTACAAAGATGAGGCACTGTGCCCAGCCTTTTCATTTACTTATTTATTTGTTTTGGCATGATCTTTTATTGATTCTTTGGGAATTTCACATAATGCATGCCAACCCCAATCATTTGCCAGTTCTTCTGTTTCCACCCTTCACCCATGTGGTGTCCCCCACCAAAAGAAAATTTAAAATGAACAAAAATAAAATTAAGAATGAAAAATATTAACCAAGAAATCCCAAACCAAAAACAATAACAAAAGCAAAATAAAAGCAAGCAACCAACCAAACAATAAAACACCTTCTGTCTTTCTCACCTCTGTATCACATCTTCATTTATCTTAGTGGCATTGGGAGCTGCAGTGTGCCACTCAGTAAACTCTTTTGTCCAAACAGCTTTACTTGCAACTATTCATTGTGTAATGAGTACTGGACCCTCACCAAAAACTCCTCTCAGATATCGTGCTGTTGCTCTGAGTCATGGAGATAGGACCAGTCCCTTCATGCACTCTATCATGTCACAGATTGGGTATATGCTGGGGAATGACAACTCAAAGCCCTGGATGTGTGCCTATGTGCAAACTGAGTTGGTCAGTCTGGGCATCTGGGACCATTCTCCTCAGGCAAGGGACATAGCCAACTCTTCCATACCCATGGTGAGGGATGGGGCCAACTTTACCAAAGGAACAGCTTTTCCAGGACCAGTGAGGAGTGGAGCTGGCTTAACATTCCCCTCAGACTTCAACACTCTTGGTTCACAGGGGCCAACGTGTTAACATGGTCAATGCATAGCAACACAGTCCTCAGCTGTAGCAGGACCACAGACCCAGACATGGACTTCAGCAGCATCTCGGCCTGGATGTCACCATAGCCACAGGTGACAGTGCAGGCCACTCATATGGGTACAGCTCTGGAAGCAGCATGGTCCTCAGACAACAACATGGCTACAGGTAGAGGTTCAGATCCTGGACATTCGTGTGGTCTTTGGTGGCAACTTGGGACATAGACATAAACACAGACTGTGGCTGCTGTAGGACAAGGGACCCAAAATGGTCCTTGGCAGCAGCCTATGCCAAGTTGTCATCATGGGCCCATGTGACAGTATAGGCCACTCAGATCAGCATTCTCCAGCAACCTTTTCATTTTTTAATATTAGCTTTTGGATAGTTATAATGATACTACCTGCCACTAACGTGTGAGCTGCCTCTCCCCCACCATGTGCTACTATATATAGGAGCATTAGTAATATTTTGGAACATCTATATATAGGCTGTGAGGCCATGTCACAGACAATACCATATTGCACTTTAATTTTAAAGCACATTCATATGGAAATGTTGGGGAACTGATGATCTTTGAAAATTTATTTGATGTGCACCGTGTCATGATTGCACTATGCGTGGTGTGGGTGGAAGATAGCATCTCTGATTTTGAATTATAATGCAGCAGTGAAAGCTTGTAAGAACGTGCCATGAGCACTGTATGTATTGCTTTAGCTCTGCACAAAAATGTTGCAATGAACTCAACTTCACTGCAAAGGCACCTGATGGGAAACACCAGGGCTTCTATTTTCTATTGTTAAAAATTTTGATGTCAGGAAGTAAAACGTTTCCAGGAACACATCCTGAAAAACTTGGGTACAGAGTTTGATCTATTTAGGAAGCTACTACAAGACTTTAAATGGCTAGTTTGTACCAAGCACTTTTTCTTCTTACTGTGTTTGGCTGGATGTTTTTAATGGCATCAGCATGGCACATTCTTTTATATGAACTCTACCACTGTGTAGAAACAGATTATGTTAATATTTGGGATGATATTTTTTCAATATGCTTTTGTGCCTATAAGATATATTTGCATACTTCTCTAATATTATTATACTAATATGTTAATATTTGGGGGGATATCTTTCTGTATACTGTGAATATGTGTTTCTCTTATTGGTTGATGAATAAAGCTGTTTCTTTCAATGGACAGGTAGGATTTAGCCAGGTGAGAAATCAACACAGGAATAGAGAAAGGTAGTAGGCATAGTTAAGGAGTTTCCGTGTAGCTACTGGGACGGTAGGACACCTGGACATTCTCTGGTAAGATAACACCATGTAGATATACACAGATTAACAGTTATGGGGTAAGAGAGACCTAGCCAGTAAAAAGCTTGAACAATTTATAATTAATATAATCCTCTGTGTGTTTAGTTGGCACTAAACAACTGGGGACTGGGTGGAAAAGAAACTTCCATCTACCTAAACATAAACTTTTTTCAATGTTATGCTAATGATAGTGCTCTTATGAATATTTGCTCTCTAATTTAACTGTCTGCAGTATATTAAATGATCATAAATAATACTATGAGATATACATCTTTTTGCACAATCCAGGTTAGGCCATATCAATCTTCTTATTCTTGTACCTGAATTTAAGTGAAATATAATTGACAAAAATATGTCTAAGTTTCATAGCTATTAAAGGGAGAGAACTTACGTCATTGTTCAGAGTGGGGTATTATTATAATTTGATGCAAGTGTGGTCCTAGGTTGCCAATGGGTATCTAGGTACATTTTTTCAAAGAAAGGTATATGTGCATAGTACTTGAAAGTAAAATTCAGCTAGGCGATGGTGGAACATGCCTTTAATCTTAGCATGCAGGGAAGCAGACAAAGGAGGATCTCTGTGAGTTTGAGGCCAGCCTGGTCCACAGAATGAGTTCTGAATATATACAGAGAAACCCTGTCTCGAAAAACAAACAAACAAACAAACAAACAAACAAGAAAAGAAGTCCCAGGCTATTAAAGTGCCCTACTAGAAAGGGGTGTGTGCATAGCAAATACTAAATGGAGTTCCAGGTTGCTTAACTATTCCTTATGCTTGTCTGACTCATTATAATATGTATCATGAGTTCTATGTCAACTTTCAGCTGGAGGAAGACTTTTTTCAGTAGTTATCTCTAATAGAACTCAGAGTTGCAAACAGAAAGAATTCTGCTACTGTGCCTTGCTATTTTCTTTAACCACCTTATTTTGGGCCACTATAATCTTCAGTTTCTGTAACTGTAAGACAGACATAAAAAATTCTGCCACACAGAATTGTTGGGAAAGTTAAATATAAGATGAAAGGCCCTTGCCAGTGCCAGAAATTACTCATTGAACACTGTCATCATCTAGTTGCTAGAATAATTTATTTTCTGAATTTAATTCTGTTCTTTTAGGTCATATAAGGTGACATGTCACATCAAGAGTTGTGTACTTTCCCCTACTGTATCCTCTCCACTCTTTCCTCCCCTCCTGTTCCTGCCATTATGCTTGGCTAGATATATCAGTTTTATAACTGGGTATGAGACATCATCATTGTCTCACTTCGAAAAACACTAGAAGCTTGATTTTCTGTGTATTTGAAAACTTGTCCTCTTTAATTTCAAACTATATTTGGCAATCCTCATAATGTATTAGTGAAGTGGTATAATGTTTACAGTTTAGAAATTAAGAAAACTATATCAGAACTTCTTGTTCCTAGTTATTTTATTGCTGAGTTACGAGAGAGAAGCATCTATTTTGGAGACTACTTACCTAGAAGGTAGTTTTTTTTTTAATTTTTATTTATTTATCTTCCTTGTTTGTATGATTTGTAACAGAGGAGAGCAGGTGTAAATCCCATTGCCTGTCACAATCCTCTTGATCTGATATGTATCATTTCTGAATCACTGCACATGGAGTTTCATCATTCTTAGAAGTTTCCTGAACCACAGCAGAGGTATTTTTAAGTGTTTCACCTAGTATTCCAAGATTGATTGAAATGGGGGAAGAGAGGGGCATTTGTGCACATTATCAGTGGTTCTCCCCCTTTCTCTCCTGTTTTGGAAAAGAAACATGAAATACAAGTTTCCTGCTTTGAAAAGTCTAAGGTAGATAGCAGGAGATAGAAAGTCAGATTAACTTCCTCTCTATCCTTCCCTTCTACGAGTGGTAGAAATAAGGATACTTAGAGCTACAGAGCTATGCCACAGATTGCAGACAGATGATACACTGTTAGAGTTTAGAAGCTGGTGTGGGGAATGATAATTAATATATATATATATATATATATATATGTGTTAAGTGCACATGTATGTATGCATAAGCACTTACCTTTGAGTAAAAAAAATAACGTCTGAGAGGCTATTTTATTTTCATTTAATTTTTATAAGGTCTCATTTATCCTAGGCTGGTCTGGAACTCATTACATAGTAAATTTTGACTTTGAGCTTCTAATTTTCCTTCCTTAACCAGCGTTTGTATCACTATGCAATCAGCTAGTTACTTTGGACATTTACTCTCCATTTTATTCTTATGAAATTAAGAAAGGGGACCTTCTTACCTATCTTGTACATTTCATTCTAAGAATTTTGGCATAAAAAGTTAGGGTCTTGTTTTATTCTACAGGGACTCTTGTCCTGGGGTGGAGGCAGAGGCTGGACACTTGAGTGTCTCAGGCAAGTGATTACCATTTTAGAAGCACTTTAGGACTTTTTACAGATGTAAAGGAAATAAGTATATACTTTTCTTTTGCATATGAGATTCATATGCAAATGGATGTGGTGCTATATTGTTTCTCAAATAGCTGTTTTTCACTTTTGAACATAATTGATGCACTTCTCATGTCATCATATGTTAATGAGTGAACTCTTTCTACATGTTTTGGAACACTCCACAGCATGGACTTACTGTAATTAATTTAGCTGCCTTCTTATTCAGTGCTGTGATAGCTCTGCAAGTATCTTAGAACATTCATCTAGAGTTTAATAAACATTTACTAGACATAGAATTAACTGCTTTGGAATGTACACACATTTAAAAGTTAACTCCCCCCCGCAGAGTACACTAATTTGTCCTCCCACAAAGAGACAATTTCCTGTTATTTTAAAAATTTCTCCCCAGATTCTTATCTTATGTTAAGCTCTAGGAGAAAAAATAGTGTTTAATTTCTGTCTTAATTTGTTTCCCTTGAATAATAATTGAGATTGAACATCTTTCCATTGACTTCATTTTGACACATAAACCAGGTAGCTTTGTAACCATCACCAAAAGCTTTCTTTCCACAACACTGCTTGCATCTCTGTTTTTATGCTTGAGGTTATCAAGGAAACAAGGATAGAGGCTTTGGAGGTACAGGTTTAAATGACGTTTAGCTATAGCACCAAGCATGGGGATTTCTATGTAAGCACTAGACTGCTCATCTAAGCCTCTCTCCACTCAAATTCAAAAGAAGCAGTAGAGTAACCCATGGCTGTTGAGTTGGTGAAGATGGAATTCTGTTTTGGGTTCTTTCTTAGTCATGTTAAAATGATTTAAAAACAGACTCTGTAGGAAGCTCCAGGACATTTATTTATTTAGTTTTTATATACCAACTGCAGTTTCCCCTCCCTCCTCTCCTCCCAGTTCTTCCCCTCTCACATCTACCCCATCCACACCTTTTCCTCTGTTTCTCTTCATAAAAGGGCAGGCATCCCATGGGTGTCAACTATCCATGGTATATTAAATTGCAGTGAGACTAGGTACCTCCTCTTCTATTATGGCTGGAAGCAACCCAGTAGGAGGAGAGAATCCCAAGAACAGGCAACAGAGTCAGAGACATTCCCCACTCCCACTGTTAGGAGTTCCACAAGATCAATCTACACACTGGTCACATACATGCAGAGTGCCTAGGTCAGTTTCATGCAGGCTCCTTAGTTGTTAGTTCAATCTCTGTGGGCTCTTGTGAGGCCAGGTTGATTCTGTGGGTTTTCTTGTGGTGTTGTTGACTCCTCTGGCTCCCCCTTTTTCATAAAATTCCCTGAGCATGGCCTAATGTTTGGCTGTGGGTCTCTGCATCTGTTTCCAGTACATGGATTTTAGAGTTGGAGATAAAATATCAGGTCAGGAAAGTTGTTTATCTTGATAGATAAACAGAAGTAAGTAGGTGGAGAAGAGGAGGAGAGAAATCTAGCCATCATGGACTAGGGTGGTATTATGGACTAGGATGTAGAACTACAAGTAACATGCCAAAATGCAACTACATGGTGAAAAGAAAATAGCTCCAGAGAAGAAAGGAGAATGCCCAAAGAGCCAGAGAAAACACATTGGGTGTTGGCCAGTATCTGAAAGAAATGGAAAAGAATTTTGAAAGAAAATGTTATTCTCTTTTGAGTTAAGGCTGAGAAAAGCACAAAGGCTTAATAGAGTTTCAGGGCCAAAGTTCTGTAAGCAACTGTATGAAAAGTGGTAAGAATTCTGAGAAAGAAAAACAAGTACATTATTTCATGATAGGTATAATTATTCCTCCCATTCCTTCAACATAGCTTTAGGTTAACCAGCTTTTCTGGAGGTGGTCTTTTGGCCAAGAGACTACCAACTGGATTGAGTCTTAAGGGAGGACACAGTGGCAGGCAATGTTCTGTTCATTGGAGCAGATAAGAATGCCACATCTCCACTCAGGTCTAGAAGTAGATTCCATTAATTAGGTGGCCATCCTCCATGGCCTGGAAGACTTTTGTAACATTTCCCACTCAAGTGTTAAGAGCCAAAAATCATTTGCAAGATGGGGTTAATTTTGGGCATATATATGACCTATTTTTATCATGAAAAGTCTGAGATCCAGTCCCAAAAATGTTCACTAGAAAAGAAAGGATTAGTGTTTGGACAGGAGTTTTGGTGAGAAGCTCATGTATAGACCAGAACCCTCTTCTGACATTCTTGGATTCAGCAAAGACATTCCCAAAACTTTGGTTTTTAGTGTTCCCACCTTAACCTGCCTAATATTCTTGTATCTCCTGTTTATATAGTTTGGCTGTGAAATTAATGACACTTTCTTTTTCTGCTGGATTTTGCTTTTGGAAAGCAATTCATTAGTCTGATTTCATCTTACAATACCATCAGGTATTTTGGATTACCTAATTTACAACATGTGGAAATGTAGGTCAGAGTTATTTAACATCTTAGCCTTGAGTTAGATCAGGCATCAACTTTGTGGAGGGTATGCATACAGCTATCTATTGTAGTAGCCATTCTTCATGCTGGTGGCTTTTTCCCTGAGGCTACATTTTTGTACTGGGTTGAGGAAGCCTGTAGCTCTCAATTGAAGAGGCATGCAAAGAAAAAATGTGATTGGTTATCTATACGGATGGAGAGATGATAAAGATTGAAGTGGTACTCATGCAATGTCACCTAGATTTGGCACATGTGCTGTGATTGTGGCTTTAAAATATATCACTGTTTTCCATAAAGTTCAGCTGATATGATTCATTTATATTCTCTAAGCATTTCTTGTTTCACTCTTTCATCAGATTCTACTCTTAAAATTCCCCACATGGCCTCTGCAAACCAGGACAAGCTCTGAACCACTGCAACCTTTGCTAAACTTAGAGAGCCCACATTTTCTCTTTCTTTACTCTGATATATGCATTATGTTTTATCATTTCTCACACATTTGGTCTCTTTCAAAGACCAAGTTTATGGTTATACATTCAGAAATTGAGCTACTTGTCAGGTATCCTCCAAGCTTCAGAAGAAATACAAAGGATAATAACACTGGAAAAGCCTCATGGTGTTATTTTCCCCACATCTTTATGAAATTCCCAGGTACATAATTATTGCTTGTTGTGGATTACTGAAATCATCTATGTTTTAAAATTAGTATGTTTGGAAGTAATAGTATTTGCTGAAAATAGAACAGAATTAGACATGTCTTTGTAGGGTAATCTAAAATTCATGACCTATCCTGTAAAAGGTAAAGCATTTGAAGAATAAGTTTTATACAAAAAGTCTTTTCCTATGTAAATATTTTATACTGGATTTTTTCCCTAATGATTTATGATTTTGAGAACTATAGGTCTTAGTTAAAATTATCAATTTGGGGATTTTCAAGCTTTTAGGATAAGCATACATGATCTTAGGATGGCTTTTGTAGTATATCTAGTCTAGTCAAGTGAATTTGCTTACTTCAAAAGTTGTTAAAGAAAACTAAGAAGGGGCCAGCGAGAGAGCCCAGTCTGTAAAGTGCTTGCTATGCAAGCATAAGTTAGATCCTCCAAAACCACATAAAAAAATCTGGATGCATGCTTGTAATTCAAGTGATGGGGAAGCAGGATAGACTTATACTAACTTTAAAAATCAAATGCTGGTCATACATAAATTCTGTTACACATAATTAATAGTTTATTAGTATAAGAAAGAATTTTTTTAAAAAAGAATTATGTTATTCTTCCAAAGGTCATAAGAATACTGAATGATTGATAGATCTTGCTTGTGAGATACTTTTCCAGTTAGGAGACTTTATGTAGTTTATTTCATTCATTCAGGTCTTATTGTAGTCATCTTCTGTGTATGCTACTAGGTACACAGTTTGGGGTAGCTGTGCTAAGCAGTTTCTATTAGCACATTGTAAAAAGATCAATAGAGCATGTTATTTTGAAACTTAAAGCTTAAGAATATGGAGAGACATACATATAAGCAATAAATGAGGACATAAAGAGAAAAAGAAGTAGTTACCAAGGTGTGTGTGATGCAATACTAACTGCTAGTTTCAATATGGTCTCCTTTATTAGCTTTATTAGCTAAGGACTTGCCTCTCAATAGCAAAAAGCAATAAATGAGGACATAAAGAGAAAAAGAAGTAGTTACCAAGGTGTGTGTGATGCAATACTAACTGCTAGTTTCAATATGGTCTCCTTTATTAGCTTTATTAGCTAAGGACTTGCCTCTCAATAGCAAATATTGTATGTGTCCAGTATCAATTTTCCTCTCTTTCCCATCTTACCACAGTGTGACTTAAAGTTGGAAGGCAATGCTCTGTGGTTTGTAATCCCTTCCCTGTGGCATGACACTTTTTCGAAGTGAGTGTGTCTGAGTCAATTACTTACCATAAGCATTCCTCCGCCCAGGCAGTGGTTTACACACAAAGTTTCTGTCCACCTGGACAAAAAACCATGAAAGTTTTTTATTTTTGAGATTTTTCTCTCACTAATTTTAGAGAATTTCCTTCCTTCCGTCCTTCCTTCCTTTCTTCTTCCTTCCTTCATTTCTTCCTTTCTTCTTCCTTCCCTTTTTCCCTCCTCCTTCCTGCCTTCTTTCTTTCCTAAGAAACAATTGATTATGTGATATATTTATTCTTACAATTATCTCTTATAACAGATTATTTGAAAATATGCAAATAAAAAACTGAGGCAGATATGGATAAAATCAACTTTTTTTAAGATTGCTGTTGTTGATAAAGTTTTATTAGAACAGTCATACCAACTGCCTATTGTCTGTTACTACTGCTTTGCTAAAAGAGATTTTCTTGAAGGGATCTTTTTTTTTTTCTTTCTTAATTTTGAGTAAGAGAAACAATAGCTCAAGGATCTTGCCTTGGATCTCTGAAGGATAGCTCACCTCAGACTGCATCTGATATTTGAAAGGCAAAGCAGAGATAGGAAAAGCAATCCTCTCCCTGATCTTGGGACTAAGCTACTGAGCTAAACAAACCCCAAAGGAGAACTTTCCTCTAGACTTGATAATTGAGTCAATTGCCACTTTGTGGTTTTTAAAGTGCTCATCTGACTTAGGCTTTCTATTTACTTCAACAATTCTAAACTGTTCCTAGTAGTTAACTGTGCAATGTTCAGAACACCTCTATTATGTAGATAGTTTTTCAGTTTCTGTTTTAGAGTGGGAGAACTAAGACCTAGAGTGATAAATAATTTGAACTATGTTAGTAGTAAAGCCGTGGGTACTTGCACCCATAGGCACATGTGCATTCCCATACCTGTGCACACACACAAATAAAAATAAATGCTTACAAACATAAAGACACTATGGAAATGCCTATGCCTGGGCCACAACAAGCACTGGAATCTGGAGGAGGGATGGCTGAAGATAACTATACTGTCAGGGATGTAAGTATGACAGCATCCGTGGCCTGGAAGCTCATATATTCTGGCCACCATATCCAACTCACAAGATTGGAGACTGAGGGAAAGGAACAGCTTCCCCTGTTGCATTTACATATGTGAGCTCCTTTACAATTTGCGGATCAAATCCTGCTGGAAGAAAGGAGCTGAGGTGGTTATGGCAACCTGAGAACCCTCAAACGATATTAATATTCACTACCATATGGCATCTGGTGTTTTTTTTAAAAACAACAGAACATCAGCAGTGGCATCAGCAACAGGAAAAACCAGAGTAATTTGTAACTTGTCTCTGAAGAAGCACAGTGCTGCATATATTATTTTCTTTTTAAATAATCAGTCACAAATTAACTAATTGCTGCAATCCTTAAACCTGTCTTTCCTCCTAGTTTGTCATTATTTGTGAATGTCAAAACAAGTAGAATGAATGGACTGAATTTCCTTCAGTTGCCTCTTATAAATCTTTCTTTTCCTATAAGCATTATATGAATTTGACTGCAGGAGATTTTCCTGAGACCTGATCCTTTAAACTCCTCCCTTCAAGAAGTAAATCAAGATGTCAGCTGGGTGGTCCCTCCCTAGATCTTCTCCTAACTGAGAAGGCAAGTTGAAGCACTGATCATGCTCCAAGCTGTTTTCACTGGAACCAAGGAGGTCAGATGAGTGTCCATCTTGCCTGCTTTTAGCACAAGGAGTAAAAAAAGACACATAGAAGAAGACAGGAAGGCAATAGTTACCTATTTGCACATTACACAGACTCCTTCTCTGAATAGGACAGTATAGGCTTGAGAAAGATGCTGCTGCAGAGAGAGAGAGAGAGAGAGAGAGAGAGAGAGAGAGAGAGAGAGAGAGAGAATGAATGAATGAATGAATGAATGAATGAATGCAGGCATCCAGTAGTTAAAGGCAATACTGAGCAAATCCCCAGGAGCCCTGCTGATAGGGCAACACCTACATACCAACTCTCTGATATTGCCTTGGGTCAGGTGGCTGATGGAAATAACCAGGCTTGGGTTTCAGAATGAGGAACAAGATACTATCTATTTGGGGAAAAGGCACAAAATGCTCCATAGGGATTTGTTATAAACTCAGTATTAGTACTGGCCAGTGAAACTCCGAACTTTATAAAAACTGAATCACATACATGATACTAGAGCACATAGCCAGAACCTCTTAATTTGGCCTAGGATTTGGAAGAGACCTGAGTGAGGTGGATACATTTGTGTTCTGTCTACTTGATTTCTAGTCTTAGAGTGGCCTTGGGTATACTTGTCAATCTTCTGAGACTATAATACCTTGTGGCTATGAAAATCAGATGTTCTACTTCTAACTTTGGTCAAATGACTGTCTCCCCTACCCATTCCCAACTTTGAGCACAACCACTTTGAGAGTTGTGCTCATCCATAGGATTCTAGAACCACCTTGTCAACAGACAGAGCACCAGCTTCTATGCTCACCCAAGACAGTACATTCTTGCAGGTAGGAGACTCAGGTATGACTTTTAACATTAGGTGAGGTATAAGAAAATTGCCTTAATCAATACTGCATCAAACTTTATCAATAAAGCCTAAGTATAGGACTGAATTTGCTGGTAGTAAAACAGAATAATAAGCATAATATTTTGCACCATAATACAGTGCTGAGCCTATGAAACAAGATACTGGGAAGATTCCAATAGCCCCCCTTTCAGGATAGCCTGTGGATAAAATCTCTGGAATAGCCCCATTCCCAAGGGAAAAAATGCAGACCCACCTTACCAGACTTCTTTGTAGGTTGAAGGGTTCTTCTTGAGCCATGAGTCCATCATAGCAGTATGTGCTTATAGAAGCATGTATCTTGGTTCTACCTCAGTATCATGCTAGATGGTGGGCTCAAAGCTCTAGTGGCAAAGCTTGCTGGCACTTTTGAACACATGGGCAGCATAAGGAGCTCCAGACTACCCATCAGGGGTGACTCTGTCCAGAGATAGGGCAAGTTTTCATATGCATGGTCATAGACTGGTGACTCTATAGAGACATCTAGACTTTACTACTATCTCCTTAAGGAGTGTGTTGTGGACATCACCTAGTCTGTTAAAGACTTCTTTTTTTTTTTTTTTTGAATCATACACAATATTTTTTGGCACTATTTAATTTTGGATTGTCCTCTAATATTGGGAAGATGACATTACTAACAAATGCTCAGCAAATCTGGACTTGAGTATCATTCGGTATTAAAATAGTGAAAGTGGCAGTAGATCCACAGAAAATTAATAGCTTGCCTAGAACCTTTGGAAAGACAAGTCCATAGCATCCAGATTAATAAGACTAGAATAAATATAAAATCCTTCAATACCTAGATGCTATTGTACAGAAATAAGCATCAAGAATATTCAGGTGACCATGACTTAATATAATATTTTAAAATAAGATTCTAAAAATGAATCAGGCAGTAAGATTTTGGATAGTGCATTTTAAAATGCACTTGCAAGGAAGCTCAATGAACTTGAAGAAAATGCAGAGAAACCTTTCAACACTCAAAACAAACTGAACAAAGATACTGAAGCAATTAGAAAGAAACCAAACTGAAATCCTTAAGCTGAGAAATACAAGAGAGCACGCTGAAAAGAAATCAGTTGCAAAATAGATCAAATAGAAGAATCAGTGACAGGCAATTAAAAATACACAGTTGGAGGACAATGAAGAGAAAAGCAGGAAATAAAGAAAACTTGTAGGAACTTTGGGTCAGGGTCAATATAGAAAATGTGGGGTTACTGAAGTTCAAGAATGATGTGAAAGTCCCAATGAAATGGAAAACTCAAAGAATAAATAACAGAAAACTTTCTAATCTCAGAGAAGTACACAACATATAAGAAAAACAACGGTTACCAGACAAATTAATTAGGCCAGTTCCACCTTAAGTCATTTTGTAACCAACCTCTCAAAGTTGATTCTTAAGGCTCCAAGTGATAAGTCACAAAGAACAAAGAGGTCCAAACTGACTTGACAATAGGTTTCTAGCCGAGTGGGATCTCCATCACACTCAATGAAAACCAAGCCAAAACCAACCCTAAACTTAACCTTGTCAATGAAGAAATTGTACTCAGCAAAACAATGCTTAAGAAATGAAAGAGCTATAAAGGCATTGTTGGAGAAACAAAATGTGAAAGAACACATTGTCATCGGAGTTGTCCCAAAAGAAAGCCCAAGGAAGATCTTTAAACTGAAAGTGACTTTAGTGAGTAAGAGGATAATACTGAAAGATACAAAGCTCACTTTTCAGAGTAATTGCACTGACAGCTGACAGGCCTTCAGTATCATAAGCGTGGTATAGAAAATATTCATACTATTGGGTTGAAGACTAAAGGTCAAAGTAAAGTAGGAATACTGACAAATTAAAATATAAGCAGTATAGAAAGATGTAAAATATTCAAAATTCTAATTATGAGGAGTGCACATTTTTTTGCACAATGTTTTATCTTATTATTTTTTTGTTTCTATTCTTAACTTTCTTAAACTGTGTAGTTACTCATTATAATCTGAAGATGTCTTTATAAACCTTGAGGTAATGAAAAAAATCTATTATAAGCAAACAAAATAATAAACAAAGAACAGTACTATAGGAAATCATTACAGATGAGAATTATAAGGAGAAAGAGAGCATTGCAGTTTACACAATGCCTATAGTAAAATATTATAGATTGATAATTATTTTAAATATAAACGAATTGTATTCTGCAACTGGATTATAAGACTAAATGAATCTAAGATAAACCTAATAAGAAACTCATTCATATCTAAGGTACACATAGACTATAAAGGAAAGATAAAATATTATATTCCATGCAAATAATCCAAAGGAAAGGAGGAATAATTATACTCATATTTGACAAAAACATACTTTAATTTTTCAAAGCAGTGAATGGAGAAAGAAGAAGGTCATTCGTTATGATAAAAGAGTTAATTCAGCAGAGGGAAATAATACAAAATATATTCATCTAATATTGTAGCATTCAATAATATAAAGAAAATTCAGTAGACTTAAAGGGTGAGACAAACTCCACTATAATAGTAATTGAAGGTTTAAATTACTTTTATCAGTGGAAACATGTTACAGGAAAAAAGTCACCAAAGACCAGAAGAGTTAAGTTTCAGACCAGAGGGAAAAATGGACCTAACAGACAGCAACATTACATCTAGCAATACTTATTGTCTTAATCAACATGTAGAGCCATCTTTTTTCCCATTCCCCCTTTTATTAAAATATTATTTTCTCATACAATGTATCCTCATTATAGTTTCTCCTCCCTCTACTTCTTCTGGTTCCTTTCCACCTCTCCTCATATCCAGATCCACTCTCTTTCTGTCTCTTATAGAAAAGAATAGGATTCCAAGAGATAATAGAAAAATGCAACAAAACAAAATACTATAAGGTAAAACAAAGACCATCACATTGAAGTTAGAAAAGGCAAATCAACAAAAGAAAAAAAATCTCCAGAGAAGGTACAAAAATTAGAGAACCATTGGTTCACACATTCAAGAGTCTAATAAAAATATGAAAGTGAAAGGTATGATATATACAAATGACCTAGTGCAGACCATTTTTGGCCCTGTGTTTTCTGCTCTGTAAGTTCATATGATCTTTATTCAGTTGATTTAGAGGGCCTAAATGTTCCCCTAATGTCTTCGATATATATGTTTTCCCTGTGGAATTCCCTGAGTTCTGAGTATGTGTGTGAGGGGTGTTTGATGGAGACATCCCATTTAGAGATGTGTGTTCCAAGGTCTTTCTTTTTGAGTTATGTCTGGCTGTGTGTCTTGATATTTTCTTGCATCTGTTGCAGGAGGAAGGTTCTCTGATGGTGGCTGAATAAGGCAATGATCTATGAGTATAGCAGAATATCATTAGAAGTACTTTTATTTTATGATCCCTCATGGAACTCTTCACCCTGCCTGGGGAGTAAATGAAGGATGTGATGGGGAGGTTAAAGGGGGGGAGCATGGGAGGATAGGAGGAAGAGGGAACTGGTATTAATATGTAAAATAATATTGTTTCTAATTTAAATAAAATTTATAACAAAAGGAATCCTTTTATTGCTTCCTTTTCCCCCTAAGGATCAGTAGTATTTGGCTTTATCATAGGTCTCTGGACTATTTAGTCTCTGGTCTTTGGTCTTCCAAGCAATGGGGTTCCATCTTGTAGAATGGCCCTTAAGTCAAATAGGACATTTGTTGGTTACTCCCCCAAGCTTTGTGCCTCCATTTCCCTAGCATATTTTTTTGTTTCGTCAGGAAAGATTGCAGATGATGGTTTTATGACTGTGTTGTTTACATTTCTCTTTTGGTAGCCTGTAGCATACTTTCCCATATCAAAGAAACTAGAATGTAGGGATGAAGGTTCTTTGTAGGTATCAGCTGTACCTCTCCATGTACAATGAGTTGTGTAGGTGTGGTCTTCAGGAATGGGACGTTTCTGTCAGTTTGTGGTGAGCAAACTATTCTACTGGTAACAGCTTGGGTTGTTTGAGGATTTCCATGGGTGTAATCTAGTTCTGGTACTCAAAGATTTGTCTGATGGGAGATGTTATTCTGTAAATATGTTTCTCATACTGGTTAATTAATAAAGCCTGTGGCCAATAGGAAACAAGATAGGTGGGGCTAGGAGACTAGGAGGAGGAAAGAGGAAGTAGTTGGGAGGAATCAAGATGTAGACTGGGGAGGAAGGAAGATGCCAGCCGCGGCTCCTGATATGATGACCACGTGGAAATACGTAGATAAGTAGAAATGGGTTAATAATTAAGACAGAGCTAGCCCATAAACAATAATAGTAACTGGCCAAAAGGATTGTATCAAATTCAGAGTCTCAGAGTGTTATTTGGGGCTGGTGAGGCTGTGGGCCCAGACCGGCGGCAGGCGGGCTGGTGGGCTGGTGGGCTGGTGGAAAACACACAAGCTACATTTGTCTGGTGAAACAATCTCTAAGATATATCCCATAACAGCTAGTAAAAACAAGTTTGTATTAATTAATATTTTTCAAAGTCATGTGATGCAATTAGAAGTCAATAATAAGAAGTATTTTAGATACTATAAAATGCATGGTAAACAAATTTTCTTGGTCAAGAAAGCAATCAATAAAGAAATTTAAAAACTTTTTGAAGTAAAAATGGAGACAAATATTAAAACCTGTGGGAAAGAGGACAAATGAGACAAATAGGTATGGCATTTGGTGAAAATTGTCAAGTTTAAGCTGGAACATCACTTGGGATGCCTATAAGGGATTATCTTTATTTCATTAATTTATGTGGAAAGACTTATTTTATTTTTTATATGCTTTTATACTTTTTTAAACTTAAATTAGAAGCAAGCTTGTTTTGCATATCAATTCCAGTTTCTGCACCCTCATGTACTCCCCTGTTCCCCCCAACAGCCTCTATCCCATTCCCTTTCTCCTCCCCAGGGAGGGTGAGGCCTTCCATGGGGAGGGGAGTGCCTATTTTAATTGGTACCATTCTGTGGGTAGAAGATCCTGGAATATATAAAATACAGGAAAGGAGCTGAACTCCAGCATTCATTGCATGGTTGTCTACCTTCAGATTATGAATATGAAGTTACTGGCCTTGACTTCCTCACTGTGATGAACCATACCTTGAAGAGTGAATCATAATAGGCTCTTTCTCTCTTAATTTGCTGTTGTTAGAGTATTTCATCACAACCACAAGATATTAAACTAAAGAAAGTATCACAATCAGTAGCAGCATCTCAAAGTAGAAAGGCCTTAAAGAAACAACTAAATGTTGTCTCTGAAGTAATGGAAAATATAAGAGCATGACAAATCTCAAATTTATAGAAGAGAAATAACAAAGATCATAGCATAAATGAAATAAAGAAGTCACAAAATCAACATAAAGATCAATGAAACAAAAGGCCAGTTCTTCAAAAGGATAAATAAAATTTACAAACCCTTAGTTAAAGTATGGAAAAAAGAGGAATACTCAAGTAAATATAGTTAGAGGTGAAAAGAAACACATTACAATGGACACCACAAAATTAGAATCATTAAAGATTATTATGAACAACTATATTACAACAGATTTAATAACCTAGAAGAAATGGATAAATTCTTAGATCCAATTCACTTTGCTGAGGTTGAATACAAAGAAATAGAGAGTATGGACAAGCCAGCAAGTAATACAATTAAGTCAGCAATAAAACATCTCTTCTCAAAATAAAGTATGTGTTTATTACTGTGCCATATTAAACAGTGAAAGAAGAATGGTGATATCTTTCCTGTACAAATAAAGCCTGCCTGAAGACCAGAGCCACTGGCTAACCATAGAGGTCTGGAGGTGTATACAGACAGACAGGAAGTGAGATGGCTGGGTGGAAACAGGAAGTGAGGTGGCTAGGGGGGTGGGAGTGGGAAAAGGATGTATGCAGGAAGAAATAGGAACTCACTTTCTTGTCTGCTGAGACACTAGGATGTAAGGTGTGGCTGTGGCTTGCTTCTTCTTTTCTATGATAGATCAGTATTTTCCTTTATAACTAACTCTGGGTTTTAATTACTTAGACTAATTAAGAACTTAGGGAAAGGTAGGAGGCAGATGCAAGGACACACCATGTAGCTATTGGGAAGGTAGGATGTCAAGGCATTCTCTAATAAGATAAGACCATGTGGAGATACACAGGTTAATCAAAAATTGGTTAATAATTAAGAGAGAGCTAGCCAATAAGTAACCTGAGCCACTGACCAAACAGTTTATTATTAATATAAGCCTCTGTGTGTTTATTTGGGACTAAAGCGCTGTGGGACAGAAACCTCCTTCTTTAGAAGAACTAAGTCCAAATTGTTAAATTGGATAAGAGCATTTGGTATTGTTCTCCTTCCCTGTCTTAAAGTGTACTCTGAAAGAAATGTCAGTCTGCAGTGAAAATGAATTCTCACAGTAAATTAGTAGCTACATAAGGTTTGAAACACGATCTTCTGGGAGGGATTCTCAGTGTTAATCAGCATAAAGTTTGTCTGCTTTTTGAAACAGTCTAGAAATAGAAAAGGCTCTTTCAGTTTTTGGAAGCACTCGTTTAATGGCCCTCATATCCACTTTGGATAACCTTGAAAACTACAAACTGACAAAAAATAGGTGGAGACAAACAATTAGGAGACAGCTGTAAACTGAGAAATCATGAGTTACCTCTCTGTATTGCAGCAAAGCAAAGCAAAACAAAACAAAACAAAAACCTAGGGTAGACAGCAGATATCACCACAACAAACATCTAATTATCCTTGTTGAGAATGAAGGAAGCCCTGAGTGAATGTGTAAAGAGTAGGAGATGTCTTGAGTAACTGTGTATTGTCAAGTTCAGGGAATTGTCTGAGAGTCCTTCTTGTCCAATTACAGTGTTGATCAATGACTAAGCAGTGTGTACAAAGTTAGCTACTACACCTTCCTCCTCCTCCTGCAGCTTTAGAGCCTGAGATTGCTCCCCAATAGAGACTTCTACAACTGAAAAATCCCTGATCTTGCTGTACATAATAAATGTGCTGGGGTCCTAGCTCATTGTTTATCAGTGGGTACCATGCCATTACATTGAGCTCGGCCTACTCAGTCTCTGTTTTTCTGTATGTGTCTGTTTATCTATCTCTTTTCATTCCCTCATCACCACGTTCAGATTTCCAGGACCAATTTATACAGGAGGTGGTGAGGCTTTTTTTTTTTTTTTTACTTTCCTATTTATCATGTTCTGTAGTTGGAATGCCTTATTTCTTTTTGTTTTCTCAGCCATCTGTGCTCTCTGCTTTAGTATTTTTCCAATTTTGATGAGGAATCTAAAACAGAAAGATCAAAGAAGTTGATTAAGGTCATATAACTCATCCGTTCAATACTTTCATCTTGTGGGTAGGGTTGATTAGGTTCCTTTCAAGGCCATATGTAAGCATCAATTTGTTAGAAATTAAATTTGGAACCATGATTTAAAAAGCAAAAAAATTGTGGCTATATAAACACAATTATTAATTTTCAGATCATTCATGATTTAATCTTCTTGCCAAGAAGTCCATTTTCCTATTGCAAAGGCTCATAATATATGAAGCTTGCA
The DNA here is from genome assembly GCA_030556225.1 of Cricetiscus sungorus. Classification (NCBI taxonomy): domain Eukaryota; kingdom Metazoa; phylum Chordata; class Mammalia; order Rodentia; family Cricetidae; genus Cricetiscus; species Cricetiscus sungorus. Next base: position 22,390,923 of record JANBXA010000069.1, read on the forward strand.
AGGCAGCAACACTTCTCTGCAAGAAACTTATTGCTGGAATCCTTTGTTATTAAAGAACAATTAAGGTAACTTGTAAGAATAAGTTTCGTGTTCATTGCTGAAGCATTGGCTTCAAGCTTGTCAGTATTTTCAGTTCTGGGTATATGTCATTGCCTGTGTTTAATGTGATAGTAGACAGGAAAGAAGAGGTTACAAGCAAAACAAATGCTTTGTCAAATAGTTTCTTGCAAGCATATAATTGATTAATTAAAGCAAATTATGTCATATGTCCTGAGTTTAATATGAGAACTCCACAAAAGGAAAAGAAGCTCTGATTAGCTTCTCCTACTAAGTGACACCCTGGCTGCACCATGATCTCTACTTAATCTGCTTTTGCCTCCTCTTGCTACTTAATAAGAAAGTTCTATATTTCTTTGAAGGTTATGACATCTATGTTCTATAAATATGTTAAAGTTTCAAGAGATTTTAAGTAGTAATATCATACACACATACAAAAACAATATCATAAAAATGTTTTTGGCAAGAGGACCATTGTAGCTTCCCGTGATTCAGGCTTTGAGGTGACTCGGCAATAGCAGAAACTGTGGGAGCAGCCACCCTGTGCTGCTACCTACAGTAGTCTGAGGTGTGCCTTCAAACTCTCTCTTGGGTGAAGAAGAGATTCTTTGCTATTCCACATAGGATTTTATAGCATGTTAACATGAAGCAACTGTGGAGCTTGTGATGATATTTTAACATAGATTTAGTTTAAGCATAAGTGAATAACAGAGAGCAGTGCTTAGAAAAGAATAATCATTTGCAACCAAGAGTGGTCTCAGGCCTCTCAAGTTATATGTATGTACATACGTATGTACGTACATACATGCAAACATATATATATACATATATATATATATATATATATATATATATATTCTGTTTATGTAGCAAATCTTCCAAATGAATGCATTCTTGACTCTCAGTCGATGGACCCTAATCAGACTCCAGAGTGAGGAGGAGCTTCCTTTCTCTTTCCATGTTTACTCAGTCTCCCCCCGAAATTCTATTTTTCCTCAGTTATCATGCAAATGGTCAGTCTTGTTTTACATGGCAAAGAGCTCTGCCACACTGTGCAGATATGCAACTGAACCCTGTGTTAGCTGGAATCCAAGTCCTATAATCTGAATAATTATGCTATACTTTGTCTCCTTACAGGGCTTTAAAAAAATGTAAGTGGTGTGTTTAGTTAAACATTTTGCTCTTTTAAACAAATTTGTCCTAATGTTCTAAGTCATAATTAAGCTGTCATACGTATGAGGAATTACAGGTTTGAGAGAAATTACAGGTATAAACAACCAGAGCTACAAATACATATATTGCCGCAGTAAAGATCTCTGTAGGAGAGAGGTTGATATTCACATTAGGCAAATTGAGAGGAGTTTAATAAGCCATTATTGTCAGTATATGGAAAGTTAGTATCAGCTTACTCCACCTTCTATGACAGAATATCATGGATCCAGGACTTTTAATAAGTTTGAAAGGGTTGGAATCCTAGATCAATGTGCCAGCACCATTGTTTCTGTTTAAAATTTAAATTTTTTTTGAACAGAGTTTCACCATATAGTACAGGCTGGTTTGAAGCTCATTGCAGATCAAGTTGGCTTTGATCTCTTGACCTTCCTGCCTTTGTCTTCATAGTGCTAAAATTATAGAAAGGGTCCTCTGCTTAGCTTGCAGTTGGCTACCTTCATACTGCATTCTTAATATGTGTGTGTGTGTGTGTGTGTGTGTGTGTGTGTGTGTAACAGAGAGACAGAGACAGAGAGGTAGAGAGAGACAGAGACAGCAAGACTGAGTGTGAGATACAGAGACAAGAATGAGTTTTCTAATATATGTTTATAAAGACATTAGCTTCTTCATGAAGGTCTTAGTGTCAAGAGCACATGTAAACCAAATTAGCTTCTAAAGATCTCAATACTGATTAAGAAACATTAAAACATACCATTTTTAAAAACCACAGAAGATACTTCAATATTTTGGGGATGAAACAACATGAAGTTATAATTATCAGGCATAAGGGAGCTAGAAATAGGTGATACACTGATCTGGAGGGAGAAAGAATGGATATGGTGAGGACTATTAGACAGGAGGTGTCACCATAATGGTTGCTGCAGAGAGCCAGTATCAGTCCTATTCTGATGTATGGACTCCACTCTTCTGCCTCATCGTAATTTTCTCTTGTGTTTATCAGCAATAGAAGATACCTTAATAGAGGGAGCCATTATAGGTTTAAAGAGTAATATGGCACTAGGGAAATGTCCAGAGATCTACAAGGATAACCCCAACTAACAATCTAAGCAATAATGGAGAAGCTACCTTGAATGCCCTTCCCCTATAATGAGATTCCATCCAGTAGCTGATAGAATCAGAAGCAGACACCCACAGCTAAGCACTGAGCTGGACTCCTGGAATCCAGTTCTAGAGAGGGAAGAGTGACAAGCAAAGTGGTCAAGACCAGGCTGGGGAAACCCACAGAAACAGTTGACTTGAGCAAGTGGGAGCTCACAGACCCCAGTCTGACAGTTGGAGAAGCAACATAGGCCTGAACCAGGCCCCATAAACATGGGTGTCAGTTAGGAGGCCTGGACAGTCTATGGGGCCTAAGTATTTATCCCTAGTGTATGAATGGACTTTGGGAGCCCATCCCCTTGGAGGGATATTCTCTCAGCCTAGATACACAGGGCAGGACCTATACCCTGTCTGAAACCATCTCACAGACTTTTAAGATTCTCCATGGAAGGCCTTACCTTCCCTGTGGAGTGGATGGAGAGTTGGATGGGGGGGAGTTGGTGATGGGCAAAGAAGGATGGGATGGAGACAGAACTGGGATTGACAAATAAAATAAGATTGTTTTTATTTTAAATTATATACATACACACATGCATAGATACATACATACATACATACATACATACATACATACATACATACATATAAAAGCTAATTGGAAGCTAGAGAGAAAGGAAACCTGTTGGAATCTATACATGTCAACTAGCAAGATATGGTGCAAATTGAAAAAGAGAGAGTTATATTTATTATTCTTCATATATATATGTACATATATATATGTGTGTGTGTGTGTGTGTGTGTGTGTGTGTGTACATGCGCACACACACACACACACACACACACACACACACACACACACACACACACACACACGGGGGAGTGGGAGAGTTTAGCATGTTGTTGGTTAAACCATGTCATGGTTGTCAGATTTTCATTTTGGTAATCTGGCATGATTCTGGTTGGGTGGGTTCATATGTTTTTTTCCAGCAATCACCTCTAGACTGAAATACCTAATCACTCATCAACACTCTATAAAGCTGTTTTTCATTGTCATAGTAACATCAGTAATTGACATGGTTTCTGGCACCAGGAATAAAGCAGTAGTCATGAGGGATGAAGGAGAAATAGATCACTGACACTTGGGATTGCTTTTTATCTTAGTCTAGAATGACCACTTTGACACACCATTGTTTTGTAGACCAAATGAATAAGCATAATCCTTTTAATTTGTGTGATTGATATCTTTGCAAAGCCACTGGTTGTCAAAAGAGCTAGTATAGATTGTTCTGAAGCTTTAGCTTGTCAATATGTCCTTTTCATGACCTTAAAATTACAAATTTTATATAAATGGTGGAGGGACTTCTAAAAATAGCTCTCATTAATGCCAATATTCTTTTGCATACTGAAATGACACATAAGCCCTTGATATTGTAAGTGTGAGTGAGAACAACATAAAAGACAGAATCTGGCAGGCAGCTTCTCTTGGGAGGATGGGAAATAATTTAGTTTCGAATCTTTCCTTTTGATGTTCTATTATTCCTTACAATAGTAAGTAATTTTGAGATGAAGACTCAAAGCTGCCTAGCCTTGTTCTATTCTCTCATGTCTAGTCCACTCTTGTTATTCAAATGTGTACCTCATTCATACTGTTATTCCTTGATAAATAGGCTTATGGGCATGGGCATTGCTTTTGTCCTGAATGTTAAACAGGGGAAAAAAGGTTCTTAGCACAGCAACTTTTACAAAATGTGTGAATAATTTAAATCAAATTCCTCCAATGCCAAGATCATGCTGTGTAAATTGCTTATTTTAATTCATCACATGAGTAAGGATTTATTTTTTTCATAAATTAAACTTAGATTAATAAAATAACTGCTATTAACAGCTGATAACTAATCATTTATAATGTGGGGTGCTTGGGAGGTCATAATACAGTTACAGTGTTTATTGTCAGGTTCAAGAAAAAATGTGCCAGGCATACTGGTAATTGCAAGGAGGAGAAACTAGGATTAAACATGAATCAGGACTGACTGTTTCCCTACCATATCCAGTGTATCCAAAGGCCAGCCTTCTGGTAATCATCCCTGAAGGTATACATGCAGTTAACCAGAGATGTTTGTAATTAGTTCTAGAGACATGCAACATGAAATGACTTTCCTAAGTGAGCTTATTAACCGAAGAGGAAGGAATGCATGCTCTGAAAGAGAATGAAAAAGAATTAGAATCTTTTTGATTCCTGCTTTAGAAAAAAAAAGGTATTCAAATGAAATTGGTTTGGAGAGTTAGACTTATAGGGAGAGGTCTGGGTGCTGCACTAAAGACGGCCATAGAATGTGGAGAGGAAAAAGGCTTTGTGATTTTCTTTGCTTGGTGGATTTAGTGAGAATCTTTGATGGAAGGCATGGTTCTGGGAGAGGGAGCTCCTTGCATATTTAACATAATGTAGTCAGTGACTATGAGTGAATTTCAACTAACCTCAGGACTGATTAGTCATTTGTGTGTAAGAATTTTAACATGTATTTTATATATGCAATATATATTTAATACTTTATATATGTATTGATATGTAATACATATTTAATATATAATTTCATCTATTATATGTTAAATGTTAAATTTTATATTTATTTGACTGACAAGTTAAATATAATTTTTTTATTTTTAGTTTTTTACTTATTTTAATATTTTTTTCTTATTTTACATATTGATCCTAGTTTTCTCTCCCTCCCATCCTCCCATGCCCACCACAGACCCCATCATCCCGTCCCCTATCCACTCCACAAGGAGGGTTAGGCCTTCAATGAAGGATCATCAAAGTCTGTTAAATCATTTGGAATAGGAAGTAGGTTCTCCCCCATGTCTCTAGGCTAAGGGAGTATCCCTCCATGGGGAATGGGCTCCTGGTGTCCGTTCCTGCACTAGGTATGCATCCTGGTTCCATTGTCAGAGGCACCATATACATCCCAGGCCTCCTAACTGAGACCCATGTTTAATCTGTTTCATTTGTTGCTGTGACTGTAAGTGTGTACTGTTATGCCCAGATTTTTATGTTGTTTCAATCACTAAACATTTTATTTTGCTTAAATTAGTTAAAAAATTATTTAGTTTTAAAAATACTGGGTCTCAAACCTAGGGCTTCATACATGATTGGCAAGTTCTGTACCACTGAGCTGCTTCTCTACCCCAAATTAAATTGTTGAATTGTTCAGTATTTTTTTTCTTTTCTGCAAAGTGACTTTGATTATTTGGAGTTTTCATTTCTATGTAAAATAAGAAAGTCAGGAGAATATTAATAATTTTTTCTCTTTTTTTATAAAATTTTAATATATTCTTACTCTTACTTTCATAAAGATGTGTTTGGAGAAAGCAATTTCAGTTGTTCTACATTTCTACTTCAGTCAGCTATCCTTGCAGAGTGCCAAGTTAAGCAGGTAGATCCAGTTTTGGGAGCGGCACAGATGATTAGGTCAGGGAGTCAGAAAAATAAGTAAGAACAGAAACTAGGAGTACAGAAAGAGGCTAGAGGAATCTGACACTCCACAGCTAGCTCTGTAATGGAAATGAGTGGATAGGTTGGGAGCTTAATCCAAATTTTTCATCCTGAGAACATTATGCAAGCTCTCACTTCAGAGAAATAGACACACAAATATCCATGCTGGACAAAGATAGATGATTTAGGACTTTTAGTTCAAATTTGTTATATTTGTCAAGGCCAAGCAATTATTTACAATTATTGCTAAAGCTTACAGAATGTTCTGTAAGTGGGAGAAACAAGGCCAGCATGACTGTTCCATTACAAGCAATTTTACCTTCTACTTTATAAAATAACAAATATTTGTGATAAGCTTTTTTTTTTTTTTTTTTTTGCTAACAGATGGGTGTTTGTCTTGATGACCCCAAAGCACCTTCTTGGATGTATTTGTACTTCTACCTTGTACTTTTGAGGCAACGTATAGTTATGTTACCCAGGATGGCCTCAAACGTTCAATCTTCCTGCCTAACCTTTCTAAATCCCAGGATTAAAGGAGTCTTACACCAAGACTTGCTTTGCACAGGTTTTCTGTCAATAGATACGGCCTCTAGTGTTACATTCATTTAGTACAGAACTCTAAATTCCTTCTCCTCTAACAAAGATGAGCAATATACAAATGTACTTCCCACATACGCAAAGTGACCTTCTGTTGATCATTTATGTTAACAGTACAATGCTACTGCTGACCATAGTCTCTTTGTGCCATAGCAAGAAAGACAAAATTATGACATAGTTTCTGCACCTCTACTTAGTCCTAGATAGAGACTATATGTGTAAATAGAAATTGGGGGATTCAAAGATCTTTTTCCTTTAATATTTATATGACCAGGTACTTCTGTTATCTGCAATGACTGATACTTGATTTAATACAGCTGATAAAATGTCCAGTTAAGACACAAAATAAAGGACTGGGAGATAGCTCAGTTGATCAAGTGCACACTATGTAAGCATGTACATAGGAGTTTACTCCCCAGAACCCATGGTAAATTCTGGGTGTGGTGGCATATATTATTTATATTCCAATTAATAGGGGTGGGGGCAGGAATAGGAGGATCTCTGGGCCTTGCTGGTCAGACAGTCTAATCAGTAAGCTCTAGGTCCCAGCAAATTACAACACTTCTTAGAAAGGCCACTCTAAGTTGACTTCAGGAACACACACACACACACACACACACACACACACACACACACACCAGCACATACAAATACAAAATGAACGCACACAACTACAAAGTAAAATTTAAGATTTTATCACAAAAGTACCTGTTACTTATTATTACAATTATATTTATATGTATTTTAATGGGTTATTAATTTAATTCTTGTTATAAAATAAGTAATGTGGAACATACATTTATTTATTAAAATCAATCTTGAAGCTGTCCAAGTTAGTACACAGTCTTGAATTTCTGTGTGTCATAGGTATTTAATGATCATCCACGACTCTCTGACATAAAGGCAGGTATTGGATCTGTGGTTGGCTCTTTTGATCCGTGGTACTTTCACGTACCTAGTCTGTTATAGTTTGTTCTGGAGGTGGCTGGAATGTGTGACCATTGTGTGCTGACAGATGCCCGTGACTCTTTTGTATCCATGTGAAAATTACAGAACTGGGATTTGTGTTTAAAACAGAATTTGAAGTAAGACTAAATATTTTCATGAATATGAAAATGTGGTAGATACTTTTTGTGTTTGGGCATTTTTTTTTTTTTTTGCCCTGAAGCAGGTTTGTCTCATAGTAACACAAAAACAGAATTTATGAGAAAACTTGATTTCAGTGAAAGTTGAGATTGGAAACTAATAGTACTTATCTTACAATCTAATAATACTTATCTTACAGATATGATTTGGAGAAACCTCATTCAGGCTTTTTCCCCCCCATCTACACATAAAAAATACATTTAATTCACCAGGTCATTCATGGATTGAGTGTGCAAATCTTCAAATGTGGGTCCATTGTGGATGGAAGAAAGAAGCTCATCCTGTCCACAGAGAGAAAGCCACACATTTTGAAAAGTTCAGTTTGTTTCAAAAGTGAATATAAACTAGACTTACTTTTCCCTTGGGCTTTTCCCCCTGCTCAGCTATGACAGCTTGGTTTCTCTGTCCATCAACATGAAACTGGGAAAGAGGGACCTATATCCCTCTTTTTGTAATTGTGTAATGGTTTGGCAATTGCAAGAAAGGGGATTGGATTTTTTAGAATATTTTGGTAAAGACAGCAATAACCCCTCTCAGACGTTTGTTTAATATAATTCTTCCTTCAGTTAAATGAGGTATTTGTTGATCTTTCCTGATAGCACACTTTCTTCTCTCTCAGAAAACAAAACAAAACAAAACAAAATCAACTGTTTTTTTCTACTTTCACTTCATTTGTTTTTGGTGTGTGTGTGCGCACACACACACACACACACACACACACACACACACATACACACACACATGTGCCTGTGTGAGCTGTATGGTGTACTGCTAAAATTCATGCGTACTTTTCTTGTTATCTGGCATCTGCGAGTTTAGAATCTAAACACATCTCCTTCTGCTGGGTGGATTTGTTTTCTCTCTTTGGTGCTTTCATCTCCCAGTTTTAGACTGAATTCATCTGACTGACTCATCAGCATCCTCTTTGAGGCCATGGATCAGTGGTACCAGGAACCTTGGAAATCTACATCTGGCACCAGACCTATTTCAGCATTGTTAAGCAGTTAAGGCATTGAGTCTTTTGGAGAAGTCATGCTGCCTTGCTTTCCCATGTTTCTAGTATTTCTGTACTGTTATAAGCATTTGGATAGCTCTTCTGCTTTCTTTGTAGAGAACATTCTTGAAGGCTCAATGCCAGGACACAGGATCCATTACCACTCAGTTTGGAGAAAATAAACTATTTTGGAAATGGCTTCTTCCTTGCTACCCTTGCTGAGAAGGATCTATGGTAAGGCTGTGTTTAGGCATAGTTCTTGGCTTCACCATCTTTTTCTCTTTTCCTCTTTCCCTTTTGCTCTTTTGTGGATTTCAAAGGTCTCCCTATCTATCTTTATTTAGATTTTTTTTTTATTTCTTGAGACAGAGCTTCTCTGTTTAACTGCTTTGGTTGTCCTGGAACTCACTTTGTAGACCAGGTTGGCCTTGAACTCAAAGAGATTTCCCTGCCTCTGCCTCCTGAGTGCCGGCCTTAAGGGTGTTTCCATAATGCATCTGACTATAGCTAGATGCACATTCGATTTTTGCCTAAGCATAAGATGACTAATCAAAGAGTTTCCCAAAAAGGTGCTACAAGTCACTTTTTTTTTTTGCTTTAATGAGCATGCACCCTAAACCAGTTTGGGCTAAACCAGGCTTCCTATTTTTCATACAGAGATATGGTGAGAATATATTTGAATGGGAACTGTATCAATTTCATTGTTATAAGGGGTGAGAAAACTCATAGTATTATTCAGAGTTGGAAGTGTACATATAGCCTGCTGTAGGGGGTGGGGAGATAAAGGAGGTCCTGAGATTGTTAGATGCACATTTTAACCTTTAGTCTTCTCACATACATTACATGCTGACTGCAGTCTCCTCTCCCTCCACCACTCCCAGCTCCTGTGGTGGCACACACTGATAGGATTTGCTGAAAGAGACAGAGGCAAGAGGATCATGAATTTCAGGATAATTTGGGTTAAGTGCAGTATTTTGAGAGGAGTGTGTGTAAGTATGTGCAGGTGAAGGATATTTGTTATCAACTGCATTACTATAATTTCAGGAGTGCCTAACTCAAAATCAAATGGAGTCTCAAGCTAAACTGTTTCTATGCTTGTTGGACTCAAGCTAAACTATCTTCATGATGGTAGAGGTGGAGCCTACTCATGCATTCATAGCTTGGATTTCAAGCCCTTAAGGTTAATCAAGCCATCAATCGTGATAGATATTGAGCCACTGATCGGGCAATATCAGTATTCCTTAAAACCTCAACTAGTTATTTGATAACCAGTTTAATCAGCTTATTATATTCAACCCCTTCTGCTTTAGATTGAGAAGAATTTCATGATGAGTAAGAGTGGACTACATTTGAAGTTGGCTTTGTTTTTCCTGTTTATAGAGATCATGTAATTTCCGTTATCCAGAAAGTTTAAAATGTTTGATCAATATGTGTTGTATTTCACATAATGTTGCACCAGAGTAATAGATTTATTTTATAGAATTGAGATATAATTGTGGGCACATGATTGTGGCAGTCAGATAGATAAATAGAGGATGCTTCTACCATAGGGTAAGGAAAATGTAAATTAATCATTAAGTTCTAACTAAGAGTTTAATCATACTGGAACTCTCACACAAAGGTTATAGAAGGTGAGTAAACAGGCTCTATCCTGGAAATAATAGTTAGAACTTCTGTTTAGGAGGATGTGGGACCATCATAAAATGAACAACCTGGTTGTTTCTTGTTACCATTGCCCAATTTTGACCACAGTTGAAGAATGCATGACTGAGTCTGATTGAAGTGCCAATTGAGGCAGAGGGGAATGCAGGATCAATTACAGAAGAAAAACATTATGGGATTTCTATGATTCAGACTGCTTTATGATTTCTTCCTATAACTGAAAATTTTCTTCTAAGGAATCATTTCCCTTCCTCTTTCCCTCATTCTCTATAATTTCTGACATTTGACTTTATTCTGATCTTAAGAGATTGACTAGACACTTACAGTAAACCATTCAAGATGTGATTTTCTTTTCCTGCCTAAGTTCTCAGTAAAAGTAAACACAATAAAAACTTACTTGAGCCTAAGTAAATACCATTGCATGCCCATTTCCAAATGTACTTGAGTGTAGAAGCCTGTATTTGGAACAACTGTCAATCAAAAGTTCCTTGTGCAAGAAGCTGATGCAAGGAAGTAAAACCACATCTGGATGGAAACCATAAGTCCTTATTATTTAAGCTCTAGAGCCATACAAACCTGAAGCAATGGTATTTTTGGGATTTAAATTATAAAGTTTCAACATAGACTTTAGAAAATTAATAAATTTGGCCTGATATCCTGAAAAATCTCATGGTTGAAACAGTATCTTACAGAACTGAGTTTTGGGAACAGGAAATTAAGTTACTAAAAGTGCTTTATGTAGAAGACAAAGGTACATGAAGTGAAGGAACTTGAGTCTAGAATGTCATTCTGAGTACTCCTAAGATTTCTAAGGAAAACTTAGATTGGATATTTCCCCAGTATGTTCTATTCTTGTTAGCATAAAATTACTGTAATCATACCAGCATGACATAAGAGGTCCTGCTGTTAATTGCAGAGACAACAAGAACACTCTGCTATACTTTCTCTAATCATTAAATATGTCGTTTCCAAATCTAGACTCTTCTTCAATACAGAGAAAAATGTTCCTCCAGTCTCCCCTCCCACAGAATAGCATTTGACTGGGAAAAGTTTATTTTAACATCTTTGAATTTGCATCCCTTTTATTATACAATAAAAAATAAATCCTTACAGTTAATACAGAAATTGTCAAGGTGAAATGAAACACATGTAGATAGGTATTTTGTTAGTTGAAAGTAACTTCATGCTTTTAGTTGTTATCAGTGGGACCTCAGTGACAACTCAATGAATGAAACAGCCTTGCACTGTAGAATTTATTCATGGTAAACTAAAATACAAAGGGTAGGCATAGATGTTGGCATTTCACTTCTTTGGTAAAATACAATGTTGTACAAAGAACAGGGTCTCAAGACTGCAAAGGAAAAAAAAAACAAATAATAAAAAGAGATACCTATAATTCATCACAGAGAGCTTTTCAACAGAAAACGTAGAGACCAGAGAAAAGATATGAATTTTCACAGTACTGAAGGAAAACTACTGTCAAAGAATACTGCACAAGGCAAAAGATACTCTTTAGACATAACTGGGAGATAAAGCTATTCCCAGACAAACAAAAATTGAGAGAATATATCTCTGCCAGACTTGTTGTACCATAAATGCTCAAAGGAGTTGTTGAATCTGAAAGAGACATTAATAAGAAGAAGACAAGGGAAGATATAAAATCGCTGGTAAGAGTCATTTTAAAGTGCTTTCAGACTATTATAAGCATGGCACACAAACTATGAATATCATCAGTGTAAAGAATGAAAACAAAGTAGTTATAAATAATTGGTTAATGACATATAAAAGTTAAGTTATTAAATGAATGCAAAATAATGCCATGAATTTAAAATGAGACAAGAATGAGTACAAAGTGGAACTTTTACCTCTTTGTATATTTTCTCTTGCTCTTTTGTTTGTTCCTATTATTGTTATGAAAATGGTTAGTTACTGTCATAAAATAGGATGATCTGTTCAAAGGATGATATTTCATAAATCTTAGTTGAGTCGTAAAAAAATTATATTTACATGCAAGGGATGAAAGAATACTGTCAGAGTAACTCCATTAACCTCAAAGACTTTAAGAAAGGCACTAAGAAAGAAAACAATAACAAAACTAGAAATAAATAAAACATTGGCTTTAGTAGGAGTTTATCTATTTATAGTTACTTTAAATGTAAATTAATTAAATTCTCCAATTAAAAGACACAGAATTACTGGGTAGATTAAGCAAAGTTTCCACTGTATACTACCTACAAGAAACTCATTTCACAGCTAAGGCCATAAACAAACCAATGGGGAAAAATAGGATAATATATTCCAGAGAAATAGAATTTTAAAAAGTTAGAGTAGCTATATTAACGCAAGGTAAAACAGACTTTAAATCAAAGGCAGTGAAGAGAAAAAAAATCGTGTGCTGTCAAGATTGAAGGGTCAATAGCAAGAGAAAAAACAGTTCTAAATGCATCCATGCAATATCAGAACACAAAGATATGTAAAACAAAGATTAATAAACCCTAAAGTAGAGGTAGATGCCAACACCACACTAACTGGGGACTTTAACTTCACACTTTCAGCAGTAGGTACAGACAGAGAAACAGCAGGGTTAAGTGACTACTCAATGAAGGTCAAAAACATTTGTTCATCTCAATAGATTCTCAAAGGATATTTCATAAAATCCTGCAATCTGCATGATTAAACACACTGAACTGTTTTGTTATAGAAGGAGCAGACCTCAGCATAATAAAGACCATTTGTGATAAACCTACAGTACACATTCAGAAAGGAAAAAGTTAATTTTTCCCCTGAAAGTTCAGAAGGAAATGGATTTTCACCCCTTTTAGTAAAGTACTATCCAGCTTAATGTTAAAAAATAACAAAAGAAAGGAAATACAAATTGGAAAAAAACAGAAGTCAAGATGTCACGGCAAATGATACTACTTTATATGTAGAAAAAATCAGAAAAAATGTTAGAAGTAGGAAATTAGGCTGGTTGACACAGATCTTGGGAGGCAGAGACAGCCAGGTCTCTGTGAGTTTGAGGCCAGCCTGGTTTACTAATTGAGTTCCAGGACAGGCAACAGAACTACAGAGAAACCTTGTTTTGAAAAACAGCAGCAACAACAACAAAAATTAGTTCATCAAACATCTATGTGCAAGACACCATTACATGCTATGTGTTAATAATGAACCATTTTAAAAACAGAATTCAATAAACATTGAAGACAATAAATAAAAAAATGGTAGTTTCAAAGTTGTATCTATCTGCTTTGATCTATTGGTGCTCTGAATGAAATTAAAGGCATCTAGAAAATGATGAGATGTTCTTTTGCCATTATTCAGAGAGTGGTATGAGAGTGTCTATTTTCAGAGATGATAAGTTAATTCATTGAAATGATGGATGTCTTGGGCCATTCATGTTTAATGCTTCCCTGAAATCCTGCTTGAGTAAAGCTGATGGATGTCATATTCCTTGAGTCAGTCGCTTGAGCAGTGTAAATCACTTAACCTTTCAAAACAGACTCAAATGAAAAATGATTCTACCGCTCATAGCTCATAGGGTAACATGTCTTCGACTTTGACACTTGAATGTCACTCGAGTAACCAGGATACTTAGTAGTGAACTTGCTCATCTCTAAGTTATCTGGATGTTGAAAATTTAAGCTGGCAAACAAATTAACCAGTTTTTTTCCTTCTACCTGTTCCCTACTAAAAAGTTAACCTGAATTTTTTTTTCTTTGTTCCCTGCTAAGGATTTAGAATTTCTTTCCCTCAAGAAATTCTGTTGGCCCATTACTGTGGTAAATAAATACTTAAATTTGTGTCAGTCTGAATAATTAGCACAAATGGATCGAGGGGCTGGAGAAATAGCTCAGCAATTAAGAGCTCTCACTGCTCTGGAAGAGGACTCAGTGGATGCTGGAAATTGAACCTGAGTCCTCTTGTAGAGGCTGTGAGTGGATGCTGGAAATTGAAACTTGGAAATTCACAGCCTCCTGTAACTCCAGTTTAAAGGAATCTGATTCTCTTTTCTGGGTTCTTTGGATACCAGGAATGCATGTTGTACACAGACATATATGCAGGCAAAACACCCATTCATATAAAATATAATTACAAATAAAAAGAATTCAAAAGGGAATAAACAAAACAACCGTACCTGTATTAGAATAGATGTAGGGAAAGATTAAGAAAATTGCCTGTGTCTTCAGCAGGTTAGGGACAGAGACTACACTTTTGTTTAATTCTGTTGTTCTCAAAACTGTTTGTACTACATTATTCTTGTTTCCTAATTAGTCAAAAGATTGCAATGAATGGAAATGCCTTGCTTGTTTATATGGTGGTGGTTCATGATTTGAGAAAGAGCTGCTTGAGCAAAATGACAGTACCTTCAACAGCTAGACCCACTTGAGAACAACCTCATACCATTATTAGCTTAGAAACTGGACTAAGAGAGAGGACACATATATTGCAGGCCTAAGGGTTGTCTACTAGAGCTCTGATGATGTCACCACAAGCCCCTGATTCACTCAAGCATAAGGTTTGATGTTTTCCATGATGGGTTTTGGTCTTGCCTTGATCTTGGATTTCACTTCTGTCTTCTTGTTCTTACCTCTAGGAATGGGGTGTTTACTATGGACTGTTGTATATTATAAGTACGTAACTTGTTTGATTTTACAAGAGTTCAAAGTCAAGTGATTGTTTTTAATTGTAGCAAATATTTTGGACTTTGAACAATGTTGGAGCTAAAGTATATTGGTTGTTGTAGAACATTTGGGAAGTAGCTGTCTGATATAGTCCACAAGAATATGACCTCTAGAGTTATGGCCTGGGATCACATCTGGCCTGAGATTTTTGGACAGTGCCGTGGAACAACCAGCTGTTTGTATACTCCTTCTGCCTTCGACTGAATCCTTTCCAATGCCTTACTACCATGATCCATGAACTAAAACAAAAAAAAAATACTTCTCTTAAATTTTTTCTGTTAGGTATCTGCTCATATTAATGAGAAAAATAACCAATACACATACAGTTTTTTATGATAGTTATATCTCAGTGAAGATAGAAAAATGTAATGCAATGAATTTAAAAAATACCAGTCTTGTTTTATGTGCCTTTAAAAAGATATGCCCCTAAGGTTTTCTTGAGGATTCCTTAGCATTTTCTACAGTATTTTATTTCTGTAAGGGAACACTTACAATTTTACTTCTTTAGTTGCCTTTTTTTTTTTTTCAAATCCTTCTTTTGCTGTTTGTCTTTGACTAGGCTCTTCAACACAATGATCATTAAACAGAAATAGGAAGAGCAAAGCCTATATGATTAGCTCACATTATCTCCAAACACCAGGGGTGTAGCAACTTACTTGACAGTTGTAAACTTTTCTTAAATGCTTAAGACTGAGGGAAGTTTTCTTTGCCAACTTTGTCAGAAGTGTAAATCATAAATTGGTATTGGAGTTTTGTCAGCCTTTTTTCTTCATTGGAGTTTCACATGATTTAAAAAAAGATTTAATTTATGTTATGTGTATGTATATGAGTGTTTGTTTGCATGTTTATATGCATACTATGTGTGTGAATGGTCTGTGGTGGTCAGAAGATAGTGCTGGGTTCCCTGGAACTGGAGTTGTGCGTGATCATGAGCTGCCATTAAGGTGCTGAGAACTGAACTACAGTTCTCTGTAAGAGCAGTTAAGTGCCCTTAACTGCAGATCTATCTTTCCAGACCAGGACTATGTGATTTTTGCCATGTAATGCATATTAACCTATTCTTAGATATTAAATGAACTTTACAACAATTCCTGGATAAATTCAACTTAAATCTAACATGTAATCATTATTATACCTTACTGGACTTTTTGTATTAATATTTTAAAAGGTGTGTGTGTGTGTGTGTGTGTGTGTGTGTGTGTGTGTGTGTGTGTATGGTTATCTGCACCATAGTGCATATGTGGAGGTCCAAGGACAATTTGAGGGAGTTGGTTTCTTCCTTTTGTGATTTGTTTTCCAGAGATCAAACATAACTCCTCAAGCATAGTAGCAAGAACCTGTCTGGATAAACCACCTTGCTGACTCTGTTTTGTCACTGTTATTTAACATAGGAAGAAAATCCTGCTTCCCAGAGACCAACCTGGAGTGAGACAACTCAATATTTGGCCAGTGGGTGATCATAGATATACTCATTTCTGCCCTTTGCCAGTGATTATTATGCTTTGAGGAATGCATTTAATAAGTCTGTTCATGAGACTTATTACTTGGCTTTTACTTTCTGCTCAAATATTTATTTTTACCTTTACACTTGAATAATGTTTAGCTAAGAATATATGAATAGATCTTTTAGTCAAAGCCTTCCTACTACCAGGGATATGTATTTGTGCACCACACTCCCCTTCCTCCATCTTCTTCTTGTTAAATTGTTAGCCAGTCTACCCTTATTACCTCAGTCTACCCTGAGGATCACCTCCTCAGGCTGGTTGTGACTTGGGTATCTCCTGTGGCTTTAACAGTTTGATGGCTGTTGTTCCTGATACTGCTCATGAATGTGAGTTGACAGGCTACTTTTCATGTCTTTACTCCAAATCAAGACATTGCCCTTTGTACAATAAAACCTCTATTCACAGATTGTTCCTACCTTAGACTAGACTTAAGGTTCTGGTGTTGAAGGTATGGGAAGGGTTGAAGAGCAAGCAATCTTAGACTATAACCTCACAGGTTCTTGTTACAACCTTATGTTTTACATTGTTATGTGCTATTGGCCTCTTGGTCCATCCTGGATCCTGAAATGTTTGATTTTCATAATTTAGTTCAGTTTTATTTGTGCTTCTTGAAGAGAAGATAGGATGAATCCCCCAACTTCACAATTCCTAAGGTGCTGCCACATCTGTTGACATTTTAGTAGTTATTCTCAGAGCCACACATATGGAGTAGAGGGAGGGGAACTGTTCTGGTGATGTATTACATGAGAGAAGAATTTATTTTCTGTAATAACAAAAGAAAAATATTTCTTTTAGAAATTCCACAAGGACATTTGCTCAACTATGTCCATAGCAACATTATTCATAATAGCCAGATCTTGGAAACAACCTAGATGTTCCTCAACTAAAGAATGGATGAAGAAAATGAGGTACACTTACATAATGGAGTTCTACTTAGCGGTAAAAACAATGACATCCTAAAATTCACAGGCAAATGGACAGAACTAGAAAAAACTGTCCTGAGTAAGGTAATCCAGAACCTGACAGACAAAGGTAGTATATACTCACTCATAAGTGGATACCAGACATAAAAGAAAAGATACCCATCCTATAATCCATACTCCTGGGGAAGATAGAACCCTCTTCCAGAAACAGAAGAAAGCAGATGTGAAATCCATAATTAAACAATGGGCCAAGCACCTGGAGTACAATCGAAGTGAAGGAAGAGTAATAATATGAACAAAGGAGTCAAGACCATGATGGGGGAAACTCACAGAATCAGCTGAACCAAGCAAGTGAGAGATCACTCGCAAATGGGGAGCCTGCATAAGACCGCACTAAACTTCCTTAATATAGGTGACAATGGTGTGACTGGGACAATATATGAGGCTGCTAGCAGTGGGTCCAAGATCTAACTCTAATGCACTAACTGACTTAGTGGAGCCCCTTGTATTTGGAGAGATACCTTGTTCAGCCTAGATACAGGGGTGTGGGGGTGGCAGCTGCCTTTATCCTGCCTCAGTGAGATTATGGGACAAACTTACTAGACTTCCGAGGGGAGGCCTTATTCTCTCTGAGGAGCAGATGAGAGGTTGAGAGGGGTAGTGGAGGGAGCAGGAGGAGAAGATGGAGGGGTGTAGATGAAGTTTCCGATACTTCCCACCAGAGGGGGAACTGGGTTGGAATGCAAAAATACAAATTAATAAAATGTGTTGAAAATTCCAACATGGGCATTGTGACTTAGTGGGTAAAGAAGACCCACATGCCTACCTGGGACAGCTGCCACTGGTAGTGAGGAAAAAGCATGACCTTGTCCAGCAACATTACAGCTGGGCAGCAGGAGGAGATCCACATGGCCTGCTGCCCAGACTAGCCTGCTCTGGACAGTGAGAAGAAAACACAGGACTGCCTAGTGCCTTTCGGTGCTGGCAAGTCAGGCACTATGATGGTGAGCAAGTATATGTTGGGTTTTGGGAGGGAGAGAGAGAGAAAGATCAGAATGGTTCATGTCCTGTGGAGAGAGGTAGATATGAAGAGATGAAGGTGTTGGGGAACAGGATGAGGTGAGTGACCTCCTTGCCACTTGGGGCCATGATGATGTCTGGGCTTGGGCTGCTGGCAAGCCCTATGTCTGGGTTTGAGGCCCTGCCATAGTTGCAGTGTGCACTGATGTCTGGTGGCTCCTGTTTCCACAGAAGGCTAAGAGGATAGTTGGTCCCACACCTCACTGACTGCAACACTAGGGAGAGCTGGTCCTGTCCCTCACCAGCTGCAGTACTTAGGAGAGCAGGTCCTACACATCACCTGGGCAGCACAGTGGAGCTCCCCCTATTCACATGGGCAAGTTGGTTCTGAGCAGGTGAGAGTGAGAGAGCTGCTCGTTTGCTATGGGGTGGTGTGGGCTATGGAAAGATGCCCTGCCTGCCTCACCTCTAGCCACCTTCAGCATGTAGGGGAGCTGCCTCAGCTCCTCACCAGCTACAGCACTTGGCAGAATGGGCCCTGCACCTCGCCTGGGCAGCACAGTAGAGCTGACCCTGTTGACTAGAATGTGGAGATCTGACTGTGCCCCTCATCTGCCGTGTGGTGGTGTGGGTGAGGAAGAGATACCCTCATCCTCCCCTTGTCACCTATGCCAGAGTTGGTCCTGAGGTCACGAGGGTAGGAGAGCCATCCCTGCCCCCCACCAGCTATAGCACTTGGGAGATCAGGCTCTGCACCTCACCTGGGCAGCACAGTAGTGCTGAGCATGTTGACAGGGGCATAGGTGAGCCAGCACCAAGGACATGAGCGTGAGAGATATGGCCCTACTTCTCATCTGCCATATGGTGATATAGGGTGAGGGAGGGATGCCTTACCTCACCACCACTGCCTTTCACCACCTGTGGCAGGTGGAAGAGCTGACCTTGAGTTTATGAGAACCGGAGAGCTGTTCTTGCCCCTCACCAGTTGGAACGTGCTGGGTAGTGGCCCATGCACCTCACCTAGGCAACACAGTAGAGCTGGTCCTGATGGTGTAGTTGTGGGAGAGCTGACCCTGAGGGCATGAAAGCAGGAGAACTGGCCCTGCCCCTTGCTCCTTGCTGCAAGGGGTGAGCTAGCCCAGTCAATGATGGAGAGCTCACCCTGGTGGTGAGGATGGGAGTCAGCTGGTGGGCTCACCAACTCTGGAGCCACTCAAGCTCAGAACCAGAATTGCCCATCCTGATTATTTACCCCATCTATAATCTGCTGGAGCTCACGAAGGGGCTGGTCCTACAGATCCAAAGTTGCAGGATCTCCACAATATAAGGCAACAACAGGATATCCAAGAGAAGTCTCAGTGAGGGCCCAGTATTTGTAGTGTATCAGAAACCAGAAGCCTCAAATCAAACCAATGATTCTTTGCAATGAACATTTGCAAGTAAGGATATATGTACTAAAGGGTACACTGTGTGACTCACTGTGTCACACTACAGCTTCTAAAACAAGATTTTTCTTTCTTTATTTTTTATCTTTTTTCTTCTCTCAGATTTTATTTTATTTTGGGGCACAGCATAGATGCAAAGGGATGGAGAGATGATTGAGATGGACATGCATGATGTGAAAGCCACAAAGATAAATAAGGAGTTAAATAAAAGTTCTATCATGAATTTCAGTTGTTTTTCTGATGTTCTGAGCAATTGGTTCATGTTGCTATAGATCACCATGTCCGTGCGTGGTAATGAGCACAGTGATAACACTACCCTTTTCCTTAGCAAATGCTGAGTACTTCCTTCCTCTTTAGCACTCTTTATTCTTGATAAGTAGTTCTGCACTGTCTTTGTGGGCTGGCCTTCTGAAACAAAATTCCACATGCTTCTCTCTTCCCCTTCTTTTTCTTTTTGCAAAATGTTTGGCGACCTTCTGAAACCTTACATCTCAAGGGCGGCTTTCCAAGGGTTCCTCAACTCAATTTGTACAATCCTCAGATGTTCAATACTTAACTCTTATAGCTTTCCTTTTTTTTTCCTTAGCTACACTGGTCTGTTTTTTTTAAAATTTAAAAGAGCTCACAATTCTTTTATCTTTTAAACCTATAAAAAACTTGCTTAACAAGGAAAAATGGATGTCCTCTGAGACTGATCTTGGAAGGATGAAGTTTGAATTTGTGAAACGAAGCAATTGGACTGAGTTAGAACCAGGCTTTCCTCTGGTTATACAGCTCTGTACTTCTATAAATATGAGTTCCTGTATCAAACAGAACATGTTTATTTAGCAGATTTGATCACACACATTAAAACCCAATTGATATACGTACAATGAAATGAACAGGCACATCCCTTTTTAAAATATGTTCCTAAGTACTTGCTTAATATTGTCTGGAGAAATGACATTCAATCTTTATTTTTTGTGCAGTATTCTTAAGTGAAAATAGTTTTGGAAGTTACTAGGATGCAACAGCTTCCTATTTAGCATATGAGATGAGGATGGAGAAGTGAACTGTCCTGTGAGGCTGCAGAGGAAGCTACTAGGAGAGCCAGATGAAACAGGATTTCAAACTCTGAAGAATCTCCCAGTTTCCTCTCACTCTCTAGTCTTTGCTGCTGCCTGAGCTTGGCTGGTTTTAGAAACATATTTATCCCAATTTTAGTTGTGCTAATTATTCAGCACCTATTAAATACCAATGTGGTTATTGAGACTGAATGACTTTGCAAAATACTCATTGCCCGCCTTAAGCATGTGCGGTTTGTGAGTGAGTCATTGTAACTTGAAAAAAGTCAGATTGCATTGTGCTGATACTTTTATAAAGTTAATTGATACTTGCTTATTTAACATACTGACCAGTTTCCCATCCCTCTCATACCCAGTACTCCCCTTTACCCCCATCCATTCCTTTCCATTTCTATTCAGAAAAGGGTAGGACTCCCATAGATATCAAGTTGCAGTAAGACTAAGCACCTCCCACCATATTAAGGCTGGACAAGGCAACCTAGTATGAGGAATAGGGTCCCAAAAGTCAGTGAGTTAGGATTTCCACAAAAAGTCTAAGCTACACAACTGTTCCATATATGTAGAGGGTATAGATCAGTCCCATGCAGGCTCCCTGGTTGTCTGTTCAGTCTCTGTGAACCTCTGTGAGCCCAGGTTAGCTGACTCTTTGGGTTTTCTTCTGGTGTCCTTGAACCATCTAGCTCCTATAGTCAGCAGGATCCCCTGAGCTTGATCTAATGTTTGGTTGTGGCTCTCTGCATCCGTTTCCATTGGTTGCTGAATGAAGCCTGTCTGATGAATATTGAGTTGGGCACCAATCTATGAGTAGAGCAGAATATCATTAGGCTGATGGGAGATGCCATTCTGTAAATATGTTTCTCTTATTGGTTAATGAATAAAGCACTGTTGGCCAACAGGAAAGCAAGATAGGTGGGATTAGGAGTCTAGGAGGTGAGAGGAAGTAGTAGAGAGGAGATCCAAGATGGAAGACGAAGAGAGCAGAACGCTAGCCCCTCTTTCCGGTAAGATGAGACCACGTGAAAACACTTATATTGATAGAAATGGGTTAATATTTAAGACAGAGCTAGCCGATAAGAAATGCTAGTAGTAGACCAACAGAATTATATCTAATATAGCATCTCTGTGTGTTATTTGGGGCTGGCATGGTAGTAGGACCAGAGCGTAGGGGGAATACCTACTCATAACATTAGGTATCACTAAGTAGACTGTGTGTGTGTGTGTGTGTGTGTGTGTGTGTGGAGAGAGAGAGAGAGAGAGAGAGAGAGAGAGAGAGAGAGAGAGAGAGAGAGAGAGAGAGAGAGTCATGTCATGTTTGGTTCTTTCTATCCTAGGTCTCTTGACCACCCAGCCTCTGGGTCCTGGTGCTCCAGGAAGTTTTGTCAGGGCTCACTTTCATTAATTGGTTTTTAAAAATAAGTTTATACTAACTTCTACTTGAAATATTTTGTAGCAAACATGGTTACATGCTTATTTGCTGTAGTGTGTAGTTTTGATATGTTTCATCTGTCTTAGTCAAAATGTTGAGAACAATATTTCATTGGCTTTCACGTTTATACTTCCTTTTATTTGAGATGTGCATGGACACTCATGACTCGGTGATTTCCTCTAAACAGTAACTATTGTTTTTCTTTTTTGATTTTTTGTTTAAGATTTATTTTAAGCATATTTTTCTCTTCCCTTCCCTCTTATCAAACCTTCTCATATGCCCCTCCACACTCTCCTTCAAATTCATGTTCTCTTGTTTGATCAATTGTTATTGTATGTGTATATGTATATTTATATACCTATGTATTCCTAAATAAAACCTGTTGAGTCCATATGATGTTACTTGTATGTATGTTTTTAGGACTGAGTATTTAGTAGTGGCCAATCAATTGGTATGTTCCTAAAGACAATTTTACAGCTCTTGTGTAAGGTTGAGTCCTTGGGCTTTTCCCTGTGTGGTTTTGCTTGTTTGTTGGTGTTATCCCTGTTCAGTTAAAGTTTGGGTGGGTATGTGCTGAGACTTTGAATTGCTTCTGATGTTACTAAGAGACACAGTCATACAGTAAACTCTTTTATTTTCTTGCTCTTACAATCTTTCCATCCCTTCTTCCACAATGGTCCCCGAGTTTTAGGTGTAGGTGTGTTTTGTAGATGTAAACTGATTGGGACTGTGTCCAACAACTCTGTATATTTATGGTTGTGATTTTCTGTAGTGGTCTCTGTTGTAAATTCATTGATGAAGGGTGAAGACTATACTTATCTTGGGTACAATGAGAAATGTTTATATATTGAAGTTAGAGATAGTTTAGTAAATCAGTGGTTGTAGGTTTCCCTCTAATAACTATGCTTTTTTAACAGTGAGAATTTAGTTAGGTTTCCAGTACCAGGCAGGTCTCCCTCTTATTGAGTGCGTCTTAACTACAATAGAGAATAGGTGGTTACTTTCAAGGTATGTGTGCCACTACTGTACCCACAGTGTTATCATGCCATTCTTGGCATTGGTAAGGTCCATAGTCATCATAGTTGAGTAGGGCTATTAGTTGCAGTCCTCCTTTGGAAGCATACAAGGTACCTTCTGGTATCATGAAATCTAGACCTTACAGAGGGGCATTCAGGTCAGTTCTATCTTAGGGGTCTTAGACTCTGTTTTTGCAGTACATCAGGTCTCCAGAAATAGAGATTTACCTTCCACTTTTGGGATGCAACCAAGAGCAATAGTATAGGTTGCATATTTTGGGAGTTTCTTTGTTATCTTGGGTCAACAACTCAAAAGAGGCTTCTCACGTCTTGTACTTGGATTTTTTTAGGGGATCTGTGGCTTTTAGAAGAAGCACTTATCAGCCCTGATGAGAAAATGTCATTGAAACTATATATACTGAAATACATGTGTTCTTGTTTTTTTAGGTAAAGAGTTAATAGATAACTCCTGTGGCTTTTTCAGCTATCCACACTGTTATTTTATATACCTCCTTCCTTGTCCTTTATTTAACCTCTCCTCTAAGGATTTCTCCCTTTCTCCTCTCAGCTAAGCTTATTCTCCATATTCCCCTTTGCCTACACCTACCTTTTTCTGTATTAGCATCTCTTACCTTTTCCTAAGAGGGCTCTGTCTTCCCATTTAATTATTGTCTTCTGTTACTGTGTGTTGAGTCCTAAGCTAAGTGCTTTACAAAGAGTGTACTTAATTCTTGAAATAAGTCTACAAGTTGGGACTTGCTTTGTGATTTGGAAAAGAAGATAAAAAAATGTCAGCCACTCAGTTTGGAAGTAGAAAGTTTTAAAACATGTAACCCTTTTCATAACCCAAAATTCATCCACCCTTTCTTTTACTTCTACTGGCTACATTAAGAAATATTTGTAGATGTTGGCTATCTTTATTATTTAGTTTATTTTTCCATCTCTTACTTTTGGGATTGACATTTTTTTCTCCACACACTGGGATGGTGATAGCTCTCATAACAATGTTTCCCTGAGTTTCCTACCAAGATTATTAACTCAAATAGGAGATGGCAATCAAGCAACTGACATAAACATTTAGAGGGTGCCCATTTCACTGAATTTTCAGTATTTGTCATTACCGTTGTCTCTATGTAGTGGGGTAAACTCAGAAAGCACAGAATAAGGAAGCAAAAGATACTGGCACTGAACCTGAATCAGATGTTCTGAATCTACTTCACCCACTTTCTCTTTCAGAAAAGGAAAACAATATATACTCTTATTGATGCTGATACTAGCTTCAGTAGGCTTTATGGTATTGGTGGACAGTCTTGGAGAATTACTGAATTGAATAGATCCTTGAGGCTTATCCCTCATACTTTTACTGCTTTTTAAGTTGGTAGAAAGTTTCATGCTTGATCCAAATGATTGGCCAAATCTCCTTACCTTCCTGTAAGGTGGAGATTGCCTCTACAGTCAGCTCTGTAAAATCATGCTGATTGGGTACAGATGCCAAATATTCTTACACAGCATTAAAAAGAATGCTTGGGGTGCGGGGAGGTGATCAAGGTGAAGATGACAAGCCCTTCCTAAGGTTACATTTAATTTGATGTTCTGAAAGCTGTTCTTGACGCTGAATATTCATGTTTAGCAAAGAGTCCCAGAGGCTTCCCAACAGTGTCATCTGCTAGGACTCTGCAGTGAGGGGAATGTAGTTCTTGATGATTATGTATCAGGAGTGATGAAGGTGAACCAGTGAATCCTTACTCACAGTGCAGACAATAAGAGCACCAGAAGGCCTGCCACTTATTCCTGGTAAAGCTGTTTTCTAGTGAGGATACATGAAGGTCGAACAGGCATAAATAACTCTCTTTTAATAAACACTGATTAAACTCAGTAGGAGGTGCATATATTATTTCCAAGTTAACTTTTTAGCTCAGTTTCAATTGACATAAATTACATTCACACAGACTGGTTAGATACATCCCCACACCACGTGAGGTGAAATGTCATGGGATTTTAACAAGGTTAGAATAAAATTAAGTGGGTGTGGTGGTTTATGCCTGTAATCCTAGCACAACTGAGATAGTGGTGGGTGGCCTGGTCTACAGGACAGCCAGGAGTACATAGACAAACTCTGTCTTAAAGAACAAAACAAACAACAATAGCAAAGTAAATTGAAGCTCAAATCAATTTTAATTCATGCAGGTTGAGAATTGTCCTTATCACTACCCAGAGTTGGAGGTAAAGCTTCACTGTGATTCCCTATGAGGTATATTTTAGTTATACTCTGGGGAGACTTCCTGGTAAACACTCTTATTAGAGGTTCATCTTGGGAAAATTAGAGTACCAGTAGAGAGTCACTTTTAGTTTTAATAGAAAAATAGCTAAATCCCTCTGTCTTACCCCATGTGATTAAGAATAAGGAGTTATGCCTTAAAGTGATGATGGGACAGATTTAATAGACTTCCTAGGGGAAGCCTTACCCTCTCTAAGAAGCAGATGGGAGGTGGGGGGAGGGTGTAGGAGGAGCAGGAGGAAAGGAGGGAGGGGGAACTGAGATTGGAATGTAAAAAAAAATAAATTAATAATAATAAGAAGAAGAAAGAATAAGGGGCTATCCACATTTGTGTCTGTTGCTGTGATAAGACCAAGAACAAAAGCATACTAATGAGGAAAGAATATAATTTAGCTTATGTGTTATAGTACATAATGAAGGGAAGCTGAAGCAGAAACCAATTAACAAATGTATCTTACTGGCTTGCTCCTTTTGCTCTGCTCAACTAACTACCTTTCTTAGAATGCTAAGGCCCACCTAGGGAATGATACTGCCTACAATATGCTGGATCCTCCTCCCTCAAATAGAAATTAAGAAAAATATGGCCACAGGTGAATCTGAGACAGGTAATTCTTCAGTAGAGGTTCTCTCTTTCCAGGTGACTCTAGGTTTGTGTCAAGTTGCCAGCTGAAGATAACTGACACAGGGGATGCTAGGGTAACCAAAGATGTATTTAAAGAGGGAATCATGAAAAATGAAAGACATGTAGTTAACTTAAAATATTTTATGTTGTATATATTCTTTTGACAATCTCAGTAACATAATCTGAGACTGTTATTTGAAGGAAATCTGTGTTCTAGAGTTCTGTAACTTTTCTGGAGGGAAGAGAGTAAAAAAGCAACACCCCTAACTCTTTGTTTCTCATATAGGTTGTGTGTTTTATCATTTCATAGCGAGTAAAAATTGAAAAATATTTGTCAAGTGTTTTGTTTTCATATTCCCAATTTCTGGGATTTCTTTAATTCATACCTTAAAAATGTTTAATAGTGGTCCCTGAATATCTCAAGATCATCAGCTAAGTTTTCCTAGGAAATATTTTTACTCCCACATCTGACAGAGTGCAGATATCCAAACTATATAAAGAACTCAAGAAACTAGACATCAAAATACAAAATAACCCAATTAAAAATGGGATATAGAGTTGAATAGAGAGTTCTCATTAGAAGAATCTCAAATGGTCAAGTGACATTTAAGGAAGTGCTCAATATCCTAATCATCAGGGAAATGCAAATCAAAATGACTCAGATACCATCTTACACCTGTAAGAATGGCTAAGATAAAAAATGCTGAGGACAGCTTATGTTGGAGAGGATGTGGAGTCAGGGGAACACTCCTTCATTGGTGGTGGGAGTGCAAACTTATATAGTCACTTCCCACACCACCATAGAAGCTAGAAAACAAAGAGGACCCTAATAGAGACATACATGGTCCATCATAGAAGGGGAAAAGGACAAGATCTCCTGAGCAAATTGGGATAGGGTGCATGGTTTGGAGAAGAAGTTAGGAGAAAGAGAAGGGGAGAAGAGGAGGGGAAAGGAGAACATGAGGAAGCAGGGAAATCTATTTGGGGGAAAATAGAGAAGAAAAAAAAAAGAGATACCATAATAGAAGGAACCATTATAGGTTTAAAGAGCAATCTCACATCAGGGAAATGTCCAGTGATTTACAGGGATAACCCTAACTAATAATCTAAGAAATAGTGAAAAGGCTACCTTAAATGCCCTTCATCTATAATGAGATTGATGACTACCTTATATGCCATCCGAGAGCCCTCATCCAGTAGCTGATTGAAGCAGAAGCAAACATCTGCAGCTAAACAATGAATGACTCCTGGAATCCAATTGCAGAAAGGGAGGACTGATGAGCAAAGGGGTCAAGACCAGGCTGGAGAAACCCATAGAAACAGGTGACATGAACAAGGGAGAGCTAGTGGACTGCAGACTGATAACTGGGAAACCAGAATAAGACTGATCCAGACCCCCTGAATGTGGGTCTCATATTAGGAGGCCTGGTATGTATATAGTACCCCTGGCAATGGAACCAGGATGTATCCCTAGTGCAGGAACAGACTCCAGGATTCCGTTCCCCATGGAGGGATACTCTCTTATCCTAGAGACATGGAGGAAGGCCTAGGAACAACCCGAAATGATTTGAAAGACGTTGAAGATCCCTCATTGAAGGCCTCACCCTCCCTGGGTGTTGGATGGGGAATGGAATGGGGGTGTCTGTAAGGGGCATGGGAAGGAGAGGGAACTGTGATTGATATGAAAATAAAAAAATATTAAATAAAAAGAAAAGAAAATTAGTATGGCTGTTACTATGAAAATTGGGCATCAATCTACCCCAAAACTAAGCATTTACCCAAATGACGCTCAGTCATACAAGAACATTTGCTCAACAATGTTCATAGCGGAATTAGCTGTGGAGTCTCCAGGGGACCTAATTAGGCCCTCTGTATGTGGGAGACAGTTATGAAACTTGGACTATCTGAGGGTAGTAGAAACACAATATAAAACTGGTACATGAGCTAGCTTGTTGGAGCCCATTCCTTTGGGTGAGATACCATGCTCAGTGGCAGTAAGACCACGATATAATCCTAGTATATGAGCTAGCTTGTTGGAGCCATTCCCTATAGTGGAAGCCATGCTCAGCCTTCATGTATGGGAGAGGGACCTGGTCCTGCCCCAACCTATTTTACCAGAATATGTTGACTCCTTATTGGAGTCCTTACCTGTGAGGAAGAGGACTAGGGGTGGACTGGGAGGGCAAAGGAGGGGGATGGGAGGGAGAACTGTGGTTGGAATGTAAAATGAAATATAAAATATAAGTGAATTACTAAAAAGTCAATTATTTTTTCTTTAAAAAAACTTCATAGTTCAGTAGTCCACATATTAATTGAGTGCATTGATTATTTCAGCAAAGGTAGAAAGAAAATTGAAACAAACAAATAATATCTGATGTTTGACAAACACAGAACTGATGGGAGATGTTATTCTGTATATATGTTTCTCATACTGGTTAATAAAGCTCTGTGGCCAATGAGATAGCAAGATAGGCGGGGCTAGGAGACAAGGAGGAAAGAGGAAGTAGGGGGGAGGAGTCGAGATGTAGCCCTGGGAGGAAGGAAGACGCCTGCCACGGCTCCCGGATAAGATGAGCCACGTGGAAATACTTAGATAAGTAGAAATGGGTTAATAATTAAGACAGAGCTAGCCCATAAACAGTAATGGTAATTGGCCAACAGGATTGTATCAAATACAGAGTCTCTGAGTATTATTTGGGGCTGGCGCGGCTGTGGGCCCAGACTGGCGGGCTGGCAGAAACATACATGCTACAGATGGCGCCCAACATGGCTATAAGAACATTCACTTAAAACTAATATGAGCTTAAGAAATGTTTTAGAAACAAGGGAACAGAGACTAGCAAGACTTCTTAGTAGCAGCATTTTCTCGGTGGGATTTGTTTTGCTGTAGACAGAGAATTGCGCAGCTCCTTTAAGGGAGGTTTCCAAAATTAGCATAAGCGGCAAAAAAGCGCCTTGCTTTTAAAGAGCTCTACTAACAATTCATTGCTGTGTACAAGAGCTGCAATGAAGGTTTACACTATGTTTTAAAAAAATACGCTGGCTTGGGAGAGAAAAGGAAACAGGATACAATGGTTTAAAAAGCAAAAAGAAAGTAAAATGGATGGTTGTGGTGGAGCATGCAATTGATCCCAGCACTCGGGAAACAGAGGCAAACAAATCTCTATGATTTCAAAGTAAACTTGGTATGCAGTGAATTCCAGGACAGATAAAAGTTACACAGAGAAACCCTGTCTCAAAATATGTAAAAATAGAAATAGAATAAATAGAATAATAAAGCCACATAAAAATGGAAAACACAGAGAAATTTTGGATACTATACATGCTTCTGTTGTCTTTAAATTATTTGATTGCTGAGAAAATAACTACTGATAAAAGAAATGATGCTGGGTTAATTCAATTTATATATTTTAAAAATGCGTTGACTCCAAAATTTAAGCCTAAGGACATGTTACTGGGGGAAAGGATTTCTATTTTTGTTTCCACAGAAAATGAAAAGCTGTGGATTTCTTCCAGATTTATGTGGTTTGATCAAGCCAGACCCCCTGATACAGTGCCCCAGATGATCCAACATTCAAAGCAGTTGAGATAAAGCCTTGCAGACTACTGCCAAGATTTCTTCAACTTCTTTGGACCCCCCATGACAGCGCCCTCTACCAGCAGGAAGTAGTTTGGAAAGAACGATGCCCAAATTCCCAAATATTGTTTATAAATATTTGCTTTCATTTAAATGGGCTTGGTTATAAATGGGTTTAATCAGAAGCAATCTTTTTAAAGGTAAAAAGGGAATTATGGTATAGATACGAATACTTTGCTTTGGAATGGATTTTCTTTTATTGATACAATTTAAGGTCAATTTTGTAATATGTATATTTCTCCTCTTGTTTAGGTATTGTGTTTATATAGCTCATTTAGAAATGTAATGTATAATTTAGTACAGAATAGAGAGTTACCTATGATAATCAATCTTGGAGTTAGTTAGGTTTTCTAGATATATAGAGATGTATTTGAGATGAATTAGCATTCTTCAAACCTTTCAAAGACCTGCAGAATATGGCATTTAAAATGGTTTAGGGATTTTCTTGACAGTGAGGCACAACTGCTCCTGGTAACACCACCTGTATCAGAAAGAAAGATGGATATTGAAGAAACATGTTATGGAGTTTGCTTCTAATATGGCAAGACTAGCCATTTGGGCAAGGTACTGCTCTTCTGGACTGTTTGACTTTATGTTGTAGAAACTGGACATGCAGGACCCACAAAAAGATGACAGCTGATGCAAGATGGACATTGCTACAGGATTCCTGCTTCATGGAAGAGACTGACAGACAGCCAGGACAGGACACAGAGAAAAATGACTGACAAACTGCCATTACAGGTGGACAGTTTAAAGTTTCCTGCTTTGTTGAGGAGTCTGGACACACACTATGGCCTATGGGCTGAAGATAGAACATTACAGAAGAACTTCAGGTGACTGACCAGGCAATGAGTTGTCTCTGTCATTTCTAGAGTTTATTATTATCCTTCTGTGGTCTTTGATGGAGTTGAAGACAGGTAGTTATGGTTATAGTTTTCCTTAGTTAGGATTAAAGATAAGTTACATATAGGACTTTAGACTCACAAAGATAGGATAGATGATATTTTGTTTAAGTCTTACAAAATGTTAATGGACTAAATATTGTTAACTGTGACTCTTATTTGATAACTATTGTATGTTATATTTTGCTATGTTAAGGTTAAACCCCTTCTTTTACTTTAGACAGAAAAGAGGAGATGATGGGAGATGTTATTCTGTATATATGTTTCTCATACTGCTTAATAAAGCCCTGTGGCCAATAGAAAACTAGATAGGCAGGGCTAGGAGACTAGGAGAATGAAGAGGAAATGGGAAGGAGGGGTCGAGATGTAGCCCGGGAGGAAGGAAGACGCCCACCGCGGCTCCCTGATAATACGACCACGTGGAAATACTTAGATAAGTAGAAATGGGTTAATAATTAAGGCAGAGCTAGCCCATAAACAATAATGGTAATTGGCCATCACGATTGTATCAAATATAGAGTCTCCTGAGTGTTATTTGGGCCCGGCACGCCAGACTGACGGACTGGCGGGCTGGCAGAAACATACACGCTACAAAGAACCTGGCTGGTGGGCCTGTAATTGCCTAGATTCAAAGGGTGCCTCATAATTTCTAAATCCCTTAAAATATCCAAACTGATAGTTCTTTTTTATGTTAATGAAATTACCTGTGGCCTACACTTCCTACACAGACTTAGGATGGATGCTGGCCACTGAAGAGCTGAAGGCATGGTGAAAGGGTTAGATGCTCAACCCAACTGTTCAAATTTCAGGAAGATAGTAGGTATGATGATAGAGTTTGTCATCACTGGTCAGCTATCTAAATCATTCCTATCTCTGCATGAAACTTTTGTACATGCAGCACAAACAGCCCCGAAGTGGTCTTAAAACACTTCTCAGTTGGTTAATCCATGCACCCTCTTACAGGGTATTGTGTCCAATGGCTCCTAAGCTCTGTCATCTTCTCTGTCATCTTCATTGTTTCACTTGCCCGGTGTTCTGATTTCTTTGTAGTCTTCTTTAAAATAACCCAGGACGTAACCCTTTTGTTTGACTTTTATGAACTCCTGTAGCACGTTAACTGAACCCAAGGAAAGAATCACAAAAATCACAGGCATTTGAAGAGAAATGCAGGCTTTTGGTTGGCACTTCAAATGGGCAGTCTATAGATCTTTCCTCTATAGGATTGATCATCTCTCTAGGTTGATAGGTTCAGAAATGGCCACCTACCTGGTTGTGTCCACTGGGGAATTTGTTCAAATATGGAGAAATACAGAATATAAATGTGTCGTTTTGGGTATATGACAATGAGAAACATTTTTTATGTGTCTTATCTTTAACTATCAAAATGTGGATACTGGTTAATTTGGTGTATTCCTCAGAGGTAAAAGAATGAACGTGCTTTTCTAGTAGTATAGTTGATGCCTCAATAAGAGATTTTCCAACTAACTGATCATAGAGAAAAAGCTGAGGTGCACCTTGTTCTCAAAGACACATGGTTAGTTTTAAAGACTGCCAGACTTAGCTTCAGTGTGAATGTTAGAGAACATCTCACACTTTCATCTGTTCTAGTCTAGTTTATTGTCATCACTAGTGTCACTATGGAAGAAGGCACCTCTGTAGAGAGAGGATTTACTTAGCATGCTGGCATATCTGTGGGTCATTTTCTTGATTGCTTATTGAAATATGCAGTGTACTATGGGGAGAAAAATACCCCTAAGCAGGTTGGTATGGACTCTATAAAAACACTAAACATTAGCTAGAGAGCAAGCCAAAAAGCATTAGTTTTCTATGGCCTCTGCTTCAGTTTTCTACTTCACACTTCTACAGAGAGTTCCTGCTTTGACTGTCTTTGATGAATGACAATATCCTGTAAACTAAAATAAACCATGTCCTCCCCAAGTTTCTTTGGCTATGGTATTTATCACAGCAACAAAAGCAAGCTAGGATGACACTACACCATCTTTGAGTCTTTAGATTTGTGTCTTTTACTTGGAGTACTCATAGAAGCCAGAAACTTGAGAGGAGCCATTGAGTTTGAGGGGAGAAAGATGTTAAGATGTGGGATAGTATGACAGAGGAGGTATGAAAGGGACAAGTATACTTTAAAGTGGCAGTGTATGGAAGGGTAAGGCAGAAAGGAGGAGCAGGGGCAAGGATAACAAATACAGAGAATGCTTTGAAAAAGCCATGTGGAAGCTTATGGTTTTATAATTTTACTCAAACTGTTATATACCCTGCTCACACCACAGTTTATGTTATGAAAAGAGGCTTTCTCTTCTGTGTGTTTATTTACAGAATAGTCAATTAAAGGTGAACTCTCATTCCTGGTACAGTCATCATGAATAGGATAGGAGAGTTATAGGTGTAATCTTTCTCTGTCCAACCAGCTGAAGAAAGATTGTTAAAAATCCAGAGTATGCCAGAAACACATGTATGTAGACTCTGCATCAAGGTCTCTCTCAAGCCTCGCCATTCTGTACTGAACTTGTTAGCTCACAGGTGAACTATTTCCTTAAGGGGTGGAATTTCATTGGGATACAATTGGAACGTGAGTGCATGGTGCCCTTGTCCATTTGCTACCTGCTAAAAACATGCAGCTAGCAACTTCTGTTTTTTTAAAATTTATTCTTCTTAACAAATGGTGCTGGTATAACTGACTGTCAACATGTAGTAGAATGCAAATAGACCTATATCTATTTCCATGCACAAATCTCAAGTCCAAATGGATCAAAAACCTCAATATAAATCCATCCACACTGAACCTCATAGAAGAGAAAGTGGGAAATACATTTGAACACATATGAACAGGATATTACTTCCCAAATAGAACATCAGACTCTGAGAGAAACAATTAATAAATGGAACCTCCTGAAACTGAGAAGCTTTAGCAAAGCAAAGGACATGGTCAACCAGACAAAATGGCTTTTTACAGAATGGGCAAAGACCTTCACCAACCCCACATCTGACGGAAGGCTGATTTCCAAAATATACAAAGAACTTGACAAACTAGAAATCAAAATACCAAGTAATCCAATTAAAAAATGAGGTACAGATCTAGACAGAGAATTCTCAACACAACAATCTCAAATGGAAGAAAGACACTTAGGGAAATGCTAGACATTCTTAGCTCTCAGGGAAATGCAAATCCAAACCACTCCGAGATTCCATGTTACACTGATCAGAATGGCTAAGTTCAAAAACACCAATGACAGCTTATGCTGGAGAGGATGTGAAGAAAGGGGAACTCTCCTCTATTGTTGGTGGGAGTGCAAACTTGTACAGCTACTGTGAAAATTAGAATGGTGATTTCTCAGAAAATTAGGGTCAACCGACCCCAAGACCCTGAAATACCACTGTTGGGTATATACCCAAAGGGGGCATATTCATACCACAAGGGCATTTACTCAACTATGTTCATAGTAACATTATTTGTAATAGCCAGATTTTGGAAACAACCTAGATGTCCCTCAACTGAAGAATGGATAAAGAAGATGTGGTATAGTTACACAATGGAGTACTACTCAGTGGTAAGAAACAATTACATCCTAAAGTTCACAGGCAAATGGACAAAACTAGAAAAAACCATCCTAAGTGAGGTAATCCAAAACCAGAAAGACATGTAATATGTACTCACTCAGAAGTGGATACTAGACATAAAGCAAAAGATACCCAGCCTACAATTCACAACCCCAGAGAAGCTTGAACCCTCTTCCAGAAATAAATGGAAGCAGATGTAGAGATCTACAATGAACCAATGGGCCAAGCTCCTGGAGTACAATCAAAGTGAGGGAGGAATGATAATATGAACAAAGGAGTCAAAACCATGATGGGGAAACCCACAGAATCAGTTGACATGAGCTAGTGAGAGATCACTGACTCATGTCTGACAAATGGGGAATCTGCATAGGACTGAACTAGACTCCCTTAATATAGGTGACAATGGTGTGACTGGGACAATATATGAGGCCACTGGCAGTGGGTCCAAGATCTAACTCTAATGCAAAAAACTGACTCAATAGAGCCCATTCTATATGAAGAGATACCTTTCCCAGCCTAGACACAAGGGTGTGAGGGTGGAGAGGTACCTTGGTTCTGCCCCAGCGAGATGATGAGAAAGATTTCCTAAGGGGAGGTCTTGCCTTCTTCAAGGAGAATATGTGAGAAGAGGAGAAAGTAGGGGAGTGAGAGGAGAGGAGGGAGGGGAACTGGGATTGGGATATAAAAATATAAATTGATAAAAAGAAAACAAAAACAAAAAAGATTATTTTTTTCTCATACATTACATTCGGACTACAGTTTCTCCTCCCGTTTCTTTCCTAAACCCCTTCCCCCAGATCCACTCTTCCTTCCCTATTTCTCTTCAGAAAAGGGCAGGCCTCCCAGGGATATCAACCAAATGTGGTATACCATGTTGCAGTAAGACTAGGTACCTCCCTTCACATTAAAGGAAAGGGTCCCAAAGTAGGAAAAATAGTCATAGTCAGAGACAACCCCCACTTATACTATTTGGAGTCTCACAAGAAGATCAACTACACAACCATAACATATATGCAGAGGGTCTAGGTCAGTTCCATGCAGGCTTCCTGATTGTCAGTTCAGTCTTTGTGACTCCCTACAGGCCTGGTTTAGTTGATTATGTGTGTTTTCTTGTGGTGCCCTTTACCTCTTTTGTTCCTGCAATATTTCCTCTTCTACTTCCACAGGATTCCACAAGCTCTGTTTAATGTTTGGCTATGGGTATCTGTATCTGCTCCCATCAGCAACTAACATTTTCAATAAACACCTCCTAGACCTTGTTTATAATAAAGTTCTGTTCCTGTTTCCTAGCAAGGGAACTTGAGAAATGCAAGCCTGCAATAATGAGTGTTTGGTGGCTCATGGGAGTTTGTAAATATATGATCATGTACTTATCCTCCCCACAAGCTAAGATGTTTATTAGACTTTATAGAAACTGGATTTTTATTTATTTATTTACTTTTTTTTGAGGGAGGATTTCTCTGTGTAGCTTTGTAGACCAGGCTGGCTTGGAACTCACAGACATCTACCTGCCTTTGCATCACGAGTGCTGTGGTTAAAGGTGCATACCACTACCACCCATCTTGTAATTTATTTTTTAAAGGCAGGGTCTCCATATGTAGTTCTTGATGTCCTGGAACTCACTATGTAGACTAGGTTAGCCTCTAACTCATGGAGATTTACATTCCTCTTTCTCAAAAGTGCTGGGATTATGTGTGCCTGGCAATGTATTATTGAATAAAGAGAAAGTGTTATACTTTTTCATACAAAATACTATTTGAGTATGCTTGGGTAGGCAGAATTATGGGCTATATCATCTACTAAATAGCTAAAATCTTCCATCTTAGTGAAAGACAGGCAAGAAAGTAAGATGGTAAAAGATCATGTTACTATTTTGTTAGAATTTGGGCAGTTTGTAACTCCTGTCTTTTAGGGTGAGTATGAACACTTGCCAGTGTCTACCACAGAAAGACATGATAGCTGCCCAAAGTACTCATACCACAGTGAGACACACCTGCTTTTCCTTTGTTCTGCTTTCTGAAGGTTGACTTACAGTGCCTGATAGTGAAACCCAAATCTCAAATTCCTTAGGCAATGTCAGCCTGAACTCCATCGGATGGCATTCTGCTCTTTGGGGTGATCCAAGGTGTGAACTCTGCATCCCATGAGCCATCCTTCACTAAATAGAGGGCATGAGAAAAGAGGGCATGTGCATCCAAAAATGCTCTTACACTTAATTAAATTTCTTATACTTGCTTGTTTCCTTAAGATGGGGGTTTAGGTGTCCCTGAACACCTAGGATCAAGACATCCTTTCTTCAGCCTCTTAGTTAACTGAGAGTGTAGGTCTGTGTCACTGCATTTTATTAGTAAAAGGCTCTGTGCTTATGCTGTGGACTTTGCATGTAGAATATTTAGATATTATATGGCATTGTAAAGACATCTACATTATAGTAATATGGATTAGATAATGAGGTATATATAGTATGTATATATACACATATGTATATAAACACACAAATTATATTTATATACATACATAATCACACACATACAAACTAGTATCTTCTTACTTTGAGTCCTATATATAGCCTCATAGGTAGCTAATTATTATTAGAAATACTTGTACATTTATATTATTATATTTTATAATGAAATCATATGTCAACTAATTATAGTGGGATGTTCCTTATGGCACAAATATTTTAAAATGTTTAAATTGTTCTTTCTGATACAAGGGACTTGATTAAGGTTAAGAAAACTTCTTTTAATTTGCATTGGGTCTTATCTTTGAGATCCTATTGTAGGAACATACAGTAAGTGATATGTTTGTTTTGATAAATGCAAGTGAGTTGCATTATAATTATTAAAAACTATTATGAATCTTCTCATGATGCCTTTGGTGAAAAGTAAAGAAACCATTTCTTAAATAATGGAAGCTGGGACACTTGGGACATTCAGCTGGTCCTCTAGGTCACCACCTCTCCTGATTGTCAGATGCTTGTCTTTGTTTTAAGCTGTGCTTGGTTTTCCCAAGTAGTAGACATTCAGCAAAGTCATATATGTATTTGTGACTCAGATACTAATACACATGAAATGATAGTTTTTTGTTACATAATGACCTTTCTTTCTTTTTTTAGCTTCAGTACTTTTACTCAACTATGAAAAGGTATATACTAATAGATGATGACTGAAGCCTAGATCCAACTTCTGAAAAGGATTAGCTGTTTGAAGTAAGCAATATAATTCTGCTTTACTGAAAGGATTTGTTCTTCTGTTAGGTAAACTGTCTG
Source organism: Cricetiscus sungorus (assembly GCA_030556225.1). NCBI lineage: Eukaryota > Metazoa > Chordata > Mammalia > Rodentia > Cricetidae > Cricetiscus > Cricetiscus sungorus. Next base: position 22,428,507 of record JANBXA010000069.1, read on the forward strand.
TGTGCTAATTTGCAAAGAGAAACAGAACTGATAGAATACATCCAGAGCAAAATGAATGATTCTCAACAGCTACAGGAAATAAAGTAGCTTCATACTTTGACGCAGGCATAATTATAAGACCAAAATTTGAAAATTTAAACATTTTGCCTGTCGAGTTAGAAAGCATGTCTTTGCATTCAGAGATACCACCCTTGAGTTGCTGAGCACCCTTGAGTTGTGCTAAGAGTTAATAATCTGCCAAAGCTCCTGCTTTATGGATGAATCAGCTTGAAGATTTAGAGGCTTGTGTGCTTTCACCATCCTGTTTTTTTTTTTTTTTAGCTCATCAAAATGTGCGTAGTAGATTTCAGTCCCCACAGTCTTAGCAGCCAATCTTGTTCAACTTTCCCTATGTTATTGATTTCCTTTGGATGTTGATCAATTCTAATCCTGACTCAAGAACTGATGCTTCAGCATTCCAGGTACTTTGGCATGGAGTGGATGTCAAGCACACTTATTCACCTTATGTGTTTCATCCAGAAGTGCATTGTTCAGTGCTTTATCAGTTTTTTCAGGCCTTTAAAATGCCTTTTGGGTATCAAATGAACCATAATCCTGGGATGCCAATGAAATTTGGTGGGGAAGTTAATAGGGCTATGGCTTCATTTTGTTGGTAGAACTGACTGTCACAAGAAGGAAATTAAACATGTTGAGTTTTGTTGCTCTTAATCATATTGCTAATATTTATTATTTCTTTATCTTTTTTGTTTATTTTACATATCAACCAGTTTCCCCTCTCTCTTCTCCTTCCATTCCCTTCCTCTAATTCCTTTCTGTAATAGCCTCCATTCATTGCTAGCCTTGTTAGGAAGCTTTTGAGGACTTGATCAGTTTAATTTATTCCATATCTGTATGTTTAATAATTATGCACATTTCATTTCTTTTCCAACTTATTGAAAAGGAATACTTCTATAAAACTACACTATCCATAAATTAGATCTAACAAAATAATTGATTAATTGTTACATAAAATAGAATAGTAGCATAGTATAAACTCTAGTGAAATGAAAAGTGTAGTTTTAGGATTTTTAAATCTGTTATGGGGTAACCTTCCATACAATCATACATATGACATTGTTACATCTAAACATGATTACCCAACCTTCTCTACTTTGGTCATGGGAAAAAATGTCCACACTCTGTATTGATCTTATCTGATCCCACCTGTGCCCATTTCTCCATGATTATTTTCCAGAAGATCTTTCTTGTGTTTCTCTCTATGATAAATTTTCTGTAATAACTTTTAGTCTGTATTATTGTATGGCAGAAAATTCTCCATTCATTTTACAACATTTTGGTTGTATTCTATGTTCTAACCTATGTTTTATACCTAGAACTAGTTGTCTAGATTATCTGAAGCCAAATTTCTCCCATCGTTTTTGTTGTTGTTCAATTTTTTTCTTGACCTACCAAATTTGTGTTTGTGATTCATGATCTCTTTCCTTTGAATAATCAAAGGTCCCCAGTTTTAAACTTATTTGTTCCATCACAAATCATTTGACATAAATGTTTGTACTCTATTTTAGACTTAGTTTTGGTGACACTACTCTTAGTTTTCCAGCTAACTTTCTGGGCACTTTTTCTTAACGTTTGCTAATTCTTCCTAATTCTTGGGTTGCCTCAAGGTTAAATCCTTCTGTCATTATTTTTTTTTATTCATCCAGTCTTTTCTACCATCTGAATTCATTAGGATTCACAGCCTTAATGCACTGAATATTAATTCACATTCTATTTCTAACTTCAGCCTCTGTTCTTGCACTTTAGGTTTAGATATTCAATTGCCTGCTTGTTATTTTAACTTGACATATGGTAGACTTATCACACTTAATATTGCATGTCATAACCAAACTTTTGATATTTCTTGTCTCCTCTCATTCTTCTGAGACTTTAATGATTTTCAAAACTGGAATTCATTCATTTTATTTGTTCAGATAAATTTCCTTCTGCCTGAGGGATGAAAACACACACACACACACACACACACACACACACACACACACACACACACACACACACACCAAACACACAAATAATAGGATAAAAACAGAAAATCAGCAAGTTTTAAATCAATTTTTTAAAAAAAGCAATACTTCTAGGAGTTTATGAACATCCTATTCAATTTTCAACATATAGACAGAATTCATTCATTTCTTGGCACTTTTATCATGACTACCATAACTCAGCTTGTTGGTGAAAATTCCTGTTTTGGCTAACTATCTAGTTTCCTTGCTTCCAGACTTTCTCTTTCTATGGTCCATATTCAATATGAAAGCTGTCAACATTTCATTGGATTTATTGGATTTCACATAATGTAGACAAATATGAGCTGTGGTGTGGGAGGTGTTCAGGGTGTAGAGGTGAACAGTTAAACATGTAAAGTTCTTTTGCTCTCTGCTCTATTGCATACACAACTAAATATATGAAGGAATAGAGTTAATTATGGCTTTTAATAGACCCCTGGCATGGGACCATGTTCAGATCAGTTCCTTCAGTAGCTCATTGCTGCTGTCAAAGGACATCGGTTCTTTAGGGAGCTATCATTTTTGGTATTTGTGTTTCATTTTTAGACTTATTCTACCATGGCCATTGTGTGGCTTCTGTAACTCTAAGCCTCATGGTCTGATATAATTACATCCCTGAAATGTGTGTTCAGGGAAGGATAGGGAGCCTCCATTCACATTGCTTTTAATCCAGAGGAAAGCACATCTCAGATTCCACTAAGCAGAATCCCCTCATCATACACTGGAGCAAGACTTCATTGGATGTCTGGATCTGAAATTTTCATAGGTGAAGAGAAGGTAAGTATCTTCTACAGTGCAAAGTGGTCTCTGCTAGCAAGTAAGAGAATGGGCACAATGTGGTTGGTAGATGGACAGCTGAACAGTGTGTAAACAAAAATGTCTACTCCCTGTAGAAAGGAAGGGGTCATATATTTTAAATTTAATTTGTGAACACTGCTTTTCCTTTTCAACTTCATTGCCAAGTCAAACTCTTTCTGTGGTTCCCATGAATGTAGTGAAATGCCTTCTGGGTAAGGGAATAAAGATAAATATGGATTTTCTTTTAGGAGGAGCAATGCTTCAGTAAGTGTAACTATCTTAGTATAAACTTTAACAGTCTTTTTATTTTCCTGTACATACTTGGAACTTTGTGGATAGAGGGGTTTGATGATGTATATAGGCTTTTATTCATAAGTAAATACTTAAGTACTAAAATCATTTCATTATTTAGTAAATAAGCTTGTTCTGTTTAGAATGGTTTTAAATGTGTAACAACATTGTGAAGATAGCACAGAATTTCCATATATCACATATACACTCCATTTTCCTTACTATTAATTAGTATTGTATGTAAGAATCATATCTTTTACAATTTATAAATCAACACCAATATATTATTATTAAACCGAGTTTTAATTTATTCAAGTCTATTTTTTTTTATCTGAATACACTTTCCCCCCTATTCTGTGTCATACCATTGGTTCTTCTCTCTCCTTACTTCCTCGAATTTTTCTTAGACTTTCCTTGTATTTAAAGTTCTTAACAATTTTGAGTAGCTTTGATCAATTTTGCTGGCCCTCCAGTACTCCTTTGCTTACTGCAATATTCTCAGCTTAATTTCTTTCACCTCTTACTTCTATTGACTATGGTATTTCTCCATAGAAAGTTAAAAAGTAACGAGAAAGAGTGGGGAAATTACTTTTTCTGTAAAGAAGAGTTTTCATAGAGAACCCTCTTGACATATTCAATGTTGATTATAATTCTTCCTGGGCCAGATCCAAGAGAATGTTTTTAATCTTTTTATTGTAAACACATAGTGGTATTCCTGGACATAAAGCACATACAAATACATATCTGTACAACTGTAGTCACAAAGGTTTTCCACTCTTCCTTGAGATCACATCAGTTTTCAAGAATTGCTCTCTGTACTAGGCTGATATGAGTTTCACCAAAACCATCTATTTATGTCTTTGAGAAGTTCATTTCTATCTTAAAGATCTATGTGTTACATCTTAGGCTTAACCATGGGATAGTACACAGATTTTATTAGATGTATTAGTTACTGTTTTATTGCTCTAATGAAATGCCATAACAAAGGCAACTTATAAAAGGAAGCAATTTATTGGGGCCTTGTTATGGTTTCAGAGGGCTGGTCCGTGATCATTATGTGGAAAGCATGGCAGCAGGGAGGCAGGCAGGCCTGGCACTAAAGCCCTAGCTTAAAGATGACATAAGTTTCTAAGTTGGAGGTAGAGAGAAAACAAGACTGGGGTTTGTATGGACTTTTAATGCATCAAAGCCAGCCTCCCGTCACTCACCTCTAACCAACAGGGACAAACCTCCTAATTCTTCCCAATTACTTGGGGACTAAGCATTCAAACATGTGATCTCATGGGGGACATTCTGAGTCAAACCACCATAGTAAGTCCATCAAGGGAAAAGTTTCTGAAGGCAGCCATAGGTAAATAGGTAAATATTTATTACCCCCAACTCCCAGGTGACCTCTTTCTTCATTTATCTTTACTTTGACCTCCATATTGGAAGGCCATTATATGGAGATTTCCCTTCCATATTCTACCTTCAAAATATTTCATTGCAAATAAGATTTACAGAACAAATACAGTTCCAAGTGCCAAGAGCTGAGGTAAGCTGGCAAGAGCTGGGCTGTCATTTAGAGGACCAAATTAAAACCACACAGGAAAATAAACACTGATAAAGTCTTCAGTCATGACCCTTGTATTCCTGTTATTTTCTCCTTCTTATAAGGTAAATGCCTGCTGCACAACTGATAGGGAACAGATAAAATGTGTATGTTTTTAATTCATACAGTTTCCCAGTATTTTCTTACATGGGTCTCACTCAGAGTTTCACTTGTACATGTTCTATATGATGAGATCTGGGACTTAGATTGATAGAGAAGTAAGTTAAAACTTAGGTGATATTGGGCTAATATGTCTGTATTTTACAGATGGGTAACGGATTCTGCCAGCCTAGACTGTAGTTGAATAATTGTGTTTCCTCAAATGATATGTTCAAATCATAACTCCTGTGCCAACAAAAGTGATCATATCTGGAAATATAGTCCTTCAGAGAATTATTTGATTCACATAAATTGATACTTAACCAAGAGAGGATGGCCCTTAAAACCAGTGATCAGTCTAAGAGAAAGATGAGGGGAATTTCTTTTCTCTTTATTTATTTTTGTTTTACTTTTTATTCATTTTACATACTAACCACAGTTCCCCATCCTTCATCTGCTCCTCCCCATCTCCCCACCCCCATCTGCTACCCCAAATCCCCCACTCTCCATCTACTCTCAAGAAAGGATAAGGCCTCCCATGGGGAGTCAATGAAACCTGGCATATCAAGTTGAGGCAGGACCAAGTACCTCTTCCCCACTGCACATCCCCTCACCCCCATCAATGTTGAAGAAGGCATCTCAACATGGAGAATGAGTTCCAAAAGGCAAGCTCATGAATCAGGGATAGATCCTGGTCCCATTTCCAAGGGTCTCAAAACCAGACCAAGTCACCCAACTGTCACCTGCATTCAGAGGGCCTACCCAGTTCAGGCCCATGCAGGCTCACCAGATGTCAGTCCAGAGTCCCTGAGTTCCCTTAAACTCAGGTCACCTGTCTCCGTGGGTTCCCCAATCATGCCCCACACCTTGGCTGGTACAATCCCTTCTCCCTTTCTTCCACAAGACACCCAGAGCTCAGCCCACTGAGTGGCTGTGAAACTCAGGATCTGCTTCCATCAGTTACTGGATTGAAGTTCTATGATAAAAATTAGGGTAGTCACCAATCTGATGGGGGAGGCCAGTTCAGGCATCCTCTCCATTATTTCTAGGAGTATTAGGTCATCCAGATGGATTCTTGAGAATTTCCCTAGCATTGGTTTCTTCCTAACTTCATAATACTGCCCTCTATCAAGATATCTCTTTCTTTTCTCTCCCTCTCCCTTTTTCCTTCTCTCCCTTGCCCATTCAGCTCCCCCATGATCTAAACATCCATTCCTTCTATATCTCCACCCCCAATTTACTCAGGAGATCTCATCTATTTCCTCTTCCTAGGGAGATCCATGCAACTCTCTTAGGGCCCTACTTGTTACCTAGCTTCTCCCGGGTTGTGGATTGTAGCCTGGTTATACTTTGCTTTACATCTAATATCAACTTATGAGTGAGTACAAATCATGTTTGACTTTCTAAGTCTGGGTTACTTCACTCAGGATGATTTTTGTTTCTAGCTCCATCCATTTGACTGAAAATCTCATGATGTCATTAATTTTACAGCTATGTAGTACTCCATTGTATAAATATACCACTTTTTCTTTATCCCATTTTTGGAAACAACCTAGTGCTATCTAGGTTGTTTCCAGGATCTGGCTATTATTAATAATGCTACAATTAACATAATTGAGCAAATGTCCTTATGATCTGATTGAGCATCCTTTGGGTACATGCTCAAGAGTGGTATTGCTGGGTCTTGAGGTAGATTAATTCACAATTTTCTTAGAAATGGCCATACTGATTTCCAAAGTGGCTGTACAAGTTTGTACTCCCACCAGCAGTGGAGGGGTATCCCCCAATTCCACATCCTTTCCAATATAAGCTGTCCTCAGTATTGTTTTTTCTTCTTTTTTTCTTTTTCCTTTTCTTTTTCTTTTCTTTCTTTTTTTTGGAGGCAGGGATTCTCTGTATTGCTTTGCAGCCTGTCCTGGAACTCACTCTGTAGACTAGGCTGGCCTTGAACTCACAGAGATCCACCTGCCTCTGCCCCCTGAGTGCTGGGGTTAAAGGCATGCACCACCAATGCCTGGCTAGTATTTTTGATCTTAAGAATTTTGTTTTGATTTTCATTTCCCTAATAATTAAGAATGTTGAGCAATCCTTAAATGTCTTTCAGCCATTTGACTTTCTTCTGTTGTGAATTCTGTTTAGATCTGTACCCCATATTTTAATTGGATTATTTTGTATTTTGATATCTAGTTTCTTGAGTTCTTTATATATTTTGGAGATCAGCCTTCTACCAGATGGCGAAGACCTTTACCCATTCTGTAGGTTGAAGTTTTGTCTTATTTACTATGTCCCTTTACCTTACAGAAGCCTTTCAGTTCCAGGAGGTCCCATTTATTAATTGCTGCTCTCAGTGTCTGTGCTACTGATGTTCTATTTAGGAAGTGGTCTCCTGTGCCCACTTATTCCAGGCTACTTCCCACTTTCTCTTCTATCAGGCTCAGTGTATCTGGATTTATACTGAGGTCTTTGGTCCACTTGGACTTGAGTTTTGTGCATGGAAATAGATATGGATCTATTTGCATTCTTCTTTATGTCAATATTCAGTTATAGCAGCACCATTTGTTGAACCTATATTTTTTTTCTCATTGTATCATTTTGGCTTCTTTGTGAAAATTCAGGGGGTCTTAGGTCAGGGTCTTCAATTCATTTTCATTGATTGACATGTCTGCTTTTATGCCAATACCAAGCTGTTTTTATTACTGTAGCTCTACAGTAGAGCTTGAAGTCAGAGATGGTGATGCCTCTAGAAATTCCTTTATTGTTCAGGATTGTTTTATCTATCATGGGTTTTTTTTTGTTTTTCCATAAGAAGTTGAGTATTGTTCTTTTGAGGTTCATGAAGAATTGTGTTAGGATTTTGATGAGGATTGCATTGTATCTGTAGATTACTTTTTGTAGTAAAATTACTGCCAATTTTACTATGTTGTCCTACCTATCCAAGTGCATGAGAGATCTTTCCATCTTCTGATATTTACTTTAATTTCTTTTTCTGAAGACTTGTTTGGTTAGTGTTACCCGAAGATATTTTATATCATTATGAAGAGTGTTGTTTGACTGATTTCTTTCTTGGCCTATTTATCATTTGCATATAGGAGAGCTACTGATTTCTTTTTGAGTTAATCTTGTATACTGCCACAATACTGAAGGTGTTCATCAGCTATAGGTGTTCCCTGGTAGAATTTTCCAGGTCATTTATGTAAACTACCATATCATCTGCAAATAGTGAAAGCTTAACTTTTTCCCTTCCAATCTGTATCTCTTTTATCTCCTTTCGTTTGTTGCCTTATTGCTCTAGAACTTCAAGTACTATGTTGAATAGATATGGAGAGAGTGGACAGCCTTCTATTGTTCTTGATTTTAGTGGAATCACTTCAAGTTTATGTCCATTTAATTGGACGTTGGCTGTTGCCTTGCTATATATTGCCTCTATTATGTTTAGGTATTTTCCTTGTATATCTGATCTCTCCAAGATCATGAAGGGGTGTTAGTTTTTTTTTTTTTTTTTGAAGTGTTTTTTTTAGCATCTAATGGGATGATCATTTGTTTTTTTTTCTTTCAGTTTGTTTATATGGTAGATTACATTGGCAGATTTTTGTATGTTGAACTATCCCCATCCCTGCATTTCTGAGATGAAGTCTACTTGACCATGGTGGATTTTTTTTTTGCTATATTCTTGAATTAGCTTTGACAGTATTTTATTATTTTTGCATCAATATACAGGAGGGATATTGGTCTGTATTACTTTTTTTGTGTTGTGTCTTTGTGTGGTTTGTGTAGCAGGGTAACTGTAGCCTCATAAAAAGAGTTTGGCTAAATCCTTTCTGTTTCTCTCATGTGTAAGAGTTTGAGAAGTATTATCTCTTATTTGAAATTCTGGTTTAATTCTGTGCTGAAACCTTCTGGCCCTGGGTTTGCCTTAATGGGGAAACTTTTAATGAATGATTGCTTCTATTTCCTTGGGGGTTATACGTTTCTTTAAATTGTTTATTTTGTGTTGATTTAATATATGGTAACTATCTAGAAAATTGTCCATTTCTTTAAAGGTTTCCAATTTTGTAGAGTACAGGTATTTGAAGTATGACCTGATGATTCCCTGGATTTCCTCAGTGTCTGTTGTTATGGCCCTTCTTTCATTTCTGGTTTTGTTAATTTAGATATTCTCTCTCTGCCTTTTGGTTAGTTTGCATAAGGGTTTGTCTATCTCATTGATTTTCTCAAAGAACCAACTCTTTGTTTTATTGATTCTTTGTATGGTTTTCTTTGTTTCTATTTTATTGATTTTAACCATCAATTTGTTTATTTCCCATCCTTTCCTCCTGGGTGAGTTTGCTTCTTTTCTTTCTAGAGCTTTCAGGTGTGTTGTGAAGTCTCTAGTGTGACTATTCTCCAGATTTTTTTTCTTTTTATGTAGGCACTTAGTGCTATGAGTTTTCCTCTTAGTACTGCTTTCATAGTGTCCCATAAGTTTGGGGATGTTGTATATTCATTTTCATTGAATTGTAGAAACCTTTTAGTTCCTTTATTTCTTCCTTGACCCAGTGGTGAGTCACTTAAGCATTTCTCAGTTTCCATGATGTAGGCTTTCTGCAATTTGTGTTGTTGTTGAATTCTAATTTTAAACTATAGTGATCTGATAAGATATAAAGGAGTATTTTATTTTATTTTTTGTATCCATTAAGATTTGCTTTGCAACTGAATATATAGTCAGTTTTAGAGAAGGTTCCATGAGGTGCTGAGAAGATGGTATACTCTTTTGTGTTTGGGTGGAATGTTCTACAGATGTCTGTTATGCTCATTTGTGTTATGACATCTGTTAGTTACCTTATTTCTCTGTTAGGTTTCTGTGTAACAGACCTGTCCATTGATGAGAGGGGGATACTGAGTCTCTTGTAGTGGCATCTTGCTTTGCCAGTGAAATTGTGATGGTGGGCACACCGTTTTGGTATGGTTTCAGGTTCAAATGTGACCCCTTATAAAAAAGAGGAGGGACTGGCTTTTCTGACTGGCTAAATGCAGGTAGCTTGGTGCAGTTGGCTCTGGGTTGTGGAATGCCAAGACCAACATTCTTTTTCCATATTTGTATCCTGTTGGTTATGCTTGCATATAGAACTCCTCCTATTCATTTACCCAGATTTTCCATTTCCAAAATTTTTTGGTTTTGTTTTGTTTATTGCTTCTATTTCAATTTTCAAGTCTTGAACTGTTTCTTTTACCTGTTTTATTTTTTGCTTGGTTTTCTTGTCTTTCTTTAAAGCATTTATTGATTACTTCCCTTTTTTCTTTTCCTTGATTTCTTTAAGGAATTTTTTCATTTCCTCTTTAAGGATCTCTATCATCTTCATAAGTTATTTTTAAGGTCATTTCCTTCTGATTTACCTGTGTTGGTATGTTGAGATATTGCTGTTGTAGAACCACTAGGTTCTGTGATGCCATAATTCTATTTCTGTCCTTGAATGTATTCTTACTCTTCCATCTACCCATCTCTTCTTCCAATCAGTACAGGTGGTATCTGTGTCTCTAGATGTTGCTGATGCCTCAGTGGATGGTTGGGTGTTGAATGGGGAGGATGATGGTTTCTGTGGGTTGAAGTAGGGTTTGTAGGTTGCAGAGTCTAATGAGAGGTGTGGCTGTGTGGTGGAGTAGCCTACCAGTCTTATCTGCCGACTGAATGCTGGGAGTGTGATGGGAGGGGGATGGATACAGGATGTGCCCTAGGGCTTTGGACCTAGAGAACAGGGATCTCCAGGCAGAAAACTAGTCACTTACATCTTCCTCCAATGGGTACAGTTGGTACCTGTGTCTGGGGTGTTGATGTTGCAGGACATGTTTGGTGGGGGGAAGGATGATGAGTTCTGTGGGTTTATGGGGCAGTGTAGGAGTAGTAGGTTGGATATTCCAATGGGTGGCATAGCAGGGGTGGTGTGGTAGCTTTCCTGCAGGAGTCTTACCTGCTGACTTGCTGCTGGGGCTGCAATGGGAGGGTAGAGAGATTTCTATAACATTCAAATGGGTATGTGTGGGAGAAGATAAACTGATGAACAACTGTTCATCAAAAAGAAACCAGAAGTTTATCATTTAGAAAGGTGTTAGCCTGTAGGCAGCCGCCCGCAGGACACCATTACAAGATGGCGGACTTCATCTTTCTTGTATCCTCAGTGTTTTACTTTATTCGGGCATACGCCAGCTTGGCGGCTGCACTCCAGCGCGCCTGCTCGTTCCCTAGCCAATCCCGTGGCTCCAACACTGAGGCGAGGTCTTTTGAGCCTATGAGACCGTGACCCGTTGCCTAGTAGGATATATAAGCAGCTGTCCCTTCCTGCCCGGGCCTCTCACCTTCAGCTCTCCCTTCAACCAAGAAGCGCTCCAATAAAGTGTGATCTGAGAAGAATCCTCGTGTGGTTGCCGTCTTTCCTGCGGGTCGGGCTTGGCGCGCCACATTAGCCTGTCTATATTGTACAGAAAGGCACATGCAGAGGAATGAGATATACAACAAAAAGATTCCTACAGGAACGCTAAGACAGCAATTGGAGTTGTGTCACTACAAGGCAGAAACCATGAAGTATTTCTAAAGGAAGGCAAGGAAATGCTAAGAAAGCCTTCAGGGTAAGAATAGCCTTTCCCATAACTCATTTTAGATTTCTATCCTCATGTTTTGGGGAGAAGAGTAATTTCTATTGCTTGTGACACATGGACTAAGATAATGATCGACATTCTACATTTGTGGCCTTAACTTCTGTTTAGATAAGCAGGTCTTGGCTTTGTTTCTTTGTATGAGCTGTTCTCTTCAGATTTTAGGCTAGTGATTTAGCTTGAAAATTCAGTTCTCTGAGTACTGTATATCAAGTCCTCATTATTCAGTTTGTCCATAGTCTAGTGCTTTCTTTCAAGGATGTAAACAATAACATCTATATCCTTAGCAGAGGCGGGCTAGCAGGCTGGAGCTGGCGGGAACAACCTGCTGCAACATAATGGTGTCAGAACTGGGATTGAGAACTTTCACTTAAAACTTAACAAAAGCTTATAAAATAGTTTTTAGAAACAAGGGAATAGAGACTAGCAAGACTTCTTAGTAGCAGCATTTTCTTGGTTGGATTTGTTTTGCTGTAGACAGAGATTTGCTCGGCTCCTTTAAGGGAGGTTTCCAAAATTAGCATAAGCGGCAAAAAAAACTGCCTAGCTTTTAAAAAACTCTGCTAACAATTCATTGCTGTGTACTAGAGCTACAATGAAGGTTTACACTGTGTTTTAAAAAATACGCTGGCTTGGGAGAGAAAAGTAAACGAAATACAATGGTTTAAAAAATAAAAAAGGAATTAAATGGATGGCTATGGTGGTGCACGCCATTAATCCCAGCACTAGGGAGACAGAGGCAACCAGATCTCTGTGATTTCAAAGTAAACCTGATATGGACTGAATTCCAGGACAGATAAAAGTTACACAAAAAAACCCTGTCTCAAAATATGTAAAAATATAAGTAAAATAAATAAACTAATAATAAAGCCACGTAAAAATGAAAAACACAGAGAGATTTTGGATACTATACACACTTCTGTTGTCTTTAAATTATTTATATATTTTAAAAATGCTTTGACTCCAAAATATTGTTTATAAATGTTTGTTTTCATTTAAATGGGCTTGGTTATAAATGGCTATAACCACAAACAATCTTTTTAAATGTAAAAAGGGAATTATAGTATAGATATGAATACTTTGCTTTGGAATGGATTTTCTTTAATTGATACAATTTAAGGTCAATTTTGTGATATGTATATTTCTCCTCTTGCTTAGGTATTGTGTTTATATAGCTCACTGGAAAATGTAATGTATAATTTAATACAGATTATAGAGAGTTACCTATGGGAGTTAAGTCAGTTAGGATTTCTAGATATGCAGAGATGTATTTGAGATAAATAGGCATTCTTCAAACCTTTCAAAGACCTACAGAATATGGCATTTAAAATGGATTAGGGTTTTTCTTGACAGTGAGGCACAACTGCTCCTGGTAACACCACCTACAGAAAAAAGGAAGATGGACATTAAAGAAACTCGTTATGAAGTTTGCTTCTAATATGGCAAGACTAGCCATTTGAGCAAGGTACTTCTCTTGTCTAGACTGTTTGACTTTATGTTGTAGAAACTGGACATGCAGGACCCACAAAAAGGTGACTACTGATTCAAGATGGACATTGCTACAGGATTCCTGCTTCATGGAAGAGGCTTCCAGACAGCCAGACAGTCTACAGGACGCAGAGAAAAATGACTGACACACTGTCAATACAAGTGGACAGTTTAAAGTTTCCTACTTTGCTGAGGAGTCTGGAGATACACTATGGCCTATGGGCTGAAGATGGAACATTACAAAAGAACTTCGGGTGACTGACCAGGCAATGAGTTGTCTCTGTCATTTCTAGAGTTTATATGTTATTCTTCTGTGGTCTTTAAAGGAGTTGAAGACAGATAGTTATGATTATAGTTTTTCTTAGTTAGGATTAAAAATAAGTTACATATAGGTCTTTAGACTGACAAAGATAGAATAGATGATATTTTCTTTAAGTCTTACAAAATGTTAATGGACTAAATATTGTTAACTGTGATTCTTATTTAATAACTGTTTTATGTTATATTTTGCTATGTTAAGGTTAAACCCCTTCTTTTACTTTGGACAGAAAAGAGGAGATGATGGGAGATGTTATTCTGTATATATGTTTCTCATACTGGTTAATAAATCTCTGTGGCCAATGAGATAGCAAGATAGGCGGGGCTAGGAGACTAGGAGAAGGAAATAGGAAGTGGGAAGGTGGAGTCGAGATGTAGCCCGGGAAGGAGCAGGACGCCTGCTGCGCGGCTCCCCGTTAAGACGACCACGTGGAAATACTTAAATAAGTAAAAATGGGTTAATAATTAAGACATCGCTAGCCCATAAACAATAATGGTAATTGGCCAACAGGATTGTATCAAATACAGAGTCTCTAAATGTTATTTGGGGCTGGCGCGGCTGTGGGCCCACGTGGCGGCAGGACCGGGAGGCCGGCGGGGAGACCTGCTGTAACAAGAAGATCTCACTGTTCTTTTGCTTTACATTTTTGAAAAAGATTGGTTTTATTTTTCTATGTGTAGGTGTGTCAGTATGTGAGTATGTTCAAGTGAGTGCAGACAGTTTCAGAGTCCAAAAGAGGATACTGGAGCCTCTGGAGCTGTAGTTACAGATGACTATATGCCATGCAATGTTGGTTCTAGGAATTGAATTTATTCTGGGGAAGAGAGAAAGCACCTTTAACCACTGATCCATGTCTCTGATCCTGTTTTCTAGATTTGAGAAAGGGTTTCGTGTACATAGAAGAGGCTGACCAGCATAGATATTACTTTGGACGTGATATTTTGATGAGATCTTAGAAGAGAATAAAAAGAGATTCTCTAGGGTGCTTGATTGAATAGTACTTTCTGGATTGCGAGACCAAGCTCATGCACTGAAATTGGAAGCTTGCATGCATTTATGCTGTGAAATTTCTGAGTCAGAAGCCTTGCTGCTCATACACATAACAAGACAGGAAAAATAGTTTAAGGGGTAAAGAGAACTTATAAGTAGGCTGATATTTGGTAGTTGTTCAGTAGCTATGAAACATCATGTAGAATCTTCACATTATCTCATCTAATTCCATCATAGCCTTGAACTTATGTGTAAGAAGCTGAGCCCCACAAAAGCCAATTTTATTCCCCAGGGAGTAAACTATGGAATTACTATGTGGAAGAAGCAGGAAATGAACTCAGAATTATGCACTATAAACTATCTTGCTTTATTCATCAAGGTATGTTGGTTCCTGACAATAAATAACCCTTGCATATAAGAATATACTGATAATTGAAAGCCTTGTAAATGTGGATATGGAAAACACTACCATAATGAATTTTGTATTTTATCAAAGTTATATTTGGTAGGCTATTTGAAATCACATAAATTGTATATAGATATGGTTCTGTCTCCAATTTGTAATATTCTAGTTATTTCTGTAATAAGTACTGTTTGAAAAAATCGGTGTTTACCTAGCCTAGGATGGTGAGGAGCTCATTTGTTTTCTGAATATTAATAATATAGGAGTAAAAAACATGAACCCGTGGACAGTCTTTAAGCATTTTTGTTAGTAATCTAGTCCAGCATTGTTGTTTTCAAATGTACAAAACACAATGTATTTAAATTTTTGGAAAATTGGTGGCATTTTCTGCTTAGGGATTTCTAACATGTAGGATTCTTTTCACCTGTAGTCTCTGGAACTGATAGCCTTCTGTTCCTTGGCCTGGGAAAATGTGTTTCACATTAAGTGATGACAGAAGCATCTGTTTCTGTCACAGCACATGCTCATCAATGTCACTTCACATATGCAAATAATGTGAGATCCTTTGAAGAAGAACCCTGTGATATAAATGACTTTGCATTGAGGGTTATAAACTGCATATTCCCCAAGACCTTGCTATAACTGATGACTAAGCTTTGTATGCAAAATTCATAATCAGAGCCTTGCGTTATTTAATCATTTAAGGGAAAACTAAAACCAGCTTGGAGATATACATAAAAGTATTATTATATATACACATATGTAAAAATAATTATTATTAAGTGGTTAATTTAAGAGATAGAGCCCTAGGCTAGGATTTCAATGTCGGTGTCCAAGCTTTACCTTACTGTGAGTAGTTGTGTGAATCTGAGAAAGATTTTCTTTATTCATCATCCAGGGGTAGCTTCTGAGTCTTGGAAGTGCCTTACCATCTAGTGTAGTGCAGCCCAATGTGTGTCAATCAGCTATGGATGGCAGGTAATGATTTTAAGTGGTATAGAATACAGTGACATGACATTCAGTAACTTTGTGTCTCATAAATTATAATGTTCCTTGATTGTTCTGGTCCTCAGGAAGGGAAAGTCAAAGCTTGGCACTTACATGCCCATGATCATGATTATAATCAACACTTTGCCCTTCTCTCACTAGAGGAAGCCAAGTTTGAAAATCCATGAGCAGAATAATAGCTAATTAGATTATAGCAGTATTATCTTGTTTGCAACATAGTCATTGTTTTGGACAATGTAAGGTAACCTTTCTCCATTTATTTCTATTTGTAGCAAATGCTGATGTTAATTTCTTTCAATTTTATTGCATTTAACATGTAGTCACAGTGATGTTTAATCTGGATTATCATCTTGGCTAGGGCTGATTCCTCTAAATTAAGTTACTGGGACCTCTAAATTAAGTTACTGGGAATACCTGTAAGGGATTTTCTCAATTAGGTTCAACAAAGTAACCTTTTCATCAGCAGACAGATACTCCAAAGATGTAGAGAAACTTCTTTGCTTTTTGCCTTTTCCCCTTATTGTGCTTGGCAGTAGTTTATCTTTTAACATCTAGCCAGCCCAGATTGAGGATACCCTCAATTTTTAAAACGTTTAACCAGGAGGATTTGCTAATGTATTGAATATATTGATGAGAGTAAAAAGTTTTGAGAACACGTCTTACTGGTTTGTACTGGCTTGTTCTTCATGGATTACTCAGTTTGCTTTTTTATATAACCCAGGATCACTGTCCAAGAATGGTTCTATCCAGAATGACCTGGGTTTACCCATATCAATCATCAGTCATGAAAATGTCACATAGACTTGTCCACTAGCCAATCTGATAGAGGCTGTGATGATATATTATTTATGATCTATTAAAGCTTGCCTGAAGGTTTCAGAAAGAAAAGCTAGCCACAAACCATAGAGGTCAGGCAATGGTGATACACACCTTTAATCCCAGCAGCCATACTAGCAAACCAAAGAACTGAGCAGTATTGGCAGATGCCTTTAATTCCAGGACTCAGGAGATAGGTAGATGTATTTCTCTGAGTTTAATGTCAGCCTGGTCTACACGAGATTGAAGAGTAACAGAGCTCACACCTTTAATCCCAGCACTAGGGAGGTGGAAACAGGAGTGATATGGCTGGTCAGAGAAAGGAATATAAGGCAGGAGGAGACGGGAACTCAGAACTTTTACCTCTGAGGATGCGTGGAGACAGGGTAGCCCTTTTGGCCTGAAGTAGAGATAAGAGCTAGTGGATTACTACTTTGCTTATCTGACCTTCAACTTGAAGCTTGAACCCCAATATCACCCTCTGGGTTTTATTTATTGGTGTGGCAGGAGACATTTTCTCAATTGAGATTTTCTTTCCCTAGATGTTGTTAGCATGTGTTAAAGTAACAAAAACAAACCAATAAACAAACAAAAAACTAACTGGCACAAGGAACCTTTTATATGTAGGCTATAAGGAAAGGTATGCTATCTGAAGAGGAGTTCACCTTGACTTGAAAGCCCAGTGTATGATAAGAGATAGAGGAGACATTTGGAGTCCCAGGTGTGGAGCATGGAAAATAGGAGGTGGGTAAGAGACATTTTGAGGCTATCACATAATTCTGATTCTACAGTGATGAAGTGTAGGAACAATTAAATAGGAACTTAGGGTAATTATTGAGAGTATTCAGACAAGTTTCCTGCAGCGTTCACTTCTTTGACTTGGAGTTGCATTTAGTGTTGCTCAATCTGTACTGTATTCACAAAAGTCTGATGTTTTCATAGAATGGGGGGAATGAGATAGTCTTTGAAAAATGCAATGCTGCTTCACATGCAGTGGGAGGTTTCAAGAGCATAAAATACAAATGTGAACAACTAGGGCAGCATCTCTAATTACTGTACAAACAACAGCAAAGAGAAAAGTTAATGTGCTGGTAAGAGCGACTTTTGCATATCTAAACAAGACTGGCTCCTCCATACTCCTGTGCATGGTAGTTTTCAACTTTTAATTCCAAAGTTGATTTTGAAAATGGGAAACAACTGTTAGAGAACATTTTTCCCTCTGATTCAAATAGAAAGAAAGCAAGTTGTATAACTGTTGCTTTTAAAAAGTAGATGTTAGCATATGTCAGGGCAATTTGCTGCTATTATCACCTCTTAGAGATACTGAGAAAATTGAATTGCTGACTAATGTAGTTGGGGGTGAAGGTCACCTTTCAATAACCCAGTGACTGCATAATGATCCTATTTTAAAAATCCATCTTACAGCATTCCACTTAGAAAAGTATTGTCTTCTCACAAAGCATACTTCAGTTTATTATACACCACATTTGCTTATATAAATATAATTTATATGCATATATCTGAATCAAATATACTTACATAATAGAAAGAAACCTCCTTCTCCTCAGCCTATACTGTTCTCTGCTCTTGGAAAATAGGAATTTAGATTAAAGTAAAATAAAAATCAAATGTACAAAAAAATTAAAACACAACTTTGAGGATTAAAAATATTTATTTTTATGGTATGTCTATGAATGTTTAGATGTGCATGCATGTGCCCTTAGGGGCCAGAAGTGGATGACAGATCCCCTGGAAAAAGAATGACTACAGGTAGTGTGCCAGCCACCCAGTGAGAGTGCTGGGGATCAAACCTGGTCCCGTGTAAGACTACCAAGTGTCCTTAAATGCCAGGCCATCTTTCCATCCACACTTTGAAGGATTTTAAAGGCCATTCTATACCATTGGCTGGTAGATGGAGAAAATGTCTATGATGCTTGTACATGCAACAATAAGAACAGCAAATTAACAGTGAGAACATGAGCACATGTAAGGAACTCAAGCCACCTTGTAGTAAAATGTGATGTGATTCTCCACCATGGGAAGAAGAAATCACTGTGGATTGAGTTTTGAGTAGATACTCTTATCCCCTGCTTTTGGAGTGTGTTTCATGTATGCTGTGTGATGCGTTTGAAAGATGAGGGGCCATTCCTTCACTTGTTGCTGGCGTGATTTTCATAGCATGCAGTGTGAACACACACACACACACACACACACGGTAGTGTTTTGGAGAGCTGACTAATGAAGGAGCCAAAAACATTCAAAATCTTTGAGATCAACTAGTTTTGAAGTGCCAAAACTTTCCCTCATGGCCCCAAGTTTTGTCATCACTCCCCATGGGTTTTCTCTAGAATGAACAATCAAATGAGAAAACATCACGTCTCACTGGATGCCTTGAATAGATAAAGCAATGGCTGGTAGTTGAAGGCATTCACACTCCGAGGATGTTGAAAACAGCCCATGGAGAGAACAAAGTTAAAGACTGTAATTCATTACTTAAGAGAACCCTTGTACCCAGCTAAAAATTAAGATCTTTTCCCTTAGATTTTAACAAATGTCTTAATGAATATACAAAAATGATTTTACTTTTCTTAATAATATCTATTTTAGTTCTCTCTAGCATTCCATATATATCTGATGAAAATATAGCTTTGTCTTAAGGTTGTAGAGTTCACATATGGTAGCTGTGGAGACAGAATACATACATGTTTCACAAGATCAGCTCTACTGACATTTTCCTGATTTTTTCCCTCCACATAAAATGAAGCTCACTATTTCAGAAAAGAAATTACAAATGGGTGTGATCCAGTGACATGTCGAAAAATAACGCACCTAGACTATGCGTTATGGTTTCTGGAGACCCCTGACTTATAGTTGTTAATTTTTGTTTGATCTTGGTGACTCTTAGTGTACTTAGCTTATGCATTTGTGAGTTGTCAAAAAATGAGTTATCTATTGTTGAGAGAGATGAGATGAGCTGCTGAATGGTCAGGAGACAACCCTGGAGATATTACTCATTTCCAGTTAGGCTCAGATTCTATTTTTTAAAAATTAATTTTTTGTTATTTTTGTGGATTGGATCTCACTGTGTAGAGGGAAGTAGCCTAGAACTTACAGCCTTGCATTGGTGCATTCCTTTCTGAGTAACTGTATTATAGAAATGCACCACCTATCTTAGTTTAAATTCCCATTATAATTAGGGAGAGGTGGTTAATTTGCAAAACTATTTACCACGTAGAAGAAGAAGACAGCACAGATGAGAAACAGCTCATGATCTAAGGAATGGAGATAACTTCCCAGAGAAAGTGTTACAGTGGGACCCAGGGGGCTTAGAATATAAGATGGCAAAGGAAAGTGACAATTGGATGTGTCCAAAACATATAGGGCCTGAGACTATTTAAGATCAGATTTGCTGGACAAGGGTAGTCTGGCATCAAGTGTTTATAAAGGAGAGTGACATGATGAATTACAGTTCTTTGAAAGAAGAAGAAATCACTCTCCCTAGTGGTCTTTGGAAGAGCTTCTAGGAGGATAACGGTGACTGTGGAATAGCATTAAAGGTGACAGATAAGAGTTGTCTGAACAAGACAGGGCAGTTGTTTAGATTAGGATGTTGTCAGGAAAAGCAGAGTTATGTAGACATAGCTATCATTCACCTGGTGGAGAACCGAAGTCGAGCAGGTGGAAAAAGCTGGAAAACTGGAGATGATACTGGTATCTGGCTTTCATGGCTAAACTGAAAGAAGGAAAGTGGGGTGATCAACATGTATACATAAATTGAAGTCATGTACTGGGTGAAGTTCTTAAGGTGCAGGGTATAAAATGGAAGGGGGTGAGAACTGAGATGGAATCTCAGGGTTATCAGTTTGAAAAAGCTGGACCCCACTTTAAACAAGAGACATACATGTCAAAGGGAATTGTTCCAAATGTATCCTAGAATGCATTGCAGTGGTTGACCAGAATCCTTACTCTAGTCATTGTTTGTTACCTCTCACTTCCCTGCTTTGTGCTTGACCTTGGAGCTTCTCCTCTGTCTCTCCCTGCTCTTCCTCTTTGTTGAAAACTCATCACCTACCTTCCTACTCCTATATCACAGTGAACACCTCTGCTTTATTCTCTAAGCAGGCATTACATTATCTGTCAATCTCTCCCAACACAGTAATTTAGCACCTATAGTCAGGGTTTGCAGAATCTTACCTAGGCCAAGCAGACCCCTGGGACATCTTGCCAAACAAATGGGTGGTGCCCAGAGTTCCTGCTTGGGCTATATTGATTGTGGGTCTTGGAGTTTGATTACTTAGGATTTGAAAGTTCACTGTAGTCTATAAAACACCAAAGGACATAACTTTTAAAAGTAGTTTAAAGCATTCGTCTACAACAGAACAATAAATTTTAGGGAAAAAAATGACCATATTTCCCCACATACTACAATCAGTCATTATTAAGGCCAAGACAGTTTAGAAAGACTAACCCCTAAAATGTGTTACTTTAAGTCATTCTGTACCTTACCCTTGTGGCTTTGAAGATAACCTTCAGAATGCAAATTGATGCAGCAGGGGTTGGAGCTCAGAACTAAAAGTTCTGATGCAACTTCTCAAAGAATATTGCAGCCTCTTTCTTCTCTGCTGATTGCCCTCAGAACTTAAAATGCAATAGCAGTCTGGTAGAGGTAGATATTAACCCTGTACTTGCCTTGAAGAGTTTAAAGTCTTCTAGCAGCTAAAAAAGCATTGCAGAGCCTTCTCGCCATAAACAGTTGCACCTTTTATCCACATTTGTGGAAGTTGTCAGAGGGCAATGTGTTTAACACACTTCAAAATATATGGCAGTGTAAAGAATGACACCATCTTGTATCCTAGAAAGGATTGTTGACTTGCAGCAACTATTTAGTTCACTCCCATTTACAAGAAGTTTTTAAAGTACTTATTGTGTTCAAAGCTTGGAATTTATATGAAAATATAAAGTAGAAGCTCCATTCTCAGGGATCAGTATTTATTGAGAGTGGTTAGCAAAGACATGGAAAAATGATTAATGGATACTTTATAAAAGCATAAATATATAGTATATAAGAGTTGTTTGCTCTTCAGAGTAATTATTATTTTTTTTCTCAGCAGAGGCTACCATTGCTGTGTTTCTATTTTGTGTCAGGTAATGAATGACTTGATTATATACCTCTTCTCAGTTAATCCACACAGTGCCCTATGAAATGGCACATATACTGAAGATGAGAACAGTTTGAGGATTTAACTGAATCATCCTAGACCTAAAGTATCAAATGAAAGAAATGGAATTCAGCCTCCTTGGTTGGACTTTAAATCTCTTCCCTGGACTACCATACACAGTTGCTTCCCTAGAAAGATGGATGTTGGAGTGCAGTCTGGATGAAGACTCTTTGGGCAGAAAACAAATAGGAATTTGAGAAAAATTCTTGGTGTAGTAGACAGGTAGACAGTGATAGGAGAGAGTGAAGAGAGGATGGGACAAGGGAGTAATTAGGATCCAACATATACATGTACGAATTGTTAAAGAACAAATTCTATTAATTAAAGAAGTAAAAGGACTAAATGTAATACCATGTCATTGCAGCTTAGTTATATTTAGTTGTCCCATTCAGAAACATAAGTTTTATAAATATTATATTATTTATATACATAGGTTGGTAAGAACACATAGAAAACACTGCCTGCACGTTATTATATACATGATGAATTGAATGTTGCTGTATAAATTAATTGGATTTGTTTGTTTTCCCCTCTTCTAGGAGATGCAATTATAAGTAGCATTTTGCTTTTCTCAGTGATTGGTGGATTTTAAATGGGACACTGGAAAGAAACATACACTAGAATCACACATCTCTGTGTACTTGATGCAATTTACTGAAATCTAATAGAAGGATGTGTTTGTTTTCATTTCTTTATTATCAGTAGATATAGAACAAAAGGTCAAGCTAGGTAAAAGAACAAAACCCCCTACTTGATCATTAAGTGTCCCCAGAAAATAAAACTTCAAAGCATTTCTATTTATGCTTTTAAAATGGTGTACTTATTTAAATATACATTCTCTGTTTAGTGTTACCTTTGATATAGATTACAAAGATTTGTAAATGTGAATATTCTTTGACACCAGAGATTAATTTATTTGGAGTCAAAAGTTGATTTCTTTTATAATTCCAAAACAATACTAAATCATCAGGCTGTAACAATTACATGTTTGATTCTTAAGATAAAAGCATTTTTTAGTAACCTTGTTTAGAAATGGATATAATTCTTATTTTGATAACAAGATTTTGCATAACTTTCTTTAAAGAGAAATTTAATTTGGATTTGAAAAATTGTATGGTTTCTAATTATCAGGTCTTGCTTATTAATTCTATTTGTTTTATTGCCTTATAGTTGGAATAAAATACCTAATTAACTTTTGCATTGAACTGCATTGCAGCTGGGTGCATGCCTACATTCTCAGTACTTAGGAGGCTAAAGCCAGTCTAGAATAGATAGTGAAATCTGTTCTTTAAAAAATGCATTAATTTTCTCATTTTTTCCACAACTAGCTTCAGTGGATTGCTTTGTTTTTCAGTGTAAGAATAAGAAGCCCTTTGTGCTATGTTATTCTCACCTTCTGCTTTTCATCTGCTGCTTCCACTTCAGATGAGTCATCTGGGGAGCAGATATGAATCCCTGGCCCCACATGGTTATATCACAAACCATAGAATAAATTATAGGGATAAAATAAATAATGCATTAAAGTATAGAATATTATAAATCCATATTTTTTTTTCTCTGAAGTCTCTGGAGTGATCGACCACACTCACATGTATATAGCATTTTTTTTCCCCTGGAATCCTTCCTTTTATTTTTACAGTAAGGTCGATTAAGATTGAAATAAAGCCATTTCTTACCTGAACTATACTGAGTAGGCTTTGTGCTTTGAAATCAAATAGTCCCGTCTGCTGTTTAGATGCAGGCCTTGCCAGTTCGAAGAATGGGTAAGAGGTCCACCTGCCTTCCAAACTCTCCCCTGCCCTCAGTTCAGATCCCAAAGACCCAACCCACTTCTCAAGTCACTACCTGCCCCTGCTGCCGTGACACTGTCCCCACCTTGGGTAGATAGCTGCTGTTCAGGTGCAGGCCACACCAGTCAGTAAAAAGACTATGTTAGCCAGAAGAATAGATAGGCAAAAACCCAGGCAGAGTCTCACTACTGAATCAGAGACTATTCCAGCTGCCAGAACTTCAACTGCAAACCTGTTCCCTTTTGTTTAGTCTATTCAGAACATGATGGGTTGCCTTCTGATAATGACCATTCTTTTGATAACTCTACTTTGTTTTTTCTTTGGGGCAAATACCATTTCCCATTTTATAACTTGTGTTGTTATGGCATTATTTTTCAGAATGTCTCTAAGATGCCCTGAGTCTCTTTTAGGTGTTTTTCTTTTCTTTTGGAGACTACAGTAGTTACAGCTCCTTTGTACTATAGCTTTCTCTGGTTTAAGTGACTGGCTCTCAAATGTGTCTGACAAATTGAATAGTACATTCTTGAAACCAGCGTAAGTTTTAACCAACGAGCTGTTTTGAGCAGTGTGACAAGACCTCTCCTCTCCTCTATCCTTTCTGCATTGTGAATCATCACTTCCCCCCAGTAGAGCTATGCTTTGCATATTGCTTATCCATTGGTCATTCAATAGCTGCCTCCGTTATCAAGTCAACTGCAGTGATAGTGTAGTGACCAGCTTCAAGAAATGAACCTTTTGTTGACTCCGTTCTGGTACGACAATAACAACATTGTTGGCAATTTGGACATCCCAAAATGAAGCTGAAAAGCATTTTCTTTGAAAGAAAAAGCTTTAGAGTAGTGAGTAGTAAAAAAAAGTTGTACACTGAGGTTACAAAGGTCTCTGGTAAGAGCTTGTCTGTCTGTGTAATTATAAAGAATGAAGAAGAAATGTGTTCTATCTCGGATGACTCACCTCAGGCCATGAACACTGTGGCCACAGAGTAGCGAAGGTGCTCAGGTGGCTAGAAAAGGCATCAAATCATACCAACAGGCATACTTGAGGGTTCAGGCATTTACTTGGATGGAGGTTTGGATAAGAGAAGTGGCTGAATATGATATATGTCAGTGAACAGTCCTTGAATGGACTGAGTGCCACTTTCAGAGTTTTCCAATAATGTAATTGGCATAGTTTATTTCGGTACATTATTTAATGGTAGAATTTAAGGAGCTGGGTTTTCAGTCTAGTATCTTATAGAAGATAGTAAGGACAGTTTATTATTTGAGTTTCAAGTTCACAGGTTCAAATAACAACAGGTGAAATTTGAGCAAGGGGTTGTCACTAAGCTGGGTGTACTGAGACTACATGTGACACCTGTGCAATCATGTGATTCTTTCCATCTGCTTAGTGTACACTTTGGTGGGGGGGCTTGAGCAGTTTGTGGGGCCACTGGTAGTGAAACCAGTATTCATCCCTAGCACATTAACTGGCTTTTTGGAGCTCATTCCCTATGGAGGAATACCTTGCGCAGCCTAGGTACAGGGTGGGGATCCTGCCTCAAATGAAGTGACAGCCTTTGATAATTTGCCATGGGAGGCCTCTCTGAGCAGTGGGAAGGAGAGACAGTTGGAGTTCTGGAGGAAGAGGGAACTGGGATTGGCATGTAAAATAAGATTATTTAAAAGAAAAATCCTTAAAAATAAAGACTACTGCAGACTGGCTGGTTTACATAACAGATGTTAATTTCTCATAGTTCTGGTATCTGGAAGGCTGAGAGAAGGTTACTAATATGGTCAAATTCCTGGTGAGCATTTTATTCCTGCTCATGTCCTCACATGGCCTTCTTTCCTGCCCTTTTTGTCTTTCCCTCTCCTTTTAGCCATACCAAGCCCATCTTGAGAGTCCCTCCCTTACCTAATATAAGAATGGTTAATAAAAATGCCCCCATTCTAAATAACATCACACAAGACATACATAGTCCCCCTGAGAAGGTGAAAGGAACAAGATCTCCCGAGCAAATTGGGAGCAAGGGAGAAGGGGAGAGGGAATTAGGAGAAAGAGAAGGGGAGAAAAGGAGGGGAGAGGAGGGCATGAAGGAGCAAGAAAATCGAGTAAGGGAAAGAATAGAGGAGAACAAGAAAAGAGATACCATAATAGAGGGAGCCATTATAGGTATAAAGAGAAATCTGGCACTAGGGAAATGCCCAGAGACCTACAAAGATGCACCCAGCTAAGAATCTAAGCAATAGTGGAGAGGCTACCTTTAATGCCCTTCCCTTTTGAGGTTTATGATTACCTTATATACCACCCTAGAGCCCTCATCCAGTAACTGATGGAAGCAGAAGCAGACACCCACAGCTAAACACTGAGCTGAATACCTGGAATCCAGTTGCAGAGAGGGAGGAGTAATGAGCAAAGGGGTCAAGACCAGGCTTGAGAAATCCGCAGAAACCCACAGAAATCTGAACAAGGAGGAACTCATGGACTCCAGTCTGATAGCTGGGAAACCAGCATAGGACTGACCCAGATTCCCTGAACGTGGGTATTAGTTAGGAGGCCTGGGCAGTCTATGGGGCCTCTGGTATTGGATCAGTATTTATCCTTAGTATATGAATGGACTTTGGAAGTCCATTCCACATACAACAATACTCTCTCATCCTAGACCCTGCTCCAAATGATACCATAGACTTTGAAGACTCCCCCATGGAAGTCCTCAACCCTCCCTGGGGATCAGAAAGAGGTTGGGATGGGGGTTGAAAGGGGGACAGGGGAGGATGGGAGGGCGAGGAAACTGGGATTGACATGTAAAACAAGCTTGTTGCAAATTTAAATAAAAATATTATCAAAAAATAAATACCATCACATAATGAGTGTGGCTATTTGTATAAACTCAGTTCATAGCAATGACCATTATTTTGTCCTTAAGGCATTCAACATACCACTGCCCTAACTAAAATTCAACCTAAAAGTGATAGAAATGAACTTTGTCAGTGGAATGACTTCAGCTTCTTTAGTAATTTGCTGTACTGTTCTTTTAAATGATATGTGGACTAAATGATGTGTCCCTATTCTGGGAAATTTACTCATGGAGTCAGCATTTAGTCTGTGATTTAGGAAGAGTAGACTAAGAAGGAAATCTGAAAATTGATGTGGCTTTTTTCTTCCTTGAAAACAAATAAGTGCAAAAATTGGGATGTGTTCCTTCATATCAGAAAACTGAAGTTCTCATCTCGGGTCTCCTGTTGAGTAGCTGTGTTGTTTGAAGAAACTATTGTTTTTATGTCTTTGCCTATAAAACTGGGATCATGCCATCTAGCTCCTCCTAAAAGACGATGGTGGTCAAATAAAATATCAGAGTGGAAAAATTAATGACATGTAACCTGCTTCATAAAAGTAGCAAAGAACAGTAGGCCATATAAAATTAGTTGTATCATTTCTTCAAGGAGTTTAAAATCTGACTTTAAGGAATGGGGAGGGAGATAAGTGCTTCCTGCACAAGCTACTGAAATCTGGGAAAAAGTAGGCAAATCTGTGCAGAAAATGTGTCAAGATTCCGTAATTGTGCTCCCCCTCTGGCAGAGCAATTGGCATCAAGTAGAATAACATTTCCATTT
This sequence comes from Cricetiscus sungorus, assembly GCA_030556225.1. Taxonomy (NCBI): domain Eukaryota; kingdom Metazoa; phylum Chordata; class Mammalia; order Rodentia; family Cricetidae; genus Cricetiscus; species Cricetiscus sungorus. Next base: position 22,455,599 of record JANBXA010000069.1, read on the forward strand.
AAAATTCTGATAAATGATACTATCATTGCGGATATTATTTTCTGACCTTCGGCTTATTTATTTCTTTCCTTTTTTCCCGGGCAGGTAGTGAAATTTGGAGGTGAGACCAGCTGTGTGAATCCACAGATGGCATGAAGTCATGAGAGAGAAACAGCTCTTTTAGACCTCTCCCTGGGACAGAGAAAACCCGTCTTCTCTTAGCTGGCTGTGCAGAGCCTGACCGCAGCTTTTTCCCTGGCCTCTATTTGTAGCTGCCTCTGCATTCACTGCGGCTTCTCAACTTGCTGCTCCATGCTACCACCATGCCCAACTTGCTTGGTTGTCCCTTTCATAGCCTATATCAGCCTTATTGATTCTTTCACATATCCCCATATCTCCGTGAAAGTATTGCACGTTAGTTGGGCTACATGCAGCATTTCCTCAAACCTAGTGAAATACTGAGGCAATAAGGAAGCCATGTTCTCTGGCTGAAGAATTTCTTTTTAAAAGATTACCAGCATCCTATTGTAAACAAGCCACTTTAGAGTGCTGGTGAAGATGCATAACTTATGAGGCCACTCATAGTGCTTGCTCCTCGAAGGATCTTGTGTATTTATCTGTGGCAAGATGAGATTCTGTGTGCATGTGCCTGGAATGTTCATTTCTTTGAATATAGCTAAAATTAGTGTGTAACAGGAATGGTTCAAGCTTCCACAACTGTTTAGATGTACAGCACTACTGTCTGCAGATGAGATACGTGGGCCTTAGAGAACTGCACAGCAGCACCCCATAGAGCGCCTTCCCTCCCCAGAGTGTGACTCTATCTTCAGGTTCTCCAGCTGAGATTAGCAGCAGCCATTCTGCAGGATCTGGCAGTGCTTGGTAAGTTTTTCCTTAAAAAAATAAGAAAAAGCAAAAGTCTTTTTTCAATTATGGGCTCTTTGTGCAGTCCAGTCTGCTTTTAAAGTCATCCTCCTGTCTCTGCCTCCTGAGAACTGGGATGTTCTAGGCTTGTATCACTGAGCCTCCATTTGTAAAAACTCATGGTCTGCCCCCTCACCTCCTCTCCCCCTTTTCTTTTCCTCTTCCCCCCTCCTCTCTTTTCCAAACAACATACCTTTGGAAATTGGGAAGTCTTGGGTCCAAAGTTGGGTGGCATTTATAGTGTAATTTTGAATGTTTCTAGGTCTCTGTTAAGTTAAGGGCCATCATTTTATATGAGTTTATTAAGAGGATTTACATGTGTAATAAATAGAAGTCTCTAGAAGTCATCTGAAACATAAGAGGCACTCAAGTCAAATAACATAAATTTCCTATCCATTTGTCAATCATCTTCATGCTCTTTCATTTCATTCACTATGATTGTGTGGGACCTAACTGTTCATAATTCCCATTGGCCAATATTTGGCTTCAAAGGATTTAAACTTCAATTCTATCAACAGCATTGTATCCTTTTACATCACAAGTGAATAACCTGGAGAACCTCAAAACAGTGGTGACTTGTAAACTTAATAAAGAAAAGATAAACCAATCTATCTCCTAGGTCTTTTAATACATCTCCTGCAAGGAAAGCTCATGGATTAAAGTAAGAGTTACCTGAGGATAAAGTATTAATTTGAGTTTAATTTAGTGCCCTGTAATGCAGCATGCCACGTTATTAAACTCAGTTTTTGTTTGACTTGGGGGACAAAGTTAATTTTAATCAAATGAAGGTAGAAACCACAGTAAAACACAAGTGGAAGGAGTTTGAATAGCACAATTTTAGCATAAATTTTTATTTAACTTATTAGAACAAAGCTAGATGTTTAAAGCACATGAAAGAATTATAGGCAAGTTGGTTTTAGTTTGCTGATTTATTTGGAGTACTTGAAGTATTTATCTGAGTGAAACTTATCTATAGTTTTCTGAAGTGGGCTATATGACTTTAAGATCCTTCACCCCCCAAAAAAACATTACAGAGAGATTTTGGAAATAATAAATCTAAATTTAAGTAGTCTGTTTTATTTGTTATTAAATACTTCCTGGCTGGGCTAGCAAAATGGCTGAGCAGGTAGAGATGTTCCTGTCACCTAGATGACTCCCTGAGTTTTATCTCCAGAGCCTACATGGTGTAAGAAGAGAACAGATTCCTATGAGCTGCAAGCCTGAACACATGTAAGTTCACTCATGTATGCAAAGTAAATAAAGTTAAAAAATTTAAGACAACATGGTCTTAAAACAATTAAAAATTTAGCTAGAATGAACAGAGTGTACAATATCCTTGCTTGCTCATGCTTGTTGGACCTTTAATTAATGTGATCTCCATCAATCTACTAAAATATATGTTCCTTTGTGTCATTGAGGTCAGAGTTAAAACAACAATACCTATATTCCAAGTTCTACTGAAAACCAAGGGTGACTGAAGTGGCCTGGACAGTACCTGCATTCACCAGCATCACATGTTCCTCTCAGAAAGCCATTGAACTATAGCTTCCATTATTTTTCTGCATCTAAGTTTTTGAGAAGCCAAAGTATGGACTTTTTAAAAAAATAGTATCTCTCTATTTTATTGTCCATAGGAAATTAAAAATATATGAGCTTCATTGGCTCATATCTATTTTCTCCCCTCTTTGTACACAATGTCTTGCTTTATGGATTTGTGATCTGCCTGCTTAAGCCTGGGATAGTAGACATGCACTACTACATATGACTTTGGTTCTTTTTCTGTGTTTCATCAGGTAGAAATGAATTTTATATATGACTTGCATTTGTTTCTTTTGGTCTTTTCTCATTCCTATCTTCCTTGATTCTTTTATATGCATAGAAGACTTATACTAGAAAATCTCCACACATTTATATTTTTCAAAATGCACCAGTCATTTCCTGGTTCCCTGCATATTGTCTGCTCCCCCACTGTTGAAGATGCTCTTTCTTCCCTGGTTCCTCCCCATGTAGTCTCCATTTTGAATTATATCATAGTTCAAGTTCCGGGTGCGGTAGTCTTCTGGGAAGAGTTTCAGGGGCATCTGCTTTTTGTACCATGGTAAATTTATTGCTTAACAAATGGTACTTCCTCATTATATTGTATTACATTTATATATTTGAATATTAAAATATTGAGGATTAACCACTCCTCTCCTGTCATAAAACATTTTCAGGGGGAAAAAAAGCAAAACAAAACAAAACAAAATAGTATCTACACATAAAGTGTTCATGGTTGTGTGAACTGATTTCAATTTGTCAGTCTAATTACAATTCCTATTCTTGGTGAGGCTACTTACTTTTCAGGAATGTGAGCCAAGTTTCCAGGCTACCTACCAGAATCCTTCGGCAAAAAAACCCATACAGCAATATAGAGCCAGGCACTAAGGAACCAAAGTACCATAGCTCTGTGTTTTCCCTATCTCTGTTTATAATCTTAGTTCAGTCCAATTTTGGATAACTTCGTTTATTTGTTTCATCTTTCCAGTATTGGCATTTGCATAGAGAACTTTGGAAGGCAGGGAAGGGGTAGACCTTTGATGTCAGTAGCATCTCCAGCTATAGAACATTTCTTCCCCCGCAGCTTCTACAATGCACTAACTGCACATCATGTTTGTTCAGAAGCCAGCTTTAGATGTTCATGATGTGAGCAGGAACAGATTTATCTCATTAACCTTTGTATCTCCCGTGTCTACTAAGCAATTAGACCTCAGATACCTGTCAAACAAATAGCCCAGAAAGAGAATGACTATAAAAGACTATATATGTGCTCACCTTTTGTTGATAGCTAACATTTTGAGACCTGGGTTGCCAAATGGATCATGGCCCCCTGGGCTAATCTCACATTTACAAATAAATTGAAGGCTAACACTGAATTGACACTTTCTTTAGATTTTATGAAGGTGAAGCAAATGGTATGCTGTGGATCTCTGCTATTTTCTCAGCCCTTGGTGAACTTGGTTTACTCTGTATTTCCTCAACCTGGTCATCTGTCTTCTCAAGATCAGTGGCTTCTCTCACCATAATATTCTTGCCTAATTCTTAGAGGTTATAGGTTGTTAAAAATGATTTTGTATGAGAACAGAGTCATTTGGGGTTAGGTATGAGACTGGTTGAATATACTGTAGTGTTTCTTTTCATAGTTCTATGTAGAGATGCTTAAAGGTGAGGTACTTACTACACCACAAAAAGAGACAATTACCAAAAGCTTAATGAACAACTAGTACACAGCATTGTCTGTACCCAGCACTTCCCTGAAACTTCCCTGTGATGTGTAAAGGGCCCTTCAAAGGCAGCATGACAAATCACCCCAGGTACTCAGACTCAGAATTGTTTATTTACCCTCAAAGCAGGATTTCTTTCTATGATACCAAAATCCGTGAAGGCAACTTTACTTCAGTTGCTTCAAAACAACATTTCACAGTAAATCATTGTAATAGGTCTAACCTTCTCTACATTAGGGCAAGCTTGAGGACTGTGGAGCTTTAGAAATAAAAAGGTGGATAGGAGCCCAGTTTCTGGGAAAGTTACCTTCTGAAAGTGTTACATTTATACCTAGGTATTAGACTCTGTCTCTATTGTTTTATAATTGCTTTGTAAGCAAGTGCCTGTATTAATTGTGAATCTCTTGATACTGATATAGTATTATATGAGTGCATAGTAGATAATGATGTCTGGATACTGAGCTAATCTACAATCAGTAATTGACTTTATTTTATAAGAATCTACTTACATGAACTTGGAGCCCAGGATAAGATTTACGTTTAGAAGTTGTGGGATTATTGAGAAAATGTTTAATATTAATTACAAGAAAAGGGCAGTATAGGGCTAAAGGGCAGTATAGGTCTTGATGAGAAATAGAATGAAGGGAAGAGGGATGGATCTAAGGAAGAGAGGTGATAGAAGAGGTACTAGGAGGAGTGGAGGGAGAGGAGAATGTAGTGGTCAGGATGTTATGTATGAGAGAGAGAAATAAAAAAAGGTCAGTCATCAAATACACACTAACCAAACCACTAGTTGACATGAAATATAATTTTATGCACAAAGAAATGCAGATAGACACTGGAGCCATAGTCAATTTTCACATATTTTAAAATAAATTTAAATAAATTGTTTTGCATATAAAAATAAACAAAAACAAGCAAATTCACAAAAAGTCATGGTATTGGAAATTTCTATCAGGAATGACTAGAAATTGAACAACTGAGTGTTCAAAGAGATGGTGCAGTAGTTAGGAGTGCTTGCTACTCTTCTAGATGATTCAAGTTCAGTCCCTTGTAGCCATCATGGATGGTTCACAACTGTAACTTCAGCTCCAGACGATATCTTTCTCTGGCCTCTGCAGGTATCACTGCACATGTGGTGTGAGGGCCTGTGTGTGCCTCCCCAATCTTCAAAAAGGAAGAGAAATGGAAGGAGTGAAATACTTGACTAAAGGTAACAGTAATAATTGAGTGCTTATTTCCTCTACCATGACAAGACACATAGAATCATATGAGTACTAGAACTGATTAATTAGTTATATAATATCATAGTTAGTGTCTCTGCTATTCTAATTTTCCTTCTTTTAATCTGATGAAAATGGGTTATACAGGTAGATTTCCCATGTTCTGGTGGATAACTCTATATGCACATACAGGCAACACCAATAAACTTAGAAGTTCACAAAATGAATGCATAAAGTTGGAAGTGAAAATTATGGTAAGAGTTGCAGGAGAGAGACTGGGACTGTATTTGCTTAAAGCACTACACACACACACACACACACACACACACACACACAAAATAGTCTAAAAAAATGAGTGCCACAACTGTGGGAATGGATATGCATTTGCACACTAAGAAGTTTTGGTCACTTGGTACTCTTTCATTAATTTTTTTCTGGAAACTCTCTGAACCCATTTCTGATCATCTGTCACTGCCAGTACTGTGTCTCCTGGCCATCTTCTGCTACAAAGAAGGCTGACAAATAGAGTGTCTCATTTTTCTAGCCACTATTATAGATATCAGTTCAGGGAAAGAAAGAAGGGAATGGCATTTAGACACCCATCAGCTATTTTTTGTGCTTTCATGATGTAGCTGATGACTTGTGAAGTGACTGGAGGGACAGTGTGATGTCTATACAGGTAAAGGTGCTTACTGCCAAGCTGGGGAAGACGAACTGAGTTTGATCCACAAGAACTACATGGTACAAGGGAAAAAACAAAACAAAACAAAAACAATCATCAACAACAACAAAAGCTTCTAAAAGTGGTCTCTGGCTTCCATAAGCATTATGGTTTATGCACATTCCCTGTAAATGTAAATGGGTTTTTTTTTTAAAGGAGTGAAGAGCATGCAGTAGAGACTTGGATTTATAGAAAACACTTAAAATGACAATTATCAATAGTAAGAAAACAAGAAATAGCTTTTTGTTTAGCAGATCTCGATCTGTGTTACACAGGCTCTGTAGCCATAATAAAAAAATGCACTTCGTATTTAAGCTAAAAATGTAGTGCTTACATTTGTTTTAAATGTAAACTTTTTTTTTGATAATTTCACACAAGTGTTGTAGTTGCTTCGTTTCCACTCTTCCTGCTTCCCCTTTTAATTCTTCCCATGTCTCTTCTGCCTATTCTCAGATTTATGACTGAATATATGAGGGAATGAATATTTATTGAGGGCAGGATACCAGGTTGCCCTTGGTAACATAGCCACTGTGTGTGTTTGCAATATAGTTGATTAGTGATTAAAGGAGAAGGAGAAGCAAGGTTTTAAAACATTGTGAAGGGAAATAAATGACTTTGTCTTCCCATGATCTCAGTTCACACTTCTCCTCAGCCACAAAATAGTGATTTCTAATTCTTCCATATAAGGAGATCATTAAAATAATGAAAAATTTATATTTATTTATTTATTTGATGTAATGGGCTGACCACTGTCAATATGCTCTCTTTGAGAAAAACTGGAAAAGTAAATTATAAATAGAAGAACACTTTAGAATGACCTCTGACTTCCAATAGGAGAAACAGAGAGCCTGACTGATTATGCTTGTTATCAAGGGTCTACTATTGAAAACTCAAGATGACAAAATGCACAGGGAAGAAATTGTTTAAGTAAACACTACTTGGTAAAGAGGAGTAAGGTTCTATTTCTTGTTTAAGTGTTTACACTAAATTCTTAAAGATATTCAATTTGTAAAATTAAACATCTTGGTTTTGGGATATTTCTCTTCATTCTGAAGAGCATCTCTAGGAAAAGACATGTTTAATTACAAAATGTTGATCTGTAAAGTTAATTTAGCAATTTTGGTTAATTGGTAATCACACCTAAACTAGTAGTAATTACAGAGAGATTATTAATATTATAATATTATAAATATTTCATTTAAACTATTGGGGGAAAGAAGCTAGGAAAGAGAAACATTATTGCCTTCAGTTACTCAGCAAGTATATCAGTTATCAATTATTGCTAGAATCCTGCTGCATAACAACTGTAAATGAATTTTTTAAAAGATCGATTAATTTTTTAGGAATCTATGTGCTGACTCTGTGTTCATATCAACATAGGCTATAGTTAACTCGAGCTGTGATAGGTAATGTATTTGCAATTTTGCAAAGGACAATTTAGATCAGCATGGATTTTGCTTGAGCAGTTTAACTTTATCCAGAACTCTCTAAATTCTGTTAACCAGAATGGTTTAGTCATTTGGTGGTGGCAAGAGTCTCGCGTGAACCAGCTCAGTTGTGCAACGTTTTAAACAAAAACAAGCATATATTCCCAAGCTTCTTGGAACATGTTAATTGATACTTCACTGACTAGACAGATGAGGTGATCAAGCCAAGATTCAAAACAGAATTGGTTAACACAGGTCAGGACAAATCCATATCTGTTGAAGTCAGTTTTGTGAGAGTTAATATAAAGTTGATCACAACAGTCTAATTTTTTTTCTGTTGTTGGAGCCTAATAAATCATAAGATCTATTATTTTCTTGAGTAAATTTTTGGGCCACCTTGGTTACCATATTACTAAGTGGCTGTTGAATTTTGAAGCTAGCTTATATAAGCTAGCTTATATGAGATCATTCTTCAAATGATAATGACCATTCTGACCATTCTTGGACTTGACACTGGATTCTTAAAAAATTTTCACGGTAAAAAATAAATATTGTAATTAATTGACTGTATGTTCATAACTAATCTTTTATGTTTCTCATTAAAAAGAAGGTACCCTCTGTCTTTCTTATAGCAGTAATTATCCTTGATTAAAAAAAAAGCATCAATGATGGAAGAAAAAATAAGTATTTCTGGAAGTAGATTATGCTAGACAAAGAAGAACGAAATATCTAGTAATTGGAAACAATTTTATGTGGATGAAGTGTACCATATCAGGCTAGAACTCTCAACAGAATTTCACAGATTTAGAATGGCATTTGTACTACACAGATATTAACAAACTTTGTCCTATAATATAACTGAGAAGTATGAATTTGTCATAATTGCTTATCTATTTGCAGCTATAAAAACCCTTGATACTATTAAAAAAAGTCTCACCCTTGCCTCAGATTTTTTAAAAGAAGCTTAAAAATACTGTCTTATATAAGCAGATGCTTTCTCATATTTTACAGTTTAAGAAATGGAGAGTTTTCCTAAGACAACTTGTGTTTCTAAGGCATGTGTTGGTAACTGCATATGCCTTCTGTCCACATTTAATTATGACTGTTTCTGATCTTGCTGCCATAGAGTAGAAAACATCCAGGTTGAAATTCCAACCTGGGGAGTTAATACATAGGGGATACTAGCAAAGACACAAATTTCAGCAATTATTTTCTGTGAAAGACAAAAAAATGCAAATGAGCACTGTGTGCAAGCTTATAAAAAATCTACAGCAGCCATCTGTTAAAATAGTTCAAATGCAAAAGTTTGGTTAGTCACTGACTGGTTTTAATAAGATAGAATGCTGCTAGTTCACTAGTGAGCCATTTTAGTCTGATGTTGGCTTTTCATTATTTTTCAGTCAGCATTCCAGGATCAATGTGAGATTACTGAGGTTCATGTGGAGCAGCAGGTAGACCCAGATGCTGAACATTAAATTAGCAAAATAACAAGCCAAGATTCTCCTTGCAAACTCTGATTCCTCCTTTCCTTCCTCCCACACTTAAAAATTCAGAATCAAGAAATTCTGGGACAGACTGCAATTATATGACTTAGAGGCCTCCTTTAATGCATTTCACCTTGCATTGATTATGTATTGTCTTATATGACAGCATTGTATGAACACATACCTGATGCCGGTGATGTCTGTGTTACTCTTCTCAAGAATATACTTTCTAAAGAACAGATTACTTAAGAAATTCATAACTCAGATATTGTTCCTTCTATTTAATACAGAAATTTCTTTTTTGCTGTTTTTATTCTCTCTCTCTCTCTTCTCTCTCCACCCCTGCCCCCTCTGTGTGTGTACGTGTGTGTGTTTCTCAGTCTTCTCGCCATATCAAACTCAAGACCTATCTTGGAAATGACTCACTCACTGTGCTATACCCCACCCTCCACATCCATCTCATTTCAATTGGCTATTGGCCTACTTTCAGAAATGGAGAGTACAAATACTTTCAGTCTTTTATAGAATGAAATTAACACATAATAGAGATTGAGAAAGCAAATCTTTCATTGCCACTTGGTTATTTAACCCCTAGAGGCTATACAGTATGATACTTAAACTAAACAGTAAATTATTTTACTATTTTGAATAATGTCTCTTTACATTGAAAGAGACAAAAATGATAAATAAGCTTGCAATAATACTCAGCATATGATCCTAAAGAAATAAAATCTTTTGTACCTCTGACATCACTTAGTAGCAGAGGAATGCTGAGTCAGCTAACTTTCTACTCTTGACTGCTAACAGATTATCACTCCAATTATAGAGTACAAAGCCAACTTTTCAAAAAAGGACAGCTATACTTTCATAGGCATTATGTCATGTATTATTCATGAAAACATAAAATAGTTATACCCATGACTTCATTTGAATTTCTTTGCTAACATTTTAAAACAGTAAAAACAATTTAACATAGAACAATTATGACACCATCTATATGACTCACTATCTATATTAGTTTTGTTTTCAAGAACATAAAACAGGTTATGCTATATTTTACTAAGAATATGTAATTATGCTGAATAAAGCCAGCTTTATTCATATCTGAAAATGCAATTTACATTCCTGCTGTCAGTAGCTATCAACACTGAGAAATTTGTGCTGAAGAAATGGTTCAGCAGTTAGGAACAATGAGGACCTGTGTCAAATTTCTAGAACCCACATTGTGGCTTACAACTGTCTAATTGTAGGTCTAGGGGATCCAATACACTCTTCTGGCCTCCATGGGCACCAGTCATGCAAGTGGTGTAAATATGTGCACTCAGACAAAGTACTCAGATACATCAAATAAAAATTAATAAATCTTTTAAAAAGATTGTGAAGTTTAAGTGTCTTGTAATTTCTAACACATATTGGGCCTATCTTCTGTGATAATGGTGGTCATATAACAGTTGAAAATCCAAGAAGTTGAGGTTAAGATGAGACTATTACCGAGTCATGACAGTATAATCACAAGGGGAAAAATTTCAAGCAGGCTAGGTAAAATTTACTTCAAGATCTGCTTTGTCTGTGATAAAATGTCCTAGCTCTGCAGCTCAGGGACTCTGCTGGGTTGTGAAGAGGTACCCTGGGTATGGAGTAAGATCGTAAGCTTCACTTTTGAAATATATGGAGCAAGCAGGGTGTTGTGGATATGTCTGATGTGGATGCTTGAAGGACACATGAGCCTGCCAAAGATGGTGCCAGGGGGAAGTCAGGAAGATGAGTACCAAAATATTTATAAAAAGGGGTGATTAGTTGCCAAGATCCAACAAGATACGGTCACTGCATTGATGGGAGATGTCATTCTGTAAACATGTTTCTCTTATTGGTAAATGAATAAAGCCCTGTCGGCCAAAAGGAAAGCAAGATAGGTGGGATGAGGAGACAAGGAGGATTCTGGGAGACATAGTAGAGAGAAGTCAAGATGTAGGCCGTGAGAGGATAAGCAGTCTGGACTTTCTCTCTAGTATGACCATGTAGAAACACTTAGGTTGATAGAAATGAATTAATAGCTAAGACAGTGCTAGCCAATAGTAGCCATTGGCCAACAGCTTTATAACTAATAGAGTCTCTGTGTGTTATTTTGGGGCTACGCGGTTGTGGGACCAGCCTGGCAGGAAACTGCTCATAACACTGCATGAATGGGTCCTGTTCTCTAGGTATAGCAATAGGGTGCCTAGGTGGATGATAGGATGACATTTAAAACCATTGGCTGGCTGTTTTCCTGCCTTGCAGTTCTTTGCTTTAAAAGGTGCTTGCTATGGGGCAATAAACGAGTTTCTACTTGAATAGACTCCTGCTGTGTTTGATTGTCTCCAGGATCATGGGAGGCTGGGAAATCATGAGTGGTGCACTTATCCTTCCTCAGACCCAGCTCAGCCTTTTATGGTTGGGCTAAGACCCTACAAACTGATTCTCGAGAAAGTAACTATGAGGCTACTGTTCCTAACAAAAATGGAAAGCCACACTGACTGGATTTTCTCAAAGGAGTGAGATTCACAAGCATGATTATAAACCCCACTTGCTTCCAGATGATGTCTCCATTCTTTAGAATGGAGATCAATAACCCAGAACCTAGAGAATAAAGTAGTGTGTTGATTATTCTCTTCTTTTTTCCTATTTATGGCAGTTTTAGATTTATTGATGAATTTAAAGAGTGCAAAGAGTTCCTTATATTCTCTTCTTGTCCTCTTTTGCCCTTCATTAACATTGATTATCGATATGGCTCATTTATTGAAACTGGTTTGTATTATTTTTTGTATTGTTATTGTGAACTATAGGTTATAGTTTACACTGAGGATCACTTTGGAACTGTACATAATGCCATATATACACTATGACAGGATCCTATGTACAGTTTTTACTGTCTCCAATTACCACATTCTCCAGCTACCATCTCTTGCCTGTGTACTTCAGTCTCATGGCAATCTCCCTGATCCATTTTGCATTCTACTTTGCCTTTTATAGAAAGCCACATAGGGGGAATTATGAAGTATCCAGTTTTTGAAAGATGATTGCTTTCACTTAGCAATATGTATTTAAGGCTCCTCTATTTCATGTCATGATTCAATAGTAGATCTCTGTTAGGTGTAGAGTAATATTGTATTGTATTGCATAGATATACCACTGGTCATTTATCTTGGTTGTTCCTGATTACTGACAATTAGGAATAGAGGTATTATTAAAATCTGTGTGTAGATTTTTGCACAGAAACAAGTTTGCAACTCACTTGGGCAAATATTTAGGACCTGCTTTGCTGGGTCATTCAATATTTTAGTCCTGAAAGGCACTGATGAGATACCTTCCCAAGTTGTACTATTTTTTCATTCCCAATAGCAAGAGATGACAGGGTTTCTGGATCTATATCCTTGATATTATTTGGCTGTGCTATTATTTAGAATCTGCGACTTTACAGTCTCTGTGTATCTCATTGTTACCAGCTGTTTGTTTTAATAGATACTGTTTTTTTTTAAAGTATATCCATATTTGTTTGGTTAAATACATTTTGGCTCTTTTCATGATACATAGACTGGAAAGAGCAATTGCTTCAGATCTGTGTCCACAAAACCTGAACTCCTTACTGTTTTCAGAAAAACTTTTGTTTGTTACAATATGCTTGTTTTCTAGCACATTCCTTGATGAATAAAAAAACATACATTCTTTATTAAATCTGTTTGGTTTACTATAAAATCATGAAGGATCCAACATTTTTTACTCTGTCATCGCTAAGGTGATGCTGTGCAAAGCCCATCCTGCATGGAATGCTACAAACCTCATGCTGTATAATTTGATGTGAAAACAATTTTGTGGAATAACTTGCTATACATCTGTTATTTGCCACAAACAAACCATCATTATAAGCCATGTAACTACACATAGAAGGATACTGATGAAATAAATAAACTCTGTAGCATGTGCATGCTCCCAGTTGTCTGGGAAATAATGTGGCTTGCTACATATTTGAAATTGTTATTATAGCATATAAAGATAAAACATAGGCTATTCTGCTTTGTCTGCAAACCTTAAAAAATCACTGAAAAGTAATGCATCCTTACAGACTTTAGGTGAATGAAGTATTTATTAATCACAGTATCTCCTAGACTAATGTTTTCCAATTCTGTTTGCTATCTCTAGGACCATTCCAGCCCTACTGGTTCATGCTTGAATTACAGAGTAGCCCAAGTGTTTCTCATAGCATTATGCCATAGACCATCAATTTTGAACTACTCTACCAGTATATTTAAGAAAAGAACTCTGAGAATTGAGAATGATTCAATACCCAAGTGCAGCTTGAGGCTTTGAATCCATTTTGATTGGTAATTAGTTGATTAGCACTAAATAAATTTTTTTGATGATGTGTCCATGTCTAATTGCTTTAAGAACTATTTTAGTTCTCCAAATAAAAATGAGGAATTAGCATAACATAAACTCAATCTTGCACAGTGAAGTGGCAGAGATTTTCATTTATCACTCATCCATGTAGTCAAGAGCCTGGGCTATGTATCTTCTGATTACATGGCTAGGGACTGGCTATGAAGATAATGCTTTTAGAGACTATCATAGCCTCTCCAGTCATCAACAGCTGAATGGGAACCACAGCCGGCTCACTACTGTTATCTTTGTTTTCCAAAGCACTGTCTGTTTCTTTCTCACTATGCTTTCTTCTTTCAAGTTGTAATGGCCAATTTATCCCCAAACATTCATTTGCCTCCCTATTAGAAGCAGACACCACATGGCATGAGAGCCATGTGATCTGGAAGATGACAACAAGAAATAGGCAAAATTATTTTCGGGATTGGCTTTAGCATGGCATAGTTATGCAGTTTAAAAGACACAAAGGTTCCTTTTTGGCTTCTTCACCTATATAATTCCCATCTTTCCTGATTCACATGACTATATATAAAATATAATAAGTTATAATGTATGTGCAGAGACATAGTCATCTCTTTCAACATACCTTTCTGTATGTGTGAGTGTAGTTGTTGTATGTGTATGGTATCTGTCATTGGGTGTAGTGTAATGTATGTGTACAGAAGCATGTGTACTTGTGTACAGTTGCATGGAGACCAGAGAATGACAGCTCATGTTCTGCTCTGTTACTCTCTGCCTTACCCCCTTGAGGCGGGTCTCAACTGAACATGGATTTAGACTGGAAGCCAGCAAGTCCAAGTCCCCATGATTCCCCTATCTCTGTCCCTCACAGTACTGGGGTTATAGGTACATGGTAATACCTAGTATTTAAATGGGGACTGTGGATCTAAACCCAGATTAACATGCTTGTATAACATATACTTTTATCCACAGAGACATCTTTCTCCAGAAGATGCCTGGCTCAGTGTCTTTATTATTTTACCCCTACTGACATAGATAATCCTTCACTGTTTCATGAAGCCACAACTGAGCCTGCCTCCAGTTCACTGTGTGACATTATAGTAATTAATCTCTGTGTTCAATATTTTCTAGTTTCTAGAAAGACATTACTTAACAACTCTTAGTATTTAAAGCATCTATAACCAGCTTCACCATAAGCCTCTTCCATGTAGTCTGAATTTGTGGTTGCTCCTCTATACAAAGTAGGGTTACTCTCTGTCTCCACGGTGCCATGTCACCTACTTAGAGTGTGCCTCTCTCTATTTCCACTTGGCTAAGGTACATATACCTTACTCACTTCTTCCACATAAATGTCTATCCTTTTTGTTTTAAAGATCAGGTGACAATACTGCACCTATGTTTTGCTTATCCCTTTGAACCATTACTAACATCTTATTGTTTTTTTTTAATAAATAGTTATTTCAAATAGTATATGTTGTTCTTATGCTTTTTCCTAATGTGGGTATTTTTAAACCTGGTTTAGATATTGATGCATACTGCTTGTTCACATTTTAATGTTTCTGTGATGGGTTATATCTTTATAAAAGCTGTGTGTGGCTAATGGTTATATTTTCATTATAAACTTTCTTTGATTTGTCTTAAATTGATATCATCTTAAGTTCACATAGTCTGTGCCCCAACTTTCACTGTAATAAGAGTTCTTGAGAGGCAAAAACCATGCCTGCCACAATTTTCTACTTTTCACAGCTCCCTTCACATAATAGATAATCAATAAATGCTTTCTAAAGCAGTGAGATTCATAAAATGATATAAAAACAAAAGACACAATATACTGTCTCTTCAGCTCTGTGTGAAATGAGATCTGGCAAGGTTGTCTGCAGTTCAGATCATAAATTCCCCTCCATCCCTGATGTCATTTGTGCCTGTTGCACACGCATCAACATTTAAGGGGAGAAATACGATGTACTTTGCTTCTCGTGATGCCGTGAATGTGATGTGTTTTCTTCCCCTTAGTCCAGCCACTACATTACTTTTTAAGCCAGAATGCTTAAATAGGTGATAGTGCCCTTGGCTTTGTTTTATTTGGTTTGGTGAATGCTGTCTGGCCAGCAGGGAGGCATATCAGTAGCTGGTTTGGAATCTATTTACAACAAGAGATTTCTATTTACTGAGTATCTGCTTAAAGTCATCTGTGCAGCTTTTGATGCTTCCTTCTGGATCGATCTTAGAAAATCTATCAATCTAAATTGCTTCCAGATGATTTTCAATTACCTTGTGCTATATTGAATTGAGATGATTCCTTCAAAATTTAAATATCCCTCTCTTTTTATGCCTGCAAGTTTTTCCTCCATTCTTAAAGACAGGATCACATTGTTTAAGAACTTATCTTCACTTGATCTTCAAAATGAAGCATGCCCTTGCCTATTCATGTCCTTTTCTGTCCTTGCATTGCTGTCTTAATTTATAATGAATAAGAAACAAATTTTAAAAAAAAGAAGAAAGAAGAATCATCTATAAGATCACATAGTAACTTTCATCATTGCTTATGGTATTCTAGTCTACTGAGATAACAGACATAATTACAGAACCTAGTCCTGCATGTCTGTCTTTTATTTGTCTCTCTATCAGTCATTTTACTTAGTTGTTAGAGTTTCCTGTTCATGGAAATTTCTATTTTTAAACATAAATAAGATAAGAGCATTTCTCTTATCAAAATCATCCCATAGCTTTTCATCTCCCTTAACATCCTTGTTAGGAAGTGAAGAGCCTTGATAGTGCAACCCTTGCTTTGTCTCAGTCACACCTCTGGCCTCATCTCCAGGCATTGTACTGCTTTCTCTCAGCCATTTTCCACCCTTCCTTTGTCTGAGGTCTTCTTGCCTCAGAGACTTTCCTGTAATTCATTCAGTGATGACCTTCCTAGTATCACCTCTCCTAGTCTTACCCGAAATGCTATGCTCCAGTAATTCAGATCTCATCCCACTTCATTTCCTTTTCAGTTATATCATATGTTTTAATATATAGGGTATTCATTTTAATCTCCTTTTATCAACTCATTTAAAAATGTGATGGCACAAAATTAGACTAAAAAGGGGAAAGTTGGGAGATGGAGATGGGGCTCATCAGTAAAAAACATTCATTTTTCTTCCAGAGGACCCAAGTTTGGTTCAGGACCTGAGTTTGGTTTCTGAGACTGCCTACAACTTTACTTCTAGAGTCTTTGATGCCCTCTTTTGGCTTCATTATATGTACACACACACACACACACACACACACACACACACACACACACACGAAAAACATACAATAAAAATTTGAAGCTAGTGATTTTAGCCTTTATTATTCATGTCAACATCATCAGACTGTAGAACAATAACGCATATGCAATAGTTATATTGTGAGATATGAGTGAACAAGTGTATGATTAAAGCCATTATATTATTTCTGATCTTTTTTGCCTAGTATAGATAGATTTCAACACATACCCCTTTATTTCCACAATCCAACTTTTGAATATATTTTAGGAAGTTGTTATATAAATAATAGAAATTTGCCTGTATATTCCCCATAAGTACTTCATCTGCAATGTGTTGTTTGGTGATGCAGACCAAGATTCTCTGTGTAGAATTGACTTGGCAGCCTCCTAAGTGCTCCTTTTTTGTTGTTTTGTTTTGTATTGTTAGATGCATAATGCATTGAAGTTATCTTCCCTGAATGTGCTTTTTAATTGAAATGTGTCCATAATCTTCTCAGCTCTGAACCATCAAATTATGCTGCAGTTTGTTGATCAAGATTGATTTTGAACGTGTGGCATACATTCTCAACAAAAAGGAATCTTGTCTGCTGTTTATAATATAATGGCTAATGCACTGGAAACAGATTGTACGGACATTACATTTCTGTCTACACATCTCATGTTCAACGACCCAAACCGTAAATATTTGCTTTCATGATTACTTTTTGCTGAAAAGGTGCAAGCAACCATGACTCACCCTTTTGAAAAATCCCATTTCTTTTCTTCATTTTTCATTTTTTAAATCAGGGTTTTGGCATGAAAAATACTGAGTCCTTTCCATGTACGTTTTGGGAGAGTAGTTGGGCTCCACGCTCCAGAATAAGAGCTATGGCATTATAAACTGGCAAATAGGAATAGAAAATCATTTTGGAAAGCAATTCTATGCCTACCTAGTTAATGTGGAGTGTGATTTGAGCTGACTGATCTGCTTTCTGCTTTCTTCCTACAGGAAATCTCAGTGTATAAAACAGCCTGAATGCGTGATTTCAGTTCTGTCACTTCCAGCAATCCAAGTATATACACACAGATAAAATAAAATTCCTACCTGGATGCAACAATTACATTTCCACTCTTTAAATCTCTGTTTTAAGAGGCAAAAAAGATGCTGTTGCTGATGGGAAAGTGGCAGCTTACAGTCCATTTGGTGTTGTTGATGTAATAAGGATTTCATGATTCTCTTACCAGTGGCCTGGAAACTCACAACACCTCTGTATATAAGTTTAGGAGAGATATAGGGCAAGAGACGCACCAGGGGCTAGTGTTTCTGCTTACCTTCCTGAATATAAGTTTAGATTTTCTCATTTGTGTTTGAACAACATCATTTTTCTAATCCTCTTTTGTTCTCTTAAAATTTCATGTACTGTAACAATTTTTGATTCTTTTCTTCCCTCAGTTGTACCAGGCTAGAAAGAGAAAGTAAAGTGATCAAGATAAACAGAAGGAGAAAATAGATGTAAAATGTTCCATATTATTCCAAAGATTAAAAAAAAACTAGAGATACTATGAAAAATGCCCGCATGACTGATGAATCCTTTAAAATTTGCAAAAGATGAAACAAAAAATGTTAAAAATGACTGAGAGGTAGCACAGACACATTTGTGCCAAGTGGTTTATTTCTATTTCACAGCAGTCTCTGAAGTGGACATTTATCCTCATTTTCCATGTGAACAGACTGCATGTGAAAGATTGCCAGCTGGAGATCAAATCCAAGCACTGTTATTTCAGTTCACCCATTGCTAATTATTTGTCTAAATTGCTTTATATTCCTGGGTTATAGTTTTGATAGACAATTTTAGTGAATCTTTTGTAAACACTCCTTCTAAGTCCCCCAGTATGGAGTTAAGACTGTGTTTCAGCTGAAATTTTGTAGGAAAATTCTGACTGATTGTCAGCCGTGTTTCAAACATTGAATGTGCCAAGTTCATAGCAGCATTTTGTGAAAGTCACCTATAACAAATGGGGAAATCTATTATTTGATATGATGAGAAGGTTGTTGAGCTGAAATCTCAGCCTGTAGCTCTGTAGTTAGAAGATTCCACATTCTCTTATTGTAAATGGCCTTAAGCATTTAGTAACTGGTGGAAATTTCAATAAAACAATTCTTCAGAATTGGAATTCACCTCCTAATGATGATGATTTTCAGTGCTAAAGAGTAGACGAGGACATGATGGAAATAAAAATAATTCCATAGTAATAAATATGAGTATAAGATAGAAGGGCATTTTCCTAAAAACAACATCATCTTTTTCTTCTTTCTTTTGTGTTCATTTCTTCAACACATAGTTTGTAATGCTATCTAACTGTCTACATCTGTTCATATTTCTGTGGACCCTAAATATGACAAGTGAATCCAATTTAACAATTTGAGGTTAAATTTCACATATAAAATTGATAAACTCTTGATGTAACATATAAATTGAACCTTGGAAAGGTATTTCGATTTAAACCACATAGGCACTAATATTTATCCAATATAATATTAATTTAAAATAAAACTAGTCTTTCTGGACCAGTCAATTCAGAGTACTCATTGAAAGAAGAAAAAGTGTTTTATAAATACAATCAAGTATTTTTAGAAATTGCATTAGAAGCTGGGTTGTGGGGGTGCATGCCTTTAATCCCAGAATTCTGGAGGCAGAGGCAGGTGGAACTCTGGGAGTTTGGGACCAGCCTGGTATACAGAGCAAGTTCCAGTACGGCCTCCAAAGCCACAGAGAAACCCTGTCTTGAAAAACCAAAAGAACAAAAACAAAGACAAAAACAAACAAACAAACAAACAAAAAAACCAATTCTTTCATTGGTGAGTGCCAATGACCAGCTGTTTTTATTTGTTTTGTTTTTATGATTTATTTTTATTTTAAAATCATGCATATACATGTATGCATTTGTGCCTCTGTGTGTGTACATGAATGCAGATTCTCACAGAGACCAGAGGAGGACATTAGAGCTACTAGAGCTGGAGTTACAGAGAGCTGTGGGCTACCCAATGTGATATGGATGCTGATAAGCAAACTGGTTCTCTGGCAGAGGAATAGTGTTCTGAAGGGAAAGACTCAAAGGGAGAGTAAGGACATGTGAAGTGAGTTAGTAAAACACATGAGTGTCTTTCTGAAAGACTGGAAAATAGAACATGAGACTTGACTAGGTGTTTACTGGGACATATTTTCACAACAGATTTTAGAAAAGGTCTTTAATATAAAGTAGATAACTATGTCAAACTTTTGTATTTCTTTTATTTGAAGTGCTGAGGAAGAACTGATACAGAGTATGTTAGCAAATATTTGCTTAAGGAGAGGAAAGACCAGTTAATGTATATCAGCAAAATATGTTAATGCAAAACAAGCATTCAGGGGTAAAGAGGAAGGAAGGGGTTTTCTCTGTGAACATATGAGAAGAGCTGAAGCATAGAATGAGATTAGTTGGGTTTTTCTCAGCACTGAATGGCTGTGTGCAAAGGCTCGGATGTAGCCTGGTTTAAAAATTCTTCACAAGCTCAATAAAGCAATAAACTAGGAGGATGAAGACATTCAGTTTTATTCACTTATAAAGAACACAGTGGACTTTGTTAATTTATTAAATTACACAAATTTAATCCTGTTGCAGTCTTCTGGAAAGAGTTCCTTTTTGTACAAGACTTAAGTCATGACACATTAAATAGCAGAGATTTTCTTATTTTATTTTGCAGGCTTGGAGGAATTTTACATCTGGCTTCCTTTGAGCAAAATATAGATTTCTTTAAAAGGCAAGTAAATATTCCCCTAATTTTCAGACAGCATACAAATCATCTGCTTGATGCTAATTAGAGATTCACTCAAGTTGTAAGTCTAAAATTTCAAGGGATTGTAATGGGTCACAGAGAGAATAAAGGTTAATAATTCTAAATGTCACATTACAGAATAGTATTAATGGAAGATGAGTTCTCCATGATCAGATCAATAGGATACTGACTATATTCCAAACCTGACTAATAACAGAAAGAAGTCAACATCACAAGTTAATTTTACCCAATTTCAGTGAACATTCTAGCCTTGTTTTAGTTTATAGGACTTGCTGCTACATAAATTCTGGATTCAATCAGGGAATTAGCTACTTGCTACACTTTTTCTCATAAATATATTTTCTAATATGGCTCAAATACATATATTCCAATCATCAGATTAAAATTAATTTCAGCAAGAATTAAACTTTTAAATGAGAAATCTTTTTGTTTTCACTCTGGAGCTACTAAAAGAAAGTGTAGGGGAAACACTTAGAGACATTTAATGGTTAGAATGCCAAGGAAACGAAGCAAAATTGACATATCACAGGCTAAAAAGCATTTGCCAAGCAAAGGAAATAGTTCAGTGAAGAATGAAGTGACAATTTTATAGAAAGGGAAAAAATAAATTTTAACTATTTATCTGACTGGAGTGTTAATATCTACACCATGTACAAATTTAAAACATTTAACACCAGAAAAATAAGTCACCCCCTTAAACAAAGGGCAGTTATTTGAATGGACATGTCTCAAAATTAGTAACACCAATGGCCAACAAATATCTGAAAATAATTCTTGATATATTAATTATTGATGGAGGACAAATTGAAACTACAATATCATCTTCTCATATTTGTAATGGGTATGATCCAGAAAACCTCCCAAGTAACAAATGCTGCTGAGTAGATGGAAACAAAGGACCTGTATGTGCTGTTGGTATGAGTTTAATTAGTATAACATAAATGGGGAAAAGTATGAGTGACCCTCAAAAAGCTAAAAATGGATCTACCATATGCTCTGGCTTTTCCACTTCATAGTATACAGGTAAATGAAATCATCATATCAAGCAGATATTTGCATACCCATGTTTATTGTAACAATACGTATAATAACAAAGGTCTCAAATTAGTCTAAGTGCCCATCAACAGATGAATGTGATACCAGAGAGGTGGTTCCCTCTCAAAATTCTTAGTCTCATTAATAAAACAATTTAAGAATGGATCCAAGTGGAATCTTGAGAACTACTTTATTAAAATTTAAAAGAAAACACCCTAGGGTAGGCAAGTTATAAATATTCCTAAGAGGGAGAAAGGAAGAGAGAAGGACAGAAGGTATAGATAGCTCTTAAGTTAAGAAGACATGGTGAATGCAATTGCAAAGCGGGAGGAGTGATGAGCAAAAGGGTAAAGACCAGGCTGGAGAAACCCACAGAATCTGCTGAACTTAACAAGGGGGAAGCTCATGGATTCCAGTCTGATAGCTGGGAAACCAGCAGAGGACCAACCCAGGCTCCCTGAATGTGGGTTTTAGGAGGACTGGGCAGTCTATGGGGCCTCTGGTAGTGGATCAATATTTATCTCTAGTATATAAATGGACTTTGGGAGCCCATTCCACATAGAGGGATACTCCTTCAGACACAAGGGCCTAGGCCCTGCTCCAAATGATATGGCAGACTTTGAAGACTCTTCATGGAAGTCTGCTCCCTGGGGAGCAGAAAGGGGAGGGGCTGGGGGCTGGTGGGGGACAGGGAAGGAGGGGAGGGAACTGATATTGACATGTAAAACAAGTTTGTTTCAAATTTAAATAAAAAACATCAAAAAATTGAATGGGCTACAACCCCCCCCCACGCCACATACACACAAAAGACATGGTGGTCAAAAGTGTCATCGAAGTCGTGCACATGGTGGACAAGCAACCACATGTTGATAATGGGGGCTTTTAGTGAAAGGATCTAGAAGCTCAAGGAATCAGAAAAGAATACCCAGGTTATGTCCAGCATCTGAAAGAAAGAGTCAGGAAGAAGAAAAAGTAAGAGTAGCAAAGGTGAAGACTCAGAAAGATGGGCAGACTCATCCAAACCCATAGTGGTTTTAAGGGGGCTGTTCTGGGATCAGAATGCTTGAAAGGAAAATACAGTGTTTCATTAAAGGAATAATTATTCTGCTTGTCTCTTTAGCATGGCTTAAGAGGAGCATGCTGTCTTAGCTGAGCTGTGGTTCTTGGCTAGATAATTGAATTGTCCATCTGAAATATTAGGTCTCCACCCAGGCTAGACAGCATATTGTATTCTCTTGATCAGGAGTATTCTCTTAATGATCTTTATGCTTATTCAAACAAACGGACAAAGAACAAAAATGAAGTCTTTTCATTTGTAGTAAAAAAAAAAGATGGAAATGGGAACTATCATGTTAAATAAATGAGGTACAAGCACTCTCTCATCTGTAGCCATTAAAAACACATGACTCTGAAAGTAGAATAGGATGTTGACTTTTGTCAGTGCACTTTGTGGACATTTAGGGAAATACGTTTGGCCTCACTAATATGTAAATTTAGCTCATGTTAGTTAAAAAGAAATAATCATTTCTATATGTATAAAATTAAAATGTAGTGAAAGATAAATTAACAGAGAACAAAGTCTCTTCATTTAATCAACTGCAGAGGCGATCTTACATATGTTGGCATCTACAGAATTTCTTTACAGAAAATATAATTTACTTGTAGGGTCCAATGGACAGGTTATAACTTCAAAGAATGTGGTTTAGAGAGAATAAGTTACATGAATTGTACTCTTTCACCCTTTCATGTGAAATCCAAGAGTCCTTTGTGTTTGACTATTTGTTTAAATAGTCAGGCTAATAAAAGTTCATATAAAGGTTATCACAACCTAAGTCTTCTTTAGTTTAACACTTTTCCTATTTATTAATTAATTAATTTATTTATTTTAAATGAACATATAAGGGTTTAGATAGCATTTTGTCATTCTCAAACAAATCATGTTTACTAAAATGAACTTCCTCTCCCAAGGTCTAGATGTTTAGGCCAATTAAGTTTTGTGGAAAAGAAGATACTGTTGTCAATTTATATTTAGACACATTGAGTGAAATAATGCTGTAGCAATTAGGAAATAGTAAGTATAAAAGTCACCCCTGTTGTAGAGAGGGAGGAGAGATAATATGACCAAAGGGGTCGAGATCATGTTGGGGAAATCCACAGAAACAGCTGTTCAGAGCAAGGGGGAGCTCACTGACTGACTAAAGGCTGACAGCTGGGGAACCTGCATGAGATTGAATTGGGCCCCTTGAATGTGAGTGACATTTTGGGGGCTTGGGTGGTCTATGGGACCCCATGGAACAAGCATTTATCTCTAGTGCATGGAAGGCTTTTTGGAGCCCATTCCCTATGGAGGGATGCTTTGCTCAGCCTAGATACAGAGAATAGGGCCATATTCTGCCCCAAATGATATGTCAGACTTTAATGAGGCCTTATTCTCTGTGAGGAGTATATTGGGGGGGTGGAGAGATAGTGGGGGATAGTGGGAGGACAGGTGAGAGAGGGAACAAGGGTTGGTATGTAAAATAAGATTGTTCTTTAAAAAGATACATTACACATACTAAAAAGAAAAAAAAAAGTGACTCACATTTTTAAATGCTCAATGAAAGATATTCCTGGGCTCTTGGAGGCCAGGCCCTTTACTGACCCTCTTGTCAGTCCAAGGTTTATATGTCGTTAGGATTTACTAGGAAGAGGAAAGAAATAAGTCACACATGTCTCCCCTTGTTTCTATCCCCCGTGTCTTCCTTTTCTCTGTCCTATCCTAGAATAGTGAAAACAACATAGGAAACAAGAGTAGAAACTGGTGGTGGGGAGTGGAAATGGGAGAGGAAGTTAAGAACCAGAAATCCAAGACAGGCCTAACCCACTATAAATTAAGGACAACTGTTGTCCTTTTCACTAGTGGGAGCCTGTCACTTCAAGTACAATGTATATACTTTCCTTCACACTTGCTAAAGGCAAGGACACAGCTGTTTGTTTCCACTCTATATTTATTGAGTTATCTGTACTGTATGCTAAACTTTAAACATGTCTGTACTGTATGTTAAACGTGTGAGTTATCCTAAATAGTCTTGGACTGAAAACTTTTCCGTCATTCTCTTAGTATTTATGGAATGTTCATAACTGGTAGGTCCGTTGTGTCTGTGATTAAGTGGGCGAGCAGAGACTTTGGTTCTCATCTACTCCCCACCTCTGAACTTTGATTATTACATTAGCAATCTCACAGTGACAGGTATTTATGCTTCCCAGTCACCTCATTAATCACATTAATGATGTTAGATGCTTCAAAGAAGGTAGGGAAATATCAAGCGCCTTATCTTTTGCTTTCTCTCCACTAGGGGCCCCATGAAGGACATTTAAAAACATTGATATGGACAACAAACAGACGTGTGATATTAATCCCACTGAAAGCAGTAATAAAGCAGGTGGATTCCAAGCAAGTGACCTCTTTTCTGTGGGTGCTAGAATCTTAAAAATTTAAGTCTTTTAAAAAAATGTTTTTCTTATTTTTTGCTTAGACAAAGTTACTCTAATATTGGTAGTGAAAGCAGGCAGATGGGGTTGAAGGAGACAGACGGGGTCTCAATCATTCATTGTTATTTAAGTTCCTTTGAAAAGAATTTTTTATAGGTTAAAAAACAAAATGATTGCTTGAAAAAGCTAAGCCTCAACTCTGGGTCTGACACATGAGCAAATCATTTTTAGACTTGCTGAGCCCTGATATTTTGTATTGGAGTTAATACGAAAAGAGGGCCACTTTTCCTGCGGAAACTATAAATATTTGCAGCTTGACACAAGGTACCAGCTACAGCAGAAGTTGAAAACCAGGCTGCCATATAAACTATATTAGACTTCCTAATAAGATGGAGGATTAGAAACTATGTGACAGAGTGCAATGAAAAATTAATATTAAAAATAAAGACTCTGTTGCTATAAGAGAAAGAGATGAAGGAAAAGAAAGATATGATTTCTCTTCACAAAGTAACAGGTGAATCTGAATCCAGCCATGCTATACTGTTCACTCCAGATCAAGTTGGCAATAGTCACGGATGTCCTTACCTCTAGAGAATGGCCATTGCAAAAACAGCAAGCTATGGAGATGTTTGGACTACAGGGAGCAACCAGATGCTGGCACAGTCTCCACATTGAGATAGTCAGTACATAACTGACTATGTAGATAGAAGGGTGATGCTTGAGCATATAGATGAGATATTGCACAAGCACCTTGGACTTAAATACGAGAGTGGGCCAACTGTGTGGTGAGCTACATGGGAATGTGTAAAGTAGGGTATTGAATTTGGCAGCATTTCCTGATAGATGAAAAAAGACTTCTTAGCAACAGGAAAACACAGACAGGTGTCTCTTCTGGACTCAGATCCTCAGTCATAGAGAGCCATACATGTGGAAAGAACAATTCACTGAACACCAGAGACTAAATTGCAACTGAAAGGTAGAAGAACTAGACACAACTAGAAACTTCTGAACAGAAATCCATGTCATGAGAAGGGGCACACTGATTTAACCTGTCTGTATTACCGAGGTCATACATCTATCTTTCACAGCAAAGATTGATATAAACAAAACCCAAGGGAGGAAAAACCACATCATCTCAACTAGGAAGCAATACTGACCCTTTCTAGTTTGTTTCTTATTTATATATTAGATTTTACTTTCTAATTTATCTTTTCACAATTACATTTTAGTTTATACTTCATATAAAACTAGCTCAATTGTATATTAGCTTGTACCTCACCTGAATAGACCTTTATAACGTTTCCTTCTCTTCACCTACTCTACAGTACTTTTCTTCTTTTCTTCAAACTTATAACTCAAATAGTTTCCTTCTCATTCATAATGTTCCCTCCTTTCCTCTTCCCACCCACTCCTCGTTTAACTTCTGCATTGCTGAGAATGTTAGGTCACAAATACTATAATTTACATTTTACCCAAACAGGTCCTTACCACCATTGTCTCTTAATTTTATTAGGAATTAAGCAAAATGAACACTTTTGTAGCAGAGCTTTCTTAGCCTTGGGGGATGCTGTCAGGTAATTACACCTATTACACAAACCAGCTTTTCTCCTAAACTCTACTGAGGGACATGAATCCAAATAAGGACAACTCACTAGGAAGACTTATATAAAAACAAAACAAATAGAGTGGGAAAAGGGAGAAAAAACCCATAGGACACATGAATGCCATTGTATGTGAAAAAGACAACAAAGAAACTTGCAAAGAGACCATATGCCCTATGCCTCTGCAAAACATCTGTAAGCTCACAAGTTCCTCTATACAAGATACTAAAGTGTTAGAAAAAAAGTTTGGAGTCCTCCATTTTGAAATGATAAACATCTCCATAGAGGAATCAAATAAAAAGGTGAATGAAGTAGGGCAATAAATTAAATCCAAAACAAGAAAGTGAGCAAAGTGGGTGTAATGATTAAAAATATGGGGAAGATATTAAAGAACATGGTGGAAAATTAAGCAATAAAGTCACAATCATGAAAAGAAGCCTAAACAAAAGTCATAGGCATGAGTCAGTCAATTCAACCATATAATTATCAGTAGAGACCATCATCAACAAATAAAAGTCAGCAGAGAAACCAGGTTTTGAGATAGAGGACAAGGTTGAAGCAAAGTTTAAATACAGTAACACACTGAGACATACACAAAGAAAAGCAATGCACAGGATCAAAACTTGACAAAGAAAAATACTATGAGGGTATGTACAAGGGGGCATGTATAAGAGCACACCTACTCATTAGAAGGAGATGAGCAAAGACTAAAGTTGTAGATAAATTATTCAAAGCAGTCGTATCAGAAAACTTAGTAAACCAGCAGAAGGAAATATATACCCAAACACAAAGAGACTTTAGAAACCCAAACAGTCACCATCAGAGGAGAAGCAGGCCAGGAACATCATAGACAAGATGTCAAAACTTCAGGAACATCATAGACAAGATATCAAAAATGCAGGGCAAAGAAACAGTATTAAAAGCTTAAGGAGAAATTGCCAACTCCAATATGAAAGAAAACACAAGAGAATAAATTCAGATCTCCCACTCTGGAAAGCATGGAATGATACATTTCAGTCTGAAAGTAACTACTAATAAAGATTGCTATAACAGCCCATATATCATAATTGATTGATGGATGAAAGCAATCCAAGATAAGCACAGAGCTAAGGCAACTCAGGACAACCACATCAACCCTAAACAAAACAAAACAAAATTTACAACAAAAATTTAAGGAATTGCTATGCACAGAAGAAAAAGAAAAACAGTGCTAGTCATGAAAATACAGGAAAGGATAAATTATTTTATGGGGAGGGGACAAAATGGTGATGGTTTATTTAAAAAGAAAACAAAACAAAACAAAACAAAAAAGAACTGAATAATAGGAAACAAAATAGGAAAGTTTATCTTGAGAACAAAGACGTTAATGATGAGTCCCTTTGACATATTTGATATTCAACATAAATTTTAATTATGGAACAATAAATAAATGTACTGTTTCTGTGCCAGAAAGAGTTCTCTTACCAATGTTAGAGGTAGTGTGGTACATTTAACTATGTAAAGGTGTGTTACATTTGTTTATGCTGCATTTGTTTAGTACTTTCGGGATGTGTGTTTAATTATGTAAAGATGTGTTTTATTTGTTTCACCTTGTCTGTCTAAGGCATCTGATTGGCCTAATGAAAAGCTTAATGGCTAAAATGTAGGTCCAGAAAGGATCATCAGGGCATAGAGAATAAGCAGGAGCAGGAATCTAGGAGAGGAAGGAGAAGAAAATGAGGGAGAGAGGGATATGCCCAGGGCCAGAAACCATGCTGCCCCCAGCCAGCCAGACACTGGAGGAAGCAAGAAAGTAAGGAAGGAAAGAAAGTAAAAGCCCTAAGGCAAAATGGAGATAAAGAGAAACAGGTGAATTTAAGTTAAAAGACCTAGCCAGAAATAAGCCTAAGCTAGGTCGGGCATTAATAACTAATAATGAGTCTTTTTGTTATGGTTTGGAGCTGGTTCATGGTCTAAAAGGAAAAGCCTGACACATAGAGACATGCATTTTCATTTCTGTAGGTATAGCAATTTTAATCAAGCCCTATCTTAGGATGAAAGTAGACCATTTCAACCTTCTATTATTAGAGTTTGACCATCTTTTACATGTTTGAGTATTTTATCTCATCCTTAGATTAGACTCCCAACCTAAAAAAATCAGCAAAGAAAGATCAGACATAAATTACAACACAGATCAAATGATTCAGTGAATACCCACAGACTACCCCATCAATCGGTTTGGGATGTACATACTTCTCAGACACTTATGGAACCTGTTGGAATGTTGGGTAGGCCACAAAAATACAAAAATTCAGAATAGTTTCCTCACATCTTATCATGTCACAGTGAAATAAATAAATCAGATATGAAAGAAAAATCATTTCTGCTAACATCAGAGAAATACACAGGCTCATTAAAGTTTGAAAAATTATTTCCCAATAATTGGAGAGCCTAGAAAATGCATATATTCTCAAAACACTCTACCAAGACTAGATTATGGAAAAAACACAGAAAATCATAATAAGCCAATCACCTGTAATGAATTTGAACCAATAATCAGAAATTACCAACAAAAAAGTGCCGTGTCTTCTTAGCTTCACTGGTGACTTCTACAAAACACCTAACTGAGCAGCCAATTCTTAAATGCTTCCAAGTAAATGGAGAAGTACTTTGAAAAGTACTCATTTTGTCAGGCTAGTATGATCATGCTTCCAAAGCCATCCAAGAGCACTACAAGAAAGTAAAACCACAGGCTAAAGTCCTTGCTGAATGTAGTTGCAAAAAATTCTCAATGTGAATTAAGATTCACATTGACATTATTATGTACATTGTGGTCTATGGTTTGAATACTCAGGGGTTAATGAGCCTTCTTTCATTTTTTTAATACTGCACAAAAAATTGATGGTTAAAGCAGTGGCACAGTGGCTCAGTGGGAAGTTTTTTTTTTTTTTAAGTGTTTGAAGTATTTGATTGGCTGTTTGTGCAGTGATAGGATGAATTTGCAGTGCATACGAGTGACTGGTTCTGCTTCTAAATGAAAAGCTGTTAGCTACTGCAACAAAACACTAAAGAACCATTCATATCAGTCAGGGTAGTCTGTCTTTAATGGAAAAGTCGTCTTTTCTTGGAGCCTAAGATTAGTATCCAAGGGTTTCCAAATCCTCTTCAAGTGATATCGAGAAAGTAGGAGAATGGGGGTTCTAAAGAACTTTTGCTTCCCCAAGAAGTGAGGGCTTATACTGAGTGGGTGCTTGATTGTTCATAGCCCTCTATTAACCATGGCTGA
The DNA here is from genome assembly GCA_030556225.1 of Cricetiscus sungorus. Taxonomy (NCBI): domain Eukaryota; kingdom Metazoa; phylum Chordata; class Mammalia; order Rodentia; family Cricetidae; genus Cricetiscus; species Cricetiscus sungorus. Next base: position 22,485,436 of record JANBXA010000069.1, read on the forward strand.
GTAGTGCTGGCATTTGGATGGAGAATTGTACCTTCACAAATGATTGTCTCCTGTATGTCTAACCTGACAGCTTCAAGCCAAGATATGCTTCTGAAGCTCCTGGGCTCTTTCTTTGAATGGTTAGAGTTGGAAAGAGAGAAAAGACTTTTTCCTTATCTTCTCCTATCCTTCAATTTGAACACATTCCTCTAAATATGAGGTTCATAATGAAAAGTAATTCTTAATGGAATATCTAAGACCTTACTTCAGTGAAAACCCCAATGGTAGAATTGGATCTATAAAAGCAATGGTAATATTTTTCATATTTTCTCATGTCTTTTCTTTAAGAAAATGATGTTTGTTTGCATTTCAACTACAGCATTCACTTAAAATCAAGTTTGAGCTTTATGAGCCACAATTCTAGCTCCTTGCACATATCTCCTCCTTTTCCCCAAGACGAAGTTGAAGCTGAATGCAAGGATTTAAATAGCTCATTTTCCCGTCCAAGTAGCATCACTTGAAATAACTTCCTATTCCTTTAAGTGCATGGTCCATGCATACACTTTTATGAACAGTGAGTTTGCAGGCACTACATGTGGTGTAGCTCTCTGATCTCATTTTATTGAATATGGTTGCTTCCAGAATGCTTGAAAAATAAATTTATCCTCAATGTCTGCTTGTCATGTTTTTCTTTTTAAGTTACTATTGAAAAGTGACCTCCAATATCTCAGAAAAGTCTTTGGTCTTTGCTCTGCTTGATGAGTTTTTTTTTTTTTTTTGGTCTTTCCTTTTGTATCTGCCAATAATCATATATTAGTAATTTGTGCAGATCTAGCTAAGAGCCTGTTTTGAAGTGCCAGTAAATGATGGGTATTTTGAAATCCAATTTAATCAGGCTTACTGATGGAAAAATCATCTGTGATTTTACTTGTGCTAAGCCATACACAGCTTTGGCATAGTTGCATTTATTTATTTCCAGATAATGAAAATTTGGAATTAAAAGAGTGATTTTTCCTGCTTCATTTCTAAAGATTCATTATTTAGCTGGTCAAAATTACCATGGAGCTATGAATTCTAGATTTGGAGAGAACTTTGGCGACCATCTGGTCTAAGCATGTCTCTTGTCAAATTGAGCCTCCAAGCTTGAACACATGCTAACTGAACTAAAACTACAATCCAGATCTTTGGTTTGCATGTCTTGGTTCTTGTTTCTTACTGTCTCCAGTAGACTTTAACTTCACTGAAAAATGTAATTCTATGTCTTTCTCTTCAGAACAAAGAGCTATAAGGAAAACAATCCTGGTTTACCTGAAAAACTTTGGTGGTCTTACATTAAATAAAGGAATCTAGCTAGCCTTCAGAGTTGTTGAGTTGTTTACCATGAGGGAACCTATTTTTTTTTTTTTACTTCTCTCTCTATCTTCCATCTGTCCCTAACAAAGGATTTTTTTTCTATATTTATTGAACAGCACAGAAAACATGGTATGTGAAGGGAATGAGGAATCTCTGACATTTATTAAGCCAAAGTTTACAAGAGAAATTACTGCACTGGTCCCCACTGACCCAGAATATCACTTAAAATTTCAAACAGATGCTATAAAATCTTATCTGTTTTGCTCTGAAAATTTATAGTGTATATTTCTAGGTTGCTTTCAAACTCATGGCTGCTTTCAGCAAATGATTATCACAACACACACACATACACACACACACATACACACACACACACACTCCTGAGTCAAGGACCTAGAAGAGTACATAATTTAAGACTAAACCTATGCATTTAGCTTGGCTTGTGAACGTTGATAGTATAGGAAGTCTAATGCATAATAAAGTTGGATACCTTATTTTCTTAAGGGCAAATTGAAATTTAAATAGGATGAATACATGGTAGGAAAACAGACTGAGTACATAGTTTTAAATTAATTAATATTAAATTGGTTGCAGGTTGAATAAAAATCCAGAATCTGATTGTGAGTGGTATTTTCAGAAAACATTATACCAACACTTTGGTTGCAGATGGCTTGTTCTCTGGCTCTAAATGGAGTTCTTAATTGGTCTAAATAATAAAAACCTGGAGACAGACATAGAGAAAAATGCAGAGATCAGAGAGAAGAAGGAGCAAGCCACAGCCACACATCACCTCCTTAGCATTTCAGCAGACAAGAGAGTGAGTTCTTGTTTTTGCCCACTTATATCTTGTCTCTGCCCAGCAATCTCCTTCCTGTCTATCTGTACAGACCTCCTGACCTCTATGGTTAGCTAGTGGCAAGCTCTACTCTTTGACTTTCAGGTAGGTTTTATTTGTACAAGCAAGATATCACCACACTGGCTCTTTTAGGTAAATAGGAATTTTCTCAAAAAAGACTATATGCTTACAAAGTCCCTTAGGCTAGAGGTTAGGATGGCACCTAAAGGGGCTTCATGGGCCTTTTTAACATTATGGTCAGGTTATTTGTGATTCAGCTAAAGATCTGAGCCAAGACAGAGGTAGCAGAACCATAGACTTACTAAAAGTGAGACAAAGCAAAGGGTTGGCTCTACACAGAACAGAAGATTCCATCAGGAATATAGTTCAAGTCCTTTTCCAGTCCTGGGATTTTTCTTTAAAAAGGGGAAGAGAAGTGTTTCCTGAAAGAGGTCTCTTCTTTGGCTTTCTTGAGAATTATTATTTTTTGTTTGTTGGAGGATTCTGTATAGCCCTTGGGATGTCACAAGATAGTCTTTCTTTCTTGGCTGCTAGGTCCCAGAGATAACCTTCCTAAGACTCAATTGCCAGTGTCACATCTGGCCCTTGCTTCCTATTTCAAAGAGAGCTCAAACAGAAATGTCATTGACCCATGTGGACTTAGTGCTTTCCTTGGCTTAGCTATACTTGAGACAGGTTTCTTCTTGACTATAGTCTCTGGATTCCTTACAGTACTTTCCCTAGAATTTACTAGCCTCCTGTCAGTTTAGAAGACAGTCATATCTTTACAGAAATGGAAATCACTTACAATATAACCATTAAATAGCACTCTGTACCTGCTTCACTGAGTCCATTTAACAAACAAAATCTAGAGGACCCAATCATAATAAGCTCTCAACAAGTGATCCTATGGTATCTATGAGGGGCCTCAGAAGTTTATAAACCTACCTTCCTTGTTTCAGTGGCCCAAACTTGAATAAAACCTTTCTTTACTGTTCAGTTTGCTGGTGTGATTTTCTCTTGGCATTTTGATGCCTCTGGTCAGAAGGGCTAAATGGAATCTCAACCACTCCCTTTTCCCTACTCCCACATTTCAATTTCATGGTAGACTTATAGATTTAAAAAGCGCACACCATGCCAAGTCTCTTTTCTGCCTCCTCTTTGTGGATCTAGGTGAATCTTGTTCTATTAACAAGCTTTGACGAGCAAGTGAGTAAGCAACGCCCTGCCATGGTCTCTGACTGTACCAGCCCCAGTTTCCAGGTTCCCACCCTGTTGTAGTTCCTGTCCTGACTATGGATGTGGAGGCACACGCCAAATATACACTTCTTCCCCAACCTGCTTTTGGTCGTGCTGTTTCACCACAGCAATAGTAATGCTAAGACAGGTATTTATCTTACATGATACATATTTAGATAGGTAATTTTGTGATTTGTTTAGTGATTGAATGATGCAATCAGGAATCTGGGTACTTCACATCCTTTCCTTCTGTGGTACTTGATTTGTTTGTTTCTTATCCTTAAATATGTTAATAGATAACTGCTAAATTTCTATGTATCACATTTTCATGCCAATGTTGGAATTGGGGTGGAAGTAACCAAAATAGAGAGCTAGTTTTTTCTTTTAATCTGGTAAGGGCAGATTACTGATTTAGAAGACTCCAGCCTCAAGCTGATTTTTTTCCCCTTGAATTGAAAGGCAGAATTCATATACCATTAATTGGTAGCAGATAATGGGATCAAATAAATAAATAAATCTACTTTCAATCAGTAGATTAGGAAAAATAAAGGCCTTTCACACTATCTTAAGTTGGAAGAAGTGTCAAATTTCCAGAGGAGACTTGCTAGAATTTTGGTACCTAAACAAAGTAGTATCATTGTGTCAATAAAAAAGTTGAGAAAGACGTATCCAGAGGACACAAGAGTGTGTTTGCAACTTCACACTTCAGGAGGCTCTGAGTGTGTGGACATGTACAGTAAGACCCATGCAATAAAGCAGAGCAGACACATGCATTCACATAAGTACTGGGCATAGAAACTAAAGACTGGTAAAAAGAGAATTAAGAGGTCTCAGACAACCCTTAGGAAGACCAAATATTTTCCCAGATACTTTCTAACATGAAACTGCAATATGGTTTTAGAGATAATCTTGTCAATGTATGTTACATGCATCAAATTTATATCTGTGTTTTAGCTGTTTCAAAAATTAAAATATATTCCAGAGGAGTAGTAAGCCCAACATTTAAAGGATTACATAAAGTCAGTTTATTATAGCATTATTTATAATTATAGAAGCTACATAATTGCTTGGGAACAAGTAAAAGCTCATGTTTGTGAATGGTATTTGGCTATTTAAGGGATAGTAAATGCTTCAGTTGAATTGCACAGTTTTGCAAAAGTATATCCTTAGGGGAGAATAGCTACATATTAGGAGTTGGCATTTTAGTTTTAGAATCACTGCATATTTTTATACTTTGGGGTTGTGATTGGAATCCAAAACATCCCCCACAGGCTCACATTTTTAATTGTCTGTCTGCAGCTTGTGTTTTTGTTCTGAGGCTATGGAGTCTATAGGCGGTTAGATCTTGCTGGTGGAAGAAGGTCAAAGAGGAGGTACTTTTGAAGCTCACACTTGAAGTGCTTCTGGCTTCTGCCCTCTGACTACTGGTGTGTCACCCAAGTTCACTTTGCCATGAACTCCATCATGTCTTCTCTACCATGCTGGGCTGCAGTATCTCTGTAAAAGAAAAACCAAAAGAGATTCCTTCTCTCTAAAATTGTTTTTGCCAGTTACTTTGTCATGGCAATGAGAAAAGTAATGGCTACCTAGGTCTCTTCCAAATGTATATGGCATCTATGTGATGAACTGGGAAAAAGGGTTTCCCTAGAACAGGACTTCAGAATGAGGTGGATTTCACACATGCTGTCCTGTGATCTGTCCCCCAAACCTGTTTAACCTTTGATGAAAAATTCAAGTTTCACTGAATAGCAACTTGTTTACAAGTTGCAGTCTGCAAATGACGAAATAGGCCAGAGAGGCCGCATAACATGCTCATCGGCTAGTGATCCAAACCTTTACTTATCACCCAGAAAATCATTTGCTAAGCTAGGAAGGTCCCCCCTTTGATTCATAGATTATTGCTTTTCTTTCATTTTCCCCCTTTTATTGAATATACCTTTTTTTCTCATGTAATATATCCTGATTATGGAATCCCCTCCTTCTACTCCTTCCAGTTCCCCCTCACTTCTGTAGAGAAAAACATAAACTTCTAAGGGATAACAGTAAAATAAAATACAATATAAAAATAATAAAACATAATAATACAAAACAAAGATTAACACATTGGAATAGGACCAAACAAATAGAAGGAAAAGAGCCCAAGAAAAGGCTCAAGAAATGATATCAATGCAAACACTCACTCAGTCGTACATTCAGGATTCCCATAAAAACATTAAACTAGAAGTTTATATATAACCTAATGTGTATGTACATATCTATGTATATACATACAAGGAACCTGTAGTATAATAAAAGAGAAAAAGTAACATAAAATAAAAAAATAGTAAGATAAAATTAAAAACAAACAAACAAACAACAACAAAAACAAACAGGAAAAGCCCTGACATGATGTTGTAAGACAAGGAACCTCTAAAGGTTCCACTGAGTTGATTTGCTGTTGGCCATCTACTGCTGAGCATACAGTCTACCCTTAAAAGAGTAATTTGTTTCCTCAGTGGGTCTTCCTTAGAGAAAACTAAATTTTCATTTGCAAGTGATTTCCAATTGGAGATGGCTTCTGGATTAGGGATGAGTGTGTGTTCACTTCTTTTAGCGCCAGGATCTCAACTTCTACAGATCTGTGCAGCCCTGTACCTGCTGCCAGTTTCTGTGAGTTCTTATGTGCATTGATTCTGTTGATTTAGAGGTTCCTTTTTCTTTTGGTGTCCTCCATTCCCCCTGGCTCTTACACTCTTTCTACATCCTCCTTTGCAGAGTTCTCTGATCCCTGAGTGGAGGGATTTGATGGAGATATTCCATCTTTGGCTGAGCGTTCTAAGGTCACTTCTTCTTTACATAATGTCTAGCTGTGGATCTCTATTTATTCCCATCTGCTGCAGAAGGAAGCATGTCTGATTACGGCTTAACAAGGTACTGATGTGATCTATAGATTAAGTATATATTAATTACTTATTGATTCAACAGGATTTTATAATTCTCCATTAAACACAAAAGTAAGATTTAAGTATTTTAAACTTTTGATAAGTCTGTTTTCTAAGTTGACTTCATGGTGAAAGACATTCATATTAATCAGAGGTTAGTTTGTCTTGTCTATAAAGATGGATCACAATTTATTTTTTTATTGTCTAGGTTTTGTGATGATTTAAGAAAGGTAATTAGGTAATAGACAATAATGTATTGCAGCTGTTATTAAACTGTAAGCATTCAAAATATCATTAATACTGAAGTTCAGAAGATTGAGAAGTTTAATCTGCCATTTACTGTAAATTATGCAACCACTTAAATCAAGACAAATATTTCAATAATGTGTTAATGACTTGGGTGAAATGTCAAGTGACTGAAATGATGGTAGGTGGGTAATGAGAAATGAGTTTAGGCAGATGCATTCCTAGTAACATTATTTCTTCATCTTATAACCTTTTATTGGCCTTGCTATTTAAAGTTTAAATCCTTAGATAATATTCATTAATGACAGACTTTTCCATTTTAAAATTCTGTTTTAAGTCATATACTTAATAATAAAAAAATTATATCGACTCTTCAGAGAGTGATTTTATCACCAATTGTGTATGTACTTAGTTCTCTGCATCATGACCAAACACATGATCCTCTCAGTCACTCTCTCTTTCCCTTTTATATTACAGAAGAATTTCAGGTGACTGACCAGGCAGTGAGTGTCTCTGTCATTTTTAGAGTTTATATATTATCCTTCTTTGGTCTTTGAAGGAGTTGAAACAGATAGTTTTGGTTATAGTTTTCTTTAGTTAGGATTAAAGATAAGTTACATATAGGACTTTAGACTCACAAAGATAGGATAGATGATATTTTCTTTAAGTCTTACAAAATGTTAATGGACTACATATTGCTAACTGTGATTCTTAGTTGATAACTGTTGTATGATATATTTTGCTATGTTAAGGTTAAACCCTTTCTCTTTATTTTAGACAGAAAAGAAGAAATGATGGGAGATGTTATTCTGTAAATATGTTTCTCATACTGGTTAATAAATAAAGCACTGTTGGGCCAATGGGAAAGCAAGATAGGTGGGGCTAGGAGACAAGGCGGAAGGAGGAAGTAGTAAGGAGGAGTCAGCATGTAGAGCCTAGAGGAAGCAAGACGCTGGCCGCTGCTCTTGGATAAGATGACCATGTGGAAATACTTAGATAAGTAGAAATGGGTTAATAATTAAAACAGAGCTAGCCCATAAACACTAATAGTAACTGGCCAACAGGATTGTATCAAATAAAGAGGCTCTGAGTGTTATTTGGGGCTCACGTGGCTGAGGGACCTGTTGGCCAGCGGGGAGGAACAAAGAGTGGGTCAGGCGGCTGGCGGGAATAACCTACTTGTAACAGAGAAGTCAAAAAACGTCCTGGGTACTCACTTTCTAGGTTTTTCTAAGAATGATTGGTTATGTGTCTGTTGTACCTGGTAAGGACCAGAAAAGTGATATAAATGTAGTACTAAGTACTATTAGTTTAAATTCTGACTCTATGCAGAATGCCTTAGCTTTTACTTACAGTTTTTAGTGTATATAGTTCTATGGAATCCATGCATCTATCCATTTAATCATCATCACGATCAAAACAGACATGTTTCATTGACATAAATCCCTTCTTGTTACCACTGGATAGCCATACACCATAATCTTAATTCCTGATGACTACTAGCTTATTTTCAACTAATATAATTTTATTACTTTGAATGTGTTATATAACTGTAATTATTGGTAATATTTTAAATTCTCTTTAAATTGTTTTCTCTGTTTGTGTATGTGTGTGTTACAGCAGGTCTCCCCGCCGGCCTCCCGGTCCTGCCGCCACGTGGGCCCACAGCTGCGCCAGCCCCAAATAACACTCAGAGACTCTGTATTTGATACAATCCTGTTGGCCAATTACCATTACTGTTTATGGGATAGCTCTGTCTTAATTATTAACCCATTTCTACTTATCTAAGTATTTCCACGTGGTCGTCTTATCAGGGAGCCGCGGCTGGTGTCCTGCTTCTTCCCTGGGCTACAACTCGACTCCTCCCCACTACTTCCTCTTTCCTCCTCCTGGTCTCCTAGCCCCGCCTATCTTGTTTCCTATTGGCCACAGGGCTTTATTAACCAGTATGAGAAACATATATACAGAATAACATCTCCCATCATGTGTGTGTGTGTGTGTATCCATATTATGATTGTGGATATCTGTGGACAACTATGGATGTCTGTTCTTTCTACCACCATGTGGATTCATAGGACTAAACTATGTTATCAGGCTTATGAGCAAATACTCCTTTTTTATTATCTATTTTTTTAAAACAATCCTTTCTCATTTTGCATACCAATTGCAGCTCCTTCTCCCTCTCCTCCTCCTGCTTCCCCAATCTTCCCCCCATCCCACTTTCCATCCAATCCACTCCTCAGAGAGGGTAAAGCTTCATATGCAGAGACAACATAGTTGGGCACATTGCTTTGAGGCAGAACCAAGGCCCTCCCTCCTATATCTCGGCTGAGCAAGGTATGCCTTCAAAGAGATTGAACTCCAAAATCTAGTTCAAGCACTAGAGATAAATCCTGGTCCCACTGCCAATGGCCCCACAGACTGCCAAAATCATATAACTGTCACCCACATTGAAGGCCTAGTTTGGTCCTATGAGGAGCAATAGTATGAGTGAAGGGGTCAAGACAATCCTGGGGATACCCACAGAAACAGCTGACCTGAGCTAGTAGAAGCTCACTAACTCTAGACTGACAGCGGGGACAAACACTCTGAGCCATCTGACTAGGCCCTTTACAAATGTGCTTTTATTTTATGCATTCCAGGTTAGGAAACCTAGTGACCAAGAACATAGAGGGTGCCTTGCTGAAAATCAACCAGTCAGTAAGAGTGATGTGTTGGGTAAGGATGCCTGGCACCATTTCTAACTGCAAGTTCTGTTTGCTTTGCTATGTCCCTGATTTTTTATTTCTTAATTTCATACCTGGTAAATGCCTTGGTCCTAATGACATTAGAAAATTACTACTGTTTTCAGGAGATGGTCATGTTTACCTTCAAAATTTCGAGTTTTTTCCAAGTAAAGCAGTCTTTCACAAATTTGTTAGATGTTGCCTGAGTAGAATGGGATATATAGAGCATGTAATGACAAGGGAGTCTTTTAGATAATAATATCCTTTTGGCATATCCTTTTGGGTTTATATTTTTTATCATGCTAAAACAATCTAAATTTACCTTTTTTAATAGTTTAGTTTCTTAATTGCACTGCTTCCAACACTCCATTATCAACTGTTGGTACAACGTTGTACAATATAAATCCAGAATAATCTCATCTTACATGATTAAAATATTTGACCCATTGAACAGCAAATCCCTATTGCTGCCTCTTTCATACACTATACCAGAATTTTACTCTCTGCTCCTGAATTTTATGTAGCTCATGTGAGTGGAATAGAGTATTATTTGTTTATCTGTGACTGGGTTTATAATATTCTCAAAGTTTATTAATGTTGATGCACAGTGCAGGAATTCCTTAATTCTAAAGACTGTATAATGTTCAATTATATATGTCCTATACATATATAAAATAATGTATGCTGTATATATCACATTTCTTTATTCATTGAAACCTCAGGCAGTTTTCACTAGATATTGTGACTAGTGGTTTAACGAACATGAGAAGGATCTATGTCTCTCTCTCTCTCTCTCTCTCTCTCTCTCTCTCTCTCTCTCTCTCTCTCATCCATTTATCTATCTATACACAGACAGACAAACAGACAGACAGACAGACACACACACACACACACACACACACACACACACACACACACAAAAGCTCATGGGTAATTTTAGCAGAGTTTTAAGGAGGTAGACAAGCTGTAAATTTCAGTAACTGCCTGCAGGAGGAGAATGGAGAAGGGGAAGAAGCCATGTCCTTTGAATTAAGCTGTCATTAAGTTCCACCAGAAGGCAGCCACATAGCAGAGAGCAGGGAGCTTCAGTGAAAGTGTAAGGAAGCCCAAGGAACCAGACAAGGGGTATAGTTAAACTCCTATTAACTATTTTTAATTTTAATTCTTTCCCATCAATACCAGTAAGGGAGATTAGTAGGTCATATGAAAGTTGTACTTCTTCTTTATTAATAATATAATTTAAAAATATTACATGTCGATCCCAGTTTTCTCTCCCTCCCTCCCTCCCTCCCTCCCTCCCTCCCTCCCTCCCTCCCTCCCTCCCTCCCATCCTCCCTCTTACCCTCTTTCCCCTGTGACATGCACTCTGGCCACCTTCCCCTCCCAGCCCCCCACCCCCATTCTACTTATAGGGCTATGCTATCCAGGTTGGGTCATGTAGATCTGTCAAGTCATTTGAAGTAGGGACTAGTACTTTTCTCCTGTCTCTAGGTTAAGGGGGTATCCCTCCATGGGATATGTGTCTGCAAGGTCCTTTTGTGCACCAGGAATACATCCTGTTTCTACTGTCTGAGGTCCCCCAGACAGCTCAGTCCTTCTAACTGAGACCAATACTCAGGGGGTCTGAGTCAGTCTCATGCTAGATTCCAAGCTATCAGTCTGGGGGGCTGCATTAGCTCCTCCTTGTTCAGGTCAGCTATCTTTGTGTGTTTCTGCAACCTGGTCTTGTCCCTTCTCTCTGCATCTGGATTCTAGTTTGACTCAGTGTTTAATTATGGCTTCTGTTTCCAACAGGTACTAGATGAGGGCTCTATGATGGTGGATAATTTTTTGATGATTTCACTATCAGGGAAGGGCATTTATGGTAACCTTTCCACGGTTGATAGAATTGTTAGTTGGAGTCAGTCTTGTAGGTCTCTAGACCTTTCTTTAGGTTCACTTTTCTCTTCAAACCAATAATGGCTCCCTCTTTTATGTTCTCTCTCTCTCTCTCTCTCTCTCTCTCTCTCTCTCTCTCTCTCTCTTCTGTCTTCTATTCCTACCTTGACTCAATCTACCTAGTCACATGTGCTTTCCTTTCCTCTTTTGCCTAGTTCTGTCTCCATTCCATTTCCTTGTGACTTTTACTATTTTGTTTTTGTCTAACCCTTTCTTAATGCTACATGCTTGCTCATTTTGACTACTTTGAAATGATTTAGTTTTCCCAGTGTCAAGTTGAGGAACCCGGAAGCAAAAGTAGCTAAAACTAACAAACTCAATAGCATTAGGATAAATTACTATGAATAACACCAACAAACATACTAGAAAGACATTTGTATCATGCAGTTTAAGTCAGATGAATAATTGGGTACCTAGGTGAAGAATCTGGCTTATAGATATCTCAGTCTATATTGTGCTATTCCATTTTTTTAAAAACTAGCTACAAAGATCCAGTGATAGGAAATAATATGAATTCTAGGTTTCTTACTAAGTATTTCTTTTCTTTTTAAAAACTGGATTTTTGGTTCTTTAATGTTGGTACTTGACATTAAAGATGAAGCAAAGTTATTAATGACCTTTATGTATGGAGTATCTTTCCAGTTTGTCACATTGCTCACAAAGCCTTAGCAGATTAGTCTGCTAGACATCCAGATGCGTCTGCACTTGTGGCATCTGATAAAGAGGCAGGGTGAGATGTTCTCTCAAGATGCCTTCTGGCTCTACACTTTAGAGGTTCTTGAATTAGAATTTAAGTCTTCTCTAGAAAGGCATTTCATCTACACTAATTTGCAAAATATTGCTGCTATAAGATATGATAAAAATCTTCTATGTGTGAAATGATTGGAATGTGGTAAACTCTTTAGCCCAATTTGGAGATTTATAATTTTATTCATACATTAATAAAATTATCAAGAAGATATTATTATAGTACTATGTAGCAGTGTTTAACTTTGTGTTCCCAATGTTGACCATGTAATTCTGTGCATATATAGAGAAACTTGACTGTGGAGTATGTTGCAGTGAAGAATTGCAGCATTATACTTGATTGCTTTTGGGAATAATTGTTTTCTTAGAAAAATAAGATGGTGTATGTGTGTGTGTCATGTGCTAGTGCGTAGAGTGCCTTGGTGTACTCAATTGCCTTCTTGACCTGGTAGTCGAAATGGGGATATCCTCCTCAATCATTTACAACTTTTACTTTGGAGATAGGGTCTTTCCCTGGCTGGTCAAGAAGCCCTCAGAACTCACCTGTTTCCATCCCTTATCACTGAGCTTAAGGACTGTCTGCTATGCCTACTTTTTACATGGTGTTGGAGATCTCAGCAGGTCTTCATGATTGTTGGAAAGAGCTTCAGCAACAGAGCCATCTCTCCAGCCTGTCACGACCGCCTTGACCAGCAAGGAAGACACAATGCTCAGACTCTTCTTTAAGCAGCTTTACTCAGGAACCTTTGAACAATCTTCTGATGCTGGGGAAAGCCAGCCCACAGCTTATAAGGCCTTGGGGTAGCCAATCCCGGCACGCCACGTGGTGAATGCAGATAGGTCCACATACACGGAAGCAAGCCTAGATTTCAGCCTTAGCCAAATAAGGACTTGATTACTCCAGAGAGCACTCACCATCGGGAAGGTGGAAGGCAGAAGCCAGTGCCATCTTTAAGGTGCACTTCGCAGCTCTCTACACCAGCCCTCACCTTTCTTAATGAATAAATATAACAAACTTTTTAGGAAAAGATTGGATACTTTCCTTGTTTTAAAATCAATATGGAACACACATTAAAGACTATCATAACACTCATTTGAATTTGGGAAACAAGGAAATAAAATGATGTTCTAAGAAGAGTTGTAAAATTAGTGGCACTGGCAGAACACTCTGGGGTCAGTCTCTTTCAAATGATGGGAAAAACTGCCCCCTTCCCATTAAATACCTATGGTGTTTTTCTTTTGTCACAGCTGCTTGAGGCTGAGTGTCCAGATTCTCGAAAGAAGAAAACTTACCACTTTCTAACATTATTCATCTACTCAGCAAATACTTATTGAGTTCTTGCAGTGCACAACCACTGACTACCAGTTAGTTCAAATAGCCAAGCCTATCCCTTAAGACACACACACTCTGGTAGGGAAAACAAGAGATAAGCATGCTAACAAAGTCAGCAACATCTAAATAACTATCTGTGACAATGAAACAAAGCGTACATCTGGATTTTACAAGTGTTTGATTGCGGTGTTGAGTTTCCAGAGGCAGGAGACACATAGAACTCAGACACATAGAGTTGCACCTTCTATAGAAAGAGGTTTGGATTTTATTTGAGGTACATCTGGGTGTTTATCACTGTTTTTCTCAACATAGAGAGAAATGTTAGGTCTATGGCAAAACAATGAGGAATGTTATTCAGGAAATGAACATGACCAGGCTTATGTCTTTCTTAAATCAGCATTTGTTACTGTTGTTTTTGGTAGAGGATTAGCTTAGGAGCAAAGTTAAATGACATAATACATTATGAGGAGTAGAGTTTATGGTGCCTTCGGCACAGGTTATGGCAGGGACAGAAGAGTTTGAGGGCAGTATGTGGATTTTATCTATTTCACATTTGATAACAGTGGATGTTGTTTATGAATTTCATGTGAAGGGGTGTCTGAAGGGGTGAGATGATCCTCATGTTTCTGACTCAAGGAACTGGGAGAGTTTTGTGGCAGGAGAGCCAACCAGGGACAGGTTTTGGTGGATGTCATTGCAATCAGGATTTGAGTTTGGGAGACTTTTCTGAAATAATCTAGTGGAGAAGTATAAATGGAGGGAATGGAGGGTTGGAGGGCTGTGTATCTGTCCTTTGGAGCCACTATCTACTTGATTAAATGTGAAAAATAGAATATAAAAAATTGCAGAAAGTACCTTCTACTGGGTTTTGAGTTCCTGGAAACAAGTACAACACATACATAATTTTACTCCATTTCAGAATTTAATATTGGCATTTTTCTCATTAAGTCAGCAAGAATACTTTTAAAATCTAAAATTAAATAAGCATGATACTTTTAAATATATTTATGTTTTTATTTGTGTGTGTATCTGCTGTGTGTATGTGTGTGTGTGTGTGTGTGTGTGTGTGTGTGTGTGTGTGTGTGTGTGCGCACGCGCTCCACATAGATACAGGTTCCATGGGAGGCCAGAAGAGAGTGTTGGGTTCCCTGGAGTTATAGGCAGTTATGAACTATCCTATATGAGTTCTGTAAACTGCACCCAGGTACTCAGCAAGAGCAGTGAGCTCTCTTAGGTGCTGAGCCAGTCATCTTTCTAGCCCACCAAGAGTCTGCTTTTTCACATCTCGTGAATACTGTTTTAGGAGCAGTGTGAGGAGGGAGGTACATGCTATTCACAGCTGGATAGTTGACTGTCAAGTGTCAGCTGCCAGACAATCAGTCTGACTAACTGCAGGCTGATGCTACCTGGTAGACAGATTCACCCCAGTTACAACTCTGTGAGCCTGCTTTTGTATTTGGGTATTTTTATTGTTGTCCTTTGGGCCTCTATTTAATTCAATTCATTAATAGTTTTGAATAACTTGGAAGCATGTCCCAAGTGGTGCTGGCTCTGTTACATTCAAATACAAGCTTCAAGCTTCATATTTTACCCTAATGTTTTTTTAATTAATAAAACTCAAATTCATCTACATGATAGGGCAGAGGTTCAATTTAATGATCAAAACTCACTCACAAGAAGGCAAAACTGAGTGTAGTGGTTGAAGGGAGCTATGATCAATAGGATGACCCAACATAGACATCAGCCATGGTCATCCGCAGTTCTTTGTTATTTAAATATATATATATATATATCCAAATATACACACACATATATATATGTATATGTGTGTATGTATGTATGTGTATATATATATATGTATGTATGTGTGTATATATATATATATATATATATATATATATATATATATATAAAAATCATACCAATCCCAGGTCCCCTTTTCCTCCCCTCCTTCTGATCCCTCCATCCAACCCCCATCATCTCCTCAAAGAAGGTAAGGCCTCCCATAGGAAGTCAACAAAGCCTGGCACATCAAGTTGAAGCAGGACTAGCCCCTCCCCACTACATCAAGGATGAGCAAGGTATCTTTTCACAGGAAATGGGCTCCAAAAAGCTAGTTCATACACTAGGAATAGATCTTGGTTCCGCTGACAGTGTGGCACCACAAACTGCCCAAGCCATCCACTATCACCTACATTTAGGAGGTCTAGTTCAGTCCTATGCAGGTTCCCCAGCTGTCAATGTGGAGTCAGTGAGCTCCTACTAGCTTGGCTCAGTTGTTTCTGTGGGTTTCGTTTCATGGTCTTGATTCCTTTGCTCAGATTATCACTCCTCTATTTGGGTATATCTGTTTACTTCCTCAGTAGCATTTGAGGCATTCAAATAACTCTAGACTAAATTTAAAATGAGAATCTCCTGATACTCAAGTTATTTAGTTTTTCTGTCAGTACTAAAGCTATCATTCACAATTATTCTTTTAGTTCTCATAGATGAAATATTTTTTCTGTACATCTTGATATTTTTAGATATAAAATAGATTATTCATTTGATGTTTGACATATATTCTGTGCTGGCTTTTAAGAGCTTGTTAGAGCTGGAGAGATGGCTCAGCAGGTAAGAGCAATGACTATTTTTTCAGGGGCCCCAGGTTAATATCTCAGCAATCATATGTCAGCTCATAACTATGTGTAAATTGAGTTCCAGAGATCTGACACCCACACACCAATGTACATAAATAGAATAAAATAAAACAAAATACAATTTGCTTAAAAAAAGTTCTTTAGAAATAAATAGGTATGGTTTCCTTTTGTATCTTTTCTTTATTGATAGACAAATAAGCAGTTGTTTTGTCTGGTTTTATTTTAATTGACAACTATATGGCTGCTTTCTATTTAATTTTATTGGTTATTATGGCCTACTAAGTAATTAACTATGTATTTTAGAAAAATTAGAAGCTAAAGAGAGCGATTTAGGTATACTAGTGAATACTTTTGTTATTCATTAGAATTCTATTTGTGTTAAATGTTATCTCAGATGAAAACCATGCTTGGGAAAAGGCAAAATTAACTGAAGGGATTTGGTAAGTAAAGAAAATATAAAAACAGAAACAAAACAAAGCTAAACCAAATGACCACCTTCCCAATTCATCTGTTTAAGAATGTCTTATTAATATTTACAGACAGTTTCAAAGAGATATTGACTTGTGGTTACACATCACAATTAACTGTTAACAATGACCTCTTTGTGGATTTCTATTATTCAAAATTACCCTTCCAGGAAATCTCAGTCATGTCTAGATTTCACTCCTCAAATTTATGTGACAATCCCTCATTAGCATGTCAAGCGCAGAGTTACCTTTGAGCTTCAAAGTTACCATTTCAAATACCTAACATAAATTCCCTAGGATTGTCCAAAGTGGTACCATTTTCTTTTCAGTACTCCTGAGTTCTCCTTATGATGAATAGACTGCATCTCCCTTGTTCCAGTCCATTGAGCAAAAGCTACAAGTAGAAATAGAAGGAACTCTGTGACTGTTTCCTTTCAATGACTTTTCCTTTCTTTTGAGGAAAGGCTTGAATTCTTCACACAGCCCTTAATGACCCATATAATCTGGCATGCACCTCATCTCTCTGGTCTTATAGCCTGTTTCTTTTCTCACTTTCTGCACTTTAGCATTATTATTATTATTATTATTATTGTTATTATTACTATTATTATTATTATTTTCTCTTAATATACACACAGGTTTTCCTCATCTCAAAACTTTCTTCAAGACCTCCTCGCTAATCTCTTAGAAAAATACCAACATTTTGTTATATAAATTTAATGCTTCTGGAACCTCAGAAGACATACTGCCTGTTTTTCTAATAGTTTGTTGTTGTTGTTGTTGTTGCTGTTCAGACCTGTCTTTTCTAATAGTTCATGAATCCCCAAAAGACAGGGAGTGTAATTATTTTTCAAGATTGTATTGTCTACATCTGGAACAATGTCTAGTACCTAGCAGATCAATAGTAGGTAGACACTGAAATGATGACTGTGTGTGTGAACCAGAGCCTATGTGGATGCTCTCAGTCTTCTCTCTCAACCTGCACTAGGGAGGTTGCATAGAGTTCCTCATTTGGTTACTACATCTATGCTTTGGTGTCCAGTGTTTTAGGAACATGGAAGCCATCAATGTGTAATGTCACATTTGAAAATTTATTATGTTTTGACACAGGCAAGTGTGCAAGAAGAATGCTTTTAACTTAAGCATAACACCGAGTGCTTCTTTCTCTTAGTATCAGATTCCTTCTGTCCTCTGAGGGTTTTGGATGTTTCTCTTTCTTATTCTCTAGGCATCTATAATTCAGTTCATCAATACTGTTGAATTACTGCTATGTACAATTATGTACTTTAGACACTTAGCAATTCAAAGAAAACTTTGGAATAAACTCAATTTAGTTAGGGATATAAGTAATTTTATTGATCAAATGTATATTTGAGATAATGTATTAAAGGAAGATGAAAAAGAACATGATTTTGATGGCAGTGAGATCTGTTTAGAGAAAGAGAATTCCATCTGGATATTGAAGGATGTGAGCAGCATTGTGGCAACAGGAAGTAAGGTTCTATGATTCTAGGTAGAGATGGGGATGGAAAAAGCAAGTTATAAATAGGAAGATGCAACCAGGAGCAGAATACAGCAGTCAAGAACAGAGAAGGCATGTGTTTTGCAGAATGGAAGGAGGGAAAAGTTGGGGAGTGTCGTGCCTACCTCAGCCAGCAAGGAAACAGGGACCACAACTCTTCTTCAAGCAGTTTATTCAGGAACCTTGTATATCAGCTACTGCCTCTCCCAGCCCCAGCAAGCCCTTAAATGTGCTCTCACAGCCCAATCAGCTCATGCCACCTGGCGATCCGAGATAGGCCACAGAAGGAGGAAGGGCACCAGATCCATCAAGCACTTCCAAATAAGGCTTGTTTACAGCTAAGCTTGAACTACCTGGCATCTAGCCAGGCACCATCTTGGGGCTGTGGCTTCCCACCGGGGAGAGGACTGAAAAAAAATGCCAGACTCATTAAGATCACCTTTATCTATAGTCAAAGTACTGAGGCTACTTTAAAAGCACAAAGGCAAGAGGATGCTAATGCCAGCAATAATTAGGTTGTAAATAATAGAAATATGGCTCCAATTGGTTTGAACAACCAGGTCACTTGCCCACTTGGTCCAAGCAAGAACGAGACAGATAAAGAGCAATCATGGCTGCTCACAGTGCTTAGGTGATGCTACTGGGCATCTTTGCTGTTTCTAGGTTTGCCTTTTAAGTATTTTTATTCTCAACAGCAAGATTTTCATCAGGAGGTCTAGGGTTATAACTTCAAAAGCATTCAGGGGAAGGGCATGTTTTATGTCTCTTTGTCCTTGGAGAATGAACAAAACAACCAAAGAATGAATTTTGAGAAATCCCTAAATCCCCAGTGTGTTAAGGTATATCACAATTGTTGAGCTGCATGAATTCATACATTGATCCTAGTTGATCATAATAGTCAGTAGGCTGGCTGGCTGTATGACCTGTGATGCTAAATGCAAAAATTAAAATACAAGGACTCTCTCAAAAACTAAGAAAGGAAGGTTGCTAAAAGCAGTAAAACATAGGGCAGGCAAGAAGGGTCATCTGGTAAAGGTGCCCACTGCATCGGACACATTATGTGACTTTGTTACAGTATCTTTATTCAAAAGTATCCTATTTTCAGAATCAAGATGTGAGTATGTAGCTGGTTATGATGTTCATCTGGACATTATTTAAATTTTATTATGTGGGAATATATTATTTATGATTTATTAAAGCTTGTATGAGGATTCAGAGAGCAAAGTCAGCTATAAGCTACAGAGATCAGGTGGTTCTGGTATACGCCTTTAATCCCAGGACACAGGATTAAGAGGTAAGTGGATTCAAGGCCACACTGAGATACACTAAATTGATACAGTCCCAAGAAGAAACAGCTCACATAAAGATGATCTCAGCTCTTGGGATAACACATCTTTAATCCCGGGACTCATGAGAGGTATTTAGACAGGAACAGGGTCTCAGAGCTGGCATTAGTTTTCCAGCCACACTGAGGATAGGATGGCATTCAGTCTCATGTCTCTAGCCAAACTGAGGATAGTACAGCAGTTTGGGTGAATCTGAGGAGCAGTGCAGTAGGGAGCAGTTTGAGATTCAACCCTTTGATCTGAACTGAGGTAGAGGTAAAAGCTAGTGGCTGGCTGCTTTGCTTTCCTGATTTTCTTCAGCTTGAACTCCAATACCAATCCCTGGGTCTTGTATTTATTATGTTACAGAGTGGTTTGCCATCTATACAGGGTCTAGGTCTCCATATACAATGGTGTAGAATGAAGACCTTCCAGCATATTGAAGACCATTCAGTCTTTTGAAAGGAGGCTTAAATATTCCATGGTTCATGTATTGTTCACTGAAAGACAAAGGGGGCCAGTAAGGGGAGGCCCTGGTCAAGGAGGCCTTGTATTCCTTAAAGTCAAATTTACCTTGTTGTCTCCTCTGCCCAGCATATGTTTTTCTTCTGGCTTCATAAGACTTATAGCTGTCTTCTTTTAGGTTGTTACCTATGCATTACTGTCTTGATACAGCTTTCCTTGGACATACTGTATTTGAAACCACAGATTTTCCCTTGATGGCAGTTCTATATCACTATTTGATTAGTTTTTTCTCAAAAGCATTTACATTGTTGCTACATCCACATGGTATTTATAATTTTAAATCTTCTGCGTATACAGCAGATCAAAGGTCTATATTCTTATTTAGTACTATATCTTGAGCACAATTCCTGGCACACCACAACATACTAATAAAAAAGGTTAGTGGGATTTCATTGTATTGGATATCTTGGCTCATTTAGAAAACAGCTCATAATTGGTTATGGGTCATAGTTTGAAAGTGACTGGTAAACATCCTATTTTTGGCAATGCATTAGAATGAAAATTTCTTATATTTGAAGAGATTAGAAATTTTGTTGGATCTTACAGTGCAGTTAATAATGCACTTTTAGTGCATTATTTTAGTAACTTGAGACTTCTATCCTACTATGTATTCTGCTTGTTTAACATGCCTTCAAGAGAGCAATATAACCGTCAACCTTACTTGCCTTGAATTTTCCATATAATAAGCTTTTATAAATTAACTGCTGTCTGTAATCTTAAGTTACATATTTTTCCATGCTTCTCACCCAGTGTAATGATTTATGTTCTAATAATAATTTTCTGAGAATAGTAAAAACAGAGGTTGAAATAAATCTTTTAAAATGAACATCCACCATACATATGAACACTTCATATGACTTTTGCTTAATGAACAGTGATAATTCTAGTACTGTTTGTTATTGGGATCATTTAGGGTCCATTGGATTCAGTGACTTGGTCCCTTGTAAAAGTCTGTTAAAAGTTTTTATAAACTATCTCCCTTTCCTTTGCCATATGATGTTTTCTGTACTGTTCAATAATTACAGAGCAATGGCCCTTGTTAGGGACAGAAAGACACACAGGGGACGGACATGCATAGATACACTCAGATAGAAACAGACATAGCCACAGACACAGGGACAGCATTTCCAGACAACCTGCCAGAAGGCACAGATTCAGACTCATACAACAGGCAGGAAGATGGGAGGCATAGAGAATGCAAAGTAGAGAATTCACATTTGGGCTCAGTCTAGGCTTAACGACACAAAAGGAGTGCTTTTATTTTCTTCCTTAATGAGATAATGACACATTATCAGTGACTCACAATTTTTGACTTACAGTTCATTATTAATGCTTTTAACCAAACTTATTTATTAATATATTGAAAAACCACTTTCCCGAGCCCTCTCAGTTTTCAACTTTATTAACCTTTCTTTCAAAATTAGAGAATTTCTCTGCCACTGATGGGTAATTTGATGGATCACTCACTCTCAAATACTGCTGGACTGAGCTGGGTATTTCTGGCTCACCATTATAGAGAAACTGGGAATGGCTGAACCATCAGCTGCTGAAAACAATAGCAGACTGAAAGACTGAATTTTTCCACAAAGTTCTTAATCAGATTTATATTTTATAAATTAACTTTTAGCTTATGTTGAATTTACATTTGTTTTCTCCTTTCACTGTCTATTTACATATTTAAGGTGATGTCACTTAAAAAATCAATTGAACTCTGAGAGTTGAGCTTAAAGTAGGGAAATTGCTTTAAAGTAAAATGGAGTAGTGAATGAAAGCACACAAGTAAAACAAGTTAGAAATGCAATCTCTATAATTAAGTTATATGGACTGAGTACTTGCTGTACACCGTATGCCTCCACAAGTGCCACACATTTTACTAACTATAAACCTGAGCAACAATGATTAAATTACTCAATCAAAAGCTACTGAATCTGCATTTCCAAAGACTAAATAAAGATTTCAACCTCAGGTCTGTCTTGACTCAAATGTCATGATCTAAATATTGTGGCTGTGGCCTTAAGAAAGTAAAGTTTTCTAAGAGGAGAAAGAAATGGAATTCAATGATTGATCAGTTCCCCAAGTAGACAGAGGCTTTCTACATTCTCAATTATTTAATGGTTTGTACTTTTCAAAGTGTTTTATGAAGTCCTCTTATCTCTGTCTCTTTCTTTTCTTTATGTGCATATATACTTCACTTTTAATTTTTTATTTTTGTTTATTTTAGAATATTTGTTTAACTCTGATTATTGAAAACACAAATATTAAATTGCTTTCTATGGTATCATTGGAGTAAATGGATGATCAAATGGGTAATTTTCAGGTGTGTTTCTTTTCTTGCCTGTAAATTGGTTGAAATAAAACAGCATTACTTTATTAATCAAATTTTCATGGTAATTCAAAGAGGAGCTAGGCAGTGTTAAAATGAAGAATCATCTTTGATATGCAAATATTTTGTTCCTTAGCAAAGTTAATCACATACATATGGTTTTAGGAGAATATTTAAATTACTTAAGGCAGTAGTTATCCAGGACCTTAAAAGCCTTTGCATACTTGGTTTGAAAAACATATCAAGAGGCAACTGTACACACCCTCTGTGAGGATCATCTTTGAGCATTTTATTTCCCAAATTTAAAAACCAACTCACATATATTTTGCCTTGGGCACAGTCATTGTTAATTAGTGGCCAAATGGGATATGAACCCATATCATCTAGACCATTTCTCCAAACCACACAGAGATAATATACCCCCCAAATATTTGATAAATGAATTATTGAATCTTTAGTAGTTTGAGTGACAATGTTCCTGAGGGCACCATGTTGGGGGATGCTATGGAACCTTTAAGATGGGGAGTATTGTGGGATTTGGGTATACCAATGGGGGTGGGCTTGAGAATATATAGCCTTGTTTACTTATACCTCACTCTCTCTGCTTCATAAAAAATGTCATCTTTTAGCTTTCTGTTCCACTGTCTATTGGCATGTCTTTCCTTCCATTTTGAACACTCCCTCTGTAACCATAGGCCCAAACAAAAACCTTTCGTATGCCACTTTTGGTCATAGTTTTTATCACAACAACAAGAAGCAACTAATACAACATCTAATTCTAATTTTTGATATGGTAGTCCTCTATTATTTCCATTATATATAATCTAGTTTGTAAGGTAGCAACCCTGTTTTGGGAGAAGATGGGGGATTTAGTTTTCTGCTTCTGCTGTGGCTGTGTCCACTACTACTGTTATAAATGGCTGTTTATTGGCAATCCAGTGTGTGTCAGGAACTATAATGAATAACGTTTATACTTATTAATTGGGTCAGTCAGAAAACTGATATCACTTTATGTATCTTGAGAGGAAATATATTCAATACAGTGGATTAGGTATTTATAACACAGTTTAATTGGCTTAGCAAATTTTCATGTTAGAACTGAGCTCTACGGGATCAGTAAATAGCTGTTTCTGCCAGTGATAAAATATATATCCTATTTACTTAATATATATGTAATTTAATATGATATATACATGATTTATTTAATATATATTTAATTTAGTATGTATTAGACATTTATGTGTGAATATTTATTTAACCTTATACAAAGAAACTATATGCAGAACCAAAGAAAATAATCAGGTGATTCAAAGAGAAATACCCAAAGACCATTGCAAAACTCACTCTCTGTAAAGGGTCGCATAATTGCGAACTACTACCACAGAAATGTGATGCCTAGTCTCTTCTGTCTTCTAGTCTCACATGCATTGGTACAACCTAATTTGCATCTGTATCCTGTATCTGGCAAAGGTTCATGGGAAATATAGTTCTCAAGTTCCTAGTCTCTACTGTAAAGGAGTAAGCTTAGACAAGGGAGGAACAGCTGTGGACTCTCAACAGTCATCAAATTGTAGAATACTTACTGTGCCCGTTAGTTTTACTCTAAATGGGGAAGAAAAACATAAGTCCTGGAATTTTCTTTTCTTTTTTTATTTTTTAAATAAATTATTTTTTTCTTATTTTACATATCAATCCCAGTTTCCTCTCCCTCCCTTTCTCCTTCCCTCCTTCCCATCCCATTACTCCCCCCACTCCACAGGGAGGGTGATGCCTTCCAGGAGGAATCAACAAAATCTGTCATTTGGAGTAGGGACTAGGTGACTAGGCATTCCCTCCTGCCTCTAGGTTAGGGGAGTATTCCTCCATGGGGAAAGTGTTCCCAAAGTCCTTTCATGCATGTACCAGGGATACATCCTGGTTCCACTGTCAGAGGTCCCTTAGACTGCCCAAGCCTTCTAACTGAGACCCATGTTCAGGGGGTCTGAGTTGGTCCAATGATGGTTTCCCAGCTATCAGTCTGGGGGGTCCATGAGCTCCCACTTTTTCAGGTCAGCTGTCTCTGTGGGTTTCTGTAGCCTGGTCTTGCCCCCATTTTCTTATCACTCCTCCCTCTCTGCATCTGGATTCCAGTTTGGCTCAGTGTTTAGCTGTGGGTGTCTGCTTCTGTTTCTATTGCACACACGCACGCACGCACGCACGCACGCACAGAGAGAGAGAGAGAGAGAGAGAGAGAGAGAGAGAGAGAGAGAGAGAGAGAGAGAGAGAGAGAGAGAGACAGCATAAAAGAGGGAGTCATTGCAAGTTTGAAGAAAAAACTGACTCTAGAGAAATGTCCAGAGACCTACAAGGATGACCCCAACTAACAATCTAAGCAACAGTGGAAAGGCTACCTTAAATACCCTTCCCTGATAATGAGATTGTTGATTAACTTATCTACCATCATAGAGCCCTTGTCTAGAGGCCTGGAATTTTCAAGGAGACTGTGAGCATAGCCAAGGTGCATAGAACAGGCATGCTGACAGGTGTTAGGAAAAGCAGAGCAGCCCCTAGAGGACACAAAGTGAAAGCTGTTATTTTGATCTCTCCAAAGGAAGACAGGCAGACTGCTTAAGCAGGGAACTGGAGATTTTACTGAACTTCCATACTTTTCTGACTTGCCACTGAATCCGAGAAATGACAAGGCTGTGAGGTGGGCACTGTCTCAGAGGACACACCAGACAGGTGGGAGAAGCAGATCTAAAGTAGACGGTTTCACCACAAAGCCATGTCCCTTGGTGCTCTGGGCACTTCACACAGTGTTGTTTTTTGATTGGCATTCACTTTTCTGTATCCTGCATGTGAAAAAGACATATAATTAATTTTTTTCTCTTAGGAGGGAAAGGGATAAAGGCTCTATTCTGATTTAGTTAGCTGGTTCACGCTAGAGGCAAGTAGCTTCTTTAACTCTGTAAAGAAATAGTTCCTAAAATAAAATGATTTGACTTTTAGGGTCTGTGCTCATTAGATTATTTTGTCACTTTAACACAAGCCAGGGTCATCTGGGAAGTGGGAACCTCGACTGAGAAAAATGCCTCCATCCGGTTGGTTTTGTAGGGGAGTTTTCTTGACTGATTGATGTGAGAGGGCCCAGCACACTAAGGGTGGTTGCATCCCTGGGTAGGTCCTGGGTTGTATAAATACACAAGCTCAGTGAGCCAAGGTAAGGAAGCCAATAACAGCATTCCTTCATGGTATTTGTTTACATTCCTGCTCCTACTTCCATCACTGATGGGGCTGCTAGCTCAAAGTAAAATAAACCCCTTCCTCCCCAAGTTTCTTTTGGTCATGCTGTTTATTACAGGGACCAAAATGTAACTGGGGCAGGGTAAATGGAACCAAGAAAACACAGGGGCACAGTACAGGTTTTGTACTTTGGATAGCATGGCAGCCACCACCCTGAAGAGAGGAGGGATGGATGACTTTCAGAAAAGGGAGGTAAACACTGAGTGAGCAGGCTGGCCCAATTAACCCTTGTTTTCTGGAAAAGTGTCCAGCCTCTGGGCGTGCCACTCAAACACAGAATTCACGTTGTGTCAGTGTAAAGATTTCTTTAGCTCTGAAAGTCAGATTTTTCTGGTTTGTGATGCATTACAGTGCGGTAAAGATTCCTCTGGCTTGCTGTCGACTGTTGACATTTCCACCCTTTCTCTCTGTTACTCAGGTTTTGAAAGTTGAATACGTGTTTGAAATTCATGGTCAAATGATGAAGATTTGAAGTATTTTATGTAAGTGCAGATTATTTTTTTCTTTCTCGTTTCAGTTAGGCATTACAGTTAGACATTTTGTTCCTTCATTTTTAACATTTCTGTATTTGTTGCTTGTATTTTTAGTTCCAGAAGAAAATTCCCAAGTTATTTAAAGGAAGAATATTTTTTTCTATTACAGATAATTGTTAAATTTACAAGTTTATAGAATGTGTATAATCTTAGATTGAAGAAACCTAATTAGAATCTATATTGGCACAATAGCTGGCTCAACTCAGTGTCTGATTATTCTGAAGTTCCAAGCTGTACTTGTATTTAAATTGAACTGCCTTTGTGGTTTCTCTTCATTTCAGTTTTAAAATTAATAGGCTAGAAATAGCTAACCTTTTTAAAACCAACTCCCATTGAAGTGGTTGATTTATGGTAGTTTCTTCTCATCTAGATTGAATTAATACAGGAGGAGATATGGATCACATTTTTATCTGATTACTTTTAATTGGTTTCAGTTGATTAAGCAAACATTACTTTAATGAGGTTTCTGAGTTTATTATGGTATGAGGTAAAGTGATGCAGTTTCAGTATTAACTTGTCACCTAGGGCCATTGATGCTTTATACTGGAACATCTTTGTTTATTTCAGGGATAAAATAATTTTCCTCCCCTGTGCTCATTCTTGGGCAGGAGGTATATGGGGTATGGTATAAAAGGTTGCTTTTGACTTCCTATGTGTACAGTGAGAAAACTTTTGTGATAGACAGGCATTAATGATGGTTTGGAGCAGGTTTAAAGAATGAGAGTAACATTTCTGGGGAGGACAGAGAAAATCATGTGGACCAGCTATTTGTCATTACAGGTATATACAAGAAAATGCATGGCCCTGGGGTTAAAGGGAACTGGGCTCAGAGTGAACTCAGTCACCAGCTATACATATTTCATCGAGCAAAACACCCAATCTCTCTGGTCTCAGTTCCCTCACAATGAAGAGTTGACCCTGGTGATTTTGGCCAAGTCTGAGATTCTATGATGCTATTTTGTTCAATTGCTGTGAAAATTGATCACAATCCATTTTGCCATTGGTAGTCCATGTCAGGGCCATAGTTTTGAAAGTTTTGGTATGAAAAAAATATAAAGGAGCCTTTTTGAAATTGAGAGAAAGAGAGAGAGATGTTCTGTAAGATAGTTTTATTCTTTAATAACAATGCTCTCTCCACATTAGGAAGGTCAGATTGGTTCATCCTGTCACTCTATTTCTTTTGAAAAGTTCTGCTTCTGAGGATTTGCTGAAATGTACTTATGTCCTTCTTACACACCTGGGCGATGCACCTGTATCTCTCATGTATAGGTTTCTGGGGTGCTTCAATTAATATTCAGAGGCATTTACAAAGGGGTTTCATTTTGCTTTGTTAAAATGCTCATACTTGTAAAAGTGTTTGGTTTTCCTTTCCATATTTTTTAATTTCTTTTTGCTGTTTGTGGTTGTTACTGATTTTGAATAAAATCATAGCCACCACAGAGTTTCCTAATACTCCTGCTTTCTTTCCTTTTTACTGCTTTGCATTCATAGGATACATCATGTACACACACATAGTGTACATGTAGTGTGATGAACACACAAACACTGACACACTAATTTTAACTAAAATCTGGGTTTCACTAGGATCTCCTTGGGTTTTGGCTCAAGCTCTTACAATGTTGAAGGATCCCTACCTAGACTCCTCTTGACTCTGACAGTTTCTCAGAATTATCTTAGTTTTGATGTCTTTGATGGTTTTACGAACATTTATTTTTCTAGCTCATTCTTTTGTTGTAATTATATATTGTAGATATGTAACAATTAGGCTGGTATTATGACATTTGAGAGAAGGACTGTGAAAAGCAAAGTACCATGTCACTATCACATGGAGAGTGCATACTGTTAACATGTTATCACATTAAACTAACCTTGAGAGACTGAGTAGTGTTTGTTGGGGCTTTTAACTGAAAGTAGATCTCCTTTTTCCACTTCATGTTTGATCTTTTCATGAAGTAATATGTGAGGAATGATTTAGGAACAAAATTTTGTTTGGATTCAATTTTTTGGGAATGGAACACCTTCATGAATTATTTGTCTTTCTTCTGCTCATCTATTTATTGCAAATAATAAAGATTGTGAATAGATAATAAAAAGTAATTACACACTTATGAGTACTCATTTTATACTTTGAGTTATAATCTGATGGAACATTACTAAGGCTTAGATCTTCTCTGCTTTTGAAATTTTTGAACTTGCTCCTCTGTTCTCCTTTGGCTATGTGCTTATCAGACTGGGTTTCACCTTATATTCTCTAAAAGAAATAGAACAAGACTCTAGATTTATCACACACACACACACACACATACATACATACATACACACATACATACATACATATATATCATATAATCTTCTGTTCTGGAATCAGACATTGAACAAACATTCCCTTTTTTTGTTAGAGATAATATTAGAAACCAAATCTTGAGTTTTAAGTGTGACCATCATTACTTGGAGTTTTGTTTCTTTAATATGTCTCCAGCTGATGAACAAAGTGTGTGTGTGTGTGTGTGTGTATTTCTCTCTATATATGATTTTTATAGATATTTATAGATATAATCTTCGTCTGTATTGTACCAAGTCAAATGGAAGTTCATGGTGATGCTTCTAACTATACCCATTACCACCGCTTATCTGGCACTCTAGTAGAGAGGAATTCATCACCTCAACTCACCAATTGTTTGATTCATTGTTCAATTCCAATATATTGTATATAAGTTCTTAAGAATAGCTCACCTAAATGTCCATGGATAGTCCCTGTGTAACATTCTGATTATACTTTATTTTAAAGTCTTCACTTGTTTCCAAAGTCACTTAAGTAAGTTCATCCTCCAGCTCACCAAACATACCTGTAAGTAGCTGTTTCTGACGTTTAAAATATAGTCAGATTTATATGTCATAATCTGGACCATATTTGAATGTTTTTACTTTAAAGTTAATATATATTATTTCTTTAATTATATTTTAAATCTTCTAGTTTCTTTTCAGTCCTTTCACATTCTTTATCTGCTCATCTATGCTTGAGACAAAATTACAGTAGAATCCCATAGTAATACTCTGATGTTTTACATTTTGGACATATGAGTGATTTTGTCACTTTTACCAAATTCATTATGATTGGATGTTTATATTTCTGATTCCACAGTATATTGTGGACTTTCCTTGTCCAGAAATTAAATTGTTTTCTTTCCAGTTCTTAGTCCAGTGATTATTCATTAAGTGCTCATTAAATATGTGGGTTGATGATTCTCTGAGTAGCTCCTTATCCTGTATCATGCTGACGTATTTGGGCTAAGGTGCTTTTTAGATGAGTAGAATTAGCAATTGATCTAATGCATCTGTGATGTCCATGACTTTTGTTTAAATGCTCACAAGTGAACCTTGGCTATACTGTTTAAAAGTGGCATCACTCTGAAAGAGTACGAATGTCTTTATCCTTCAGCCTCCTTTTTATGAAATACGATTAATAATAAAATGAAGGTCATAGTGTTAGCATGGCTTGAATGAGAACATACTTGTGAAAGTACTTGGCATAAGGCCCATCACATGCTGCTTTAAAGATTTCCATTATTGTGATTATTGAATTATTTTTATAGAAATTTATTCCTAGTAGCAACATCTGAAATACTTTTTCTCTTTTCCCATTCTGTTCAATATAATGTTTTTGTTCTCAGTGACCTTTCCTTGCTACTGTGGATTTGATTATTTTTCTCATCTTATTTATGTGTGTATCTCCTTTCCCCTTGCAGTGACCAGAATGCTTGTTTCTCAGAACACGTTCCCTCACTTGGCTCCTGGCTTGAGAAGTAATTATTTTGGCATTAGCTTCCATTGCCCTGAATTTGCCATCTGTTGCCAACATCACTGAACTGATCTCATTTTCTGAAGTTTAGCAGTATTTTTACTGGCTCCACTTCTAACTTAATTTCTATCTTTCAAATGGATAACATGTCTTATTTCTGATATTATATGTGTATACATGTATATACATATATATGCGTATAAAATTGGTTTTGAGGATTTCATACCTGAGCACTGTACCTATATCAGTCCACTCCTTTCCCCTTTCCAATTCCTATTTCTCTACTCTCTTTTCCTATTGTTATGCATATATGCTTATGTATGTGTATTATACTTATATGCATACATGTATACAGAAGCTACTGAATCCATGTGTATAGGATTTACCAATTGGAACTGGACAACCTTTGTGGGAGTTCATACATTAAAGAAGTTGATTCTCCATTGACCCTCTGTAGCCCTTCATCTGGGGAGTGGGACCATGAGGAGTTTCCCTTGTCTGCATTGGCAAGTCAACTGGCAATATCTTTATGCTAGTCTTCTCAGACAACATTATTGTTGAGATTTCATAGCTGTATTTTCTGGTCAAGTCTAGTAAACACTATCTAGAGGGAAGAATCACACGCTTTTGACTCTAACAATCTCATTTTTCATAGAACATCTATAATTCATAATTTGGAGAGGTGCATATTTTACTTTATTAAATCCTGTAAAATATAAGAGGAACTAGTAACTTGAAAAGAATAGCTGATAGCATGGATGTTGGTTCATGTGTGCATTTATTAACTAAGGAGTATGTAAAAATTGACCCACATTGACATCTAAACCACAGATGTCCAAATGAAGAGAATTCTATGCCTTATAATATGTCTGCCCTTAGACTGCCCTATTTTGGTTTCCAGACCAATTTTACATGGGGCTTTTAAAATGCCGTTTTCTGGGACTGCTCAACAGGCTGATTTTGCATCCCTAAAGCCCCGGCTTTCCATGCTTCCTGAAGGCTGCTGTCAGCCTGCCACATCCTTTTTTTCCTTGCATGTTCTCATTTATCTCTCATGAGAATCTATGCTAACACCTGCTGTAAATTGTAGCAGAGTGCCTCTTAGTCTCTGAACCACCTTTATCTGCCATGAAAACATATTCTTGAAGGGACTGCAGGCAGGAGAGCAGTTACAACGCATGATGCACTTACAGTCCTTGTTTTTTTTTTCTTTCAGAGAAGCCTAAAAGCTGCTTATTTCATGGAAGGATAGTGCTGACTGGGAGATGCTTTCTTGATCTGAGGAATTGCTGCACTAGTCAGGTCTTCTTGAAGATGTATTTCATTTGCATTTTAATTGTTGAACTGAAAAAGTACAAGCATGAACTCTTGAGAATACTAACTCCAACACTTCCAATTATCTGCTTTGGTTTTACTTGCATTCTGTATACTGTGTCACTTAGGAATATAGCCAAGTTATTTAAATATGCATTTCTTATTATAAATTAGAATTTGACTATCAATTTGATAAAAGCTGTATCTATCCTTTCTGACAACAAATAAATGATAAAAAGATTGACATTACATAATATTGATGAAAGTGTGGGAAAGTAGTTGTAATTGTTCTCACATGTTGCAAAAAGTGTTAATTGCTTTAGAGCCTTGGAAAACTCATCATCATGTGGCAAACCTTGAAAATCTTTTATTCATTGTTTCAGACAATTTATGATGATAATCCATCAAGCACTTACTGTGTCTAGGACATTGTGGTAACTCCTTGGAATGTGGCCACTGAAAAACTATCATTATTATCATAGGTCATATTCTTTTTAGAATGAGGGTAGAAACAGAATTCAAGCAAATAAACAAATGAATACCAAGTATACCTGATAGTGATTAATGTTTCTTGGGGAAGGTAGTTGTTTTATGTGTGTGATCAGTCAAGTCCTTACTATTGAGGTAATCAGGAAGAGACTGGAAGGAATGAAGGGAGAAGGCTTACCCACCTCTGAACAGGAGAGTGCTAATGAGAGTGGCACAAGGAAAGCCAAAGAATTCTAAAGCAGAGGTTTGCCTGCAGGGACTCAGGGAGCAGAAGTGGGGGCAGTAATAGGAGATGGGAGGAGGTGGAGATGCCACTAAGTAGGAAGATAACAAGACTTTCTTTTTTTACTAAATGACTCTAGGGACTGTTAATAGCTTATGACATAATCAAACTCACACTTTATATATACTGTAGAAGGATAAGCTAGCATAGGTGAATTGGCTAGGAGATATTACCTGCAGAACAGCGCTGTTAATGTGTGTAAATTACAGGGGTACCCAAGACTAGATGTGTAAAGATATGCTGGTTGTGTTACCTTTTTGATATGATACGTGTGTCTTTTCAAGGGGCTCTGGCTAGATACTAAATATCACACCCATCAGCGGAATAGTGTTAATCTAGTTAAAGCAGGGATTGGAAAAGGTCTTATCTAATAGATCTGATTTCAAAGAACATAGTTTTCCTTCTTCATTACATAATTTCCAGTTAATGTTTTCAGCCTTATTTATTTATTTTGCTGTCTTTTTAGCTGATAAGAGGATTCTGGATCTCTGAAGGTGAGAAACTGGCTTATTCTCATATCCAGACAGTTTACAACCTGGTCTAATTACTACCATACAAAAGCTACTTAATACTGATTATTGAAATAATTGAGTGAGTGCTATGATTAAATTTCCTAGAAATATGTTTTTTTTAAAATCATTAAGATGAAAATTAGGTAATGCATTTAAATTTTTAATACTTTGTAATAGAAAGTTTCCCTCATGTGTAAGGTTAAAGAGAAGCACCAACAATGAATGTATAGTGCCATTTATGGAAATCTGTGACTTGCTATTTGGAGACCGTTGCCAGGCTTTGGTAGCCCAGGCTAGCTCCCAACCCTAGGTGCACTGCTTTGACTCACAAGTGCTGTGACATCCTGATGTGCCTCTAAGTTTCACTGGAGTTTTTGTTTTTTTCTTGAAGAGCAAGATGTTCTTCTCAGAATGTTCCTTTTCTGCTAGAGAAATCTGATTTCTGAATTTAATTCTGGTTCAGGATATTGAATCAATTTAACATTCTTATCCTTTATATTTAAAAATGAATCTTTGATTAAAACTGGTCTGACTTCATAATTTATTTATAAACAAATAACTCATAATTATTCATACCTCTTACTTATTTGTTATTTGGGGATTTAAAAATTACGTGTGTGTGTGTGTGTGTGTGTGTGTGTGTGTGTGACAGAGTCAACATTTAGTGTTGATCCTCAGGTGTCTTTTGGGACAGTCTTTCTCACTGGGAACTGGTGCTCACCTAATGGGCTAGGCTCACTGGCCAGCAAGCTCCAGATGTCTGTCTGTCTCTATCTCTCCAGAGATAGGATCATAATCACATACTACCATGCCCTATTTAAATAAAAATTTTAAGGCTTTTCTTCCTCACCTTCCTCATTCTTCCTTTTGACAGTTCTTATAAGTAACATAACCCCGATGTTGCTTCCCACTGACTCATGTAGTGATGTACCTATACACCATCTTAAACCATCTCCCATGCACTCATTTTTTTACTCACAGGTTCATGCATTTAGTCCTTAGGTTTATTCAACAAATCTTGCTGCCTTCCTGTCATGTGTGAGGTGCCCCATAGAAGGTGTTGAGACACATGGTGAAATAAACCAACAGATAAAGCCTTTAATCACATGTGTATGAATATTTAGTTCTAAACTGTATAGCAAAACAAAATTAAATAAAGCCAGAGCATGGAACACCATGAACATGTGTTCCCAATGTTGTATTTACCCAGATGGACATTTACCCAGAGGTGAGAAAATGAGTAAAGATTTATTTAGCTAGTTACTTATCATAATTTTGTTTTAAGCAAGATCTCTGTGTCCCCAGGCTATCCTCCAACTCATGATCATCCTGTCTCAGCCACTTATGTGCTTGTGGGATTGAAACCATACACCACTACACTTGAGTGTATTTATTTCTCTAATTGTGTGAGTGGGAATATGGAAGAGTCAGAGTCTACTTCAAAATAAATGGGAGATCTATTAGAGAGTTGAAGACTGAGCATTAACTCATGATGAGTATGTGATGGAATGGAATATTGGGAGGTGAGATCCTTCTGACCCAGCCTCTCTAGTTCAGGGTCGATTAAAGGCATGTGCCGCCACATCTGGTTGTATCTGTTTTTCTGAGTGGATGAGTAAGTGGCATAGATGTTCATAATTTATGATTAATATTACTTATTATTTAGAGTACACTCAATTGCTAGTATTATAACAGTACTGCAAAAAATCTAGCGCAGGCATTACTCTATTAATATTGTTTGATGACTTCTGTTTTGCAAGTGGTAAATTAAAATTTCTAGACCAAAGGCTTTTCATGTTCTACTTCTGACCAGTATTGTTAGACCTCATTCAGGAATCATTGTGGTCCACCCTCCCCCAATTTGTAGTAAATATCATTAATGACATGTTTTTTTCTTAACTAATACTTGAAGTCTTTGAATGAAGACTGGAATGTGCTTTTGAAAGGTACTTCCTTTATCACTTTGTGTTGTGGTGGCCACAAGGCAGACTGCTCAGCTCTGATGCACTAGCTTAGCCATGATGTGGCCTTACCAGAGCTCCAAGAACAGCAGAGCAACATGAAAATGCACTAAAGCGAAGGACCAAAATAAACCTTCCTTCCTTTAAGCTGTGTCTCTGGAGTGTTGCCCAGACTGAAACTACCACAGTAGTAACAAAGTTTCTGTAGTGAATCATACAATAAAGCTATCACCTAGCAGAGTTACTTGTCTGTCATGAGAACAGCTAAGATATACTCAACACAATTCCAAAATGTAATTTACTTCAGTTCTCGTGGTCCAATTTAATCACTATCCTTGATCATCCCACATGTCTACCACTTTGTCTTCTTTGCTGTGTCTTCTGTTTCCTTTTGACTGCCTTCACATTGTTGGAATATTTAAATGACTGTTAATCACATCCAAGAATATATGCTTAAATTCATTTTCACTATCATACTTGAATCTCTACAAAATCTATTTTGGCTCTTTTTAAATGCACCTATGATGGGAGATGTTATTCTGTATATATGTTTCTCATACTGGTTAATAAAGCACTGTGGCCAATAGAAAACTAGATAGGTGGGGCTAGGAGACTAGGAGGAGGAAAGAGGAAGTAGAAGGAGGAGTTAAGATGTAGACCAGGGAGTAAGGAAGACACTGGCCGTGGCTCCTCATGAGATGACCACGTGGAAATACTTAGATAAGTAGAAATGGGTTAATAATTAAGACAGAGCTGGCTCATAAACAATAATGGTAATTGGCCAACAATATTGTATCAAATACAGGGTCTCTGCGTGTTATTTGGGGCTCACGTGGCAGCGGGACCGTGGCGGCAGGACCGGCAGCTGCCAGCAGGTAGGAAAAACCTGCCGTAACACACCTATGTATTTTATCTCTCTATATATCTTTCCTTTTGTCCCTTTCCATACTTCCCTTGATATATGTGGGCTTGCCATACATATTTACATTAAAACCTCAAAAGTCTTTTTCTGCTATCTGTATTACATCTTCACTTAATTGGTTATTGACCCTTAACTAATTTTTCCCTATACAATGCATATTTGATAAGATACTACACAGTGTGAATGTTGTGTTTAGTGGACCAGGCAGATTGTGCCAGTGTTTGTTTGTTTGTTTTAGAAAGCTACTGTGCTCTGAAGATGACTATCTGATAATCTCCTTGGTAATTCCAAAACTTGTTCAGAATCTTTGCCCAGTGTTCTTGCTTTGAAAATGTTCTTACTCTAGATTTATGTGCTAGTTTAAATAGGTATGGTCCCATAGATATGTGTGTTTGCATGCTTGGCCCATTGACAGTGGCACTGTTAGAATGTGTGGCCTTATTAGAGTAGGTGGCCTTATTGGAGGAATTGTGCCACTGTTGGGGACTGGCTTTGACATCTCATATATGCTAAAGCTATGCCCAGCATAACATTTTTTCTTTTGCTGTCAAAGGATCAAGAGGTAGAATTCTCAGGCAATCACAATTAAATGTTTTCCTTTATAAGAGTTGCTGTGGTCATGGTATCTCTTCACAATAATAGAAACCCAAAGTAAGACAAGGTATAAGCACTTTCTTAGAGTATCTGTCCAGCTCGCTGTCTTAGGGTACCTCTCCATTTACTGTTTTAGAGTAGCTGTTCAGTATACTGATATAGGGTACCTGTTGTTTTAGGGTACTTGTCTAGTCACTGTGCCTGGCCATTAGCACTCTGTGAATAGTACCTGACTCTTGGTTCTCTTAGTGAATGCTATTGATGTTCAGCAAGAAACTTGTTATAGACAAGTAAACACTTGACAATTCTCAGTATCATTCATTGTTTTATTAAATCAGTTTCCGTGTCTTTGGAATTTCAACCTATGCATGCATGGCTTACATATTCCTGAGAAGAGACCTGTGCAAGATTCAGGGGGTGCTTTTCTTTTTATAGATCCTCCTTTCCAGTTATTTCCTCTCTAAACCACAGTATCTTAACCACTTCCATCGCCTATTTCTGTCTTCTCAAACAAGTGAGACTACTGCTCTGAGCTTAAAACCTCTCTTTCTGTACTGGGAGCTGGAAAGCCGCTCTGGGCAGATCATTTATCTTCCCCCTTCAAGGTTCACTAAGCTTTATTGCCTTTTGTTCACTGTCTGTGAGAATCATCTCCAGTTTTTATCGGGTTTGGTAGATTTATTATGACAGATGAGTGAGTTTGCAGCAATAATATCTTCTCTAATGAAGGCAAATTCATGTATTTTGAATATCTTCAAAGTATTGTGTTGCACAGACTTATAGAATTTTGTGGGTGGCTTTTAAGGCAGACTCACTTGCTAGTATTATAATACTGCTGCAAAAACCTTATGTAGGCACTGTTACATGAAAACCTTGACTAGCTGAGTGTTCCTGGAAATAGGACCATGTTACAAACCTGGTACATGAGCCAGTTTGTTTGAGTCCATTCTCTATGGGAGGATGCTATGCTCAGCCTTTAATGCACAAAGAGAGGAGCTTGGCCCTACCATAACCTATTGTGTCAGACTATGTTGACTCTTCATGGGAGCCCTTACCAGTGAGGAGGAGTTAACTGCATGTGGGCTAGGAGGGGAGGGGAGGCAAGGGAGGGAGAACTGTGGTTGGAATGCAAAATAAAATTTAAAAGAATAAATTATAAAAATGTTATTTGATGATTGTTCTCTTTTAAATGGCGAAATTAAAATCTTTAGATAAAAGGTGATTTGAAAGATATTGCTAAACTTGCTTCAGGAAATATTGTGACCCACCATCTTGTGATTTGTAGTGAATATCACCAATTGCATACTTTTTCTTAATTCTTAAGTTTTAAAGCTTAAATTCTTATGAGTAACCGTAGACTTTTCTTGGCTTTTAAATGAGAAAAAAACTGCACTTTCTTTTTTTAAATTAACTTTTATTTAAATTAAAAGCAAGCTTATTTTACCAACCCCAGTTCTTTCTCCCTCTTGTCCTCCCATTCTTACCACCAACCCCCAACCCCCCCAAACTCCTCAGGGAGGGTGAGGCTTCCCATGGGGGATCATCAAAATCTGTCTCATTATTTGGGGCAGGACCTAGACCCTTCCCTGTGTATCTAGGCTGAGAGACTATGCCTCCATAGGGAATGTGTTCCCAATGCCCTCTCATGCACTAGGGATAAACACTGGTTCCACTGGCAGAGGCTCCATAGACTGCCCAGGCCTCCTAACTCACACCCACATTCAGGGGTCCTAGTTTGGTTTTATGCCGGTTCCCCAGCTGTCATACTGGGGTCCATGAGCTCCCACTTGCTCAGGTCAGCTGTTTTTGTGGGTTTCCCCAGCATGGTCTTGACCCCTTTGCTCATCACTCCTTTTCTACAACTGGATTACAGGAGTTCTGCTCATTGTTTAACTGTGGATCTCTACTTCTGCTTCCATCAGCTACTGAATGAAGGCTCTAGGATGGCATTTAAGGTAGTCATCAATATCATTATAGGGGAAGGACATTTAAGGTAGCCTCTCCACAGTTGTTTAGATTCATAGTTTGGGTCGTCCTTGTGGATTCATGGAGATTTCATTAGTGCCAGATTTTCTTGTTAAGTCCATAATGGCTCCCTCTATTAAGGCATCTCTTTCTTTGCTCTCTTTCTCTGTTCTTTCCCCAACTCAACCTTCCTGATACCTCATGTTCTTCTCCCCTCCCCTCCTCTCCTCCTCTTTCTCCTACCCCCCTCTCCACTCTCACTATGTTTCCAATTTACACAGAAGATCTTGTCCCTTTCCCCTTCTCTGGGGGTCCATGTATGTCTCTCTTAGGGCCCTCCTTGTTTCCTAGCTTCTCTGGGGTTGTGGACTATAGGCTGGTTATCCTTTGCTCTATGTCTAATATCCATTCCTGAGTGAGTATATACCACGTTTGTCTTTCTGTGTCTGAGTTAACTCACTCAGGATGGGTTCTTCTAGTTCCATCTATTTGCCTGTGAATTTTAAGATGTCATTGTTTTTTCCTGATGAGTAGTACTGCATTGTGTAAATGAATGGATTGGTACAGGAGACCACGTCCTGAACATAACACCAGTAGCACAAACACTGAGCATGACAATTAATAAATGGGACCTCCTGAAACTGAGAAGGTTCTGTAAGGAAAAGGACACAGTCAACAAGACAAGCAGCCCACAGAATGGAAGAAGGTATTCAACAACCCCACATCTGATAGTGGGCTGATCTTTGAAATACACAAAGAACTCACAAGGGTAGTCACCAAAGCACCAAATAATCCAATTAAAAAATGAGGTATAGATGTAAATAGAGAATTCTCAATAGACGAATCTCAAATGGTCAAAAGTCACTTAAGAAATTGCTCAACATCCTTAATCATCAAGGAAATGCAAAACAACTCTGAGATACCTTGTTATACCTGTCAGAATGGCTAAAATTAAAAAATACCAACCACAGTTTATGCTGGAGAGGATATGGAGAAAGAAGAATACTCCTCCATTGCTGGTGGGAATGCAAGCTTGTATAGCCACTTTGGAAATCAGTATGGCAGTTTATCAGGAAAATGGGAATCAGTCTACCTAAGACCTAGCAATTCCACTCTTAGGTAGATACCCAAAAGATGCACATTCATACCACAAGGACATCTGTTCAGCTATGTTCATAGCAGCATTATTTGTGATAGCCAGAACCTGGAAGAAACCTAGATGCCCTTCAATTGAAGAATGGATAAAAAAGATGTACTCACTTTTGAGGGCTTGATTTTAGTGTGTTATTGCTCAAATTTCTGTTTTTCTTTTATTTACCAATAAAATATAGTTTTAGACTTTGGCATTATGGTTGGAATGAGCCTCTTTGTGTTCATAGTTATATAAGAGAAGTTTTTCTCATAATATTTTAATCTTCATACTCTTAACCTGAATGCTGAATGGAAATGACTGGACATCATTGGAGTGTATATCCTAATATCAACAATGTACATATTTAGCACATAGATAAATGTCTGAAAATATCCCGATCTTTGGGGATTGTTTAAAACTGAGATATTCACTATGTGGTGCAATCTGAGAAACCTTCATATGAGGAGACTTTTATTCAATTGATTTTCTCTTGCATTATAACCTAAAAATCATTTAATATACCTTTTAATAAATATTAATTATTATCCACATTTATGGATCAGTATCCAAGGACATTTAATGCTATTACTTTAAGTAATATTATGTTATCAAATATGCCTATCAAGTTGAAATGCAAAAAAATTTCTATTATTTATCTAGTAATGAAGCTCTTATAAAAATTTAGGTTTTTTTTGACTCAAATTTGAAGCAAGCTTTATTAAATACTAGCCAGGACAATGAACATTGACCAGATCCATACCCAGGAATCCCAGAGTATGACTTTGAATTACATTAGACGGGGTCTTATATAAAGGCAAGATCCACAAGGCTACATACTTCCTACTTTTGTCCAATCAGGGGCAAGCATACATCTTGACATACTTACTGACCATGTGTGATCAATCACATCCTGTTCAGTTGGGGCAATCAAGCGTTTTTTTGTGAATTTTCTTTTTTCTAATGATAATATTTTTTGTATTTAAATGTGAAACATGCTTGTTTTACATATCAATCCCAGTTCCCTCACCCTCCTCTGCTTTCCTGTCACCCTCCCAACAGATGGAAACTTAACAAAGAAACAAAGGAACTAACAGAAGTTATCCAATTGGGTTTAACAGGCATTTATAAAACATTTCATCCAAACAAAAAAGAATACATCTTCTTCTCAGTACCACATGGACCCTTCTCTAAAATTTAGTTTTAAATTATTTAGTTTATGAAAGATTCTGGTTATTGAGGTATGTACACCTGATATAAGATTAACTTAATTTTTGTTTCTGTTCTGATTTGGAGATACTGATTTGGAGTATATGAGATACTCCTTTTAGAAAATAAACCATGTTTTGGCTTATGTAGAAGCAGTGTGCATTAATCTAAGAATTTGGATATAGTCAGTTAAATGTTAGACTATAGATGAGTAATAGAGCTTTGGTTCTTATTAATTGATCTTCAAACTTTAAAATGTTTTTACAATTATATTTATTAATGTGTGTGTATATATGAAAGCCATAGAACAACTTGTGGTAGTCAATTCTCTCTTTGCACTATGTACATCTTGGGGATCAAACTTGGCCTGTTAGGCTTGGCAGCTGGTGCTTTTACCCACTGAGCCATTTCTCTGGCATCCTTTGGTCTGTGTCTACTGATACAGTGTCTGTTGACAACTTG
Organism: Cricetiscus sungorus; assembly: GCA_030556225.1. Taxonomy (NCBI): domain Eukaryota; kingdom Metazoa; phylum Chordata; class Mammalia; order Rodentia; family Cricetidae; genus Cricetiscus; species Cricetiscus sungorus. The sequence continues at coordinate 22,526,008 of JANBXA010000069.1, forward strand.
CATTTCTAACACAAACAGTTTCCTTCCTAGGGTTCAGCTGGAGGTCAATTGTGTGTTATACACTAGAGGCATGTTCCATTTCAGAAGTATGTGGACTTTGACAGTTCTAAGTGCATACTTAATACATGCACATATACACAGAGCCAGATTCTGGAGTCCTTCTGTCTATATTATGCATACTTTTTCAATGGCATTGTTTAGAGAATAGCTTTTGGGGCCATTCTGGAGGTCCACAGCTGCCATTCAATTACTACTTGCACACTAGAACCTATTCTTTGTAAGTAAGTTGCCTACTGTTTTCTTCTGTAGTCAACTAAGACTTCCACAGTTCTCTTAACTTTTCAGAAAAGTATTCATTAATTTGCACGTGAATTATTCCCTGTCTAGATATAAATAAATACTCAGTGGAAAATGCTAATTAAAACAGGAGTGGTTATCTAAACAATGCATTATTCAGAAAATTCTCTAATACTAAATGTTAATATTGTGTTTTGAAAGGCAACAATCTCTATGACCTTTCATTATTAGAATTAAGAACTGATTAACCCAAAACATAAATAATCATGAGTATTAAGATCTAATATAATAGTCTGCAAAAACTCTTGGGAAGTGGATCCTGTGAGATTATCAGATATTTATTACTTCACAAAATCCATTGGTAGCATGGTAGCATTCTTCATGTTGCCAGAGGGTAGCAATTCCTCAGCCTTCTTCCAATGTGATTTTTTGGTTCTTATTATAGTATACAATAAAGCCAAAATGTGTCCTCTTCTTAAGGCAATCTCTTTAAAAGAAAATTAGCAAAATAATTTATATCCGTAGCCAAGGGCTGCTCTATTGGCTTTTCAAAGCTATTTTAGTGAAGCATCTATTTCATTTTGAGCCACTGCATTGCCAGTGAATATCTACATGTTCTATGGAAATGAATACTGGGAACTCTGCCAGCATTGTTCTGTGTTGGTTATAGGATAACCTGCCATTGGTTATCCTATACCAAATGGTCAGCATATAGAAAAAAGTAATAACATTACACAGACCAAGCAGGTATTATTTATGTATTTAGGAATGCAGTACACATATATGTACATATGTAACAAGAATTAGTGAAAAAGAGACTGCTAATTAGAAAGGTGCAAGAAGGCATATGTGGTTGGGTTGATCAGAAGGAATGGAAGGGAGAAGTGGTTTTACCTGGAAAATAAAGGGAATAATTAAACCATTTTCAGGCTCTTTTGGCATTAATAAAGCTTTAGTGTGTTATTAGAAATGAAGCCAAAATGAGCAATAGAGGAATAAGATATATTAACCTGTTAATTTGGTTTTAGAGCAGTGTCATTTAAGATCTAAACGCAACCATGTTCGCTATTATAATGTGGGCCTATAAAGAACTATTCTTTGCTGACTGATTTCCTTTTGATCTTCCAATTAGTGCAGCTGAAATTCATGAAAATATTACCCAAAGCAATACCCCAAAGACAGCTGTCTCCCTATGCCATCAGCACCCTGATTCATAATATGCCCATTCCTAGGTGTGCAAGTATCATGACATAGGGTACATCTACATGTTTTGTTGAGATCCTCATCCAGGTTAAATTATTTAATCAAAGCATTTTTAATTAAAAATTTTGATGCTGGGGTAGCTAGGAGGAGTGGAGGGAGGAGAAACTGTGGTTGGGATGTATTGTATGAGAGAAGATTCTGTATTCAATCAAAACAAAACAAGACTTGATGCTGTTTTCATAGCAGTAGTTTAATAATGGACTAATGGAGCCCTGACTAAAACCCTAGTCCTTGGCGGCCAAGGCAGGGGAGTTACAATTTAAAGCCAGTTGGGCTTCATAACACGATTATATCTGAAAACAATATCCACCAAATGAGAATGTTTCACACTGCTCACACCACTGTCTTGAATATGACTTTCTTTCTAGTAAACAAACTGTATAATTGTGGCATAAATTGGGATCACTTCAAAGATAAGAATGATAGTTTGCTATTTCTTTAGTATCAGATTTTTTTCCCCTGTCATTTGAGTAATGTCTTATTTCCAAACACCTCAAGGGTAGACCGTATAGATAAGACAGTTTTCTTTTTTCCTTGGAGGTTTTCACACTCATTCTGTTACACTTCCCACAACTTGCCACGGCTCACAAGGATAACAGAAACTGCTCAGGTTATTTGGTGATTTCTTAATTAAACCTTAAGTATTATGTGTAGCATAAATAATAAAAACCGAGAGACAGAATTGGGGTTCAAGTTGAAGATTGGAAAGCAAAGCAGACAGCCACAAAAGATTTTACCTCAACAAAGGCTCAGACCAAAGGGGGGGGGTGATCCTGTCCTCAGAAATGACTGCAGACTGTAATGCTCTCCACCAAACCTCAGACTGCTCCATGACTACACTGAGCTGTCTTAGATTCCTCTCTAGTGCTGGGATTAAAGGCATGCCATCTGAAATGCTGGAATCAAAGTTGTGAACTCTGTTTTTTGTTTAGACTGATTCACTATCAGGTAGCCCAGGGTGACCTTGAGCTCACAGAGGCCTATCTGCTTCTGTCTCCCCAGTGCTGGGATTAAAGTTGTGGCCACAACTGCCTGTCCTCTATAAATAACTTGTGCTTTAGGTGTATGGCTAACTATCAGCTTAGTGTGTGTCTTGCTAACTGGTGGCTTAGCTCTGCACTCTGATCTTCAGGCAATCTTTATTTGTTAGATTACAAACAAAATATCACTACAATTATATGAATCTTATACTTAAAAGATTACTGTTTTTTCTCTACAGTCTTTCTTTTTAATATTTAAAAAGTTTTTTATTTAATGTGTATGGCTGTTTTGTACTATGGTTGCTTTTTAATTTGGGAAGTTATTTGATTATATTAAGGCTGATGTGGAAAGGTGTGAATGGCATGTACCCAGTTTATAGACAGGTACTGTTTTTGAAGTGCTCATGTAATTAGAATACAAATTACAATGCAGTACTCTGAGCTTTCAGGGTTTTAAAACATACTTAGAAGATAATTTACACTGGTGGGAAAATAATATGGAGTATCAAAGATAGACACCTCACAGACTATTGTGATTTAGAGGTAAATGCCTACTCCTTACCAATGGAGAATCAATCATAGGTCCCAAGATTGTTACATGTGACTAGACTTTGCACATGACTCAGGTGACCCACTTTCTGACAGGTATAAAAACCAGTTCATGAAATAACAAGAGGTTTGCTTATCTGCCTAGATACAGACATTTTTCACAATTCTCATTTGTTTTTCTTGTTGTTTGTCATTGGACTGTGTTTACCAGTGGATTTGTCACATAGGCTTTCAGAGATTCTTTAGTCTCTGTCGCCTATATTTCTGTACCTGTACTGGGATCCAGGTGTTTGCTACCATGCCTGGCTTTATATGGGTTCTATGAATTCTAACTTGGATCTTCAGAGTTGCAGGGCAAGCATGTGAACCACTGACCATTCGGCCACATCCTGTGATCCTGGAGGATGATTGGTTCTTCCCACTACACATGTCTTTCCTTTCCCTCATTTTAGTTCTATTTCACAGTTAAATTATTCTCATTCCCAAGACAACTACTGATGGGAGATGTTATTCTGTAAATATGTTTCTCATACTGGTTAATGAATAAAGCCCTGTTGGCCAATGGGAAAGCAAGATAGGTGGGGCTAGGAGACAAGGAGGAAAAAGTAAGTAGGAAGGAGGAGTCAACATGGAGAGCCCGGAGAGGTAGGACACCAGCCACTCTGGCGGGTTAGATGAGCCACGTGGAAATACTTAGAATAGTAGAAATGGGTTAATCATTAAGACAGAGCTAGCTTGTAAACAATGATAGTAACTGGCCAACAGGACTGTATCAAATACAGAGTCTCTGCATGCTATTGGGGGCTGGCATAGTGGCAGGACCTGACTGTCAGGGGAAAACGTGCTTGTAACAAACTACTAGAGTGATTAATCTGGCCAAAAATGTTTACATAATATATGTTCAGCTCACAGGATCCTGAGATGTTGCTTCAAGCTTGGACTCCAGGAGTAGCTAAATGTATGTATCTCAGGATTATGCAGTGTGATTTAAAATTTCCTTGGAACAATGATCAGATTGGGTGTGGCAGTATGATCAAATCTGATCAATAAGTAAAATAAATGGTATGTTAGGAGACCTGAGAAGTCTATGGTACTTTTGACAATGGAACCAGGATGTATCCCTAGTGCAGGAACAAACTTCAGGAGCCCATTCCTCATGAATACTCTCTTAGCCTAGAGACATAGGGGAGGGCCTGGACCCTACCCAAAATGATTTGACAGACTTTGATGACCCCCTCATTGAAGGCCTCACCCTCCATAGGGTGTGGATGGGGAATGGAATGGGGGGATTGTGAGGCACATGGGAGGATGGGAGGTAGAGGGAACTGGGATAGATATGTAAAATAAGAAAAATATTAAAATTTAAAAAGATAAAAAGAAAAATGAATGGAAAATTTAAAGAGACATACAATTCCTCTTTCTCTTCCCTTTCTTTCTACTTATTCCTTTTTCCTTGCCATTTCTTCTTCTGCTTCTATGTCCCCTTTCCTTTTCTTTTCTCCTTGTCCTCCTCTTCCTTTTTCTTCCCCTGTCTTAATGTATCAAAAAAAGTCTTAAGTAAATCCAAGAATAATATTATATTACTATTGAAAATTGCAGGTTGCAAAACCATTAAGTTGCACTTTTATTATTCAGTAACAGTAAGCTCATTCATTGGTACTGTGAGGGGTTGGTTTCAGTTGTCATAAAGGGAGGCCAAACTTACATAAAGATGGCATAGCAGCTCAGGGAAATATCTCAATGAGATATCTCGATTTGTCATGCAAACATGATGAACTGACTTTAAATCCCAATGTCTGTTAAGAATCCAAGCTATTTTTGCTTGTGATAGTAGCACCGGGAAAAAGAGACAGATATTGAGAGCTTTCTGGTGACCTAGCCTGGATTAAATGGCAAACATCTGGTTCAGTGAAGAAACTTTATTTTAAAGGACTTCAAACAGAAGGCAATAGAAGGAGATACCCAAACTTCTCCTCTAGTCTTTGCATGCACAAGCGTGCACAAGTCCACACATTCACAGGCATAGAGTAAACATATACTACTCCTCCCTGCCCCAACTGAATTTTATTTTTAAGCCACAGTCTTTGTATCTAATCCATATGCTTCATTCTCTATATTTTAAATAACCTCTAGAGTACTTAAAATCAAATGTAAATACTACCTTAAGAGTTGTTATGAAAGTAGGCATGTTGTCATGTGACTGAAGTCCCAATAATCAGGAAATGGGAGCATGGGAATCAGAAATTCAAGATCATCTCCAGCTACATATTAAGTTCTAGCACATCTTGGGCTGCAAGAGACCCTGCCCAGGGTACTCCCGTGGCACACTGGTTAGAGTGTGGTACTCTTACAGCAAGAGACCCTGCCTCAAAAAATACAGCTGTTACACTGTATGTTTTAGAGACAGTCATAAGGAATGAGATTCCACATATTCAGTCCAAACATGTGTTTACAATATTTTAGTTCAATAGTTGTTTGGATCTAGAATGTTGAGCTCATGGATATGTTGCACTAAATAAGTATTTGGAACAACTTTTGCTCATTGTAATTGATAGTATTTACAGAATTCTCACATTTTTGATCAGTTTGTAAAATTTTTCCTGCCTGTCATTATAGGCAGGAACACGTGACTCTCTTGCAATGGATAAAATATGGTGACAGAGACGTGTCATCTCCAGGAGGATAAATAAGAGATAATACAGTATCTTTCTGCCTTTCTTCTTAGTTAGTCACTCCTGTGGAAGCTAGTATGCTCTTTCTGAGCATACTTAAGCAATCCAACTGTGAAACCCAGTGAAAAAAGACACTGACTGAGGCCTACCAAGAGATAGCACTAACCAAACAGCTGGAGCATAATCTCCAGAAAACTGCATCCCCAGCTGATAGGAATAGAAAATAAAACTCCAATCGAGAGGTATTGGGATCAGTAACTCAAAAGACAACACAAGGCAATGCTCTTTTAGGCCATTACACTTTGGGGCAATATGCTATCCTTAATGTATTAGTACTTTGAAATCAGCATGGGTGGGGAAATCTTTGATTTGACAAGAGTGCCCACAAAACTTTTTTCTACCCTGTATATTTTTCCCAGTAAATTGTCAATTTTACTGGATAATTATTTCTCTTAGTGATTTTTAGCAGTGTCTTTATTCTCTGTAAAGCAGGTAATTTAATGAAAAAAGGGAGGATGCTTTAAGGGAATAAACAAAATGATTCATAGTAGTATTTATTATTGCAACTTTTATTTATAATTTCTTAGATATTAATATATAATTTTAATATAGCTGGAAACTACATGTTGGAAGGAGTTTTAGGAATGGATCTTATTGTAATGAAGAGAGAGTTCAAGCACCATGGACAGTGTGAGGTCAGTAGCGGACCCCAGCATATTGAGGCTGGGTCTTCTCAGAGTCTGGTTGCTTAGGAAAACATCCAAAGTTAGTGATAAACTCTATCTTAGAAAGACAGGTCATCTTCAAACACTTCAGAGATCTACAGAATGTAACATTTAACATGTTTTAATAACATATGTTTTTTTATGACATATCTGTTCCTGGCAGCACCAATCTACATCAGAGAAAATGATGGGCATCAAAGAAACTCCACATAGAGAGTTTAAGCTCTTTGTGGCAAAGGTAAGCCTGGACAAGAAAGCTCCCTTGTCTCAACTTTTAACAGTATGCTGTTAAAATTGAACAAACAGGACACCAAAAAAAAAAAAAGTGCCTGCAAACTTTGCCAGGACAAGGCAATCCAGTCCTTCAGATTATCCTCATTCACAGAAATGTCTGTCAAGTATGTTAGGCCTATCGGTGAAAGATGGGTGCTCCTATGTTGCAGAACAATCTTTGGTGACTTTCAAGGCAGCAAGCATTTTCTGTCATTTTCACATTGTTTGGAAGTCACTTGCTTGAACTTCCTATTCACTCAGTTATTATTATTTCCTTATTGATTCTCTGAGGGAGTTGAAGACTAAGTAGTTATAGTTTTCCTTGTTTACCAGGATCAGTAAAGAAACCCACTATAGACATGTTAAGTGTAACAGGTTTAAAAGATATTAAATGAAAATTTGATAATGCAAATTAGAATAGAAAGTAAATTAGATACAAGACTTTGGATCATAGAGAATGGAGTATTTTCTCAGAATTTGTCATATGCTAATGGACTAGATATTGTTAATGCACTCATTGCCACATATATTTTATGTAGTCATTATACTTATTGTATATAGTTTTTCTTATATTAGTTGTAACCTTTTTTTTTTTTTAATTTTTGAGTGAAGCTTGCCACTAGCTACCATAGAGGTCTGGAGGTCTGTACAGACAGACAGTGAGGTAGCTGGGCAGAAACAGGATATAAACAGGGAGAAACAGAAAATTGCTTTCTTGTTTACTGAGACTCTAAGGAAATAAGGTGTGCCATGGCTTATTCCTCTCTGAATTCTCAGATAGACTTTATTTGTACAAGCAAGATATTACCACAGCTTACAACCTCATTTCATACTCACATCATTATGATGACTTCTGCAAGATTTTCATAGGATCCCCCCTAAAGGACTCACTGTTTAATAGTATTGCCTGTGATGTCATTCAATCATCAGTTCAGATAATATTTATTGAGCAGTTAAATATGGTCATTTACTGTTTCTGTCCTTGAAAGGACATACTCAAACTTCAGATCAGTGAGGTAATATTGGGGCTATAATTTTTGTTTGCTCCTGTCTGTTTTAGATCACTTGGATGAATAAATTAAAACTTTTCCTTTCTTTCCCTACACACTTTACTTATGGAAATATTTATTATTTCCTTGAATGCTTGAGATTGTATAGATTTGAATGCTGATAACTTATAACCCATCATCGTTGGACAATCTATAGCTCTTTCTGAATGCTGAATTATCATTTTCCTGTTGTGCTTCTGGACCTTGCTCTTCATTGGTTTACTTTTGTTTTCCCATCTTCCCTAAACCCAGAAGTCTGTCTTCACTGTTTATAATTTTAGCTTTTTTTTCTGTTACTGTCTTTTGTGAGTCTACAACAGCATGCACTTCTCCCTAACTCACTTCATTGTCAATGAAATTTACTAAAATGTTTATTTTCATAAAGAATTAGTACTGTCTGTTGAAGAAATGTATTCCACATTTTATCAAAGGTTTACAATTTCTTCTGGATTCATTGATGGTATTTTATATTGATATATGTCATTCAACTAATCTGTTGGATGTTGGAACAGATTAAATATAGTTGCTTTGTATCCTTTTATATATATTACATATCTTTAACTACATAGATTATATGTAGTTAAATGAAACTATGCCTAGGAGTAGTCACATATCTAAAAGCATTATTATTTATGAATTAATATAATTTTTGACTTTTGTTTTTAAATTTAAAAGCAAAAAATGATTCCTTCCAACCTATTTTATGTTGCTTGACATGGCAGTTTTACAGAGAATATAGTTAAAGTTGACATTAGAGTAATTATTCTGAAAAAATGCTAGGCTATTAATAATACCACTTTATGTAAGGAAAATAACAATGAAAATAATGAGGTTGAGATTTGTTAGAAAAATGTCATCATGAAATCCTTTCATTTTTCTCCTTTCCTTTCTATTTGATTTGAATTTACACAAATATTAATTTTTCCATGCACATTTTGAGAGAAACTTCATGTCTTTGAAATTTAAGAATCCATGGTATTTTAACATCAAGTTAGTATTTTTTTCCCTTAACGAAAGAAAGAAACAAACAAAAACTTCTAAACTTATATGTCATAAGGAATTTGATCTTCATATGACTGTACTGATCTATTTTAATGTGTTGGTAGCCAGAAGGCTATGTGTGACTTTAAGAGTGTGTATGTTAGAAATCTCTACTGTATTCTTTTAATGTTGTGAATTTAAAATATCTCTAAAAGACACAGTATGAAAAGAGTGTAATGATGTTTTATAAGTACAAATTTTATCTGGAAAGAGATTGAGTTTTGTCTTGTAATTTGGTTTTAAGCTACTGCAAGAAAATTGAAATACATGTAGAGAAACATGACTTTCAGTTACAAATAACTTCATCAAGTCACATATGAAATTTAAATTCTTTAAGAATTATTTATCTTTCAAAATACATTGGCTCAGTTGATCTCTAAGATTTCTTATCATTTTTATGCTTTAAGAGTTGGTGATAGCAAATAACACTTTCCTTTGCATTAAAAAATAGTGAAAATATATAAATGTGAAATGTGAAAATATATCACCCATTACATTTAGCATAGTCTAGTGTTGACAATTTATTGCTTATGCTACTCAACCACCTTCCAAGCAAACAATTTCAAAACTGAGTTTAAATACGTAATGTGTGTTACCAATTTCACATAACAGCAGTTAAGTTATAAGAGGCCAAGAGAGTATTGATTATGCATCACTCATAGGCTTTCCTCCTTTTTGGAAGGCGGATGTGTGATTTTGTTGCAATTAGCATAGTTATAGCACTTGAGATAGAACTATGACATCATTATCATCTTCCTTTATAGATTGATTTTGGTGATGGGGCTGGGTATGGGTATCAGGAGTGAATTTGTAATGACTGAGTTTGAGTGTCAAACTGATTGGATTAAGGTATATGTGGATAGCTGATGAAACATTGTTTATTTATTTATTTATTTGATGCTTCAGTAGGCACAGAGCCCAATCTGGTTCTTTTGGAAGGGAAATACAGAGATTTTGACATTTAATAACTAGAATGACTATGGTTGCAACTTTATTTCCATTGAATATTAACATTATTGTCAGGACTTAGGTCTATGAACCACTACTTAATTTCCATGTATTTTAAAAGATATTAGGCAACAGACTCAATAAGGAGAAGTGGATTTATTTGACCAAATGAAAAAGGCAATTGTGATAATTATTTGACAACTTTACAGCAGTCTAGAATTATCTGGGAGATGGGCTTCAAAGCATGCCTATAGTTTGCAATACTTTATGTGGGAAGACCCACCCATGGTGTGTGGCATCATTCTTTAGACAGGGGATTCTAGATTGTACAGGAGTAGAGCAAGCAAGCTGAGCTCTACAGTCCACCATTAGCTCATTGTGTTTTGCTTTATTATGGACATAATGGAAACAGTTCTCTGACCCTGCTATGGTTGTTAATTTCCTTCCATGAGGGACTATAACTATTGTAACTATGAATCAAACAAACCCCTTCCCTCTTCAGTTGCTTTTGTCTAAGTGTGTTATCACAGCAATAGGAAAAGAAAACACCAGAGGCACTACTAAGTTTCTTTCCTTCCACGACTGTATAACATCTTACAATTTATGGATTGTCATTAGACAAAGGTTAGAATGGATGTCAATTTAACTATAGCATAAGCTAACTGTTCTTTTTATTTGTGAAGGGGACTTAGCCCCTAAGATCACAGCTGTGTTATAAAGATTGATTTCCTTTAGTTTTGAGTGAAAAAAGAATCATATATTTTTGTAGAATTCTGGGCTTGGCAAAATTATTTGTCCATTTCTTTGATCAGTGGAGAGTGAGATTGGAACTTTCTTATGTCTTTTCTTTGAAGCTCGTGACTCTTTCATGTTTGTTTAACACACTATTTCTGCAACTTAAAAATAGTGATAATCTGGTATTGAAGGGACAGCCCATTATCTTTTTCAAATATTTTCACTTCTATCAGGGTTCAGCACAGGATCCCAGTAATAATACAAGTGATGAACAGAGTGTGGATTATTGACATTCAGTGTAGGCAGACACCATATAGTCAGCCATTTGCTTGCAGAGAATGGTGACATAGGCAGGATGAATTCTTCTTGGAGTGGGCACATACTCTTTGGATATTAGAATCCTGCATTCTCTGATTTTAGAATCCAGGAATCACACCAATAACCACCAGGTTGGCAATTTTTTGGCCTCAGATTGAAAACCACTCACTGACCTTCCTGCTTCCAAGTTTGCAGAGGGCCTGTTGTGAGAATTCCAGCTTCCATATTCACAGGTGCCACTGCCCCTCATGAGTCTTTTCTTACCACTCTCTGTAGATCCTCTCAGTTCTGTCTCTGTGGAGAATTATTGCTGAATCACTAGTGTTGGTGGACATTTGTTCATGCTTTCCTTCACAGCATGCTCCTAAGTCAATTTTTCAGTCGTTGGTTTTCATTGCAGAATCTAGTCAATGATATAAGAATCCCCAGGAAAGCCAATGAGAGTCTTTCATTTCACTGACTCCATCCTTTGATCCAGAAACAAATCTGTTACATTTCAGTTTTGGATAGAGTTCTTCTGTAGATTCTTTGTCTCAGGGATAAAATAGGTTAAAAATAACTTCATAAGGATGCAGGTGAATTAAAAACATATTTCTAATTATTACTATTGTGTGTCCATGCTACAGTGTGCATGAAAAGGTCACAGAAAAACTTTGTACTGTGGGTTCTTTCCTTCAATTTTAAAATTGCAAGGACAATATTTTACCCACTAAGCTATTTCAGCGTTCTACCTTGAAGACAATTTTAATGGAATTTGAGAGCAAAACAACAGGGCAGATGAAATGGTGATCTATTTTAGCATCTTCTGGGGAGATTCTGGATAACAGGAACAGAGAAAATTATAGTTCTTGAGATAGAGGTCAAGAAACTAGCAGCTTTAGCAGTGAATTCCTCATCAGTTTCATGGAATAGGTGGGGGTTTGTTGTTTTCAGAGAGAACAGAAATGCCTGGAGTATCAGGGAAAGCAGGCTTAGCATTTTGTTTGGTACTCAAACAAAAAGGGATATTAATAGGAAAAAGGAAAAAGTTAGTACTGTTTATGACTTACGGCTGTGTTAGCCAAGAGCAGTCCCTGGCTTATGAATGAACAAAGAGTGATGGGATAAAACCAGAAGGGAGCAGAAGAACCTGCAGTTTGTTCAAGGAATGGAATTATAATAGAAAAAGCATAGACCTTGGAAAAAGGTAAGCCACACTTAGGTTCTGACTCATTTACTTAACATAAATATTATCAAGTATTTATTGATTACTTAAAGTGTGCCAAGAGCTTAAAAATCATTATCTCATGTAATTTCCTCAAAGTCTCTGCTAAAAATACCATTTTCTTCATTTTGCAAGCAAGGATGCTGAGGATGTGGTACAGGTACTTTAAGCACACATGTGTGCACTATTCAGTGTCATCACATTTATTCATAATGTCTCCAACAAGTAGGAGACCTACAGGGGTATTGTATCTATGTTTTGTGCTTTCACATGTTTGGAAGTTTTTTCACTTGGTCACAATATGGATGTCCTATCTAGTCATTGTGCACCTTCTGCCACCCTTCTTTATTAGTGCCATTTTTAAAACAACTAATCATTTTGACACTGCTGCTATTATAATAGAAGTGTGAATAAAAGGGACTGGATGAATAAATTATCTAGATGTTGGGAAATCTTGAAGAAATAGAGAAAGTGCAAAGTAAATTTTAGAGGTCAAAATATTTTTTTCTTGCTAGGTAACAAGGAGGAGCCTAAGATATGGATCACCCTGGGAAGGGGAATTAGATGCGATCTCTTGGGTAAACTGAGGACACGTGGGAACAGAATGGCTGAATTGGGAGTGGGACTGAGTGGGAGAGCAAAGAAAGAGATGCCTTTATAGAGAGAGCCATTATGGGGTTAGAGAGAAGCCTGGTGCTATGGAAATTCCCAGAAAGTCACAAGGAGGACCCCACATAAGACTCTGCGTAATGGTCGGGGAGGGTGCCTGAACTGGCCTTACCCTGTAATCAGATTGGTGAATACCACAAGTGTATTCATAGAGCTTTTATCTAGTAATTGAAGAAAGCAGATGGAGGTAGAATGGTGATTGGAATGTAAAATGAAATTAAAATCAATAAGGAAGAAATGGAATAACAGAATAGACCCACAAAGAAGCAAGTATATAATGAGAAAGAAAAATTTCTTCTTAAAACAAAGACAACAACAAAAAAGTGTATAAGTGCTTTGTCTGCATGTCTGGTGCCTATGAAGGCCAGAAGATGGAGTTGAATTACCCACTAATAGAGTTACAGCCACCATGTGGGTACTGGCAATTGAACCTGGGCTTTCTGGAAGAGCAGGTTGTGTCCTTAACTAATAACTCATGCCTTTGTATTTAAAAAGATATATGCAAGGGCTATCTGATTTATTTATTTTATGTATTTGGGTTCTTGTTGGTTCATTTTTGTCAACTTGATATGAACTACAGATACCTGGGAAGGCAAGACCTCAGTTGAGAAATTGCTTCCACAGATTGGCCTGTGAGCATATCCATGGGACATTTTCTTGATTCTATGATGGACAAGGTCCTAGCCCACTGTAAGTGGACTATTCTGGGTTGAGTAAGAAAGGTAGCTGAATATGAACTTGAGAGCAAGCCAGTAAGAAGTGTTCCTCTATGTTTCCTTCAAATTCCCACAGTGGATTCCCTCAATGATGGAAGGTGACATGTAAATAGAAACCCTTTCCTCTCCAAGTTTATGTTGGCTAGCAACAGAAAACAAACAAGGCCAGCTTCTATCTACAAGGATGTAAATCTATGAATGTTTCACTATTCTATAGTATAGTTTTTGAAAACTGCCTTCAGTTTTACCATTTCTCATTTTAACAATGGGAGTTTTGGCACAGGTTGAAGCAACAAGTAACAAGCAACAAATAACACTTGTAATCTAGCAGGTGGCCGCCTATAGGAGCTGATGCCCCTTTCCTTATTTTATGTATCTCTATGAATCTGCTGTGCATTACTATAATACATGGAAAACACACTGTTTCTTCATTGATGGGTTTGCTGCTTATTCACCTGCACATGCTTATCACCACGGTCTTATACTGGCCTATAGGCAGAACATTCCTGATTTGTGTTCTACAAAATGAAGAGTAATTAACTATTGACTGGGTCAACAGTGGACTGAAATATTCCATGGCAAGAGGAAAATCAAGTAATAGTGCCTGTTTCCTTAAACTGCCATTCAAAATGTGAGATTGTGATAGAAAGAGGTCAATTGCATACCCAGAGTAAATTGGGCTCTAAGTATCAGGAAGATGAGACACTTTAATGGCTGTCAAAGTTTTCCAGTGGCTATCACCATGGGAGTGACTCTTCCTGGGATCCATTAGGTCAAATGAGGGATTAAAAAAAATATATCTTCTCAGTGTACTGCTCTTTCGAAGACAAGAAATATATTAGGTGAAATAAGAGTTTCATGATATAAAATTCAATCTCAGAATCTGTCCTTTGAAATTTTTTAGCATTGAATTAAAAAAGCAGCTTTCCCTTTTTGTTTTCTCTCTAAGCAAATGTTTCATATTTAAGTCTTGTCACTATGAAATCACATAATTGCAGCATCAGATAATGGATTTGGAAAAAGTACATAAACTATTTTAGAAGCAAAGGAAGAATTTTTTCAATGTATATTTATTGCAGTTTAATAAGGGTCAGGATAAACAAATAGATGTTTATTAAGGGAGACTTAGTTCCACAGGTCAATTCTGCCCCTGGCTCCACCCCTCAATGGGTGTGGTCAGTGCCTCAGAAGCAGACACAGTGAATATCCCACTACAATCCCCCTTTTAGTCTAAAGAAAAGATTTAAGCTTGATACAAAACTATATACAAAATGGTGAATAACAAGTGTGCACTAAGAAAAGGAAAATTGAGAACAAAACCACAAACATATCTATTCCTAGCATGAAGGCATAAGAGAGTTTACAATAGAGTTGTCCTAAGCTGGAAAGCTTAAGTCTAGTACCTAATATATCTAACTAGGAAGAGAGAATAATACTTATGATAGTTTAATCTACAACCTCATCAAGACATAAGAAGGAAAATAACAATCTAGGGTAGACAGGAAGTGTGGATGGGCAACTTCCAAAAGGTGCAGTGAGGACAAAAACAGCAAGCTACCTGGACAGTCACCCAAGGTCTCACAGCAACGTTGGTACAGTCAGTTTTGGCTAAGGCCAGGAGTATTTGACAGACCACAAAAAAATCAGGGAGGTAGAAAGGCTGTCTTACCCTGACTTGGCGAGGTTCATCAGTCTTCTATGTCTGTCTCCTGCAAGCACATAGGACTGCATGTCCGAATCAGTGGTCAAGGTTGAGGCAGTTCCTTGCCTAAGAGGCCATTAGCCGAAGTGAGGATGAACTCCAGAAGGAGCAACAACAGTGTCCAACATACTTTTGAGAAAGTGCACGGTGCTGTCAGGAGCAACAGTGTCTCATGTTAACAGAGTACTAATATAAAAACAGTTAAATGCCATGTCCTGCAGGTCTATGAAGTGATTGAAGATTAAGCGTCTATGTCTGACTAATCTCATAGGCAAAGGAAACATGGGTGAGGATAATCTGTAATACTCAGGAACTTGACTACAAAAGCTGAATAAAACTTCCTTGAGTAAAGCAAGGATAAATACCTAAACAATATAACTATGTATGTATGTATACACACACACACACACACACACACACACACACACACACACACACACACACACACACATAAATTCCTAAAGTAGATGTAAAGTAAAAATGTCTAAACATGAGGTAGAGCTCTAAAGGGCAGCAAGACAAATATCCCAAATTGTATCAATATACAAAATGTCTTGAACACAGGCAAAAGTATACACACATCGAATATGGCAAGTATAATGTGCATAAAACATCATAAATGGAAAGATTTCACACAATATAACAAATATAATATACAATTCTTCCAGGAAGGGAATAAACTTAATTTATTCATAGGTTACCACAAATAAGAATATATAACAATTTAAGCTGTATACTAATGTCTCACTCTTACTAAATAATTCACAGGAAAATAGGCTAATCTACCTATATCCATTCTGAACCGTACCTTTCCCAACCATACCCTATTCCTGTCTAAAAGAGATAACCAAGTCTAAGTATCACCTTCCATACCCAACCCCAAGTAACTAAGACCAACACTATGAAGATGAATATTATCCCTAAATTCCAAGAGTGGGGAAAGGGGGCAACATTATCTTAAGATTACTTCCTGATGAAATGGGACGGTGAATTCTCCATGGGATCCTGTTGGAAGAAAACTTTAAGCAACCAAATTTCTCAACAGAACTGGCTGTAACATATGTAGGTAGTCATTGTGTGGCAGAAAATGCTTGACCAGAATTGTACTTAAAACTCTGGCCAGGTTGTAATAAGAAGGTACACCAATACAGCTAGCTAGTCATGAGTTGTCTCGAGAAAAGCAGCCTCAAACCAGTTTTAGGGTGAAGTTTGTAGTTCAGATGTATCAGGTTGAGTCAAGTGGAAATGTCCAATTGGGGCCCCATCTTCTTTCCAGAGGGTTCAAAGATTGCTGTTGGGAACTGTTATATTCCTTGTGGAAAACTTAAATATCAATATCAAAGTAAAATTTTTAATTTTTACGGTATGCATTAGGGAAAGGCAACAATAAGCATTAAAATATATATGAAAAAATTAGGATTTCAGAGAGAATATTGCGAATAAGTGAATGAGTCCTTAGATTTTGTTTTCTTCTACCTTACACCAATTGGCTTCTTGATATAAGGCAGAAACTGTGAAGTTAATCTTAACAACATGGTTGAATTTAGAGAAGGAAAGCCAAATCCAACTCCAAAGCCAGCATTGGTTTACATGAATCGGGACTACAGAAATATTAGATAGTAAAGAGAAATAGATTTCAGTATAGAAAGTTTACTAGACTTAAATATTTTTACCATAAATCAGATTCCTCTTCATTAGGTGATTCCTTCTGGAGAGCTGTCTTCTCTTCTGTAGGTACCTACATGTTCATTGTCTCTTGGCTGTTTGAAGATAGGTGTTCTCTATTTTCCTGTAAGGACAAGAATAGAACACTTCCCCTACCTTTGAGAAGTCTCCACACATTTCATGGGACCTTATTTATTGGATGACTTGTCATTTCTCTTCATTAAGATGTTTCCCTTGTTCAACTCGGATCTTGATTAACTTAGATGTATCCATAGCTTTTCTTCTCCTGTTCATACAAACGCAAAACCCTACCCCAACGTAACACATATCCTGGTTTCCATTCTGAGGTCAATACATCCTTGAAGTACACCGGCTGATTTAGTTCAGAAGTTTTTTCTAGTGTCCAGTGTCTTTCTGCAGCTGTTTGTCCTTTTTCATCAGCATTAAGAATGTTTAATGTTAATAAAGCATTATGTAATCTGTGTTTGGGTGTCTTGGTTCCTCCTGCCTAAAGGAAATGGAGCATTTTCTTTAAATTATGATTAGATCTCTCTACTACTGCTTGTCCTATAGGATTGTGTGGTATACCAGTTATGTGTTTTATGTTATAATACTCAAAACTCAAAAAACTGTTTCAATATGCTGGAAATATATGCTGGAGCATTGTCAGTTTTTATTTGTGCAGGTACGCCCATAATGGCCATTACCTTAAATGGTTTGTGATAACAGAATCAGCCTTTTCAGAGCTCAGAGCAGTAGCCCAGCGAAACCCTGAAAATGTATCTATAGTGTGATGTATGTATTATAATTTTTCAAATTCTGCAAAATGAAACACATCCATTTGCCATATTTCATTTCTATTTATACCTTTAGGGTTACTGCCTGGTGGTAAAGGAGTTTGGTTATAGAATGAGCAAGTAGGACATCTCCTTACTATTTCCTTGGCTTGTTGCCAAGTGATAGAAAAATCATTTTTCGATCCTTTGCTGTTCACATGGTGTTTCTTATGAAACTCTGAGGCTTCTAGCACACTTCCTATCTATAACTGACCAATTTCATCATTGCCTTGTGCTAGAGGACCTGGCAGACCCGTATGGGATCTGATATATATATATATATATATATATATATATATATATATATATATATGATGAATCCTCTTTCTGATAGTATCTTGTAACTGTATAAACAATGAAGTTAATTCTGTATCATCAGGAATAAATTCTGCTGTCTCGATGTGTAAGACTACTCTCTCTGCATATTGAGAGTCAGTAACTATATTGAGGGGTTTTGTAAAATCCATAAGTACCATGAGAATGGCATACAATTCTGCCTTTTGTACAGAATTGTAAGGGCTTTGAACTACTTTACTTATTTCTCCTGATTTATATCCTGCCTTACCAGATTTGTTTGCATCAGTGTAGAATGTAGGAACTCCAGAGATAGGTGTTTGTCTTATAATGCGTGGAAGGATCCAAATCATCTTCTTTATGAATTTGATTCTTTCACTTTTGGGTTAATTGTTGCTAATTATTCCCAAAAAATTACTGCATGCTCTCTGCCAATATTCATTATCTTTCTAAAAGGAAGAAATTTCTTCATTAGTTAAAGGTACCATAATTTCTGCTGGATCCCTTTGTGTTAGTTGATGAAGTCTTAATTAACCTTTTAAAATCAAGTCAGAGATATTTTCTATATATGTTTTTAGTTTTTTATTCTGTTTATGTGGTAAGAATATCCATTCTAATATGATGTCTTATCTCTGCATCAAAATCCCTGAAGGATATTCTCTAGATGGTAATATAACCAGAATACAGTCTAGATTTGGATCCACACGGTCCACATGTGCTTCTAATATCCTCTTTTGTACCCATTCTAATTCCCTTTCCACTTCAGCTGATAGTATTCGTGGACTATTCAAATCCTTGTCCCGTTTTAGGGCCATTTTCAAGTTTTTTAAATCATGCCCTTCGACTCTAATAATGGTTTGCAGTTGAGAAATCTCTCCTAGTAATTTTTGAAGATCATTAATAGTCTGGTAGCGATCTCTCCTGATCTGTACTTTTTGTGTTCTAATTTTCTGTAGACCTATTTTATATCCTAAGTAGTTGATAGACTCTCCTTTTTGTATTTTTTCAGGTGCAATTTGTATTCCCCAGTGAGGTAAAACTTCCTTCACTTTCTCAAACATTTTTTCTAATATTTCTGCTTTAGAGTCAGCTAACAATATATCATCCATGTAATAACAGAATATGAATTGTGGAAACTGTTTACGAATTATTTCCAGTGGTTTTTGTACAAAATATTGGCACAGGGTGGAGATATTTAGCATTCCCTGTGGCAAAACCTTCCATTGATATCTCTTCACTGGTTGAGAATTATTGTAATTAGGTACCATGAATGCAAATTTCTCTCTATCTTGTTCTTGTAAAGGTATAGTGAAGAAGCAATCCTTTAAATCAATAACTATAATAGGCCATTCTTTAGGTATCAAAGAAGGCAACAGCATTTCAGGCTGTAAAGAGCCCATTGGCTGGATAACTTTATTAATGGCTCTCAGGTCTGTAAGCATTCTCCATTTACCAGATTTTTTTTTTGATAACAAATACAGGAGAATTCCATGGGCTGGTTGATATGCCCAGCATTTAGCTGTTCATGAACCAGGTTTTCTAAAGCTTCTAACTTCTCAGAGGTCATAGGCATTGCCCTATCCAGACAGGTTTCTCTGTTAACTATTTTAGGGGTAGGGCTTTTGGTTCCTCTGTTTGTTCAGCACATGCATTCTGTCTTTGTATAGCCTGGATATTTGGTGTCTGTCTTGTATAATACTTTATAGCATTTTTTTCCACAATCATGAGGTCGTTTATGGTTCCTATCTAATACTGGAGGAATGTTAATCTGTGTATTCCATGGCTGTAATAGATCATGACCCCATAAATTTATCACTACATCAGCCACATATGGTCTTAACCTTCCTCGCTGTCCTTCTTGTCCTACACATTCAATCCATCTATTGCTTTGTTTTACCTGAGACAGGGTTCCAATCCCTAAGAATTGAACATTAACCTCTCGCAGGGGCCAATTTCGAGGCCAGGATTTATTAGTTATGATAGTTACATCCGCCCCTGTGTCCAGTAAGCCTTAAAACAGTCTGGTATTCATTTTAACTATCAATCTAGGCCTTTGACTGTTTATAAATATTTACCAAAATATACGTTTTTTTATTTCCTTCTGTCATGTCTGATTCAACTTCTGTCACTAGTTTGTCATCCAGAGCAGCACGCATTTTTACAATAGGCAAAGGATTTTCTAATTGTCCTGTGGGAGATTGTCCTCCACTGTGACTGGGAATGTTCGGACCACCTTTGACATGGGAGCCTTCGAGAGGCACCCCAAGGAGTTTCCCAGTGGTAAATGGTTTCCTTGCTTGTCTCTAGTTGATCTACACTCATTTGTCCAGTGTCTGCCTTTGCCACACCTTCTACATAACCCAGGAGGCTGAGGCCTTCTGTTCAATTCATTCTTGGGAGTATTATTTCTTGAGATGCTTTGTCTACAATTTCTTTTTAGATGTCCTATCTTACCACAGTTATAACATCTGACATGTTGATATCTCTTTAAACCTTTGGAGATGGCTTCTCCTATCCATGTTTCTATGTCACCATAGTTAAGACTTCTGTTATCTTGATATCTTCTCAAACCTTTAGATATAGCTTCTCCTACCCATGCTTCAGTGTTACTGCCATTATACTCAATGTTGGCTGTATATAGAACCCATTCATCCAAAGGTGCTGATTGAATTTTTAAAGGCCAAAGGACTTGTTTGCATTAAGGATTTGCATTTCATAGGCTAATGATTCTATGAGTATTCACCTAGAATCTATGTCAGCTACCTCTAATTGTACTGCTCTAGACAACCTTTCTAGAAACACACTGAAGCGTTCTCTTGGTCCTTGCCTTATTTTGGTATAAGATTTTATCTTCTCCCCTAGTTCATGAACCTTATCCCAAGGATTCAGATTTTCAGTACTGCATAGAGACAAGATATGTTCATCATAGGCAGCTTGGGTTTTTGGGTCAGCATAAATACCCTCACCAATAATTTTATCTTTGGGAGCTTCATAACCTTTCTTCAAGCCCTGAAGTTCAAGAGCCTTTGCTTCCTCTCTCCATAAAGCCCTCCATTCTAATTGAGAGGAGTTTTCAAGGGCAGCTGATATTAATTGATCCTAATCCTTAGGGTTTACCTTGTTATTCCTTGCCCATGTTTCTATTAATTGCTTCACATATGGTGAGTGCATGCCATAAGAGACTACTGCTTCCTTTATACTTTTTAAATCTTTCATACATATTGGTTCCCACTGATAAGCAGCACCACCTTTTGGGTGATTTTTCGTGGCTGATTTTTCATTAATAGATACAGGGAAAGCTCTCCTGACCCTAAATTTTTTAGAAAATTTAAATTTTTTTTCATGCCCTGTTACCTGGACCTCTTCTTCTGATGTATCAGATTGAAGGTCTTCTAAAGCCTGAAGTCTATTAATCATTGCTTCTTTGAGTGTCTGAACTTCTTGAAGCATATCCCTTTCTAGAGCCTTCATTGCATCGGTCAGTTTCTTACTTTCTCCAACTACGAATGATTCCATGTTTTTGATATTCTCATCCTTAGATATTATCTGAATGGCATGTAAACTGCCTTCCAGAAACAATGTTCTATCTGCTAGCTTGCCATTATCCTTAGACATGGAAGAGATTCCATCTACTACTCTTTCCATCTGATGTTCCAGTTTTTTAACCTTATTAGTAGTTTCATCCAACCAGGAACAAGCTGTTTCTGCTAGCGTTTTAATGCATTGCATTGTTTCTGTGTTGGTTGTTGAGGCAACATCAGACATGGAACAAATTTTGTTTTCTATTTGATCATTTTTATATTCCATGTTTTGTATTCTACCTGTCTCTGTTGCCATCTTCAATATTCTGAACCTTTTTTCCTAAACATTCTATGTTTTGCATTCTGTCATTTTCAATGTTTTGAATCCTTGTTACTAAGTCTCCTATGGTTTGTATAAGTTCCTTATTGTTTGCACTAATCTCAATATGATATTTCTTTAAGAATATCATATTAATGATAAGACCCATTACTATTATGAAAAAGGTGTATATATATTGATCCAGTCATAATTTTATTCTGTATATGAAGTAAAAATTATCCTGCATTGTAAAATTATCTGCCATAGCTATGGAACAATTGATCTCAGATATTATATCAGCTCAAATTGCAAAAGATGTTACAATTACCGTAGGTGTAATTCTGCTGTCCTGGAGCTTCGATGCTTTTAGTTGTAGATCTCAACTTGCTGTAGTTACACTTGGAGGTGTACCAGTAAATAGTGTTCGGCAGCAGAGGATCCTTCCGATTCTGGTTCTACCTGGAATTGCACCACCAAAGTGTCTGGAAGTGTACTGCCAAATAGCTTCCAGCAGCTGAGGATCCTTCTGATCCCGGTCCCTGTAGAATAGCTTTTAACAAACTAAGGCTAAGGAAAATTTTGTTAAGCAAAGGAGTGAAACAAGCCTTGTACAAATTGTTGAGACCACAGGGATAACAGGAGCCGCCTGCAACTGCAGCTTGCATATTTTCCTCCAGCCCACTGGCTGCTGCTGCCTCTGTAGCTGCCAGAGCCAAGCCAGCAAGCACACAAAACAGAGCAGTCCAAGTCTGGGCCTTGTGCAGCAACACAAAAGGTAGGGCTAATGCTGCAGGGCTCTGTGCGAATGCAATCTGAGGGAATGGGTAGAAGATGAGCAGTGGTCTCAGGGCCAAGATGGAGATAAAAGGAGTTCTAGGGCAGGGTGTGTCTTCCTGGTTAGGCAAGAGACCCTGCCCGTTCGGGGAAGGTGGGGGAAGGGTTGCTGTAGCACCTGGGTAAAATCCAGGTGCTGTGAAAATCCTGATCCTGCTTCGGACACCAGATATTGCGGTTTAATAAGGGTCAGGATAAACAAATAGGCCGAATAGATGTTTATTAAGGGAGAAACAACTCACAACACAGATAGATGAACACAGCAGTTGGAACTGGATGCTCCTATCTCCGTGTCCCGCCAGAAAGAGAGTGTTCCAGGCCTCCTTCGTAGCCCTACTTGCACGGGTCACTTTCGCCTCTGGCTCCACCCCTCAATGGGTGTGGTCAGTGCCACAGAAGCAGACACAGTGAATATCCCACTACATATATTCATCAACATACTCTGCCCAATAAAGAGGTTAGGACTTGAGGTTTGGTCCTCTACATGAACAGTATACACTCCTAATCAAAGAAATAATAACATAGCTAAGATGTAGTAAGAACTTTTAAAGTGTATGGGTGTGATGTGTGTACTCTGTCACATACTCTGCCTTTCTTCTTGAGACAGGGTCTTTCACTGAACTTGAGCCTCATTTTTTTATCTAGACTGGTGGTGAGTAAGCCCAGGAACACTCCTGTGCCTATCCCCTTGAGATCCAAACTCAGATTCTCACACTTGTGTAGCAGGTACCCTTTTTCAATGAGTCATCTCTCCATCCCCAAGGTTGGCTGAGAAGTTTTGTAGCAGAGGAAGTACAAATATCCAACAGACATAAAGGAGGCTCAATTGTAGTGGCAAGAAGAGGGATATAAATTATGACCTCAACATGACAGGAACTTCCATTATCCACTATATTGGTAATGTTGTATGTGGTGATATATTATTTATGCTTTATTAATGCTTTCCTGAGGATCCAGAAGGCAAGGTTTAGCCACAAGACAAGGAAGTGAGATTAAGACATAGATGGATCTCTGTTAGTTCAAGGCCACACTGAGCTACAAGAAATTGATTGGGTCCTAAAGAGAAAGTGCTCACACAAGGATGATCTCAACACTTGGATCACACTGCTTTTAATCCCAGGATTCATGAGAGGTATTTAAGACAAAAACAGGGTCTCAGAGTTGGCATTCATTCTCCAGCCACATTGAGGATAGGAAAGCATTCAGTTTCAGGATTCTCTCCAGCCATGCTGAGGAGAGGCAGCAGTCCGAGCCTCAGTGAAGAGTTCATGGAACAGCCCTTTCAGCCTGAGCTAGAAGTAAGAGCTAGTGGCCAGCTGCTTTGCTTTTCTGATCTTCAGGCATGCTTTAATAAATTGTAATAACGGATAATCACAGTTTTAAAGTCATGAAGGATGAGGAGTAACAGAGCTCACCCTCTGCTTGTGACACTATGCAATACTGGGAAAACAGGTTGTGTTGTCTAAATGAAAAGGCAAATATAAGCACCTAGAAAGCTGACTTTTTACAAAGTCCCGGGAGTGAATGAAAGTTTTCGAGTTGGAGAATACCTGAGATCTAGAAACAGAATCTACTGTGTATTTTTTTCCTCCCTCTTACTTGTTAATGTGACTCCCAGTTCTCAGTGTGGAAATTTCTCCCTCTTCAAAAATAAATGCATTAAAAATTAAGTGAAATGACTGTAATTCAGAAAAAAACAATTAATTGGCATGAGATTTAAATGTACTCTCTCTTCTCTCTCTCTCTCTCTCTCTCTCTCTATATATATATATATATATATATATATATATATCAGTAGGATTGAGTCATAACTATCAAGACAAGTGGTGACATGTAACTCTTTTCATTGCAGACAGTTTGTAAGAATTAGGAAAGAGCATCTCCCTTGCTTCAGAATCACAACAGCTATTGGCACAGAGAGACATTTCTGCTTGCTCCTCCTTTTTGGTTCTCATTTCTTTGATTCTGTAGGAATGTATAGTGTGCATGCATGTTTGTATGGTTGTGTGGGAAAGTGTTTGCTTGAGGTAGCAGAGGCTGTCAAATGTCTTCAGTGATTGCTCTCCCATTATATCTTGAGTGCAATTTATTTGAACCAAGTATGATTAAGCTACTCTAGCTTTCCAGCTCGAAGATTCCTTGTCCCTTACCCTTAAGCACGGAGATTACAGGTGGACTAATGGTCTGTTAGACATTTACATAGGTGTTTGTGATGAAATACAAAGTCTTGGGGGGTAAGTAATTTCTCCATTGAGTCATCTCCACAGCTCCTGACTCTCATTCTCAATATGAGTTTTGACTCCTTATTTCCAAGGCAATAAAACTGATTTAGACAACCCTAATAAAATGAAGTCTTTGGAAATTTTGTAGTTTCTTAATTAGGGTTTCTATTGTTATGAAGAGACACCATGACCACAGGGACTCTTATAAAAGAAAATATTTAACTGGGGTGGCTTACAGTTTCAGAGGTTTAGTTCATTATATCATCCTGGTGGCATGCAGGCAGACATGGTGCTGGAGAAGGAACTGAGAGTTCTACCTCTTGAATCTCAGGCAACAGAAGGAGATTATATATGCTACACTGGGCATAGTTTGAATATAGAAGATGTCAAAACCTGCTTCCAAAATAACACAATTCCTCCAACAAGACCACACCTTCTAATAGTACCACTGCCTACAGGACAAACTTTCAAGCACACGAATCTAAAGAGGACATTCCTATTCAAACCACCACACATGGTTACTGTTACTTGCCAGCTGAACAATATCCATAATCATCCAGAGATAGGCCCCTGAGCATGCCTATGGTGTATTATTTTGATTATATTAACTGAAATGGGAAGTGCTACCCACTGTGAGTAGTATATTTTCAAACTTGGTTCCTGGACTGTATAAGTGGAGACAAGAAATTGAACAGCAACAAACATTAATTATTCTAATCATCCTGAGAATGGAAGACATGTGACCAGCTTCCTTGATGTCATCACCATGAAGGACTTTACTCTTGAACTGTGAAACAGAATAACCCATTTCCTGCCTTAAGTTGCTTTTGTCAGATCATTTTATCACAGCAACAGGGAAAGAACTAAGGCAGATATAGAGTGGTTCAAAGAATGGACCAAAAATCTGAAACATTGATGCTCTCAACTTCATAAATGACAAGGTCACTTGGAAACTTCAGGGAACAGGAATGGATTTCTTTTTAAAATAGAGCACCATTATTTAACTAGAAAACTAGAACTTCATGAAACAATGAGTCCTCAAGAGGAACATTTAAGTGAGAGAACACCTGTTTCCTGCCATGTTGACCAGGTCTTTCTGAGTCCCAGTTGCCTCACTTCTTAATTAGTAATTGATCTTAATTAGTGATTTATGGGGAGGGCTAAACCCTTTGTAGGTGGTGCCATCCCTGGACTGATGGTCCTAGGCTTTATAAAAAAACAGGCTGAACAAGTAATGGGTAGAAATCCAGTAAACAGCAACCCCCCATAGCCTCCTCATCAGCTCCAGGCTCCAGGACCCTGCCTTGTTTGAGTTCTTATCCTGGATTCCTTCAGTGATGGACTATGATGTGGAAATGTAAGTACAATAAATTCTTATTCCCCATGCTTTTTGATCATAGTGTTTTGTTTTAGCAATAGAAAACCCTAATTCAGGGGCTCATGTCTATAATTTCAGCACTTAAGGGGGCTGAGACATGAGCATCACCTTAAGGTTGAGGCCAGCCTGAGCCTCAAAAGTCCTTGAAAAAAAACTATATTGCTTTCTCAATGGGGTAACTCTCAATAGCGCAAATAACTCTGCTTTGAAATGGACACAATTTCTGTAGACATTCATTTGCAATAGAGAAACAGACATTGATTGATAGCACCTATTTAAAATATGAGGAAAGGTAATAGATTCATGATCACCATGGAAAGTGCTTGCAAAGGTAGTAACACACATTAGAAGTTTTCCTGAGATTAAATGAACAGGTAATATTTCCTCACTCATTAAATGTATGTTTATTTCAGGTAATGCTTAATGCTTATAGTGCTACATTTTGTTGTATCTTACTCTTCTCTCAACTTTGCAAAAAGTTCCTTTGTCTCTTCTGAGCAGAAAAAAAAATCACATAAATAGTTCGGTGGATTTAGGTAAACAGTATACCCCAGGATCCATTGAAGTATGGTTAATAGCATTTTGGGATGCAGATGTCCCATAACACACAGGGAATGAATAGATCCTGGAGACTTTTCTTCAATAGCAGAGTCCAATTTCAAGAAAGCCTGTCTTTTTTGTCTATAGTTCAAGATAATGAACACTTCTCCCTGAAGAAATTGGAAACACATGCATTTCATTTTCAGATTAGTGGCTGCATTTTACAGTAAAGTTATCTTCTAAAATGTAAGCACTTCATTTTTATTAAAGTACTGTGTAATTCTTATTGTCCAATAAATGATGGATGAGGTGATAGCAAAATTGGTTGCCATTTTAGCTTGTGGGAAGTATTATCAAGATTTCTCATGAAAAATTTCTTTATTTTTCCTTTATTCTTTTTTATTTAAATTTGAAACAAGGTTGTTTTACATGTCAATCTCAATCCCCCCCATTTCCCTTATCACCCCCACCACACCCCAGCCCATCAACTTTCTGCTTCTGAGGGAGGGTGAGGCCTTACATGGGGAGTCTGTCATATCATTTGGGGCAGGGCCTAGGCCCTCCCTCATGTACCCCTCTATGTGGGATGGGCTCCAAAGTCCATCCATATACTAGGAATAAGTACTAAACCTCTACCAGAAGCCCCATAGACTGCCCAGCCCTCCTAACTAACACCCACATTCAGGGGTCTGCGTTGGTCCTATGCTGGTTTCCCAGATATCAGACTTGGTTGTATGAGTTCCCCCTGTTCATGCCAGCTGATTCTGTGGGTTTCTTCAGCCTGGTCTTGACCCCTTTGCTCATCACTCCTCCCTCTCTGTAACTGGATTCCAAGAGTTCAGCTAGTGTTTAGCTGTGGGTGTCTGCTTCTGTTTCTATCAACTACAAGATGAAGGCTCTAGCATGGCATATAAGATAGTTGTCAATCTCATTATGGTGGAAGGACATGAAAGGTAGCCTCTTCTATTGTTTAGATTGTTAGTTGAGTTCATCCTTGTAGATCTCTGGGTACTTCCCTAGTGCCAGAAAGAAATGATGAATTAATGTAGACCTTTGATGGTTAGCTTTGTAGTCTCTGGAAGCCATGGTCAAATTATGACCAAAGCATCTATCGATCTGATTGATGTCAATTCACTGGGTGCAGGAGTGAAAGAGGGGGAAATAAAAAGTTCTACTGTTGAAAATTCTGGCTGTATTTATAAAACGAAAGAAGATTTATTTTATAAAATTTATAAAAAGCGAGATCTTTATTTACAATTTGCCCAGCAGCACAAAAGACATCTCCTCAAACCAGATATGTCAATCGTAAGCTGGGGCAGAATCCTGATAATCTCTGTAAGATGAAATAATTGGAACACATCTAAGTAGTGTTTTCTAGGCATGGCTCCTGATGCCTTTAACAAGGTCACATACGGGTGGATAGGAAGATGCAAAAATCATAAAGCAAAGGCAGGCTGTTGAAGTTTCTGATGATGAACCCCAGAGATGGGCTAGTGGCAAGAGCAAGCTAGCCAAGGTCAAAATGATAGTGTAACATAAATGAGATGGAGAAAGAGAAAGAAGGACAAAGTTGTGAGTGTAATAGAGATGTTCAAGAATGTCTCCTGGGAAATCCACTTTTATTTATACAATAAGTAAATAAATATAACAACATAGAAAACATATTACAAAAAGTATTTCATGTTCTACTAGGCAAGTATGTGTTTTCCCATCAGTTAGCTGTGGGTATATTTTGTTGGTGCTCTAACAAATAAAGCTTACCTGGAGATCAGAGTGCAGAGCTAGCCATTAGTTAACCATAGAGGCCAGGCCATGTTAACATATACCTTTAATCCCACCACCTGGGATGAGGAAACAGTGAATTATAAGGCTGGGTGGAGAGAGGAAGTGATAAGGCAGGGAGGAGACAGGAGCTTGCTCTCCTTTTGGCTGAGGACTTAGTGAGATAAGGTGTGACTGTGGCTTGTTCCTTTGTCTCTCTGATCTTTTGGCTTTTACCCCTATATCTGACTCTGGGTTTTTATTATTAGGACCAATTAGAAATCCTGCAACAGGTAATGGCAGACTGATTGTGAAAGGCTAGCTTACTTCCAGCGGTCTTATTCCTAAGGTTTAGAGAAACCTGACCTCATATGTTTAAGATGATATAAAATAGGAAACAATAATTCACATGGTATTTGAAAGCACAATTCTCCTGCATGTGTGCTTACTCATGTTCTCTTGTTTTTTTTTCCTCTCTTCTTATGTTTGCCACCATGTGGAGTTGCTATCATTTTTGAATAGGTTTTTAGTATCAAATAATATTTTATGTAAGCAAGTGACTGTTTTCTGGTCAAATATTGTATTCCACCACCTTCCACTGTGACTGACAGAGGAGTCAACAACATAACACAATCCAAACCACTGTGACAGAACCCCATTAAAACTAGAGAATTCATATTTGTGCCTGTTATGTAAACAGAAACAATAGCTACCGGCTGGACACAACAGGAAAGAATCTACCTGATCTATCTGAAGACAATGATTACTTGAGTCTGTTTATACTAGAGAAAGAAATGGACACATTTCTGATAATGTCATAGTAAATAAGTTCTCTGACTTTGGAAAGTGCTATTTTATTAACTTCAACTTTCCTGGAAAGTCTAGCCAGAAGTATATCTTAAAATAAACAGATCTATTTTAGGTATGTACTCTTGATATTACTTATTTCTGAAGTATATCTCATCTGTCTGTTGCTTAGTTCATAATTTGTGAATTCCCTGCTCTTAATTTCAGGAGACCCTTCTATGTCTTTTCATTCTATCTGTGGGGAAAGACAACAGTTTCTGAGACAAGGACCCGAGTGTTCAACTTTTTCTAGAATATGTCACCCTTAAAGTAAACCATCATTCCTACAAGGCCAAGAAACCTCATACTCCTAAACACCATCCAATAATTCCCTAAAGTACTCTGATCAATGTTCAACTAACACACAAAAACAATCTGTTTTCCCTTGCTGAATGTTCTGCAGCCAGATTCCCTCAAAAATGGTACCTCTGTGGGCCATTCTATTATGCCACTTTAGCTATTGAGCTTATGATGTGGCTTTGTTAGCACCAAATCCATCTTCATATTGTAATCATTGCTGTGATGAATGGGATCTCAGAGACTATCGAGTGAGGCTTTGCTGGGCCCAAGAGAGTTGTCATTACATCAAAACCACAGCTAAATTCAAGACTAAAAGAATAAAATTTCCTTTCACAGCAGAATGCCAATGTGTAAGATACAAATTCAGGTATCTCTGCAATTCAAATTTAAACTTCAGCACCCCCCACGCCTTCTCATCATACCAGCATCCTAAATTAATGTGCTTCATTGATACCAGACCTTTACACTATTGTCCTACAGAGAAATCTCATAGCTCTGTGCTTTCTGTGGAACTGTCTGATTCTTGATTCCTATTCTATGCTCTTTTTTAAGTATTAATCCTGCCATAGGGTTTCTGTGGTTGTGAAGAGACCATGACCAGGACAACTCTTATGAAGAAAATATTTAGTTGGGAGTAGCTCACATTTAGAAGTTTACTCCATTATCATCATGCTGGGAGTCATGGTGACATGCAGGCAGAAATAGTATTGGAGACATAGCAGAGAGTTCTACATCCAGATCAGCAGATAGCAGGAAGAAAATGAGACACTTGGCCTGACTTGAGCATATGAGACCTCAGATCATACCCATAGTGACACACTCCCTCTGACTAAGCCACAGCTACTCCAATGAGGCCCTACTCCCTAATAGTGGTACTCCCTATGGGCCTATGGGGTTGATTTTCATTCAAGCCATTACATATCCTTTAAGGTACTGGAGGTATCAGTGTGCATCCTGCTAATTTGGTAGCATTTATGAGGAGCAGGAGAGTAAAATATTAAAGACAAGAAATAACCATAAATTCTGAAGAATTAAGAAACTCAATTATCAATTGTATTTACTTACCTACCTATAATAAACAGCAGTATTTGCTGTTAGATGCTACCAAATAATGTCTCAGAACAAATTTTATATTTAAGGTCTAATTTCCTACAAAAATATTTGAAGTTCTTGTTATGTATTCTTAGGACAAAGTATGCCTGCCCCAATGAATGAGTAAAGCCACATGGGAACAGCATTCCTTGTTATACCTTGCTTCTTATTTTACTGAAAGGAAAATGTCTAGAGTACAAAGGAGGTCCCAAACCACTTCCCATTCTCTCAGTGCTTACCTCAGTAAGTTATGACCACAGTATAAGGGCAGAGGATATGGGTCAGTGGATAGAGCATTTGCTGTGGAAACATGAGCACACATGAATGCCAAAAGCCCATGTAAAGTAGAATGCAGAAGCATATATTCAATCATAGTGTTTTTGTGTAGAGATGAGGGTAGAGACAGGAGAATTGCTAGAAGCTCACAATGCAGCTACGCTGTCATATGCAGTGGTAAACAATAAACAACAAAATAGGTGTTGTCTTAAGGTAAAGGATTAACACCACACCTAAAGATATCCTCTGACCTCTACATATTCACCACCACATTGTGTGGGCCTGAATGAACACACACATACACCCATACATACATCATATGTAAATATATGTACATATTAAAAGGGAAAAAGAGAGAGAAAACTATACAACATCAACCCTACAATTTTTTCCACGTTTTTGCAAGTACTTCTAATTTAAATAGTTTACAAGCCAAAGTAGAAATTACTGTCTTTTCATATACTGTGCATCCTAACATTGAACATAGCAGAAGACATCAGAATACTTAAAATGTACCTGCAAGGATGAAAGAAAATAGCAAGAAAGTCAGGCAGAAAGTATAGAGGACCTACATGCAACCCATGTCCTGCACTTGTTACACAAGCCCATTATTACTCTATCACCTTATACATGCAAAAACCATGGATGTTGTCAACTCTAACATTTTTTATGAAATTATTTATTTTATGTTTTTGAAGCACAAGGACAATTTTGTTAGAGCTTACAAGAAAAGAAATTAAAAAAAAAATCATCCAGTGGGCAAAATGTAAAGCCTGGAAGTGGAGAATATAGTAGAGAAGACAAAAAAAAAAAAATGCCACGTTCCATTTTAAGTCAGCCTAGTGATCAGGATCAGATACTTGGCACCAACAAGCAGCCACATGGTATGGAGAGAGGTTTTAGAGAAATAATGAGGAGCCTCAAAATGTTGGAGGAAAAGCCCAGAATATTAGAAAAGCAAGCTGACTTACAACCTGTACATGGTGTTGCCCATAAGTTTTGCATTAGTTGTGGGGAAAGTATAGTGTCTCATTAAAGAAGAAATTATCTTCCAGCCTATTTAGCACAGGGTAAGGTGAAATGGCATCCCAGAGGTGGTCCCTCAACCCAAGTAATTGAACCAACTTAACAGGAATGTTAGGTCTCTACCCAGTCCAGATACTCAATTCTAATGACTAGGGTAACCTTACAATCAAACAGGAGCCAGATAAGAGATCAGAGTTCCAGAACACTTCTGGCATCTCTGCCCTGCTGCAAGGATGAGGCTGCCAAGAGGCCCTGACATTTGGGGCTGCCTGCCATCAAAACTTCAGCTTTTATGTTCTCAGTGCTGAGAGATGCCTGTCATGTTGATGAGTATAGTGTAATCTTCTTTCCCTGTCACCATATTTGCTTCCAGATCAAGTGAGTTCATTGAACAAATGGCAGTGAGTTTTCCAAAACAGGAGAATTTGTCCTTTGACCTTGAGTATAGTTTTAAGTGTAAGCTAATTGAAGTAGCACCAAAGCTTCTAGCTACCTTTTTTCTTCCAGAAATGCACTAAAATCATAAGAAATGGACATAGGCTCCCTGTGTCTGCTTTGTGTCTAGAGGAAGTTAAACACAAAAGCTCCTGAAATGTCCTAATGCTCTTTCATTCCAAAGTGATCTTTCAGAGAACACAGCACTGAAATCAGCAGAGAAATGTGATCCTCCACCCCCCTTTTTAAACCTATTTGATTTCAATTTGTAATTTTGCTTAAAAATTTCTCCCAGCAAAAGGCATGGCTACAGTAGGATGTTTGATCTTGGCCTTGGGTGTCTTTTTATTATTATTATTAATATAATTTAAGGATTTTACATGTCAATCCCAGTTTCCTCTCCCACTTTCCCTCCCTCCCTTTCTCCCTCCCTCTCTCTCTCTTACCCTCTTTCTCTCCTCACATACACCCTGACCACCCTCCCTTCCCATCCCCCCACCCCTATTCCACATGTAGGGCTTAAAATATAAAACAATTAATTTGTTACACACACACACACACACACACACACACACACACACACACACACACACACATATATATATATATATATATATATATATATATATATTCGCAAACACTTTTTCAATTCATTTGGTAAGACCTTTTGTTTCTTAACTGTTGTTTTAATTTTGAGGTAGCAGTGCACATAAATATTCTTTGAACTTTTTATAAAACATTCATAACATGAAAATATCTTGATTTTTATAGTAGATTCTGCTGACATCATACTTTTTATCTACATCTGTAGTTGAAGGAAAGGTTATATTAACTATATCTCAGTGTGGGGGGGATGAAACAATTTTATTATTAAAATTTTGGATCTCCTAAATTTTACATCTGGACTTCCTGGTGGCATGTATCTTCTAGGATAATACCAAAAATAAACAAAAAAACAAAAAACAAACAAGACTTTTTGCTATAAAAATTATGATTAAATAAATGTAAGCAGACATTTTTCTTTTTAAATAAATATTTTGTTATATTTAGGTGTGTGTGTGTGTGTGTGTGTGTGTGTGTGTGTGTACAAAAGAATGCCATGGTATACATGTGAAAGTCAGATGAAACCCATAGAAGTCAGTGCTCTCCTTCTACATTGCTGAGAAAGAATATATCTTTATAAAAAATGATGTTTTGAAGTAAAAAACAAAGGTAGGATAGTTTATGTAAGGAAAAAAAATCTATGAGAATTATTTCGTAACAGTACATTGATCAGAAACATTTTGCCCAAAAGTATGGATCTCTCTCAGTAACCATCAAGACAGCAAGCCATTTCAAGTTGATTATGGCACAAAAATTGACTTTAGGGTTCCTTGGCTTCATGTAATTGGCTTTAGGGTTCCTTGGCTTCATGTTGAGTGTACCATATGGCTCATTTCTTGAGTAATGAAAATAACAGCAACAACAACTACTGTTAGATTATTGTCCAGTGTCCAGCACAGAAAGAAACCAGTGGGAATAATGTCATGATTATTTCCAGCACCGTGTTTAAGTTCTTGGAATCTGAGGCCTCATCATAGGGTAATGGCATATTCAATAGCTAACTAGCTGTATCACATGCATTATTCAGGTCATGCTTTGTTTTTCAGAAATGTTGGCTTTCTGAGGAACATGATGAGAAGCAAACAGAGGATGTTACAATTTCGTTATTAAATTTTTTGACTCAAACATTGATCATGATAAGGCAGGAAATGTACAGGCTTCTGGTCCATAAGGAACAAAAACTGAGCAGGTCAGGAAGGGTGGGATAAAAGTGCAATGATAGCCATGGAGCCAGTAAGAATGTCACAGTCTCCTCCACAAGACTTACATGCTTAGATCTGTAATGTTTCAGGTCTGACATGCGCAGAAGCAAAGGCTCTTGATTCTTTTTTCTATTTCATTAGTAGATATCACCAAAGGGATTTTTAGACCCAGAATGCTGTCTATTGTATGTCAGATCAGTGGAACAAGGAACAGATTTTTTTTTTTTACAAAAAGCTTCAGCATTCCATACCCACTCAAATGGTCTGCCCTTTAGTCTCATCTTTGATCCTGCGACCTAACAGTACTGACAAAATTGATCTTTCTTATGGGTACATTCTTAAGATGGTGATTTGATAACCATATCTGGAGTTATTGTTTCATACACTGTTTTAATAAAGTAATTTTCCCTTTTGCTCCCTCACATGAAGTGTAACATGTATCCAATTTGCATAACAATGCCATAAAATTGATGAAAATTAACCATTTGTTTAGTCTTGAATCCTTAGCATTTTCTCTTTAATATGATATGTTGCACTTGTCTAGGGTTTACTGATCCCAGTTGGGTGTTCTTGTCTCTTTGCAATTAGTATCAGTGAGGTTCAGCTTGATGGCTCTCCTACGTGGACTGGTCACATGTGTGCTAAGTGGAGGGTCAGCTGTCAATATCCAAACTCAATGACTTCACAGTATGATTTGAAAATGAAATGCCCCTATCTTAGTTAGGGTTTCCATTGCAGAAATGAAACGCCAAGACCAAAATAGCTTGGAGAGGAAAGTGCTTATGTGGCTTATACTTTAACAGTGTTGTTCATCATTGAAGGGGGTCAATATAGGAACTCAAACATGGAAAGATCCTGAAGGCAGAGGCTGATGCAGAGGCCTTCGAGGGTACTGCTTACTGGGTTGCTCTCATGGCTTTCCCAGCATGCATTTTCATAGAACCTAGGAATACCAGCCCACGGATGGTCTCATTCACAACGAACTGGACCCGCTCCTATCAATAACTAATTAATAAAATATCTTAGAGTTGGATTTTATCAGATTTTTTTTTCAATTAAATTTACCTCCTTTCAGATAACTGTAGTTGTATGTCAAGTTGGCATAAGACTAGCCAACACAGTCCCAAAGGGCTCATGTGTTGAACATTTGGCTCCCATTTAGTGGTGTGATTTTGGAAGTCTGTAGGAACTAGAGGAGGTGATACCTGCCTGAAAGGAGTAGGCATAGGTCTACTATGGGTTATATCTTGTTTCTAGCCCTTTCTTTCTCAGTATATTTTTTATCTGCCTATTAATAGAAGTTAGAAGCAAGGCAGTCCTTGTCTATAACTAATCAGTTGAAATTACAGGCTCCAAGAGAACAGACAAACTCCCTCTCTGACAAAGACATTTGTGTGTGTGTGTGTGTGTGTGTGTGTGTGTGTGTGTGTGTGTGTGTAAAATTTCTACACAGTGAATTCAGGAGCTTTATTCAGAAACTAAGAATTTTAAAGCATCAGTCTGAGTTCATTTTTAAATTCCCCATTCTTTATCTAACCATTAAATTTTTTGTCAGATCTATTTCCATTTGGTGGTTTTTGTTTTCTTTCTTTCTTTCTTTTTTTTTCATAAGCCTGCATTCTTCTGTCCTTTCTCTTAACCATTTGAAATTTTTTCCCATGTGTCCCATTCAGCCAACCATGATAGCTATAACCTGATCCCTAACACACATCAGGCTCATTCTCTGCCTAGAAAAGCTTTAGGCCAGAATTTGAGCAACCGATTTTATTAGTTTCTTCCCTGATGTACCTCTCTGTACGTGGAGCTGTGTTTTTACCCCTCCTTTGATTTCTTTCTCTTCCATTGTTCTTAGTCATCTTTCTTATGGAACTAGAAAGTTATTGGTTCAGAGCAACTTTGGTGGATATCAAGTTTCTAGAACCTGAGTCCTCTCTAACAACACCATTTGAATCAAGATTGGCTCCATCATTTTCACAGAACCCAAAAAATTCATGAACGTTATAGCTCTTCACTAGTATATAATTCTACAACCATGATGCTGTTTAAGGGCTTGAGCCCATGCAACCATGAACAGAATTTTGCACCTTTTTCTATAAGTTGTTCGTTTAAGTTGAAAGATACTTGTGACTGTGGTTAGAAAAGTAACTAGTATTTTTCATTTGCAATGACCTGATCTATTTGCTTTTGTTCCACTAGTCCCTCCTTCAATAGGCAAGTCTGATCCTGCCCAACTGCCCATGGCTTTGGCAGAGAGCAAGAGAGACAGCACAAAAACTCTTATCCATTCTAGAGTCCTCTTGTTAACATTGTGTTGATGATTACTAGTCAAAAAACTCAATCTGTTTCGAGACTAAGGTGATAAATACAAATCAAAACTATGCTGAGCTAACACTCAGATTAGATAGGTTGCCTATCATTAAAAACCCAAACTGAGAATAATGAGTTTGGGCAATGATGTGAAGAAACTCTAGTGCTAATGCTTTGCTAATGAAAATATGGGAAGCTGTGGAATTGTTTAGAGGATTACTCAAAAATTTCAACATTGAATTACCTTGCAATTTCGTCATTCATCTTCCAGGACATGCATCTTTGGATCAAAGCAATAACACAAAATCTATCACTATTTTTACAACTGACATAACTGTTATTAACTAACATTTAAGATATGTGTTAAGTTTTCTTTAATTCTTACAAATCTCTCTTGTGAATGGAATCATTAATTAAAAGAACATGCACAGGAAATTTAATAAGTTAAAATAATTAATGATGCCTCTGTGTAAATATTGTACAGATGTTTCGGCTCTGAGTTCTATAAGAATTTTCATTTCTTAGAAAATTGAAACCATCACAGAATAAGAAGGAAGTGATGAGAAGCAGCTTATAATTTTAATTAATATTTAAAATATCCTTGTAAGTTCAATACACAATAGAATGGCATCTGACAAGTATTGCTATGGCAACAAATTCCGATGTCTACTTTCTATACTTTCTGAAAAGGGTAATTATATTAAGTAATATTTTCAATACCTTGTTCTTCTATGTTATCACAATGGTAATTCTTTAGTTTATTGTATAGGCAAACTAATAAAATTTTAATTTGATTACTATAATTTAAGTTTCTTACAGTAAATAGTATTTTCTATGGTGAGAGATTGGTGGTCTCAGTATTCCCCCTCCTAATCTCTCTCTGATGTTCTCTCTCTCTCTCTTTCTCTCTTTCCCAATGAATATGATTTTATTTTTTAATTGGCAGGATTTCTTTTATGACATTTTTACTCACATATAGTTTTGGATAACCCTCCTTTCCTCCTCGTCTACTTCCATCCATCTCCCTATTCTTCTAATTCATTTTTTTATAACTCATTTATTCTTTTAAATTTTATTTTATATCCCAAACATGTTTCCCCCCCTACTCCTCTCCCACTCCCTCTACCTTCAGTCCACTTCTCCTCAAGGGGGTGAGGTCTCCCATGAGAAGTCAACAAAGTCTGGCATGGTAGGTTAGGGCAGGGTCAAGCCCCTCTCCTATGCATTAAGGCTGAGCATAGCACCCACCACATATAAACACCTGATTTTTGACAAAACAGCCAAAATAGTACAATAAAAAGAAAACCATCTTTACCAATGGTGCTAGCATAACTGGATGTCAACATGTAGAAGACTATAAATAGATCCATATCAATTGCATGTACAAAACTCAAATCCAAGTGGATCAAAAATCTCAACATAAATCCAGCAATATTTAACTCAACAGAAGAGAAAGTAGAAAGTAGCCTTTAACACATTGGCACAGGATACCATTTCCTAAATATAACATCATTAGCACAGACACTGAAAGCAGCAATCAATAAACGGAACCTCCTGAAACTGAGAAGCTTCCACATGGCAAAGGACAAATTTAACAAGACAAAACAGCAACCCACAGAATGAGAAAATATCTTCACCAACCCCACATCTGACAGAAGGATTGTTTTCAAAATATACAAAGAACTCAAGAAGCTAGTCATCAAAACACCAAACAATCCTATTAAAAAGTGGGGTAAAGAACTAAATAGAGAATTCTCAACAGAGGAATCCAAAATGGCTGAAAGACACTTTTAAAAAGTGCTCAACATCCTTAGCCATCATGGAAATGCAAATCAAAACAACTCTGAGATACCATCTTACACCTGTCAGAATGGCTAAGATCCAAACTACTGAGGACAGCTTATGTTGGAGAGGATGTGGATTCGGGGGAACACTCCTCCATGTCTGGAGGGAGTGCAAACTTGTACAGCTAATTTGGAAACCAGTATGGCAGTTTCTGAGAAAATTGGGAATCAATTTACCTCAAGTCTCAGTGATACTACTCTTGGGCATATATCCAAAGAATGCTAAATAACACCACAAGAACAGGTGCTCAACAATATTCATATCATTTACAATAGTAAGAAACTGGAAACAACTCAGATGCTCCTCCACTGGAGAATGGATAAGGAAGATGTAGTACATTTACACAATGGAGCACTACTCAGCAATGAAATCGATGATCTCATGCAATTTGCAGGCAAACGGATGGAACAATAAATAAATAAATAGAAAATAAATAAATAACTAACATCTTGAGATCTTGAGTGAGGTAACCCAGACTCAAAAAGACAAACACAAGATGTATTCACTTGTAAGTGGGTATTAAATATAGAATAAAGTATAAACAGACTATAATCTATAACTCCAGAGAAGCTAGGTAATAAGAAGGACCCTACAAAGGACACATGGATCACCCTGAAAAGAGAAATTAGAAGATATCTACAGGGCAAACAGGGATATGCGGGAAATAAGAGGGAGATGAGGGGGAAGAGAAAATGAGGGAATGAGATGACCTAGGTGGGGAGGGATACAGTGGAAGAGCAATGGAAAATATGCCTTAATAGAGAGAGTCAACTATGTGCTTAAGGAGAAACCTGGTCCTAGAGTAACTCCAAAGAATCTGCAAGGAGAACCCCACGTAAGATTCCTAACAATAGCAGAGAGGATACCTGAACTGGCCTACCTCTGTAATCAGATTGATGAATACCCCAAGTATCATCATAGAGTCTTCATTCAGTAATTGATGGAACCAGACACAGAGATCCATGACCGAGAACCAGGCCAAACTCCTGGAATCTAGAGAGAGCAGAGAACATATGAGCAAGGGAGTTTAAGGTCATGATGGAGAAATCTACATATACAGCTGAACCCAGCTCATGGAAACTCATGAACTCTTGACCTATAACTGTGTACACTCCAGGGAACTGAACTACGCCCTTCATATATGGAAGACAATTGTAAAGCTTGGCCTATCAGAGGGTCCCCTGACAGTAGGACCATAATACAATCCTGGTACATGAGCTAGCTTGTTGGAGCCCATTCCTTAGGGTGAGATGCCATGCTCAGTGGCAATAGGACCATGATATAATCCAGGTACATGAGATAGCTTTTTGGAGCCCATTCCCTATGGTGGGATACTCTCTCAGCCTAGATAGAAAAGGGAGGGCCTAGTTCCTATGGGAATGATGTGACAGACTTTGATGATGCCACATGGAAGGCTCACTATCTCTAGGGAGTGGATGAGTGTGGGATGGGGGTGTCGGTGGGAGTCATGGGACGATGGGTGGGAGAGGGAACTGGGACTGATATGTAAAATAAGATTGTTTCTAATTTAAATGAACAAAAAGAAAATAAAGCATTGACATTCTTAAAATAAAACATCCCATTTAGGACTAGTGTTGGGAGAATTAGTTAAAGATGTGTTACATACTTTTATTCTGTGGAAGACTTGTTTAGTGATACAAGGATGTGTTGCATTCTTTTATCTTGCATTTGTTTAACTCTGTGAAGCTGTATCACTTTGGCGATCTGAAACATCTGATTGGTCTAATTAAGAGCGGAAAGGCCAATAGTTAGTCAGGAGAGAGAAAAGGTGGGACTGACAGGCAGAAAGAGTAAATAACAGAAGAAGAGAGAAGGGGAGGAGTGAGAGAAGGAGAAGGAGAGCAGGATGCCAGGGGCCAGCCAATCAGCCACACAACCAGTTACTAATTAAGAAGGAAAGAAAGAAATATAGAATAGAGAAAGGTAAAAGCCTGCAGCAAAGGGGAACAAATAGAGAAGCACAACCAGACATTATGTAGGATATCTATCAAATCGCTTCCCTCAGGGCTTAGGGAAGCATACAGATGAGGATGCAAAAAGAGACAATGGGGATGGAGAGCACCAAGTAAACAAGGCTCTTTAAATAAACATGATCAAAGCTCATATCAGCTCACAGAGACTGAAGTGGCAAGCACAGGGCTTACAAGGGTTTGTACCAGGTTCTCTGCATACACAATATGGTTTGTAGTTTAGTGTTTCTAGGGATTCCTGAGTGTGGGAATGAATGGATCTCTGATTCTTGTGCCTTCTCTTGGGCTATTTTACTTCTGTTTGTCTTATCCAACTTTGATATGTTAGTATTTGTTTTATCTTATTTGTTTTATTTTATTATTATTATCCCTTAGAATCCTTTATATTTTCTTATGAGAGGCAAAAAGAGAGTGGATCTAGATAGGAGGCGAGGTAGGGAAGAAACTAGGAAGCATAGATGGAGAGAAAACAGTAATCTCAATATATTATATTATATGAGAAAAATTCTATGTTTATTAATAGGAGAAAAACAAAACAAAAAATTAAAAATATACCCAAATTTTCATTTGAAAAAGCTGTCAAAATTTATCAAAACTCAGTTATTTCATGTGCTTAAGAATCCCTAATTCTAGAAAACATACATATATACATACATATATACATACATATATACATACATATATACATACATATATACTTACATATATACATACATATATATATGTATATATATATGTATGTATGTATAAATATATGTATTTATATAGACAAATTTTATGTTGGAATATAGTTGTTGATTTCTGGTATGAACAATCCTCCTAAATAGGCGATTAAAGTCTGTTTGAGCATGCTCAGAATGAAATTAATGCTGGTAATCCCAACATACAGGAGGAAGAGACAGGAGCATCAGGAATTTTGAGGCTAGCCTGGGCTGTAAAACAAATACCCTCCTTCAAAAGAGAACCACACCAACTGTAAAGTTTTAACACCAAGAAGTCTTATATGCAGATAATATTTTGCATGTTAAGTGTCTTAAGTGGGCTACTAGTCAGTTTATTAAAACATCCTTTACTATATATGATGCACTGAATTTTCACAAATTTATGCTGAGGGCCCTTTACCACTGGAAATATCTGAGAGCTGTATTTCTTGATACAATTAAAATTGAAAATGATTGAAAAACAAACATGAAATATGAGGACATTTTTTTCTTAACTGGTAAGAAATAAATCTGGGGTGTTGGTGGTGGTGATGAAGATGTCTTAAACAAATCTGCCTTGTTATTATTTCTAGTCTAGGGTGCTATTCTGGTTTTTCAAAATATTGCTGTGGTTTCTTGGTCATTTTGCTCTTCTTGAAGAATCACACCCTCAAACAAAATTAATGCTGGTAGAAGACTATTTTGAATGTTTGCTTTCCTACTCAATATGGTCCTATAACCTTCACTGTT
Source organism: Cricetiscus sungorus (assembly GCA_030556225.1). NCBI lineage: Eukaryota > Metazoa > Chordata > Mammalia > Rodentia > Cricetidae > Cricetiscus > Cricetiscus sungorus. Next base: position 22,567,893 of record JANBXA010000069.1, read on the forward strand.
TACGATGTGAAGCTGACAATTCAGCTTGGCACTCAAGTCCTTGGGCTACATGGAAATACTTATCTCTCTGTGTTCTTATTCTAATACTGCTTTACATCAACTCATACCTTGACCGGCCCCACAACATCATCCTTTTCCTGATACTCAGATGTGTTTTTTTGGCCCATGGTGTTCTGTTACCCATGATTAGCACATACATACATACATACATACATACATATATATATATATATATATATATAATCTGTACTCCACATACATTCTTTCCAAAATTTTGTCATGTGTCTTACTATTTTGGGTGAGCATTAGAGCTAAAATTACTCGAGTCATTTCCAGGGCTAGTCTGTTTTGCTATGTAAACCTATGTACATTTTTAAACTCCTCTCAATGAATCGTCATTTGTATAGTGGGCTTCTTAATAACTGACTTGTGATGCTGAATTGTAATGATTCAATTGGAAAAGACTTACAAAGTACAAAGGAGTATTAACTACAATTCTTTCTGTTCTTTTAACCCAAAAGGTCTTTATTGGACCTTGAAATTTTTTGTACATATGATAGTATTCTGAATGTATTTTGGAACATTTATACCAGAGAACACTTTTCTTTTTTCCTTTTCTCCTGGCTTCTATACAACACCTAACACACACTTTGCCTTGTGCATAGTAGAAAGTTTAAACAATGATGATGAATGGATACTAGAAAAAGCATGATACTCAAGTGAGCATTGTTCTCTCAACAGAGTACTGTTCTTAGCTTTGCTTATGTCTTGCACAACATCAGGTAATATACTGCTTTGAGTTTTAGTATCCTTATTCTAAAGAAGGATAAAATCAACAGAAAGTCTCTGGCCCAATTTAAGAGAAGGATTTAATTATTTTGGATATGGCCAGAGCCTACCCATGGAAGTGTAAATGAGTTGATATGATTATTTATTAACTGTCCTGTTGAGATCTTTTGTACTACATTGTTTTTAAGTCTTTAGGAACTCTGAACTGACAGGAGAAAAAAACTCAGTCAATGACAAGCAATTATTTTTGATCTGTGGGAGACTCTCCTTTTATTATATGATTTTCCCTTCAACTTATGAATTCAATATGGATTGGAGCCTGTCAAGTAAAAAACAATATTTTAAAAACAATAGAAAGAAGGGTAACTGAACATAACTGACTTGGAGTACAGCATTACTTTTGATTCACAAAAGATAAGGTGCATATGGCAAATCAGGATGGGTTTAACTGTACAGTTTCATACATTACTTGTTTCCCCAAACTGTGCAAATTAAATTTAACTTGTCTCAAACTATATTGAGTTATCCTATTCAAATTTTTTCACACATCGAAAAGTGCCACAAAAACTGTCTCTCAGTGTTTCTCCTGTTTCCTCCTGCACTATTCAGCTCAGAGTGCTGGGTTGTGTTTCCAACTAGACTCCGCTGTTTCATTTTTTGGCCACCACCCCAATAATGTACTGGCCATCACTTCTCTTTGGAATTATTGGAGTTGTCTTTGATATTTTTATTACCCATTTTTCAATGAAATTAGACACACTCACTGGGGCCTATTTATTTGACTTAGGATGATTTTAGATGTGTTTTTATCAATTGTAATTAGAATGCTCATAATCAAAGAATCAAGCCTTTAAATAATTTCTACAATTTTATAGATTTTTAAAATTTGATTTGTGTGGTAGCTTCAGTGAGAAATGTCCCCCATAGGATCGTGTGTTTCAAAATTTGATCCTTAGTTGTTGGGGATGTTTAGGAGGTTCAGTCATGCTGGAGGAAGGACATGAGTTGGGGTTATTGTCTCTGCTTCTGCGAAGATGGACGTGTGATCACCTTATCTTTCTGATCCTGTCACTATGCATGCCTTGCCCACCATCATGGATCCTCTGGAACTATACGCTAAAATAAACCCTTTCTTCTTTCTGTTGCTTTTGGTTGTAGCATTTCATTACACCAACAGAAAAGTAACTAATGCAATCTATATTACATAATCTACCAACTTCATAGAAAATTTTTCAGATTTCTCAAGTTACTGACAAACAATAACATCAGATTTAGTTTTCTTTACACTAGGTGGTTTTATAGTGTAGCTCCAACAGAACCTTTGTGGGTGTTCATTTTTCTTTTCTTTTTCTCCTAAAGAAAGAATCACCACTGCTTAATGCATTATGCTTTATAGTTCCAGTTGATTTTGAAATCTAAATGGGAAAGCACTCACCATGAATTTAACAGAAAATTAGTAAAATTTTGATTTCCTTATTATGTTTTTGCAATTCTGGGAATTGAACATTGAATTTATATATGCCAGGTAAGTCTTCATGCTTTATCACTGAGCTACATTTTTAGTTCTTATCTGACTTTTAAACAAATTATTATATCATTGAATTTTAACATTAGGAAGTGAACATTAGAAATGCAAGACAAAGTACTATTTGAACATATGATCATGGAGGATGTGCACATTTTTGGAGAAATAGTTTTCCTTTTCCACTTTGTTGTCAGAAATTTCTGCATGTTTAATACAGACCTTGTATTAGTCAAGGTTCTCTTAGTCTCTGTCTCTGTCTCTCCCTCTCTCCATGTACATATAGTTCATTGCAGTGGCTTACAGGATGTGGTCCAGGTAGTTTAACAATGGCTAAATAGCTATGGAAAGTTCAAGAACCAAGTAGATGTTCTGGCCCAAGGCAGGATGTCTCAGCTGATCTTCAGTATACACCAGAATCTCGAAGAGGTAGGCACTGATGAGAAGGAAGGAATGGACTTGTCATTGAGAGAATGTTTTCTTCTTTTATGTCTTTTATATAGGCTGCCCATAGAAGGTGTGGCCCAGATTAAAGGGAATTTTTCAAGAGATTTGGGTTAAAGGTAAGTCTTACCACTTCAAATGATTCAATTAAAAACAAGCCATCACAGGTGTATCAAACTAATTGGGTTTTTGTTAATTCTAGATGTAGTCAACATAACAGCCTAGAATAGCCTTCACAGCCCCTGATTGCTTAAACTTTAGTCACAGTGCTGCCTTTTCTGAATCCCAAAGATTTGTGGTTGCTCTGTATTTTTTGAAGACTCACTTTATTTTTATCATTGTGCATGTGCCCTTGGAGACCAGAAGAGGGCATCAGGTCCCTTGGGCTTGTATGTACAGTTGTTGAGCCTCCAGCATGGATGCTGTGAACTGAAGTCAGGCTCTCTGGAAGAATATCAGCGACTCTTAATCGCCAAGGTCCAATGTTTCAATGTTTTGTTTCAAAATTGTCTTTCTTTCATTCCATTTCCTCTTTTCCATCCCACTTTTCTTTTCCTTTTTGTCGGGAGCTGCATTCGCCATTACAAGATGGCGCTGGCTTCCTGTTTCCTGGTTCTTGTTTATAGCATTAGCTATGCTGACTGCACATGCGCCACTGTATGGTAATTTCTATATGGTAGCTCTCCCTATCAGAGAAGCTATATCATTCGGGCGTTTTGCGGAGCACCAATTACAGACGAATACGTCGCCCTGCAGGCTATTTAAGCCGTGCGTATTCGGGGCTTGGGGTCCTTCTCCATCAGCATGTAAAGAGCGCTACAATAAAGATTCTACTGGACACATCTTCAGTTGCTGCGTCTTCCTTATCGGCAAAGGTTGTGCGCGACAAGTGGTGCCGAAACCCGGGAGCCTGCCGACCCTGGGCGGAGGAACGACTCGAAGGACCCTCGACTGCTCATCGAAGGAAGATTCAAGCCAGCGGAGCGAGAAGCTGCAGCACTTTTCAGCAAGGTATGACCCCTGTGGTCTGGGTGATCCCGTTTCTTGTTATTTGTTTCATTTTTCGTTTTATTGTGCTGTCTATGTTTTAATTGTCATAAACGGGAGAATACTCGCCGCACACTCTTTTGTGACCTAGCATAAGTGGCCTTAAGTCTCAGGTAAATAACTGAGCCGTCACACCCTCTCCTGTAGATAAAGGAGTTATAGGGAACCAGCCGACCAAGCCTATTGCAGATGCAGCGCAGGCGCTGCTGAAGCAAAAGGAGCTAAAGATTCCAGATAGAGTTTTGCGGAACTTCCTTAAGGAAGTTGACCGTGTTGCTCCCTGGTTTGTGGTCTCTGGGACCCTCTCCAAAGGAACATGGGATAAATTAGGAGGAGATCTTATGCGGGAGAAGGAACAAGGAACTTTAAGGACTGGTGTATGGCCGTTATATAAATTGTTAAAGTCTTGTATTGAAGATGAGAGATGTAAGGAACAGGTCAAAGAGGGACAGAGAGTGCTTTCTGACCATCAGGATAGTCTATCAGAAGCTGAAAAGGGAAAGGGAGAACAAAAGAAAAGGTTCTCCAGAAAGAAGTCAAATAAGAATGAAAATGTGCACAGTAAACTAGCAAAGCTAGAAAAGAAAGCAAAACAGCTCGCCGAAAAGGAAAAGGAACTTAACCGACGAGCTAAAGATTTAAAGCTTGTGCCTGCTCCAAAAGGAGGAGCATGTAAGGATTGTGAATGTGAGGATCCAAAATTATACCCTCTCCTCACTGAGTTTAAACATTATACTATAGATTCTTCCTCCGAGGAGGAGACGTCCCCCGGAGAGAAGGATGAGTCTGACCTATCTGGGTCAGAAGGGGATCCAGAGCTGAACCCTGCCGAGCAGGCAGAATTAGATGAGGAAGCTAAAAATTATGAGGCTGGGAGATATGGGCGTGCCCCACCTTATGCTCCAGGCTATGAGCCAACGGCACCGCCCTATGATGTTGTACAGCAGCAAAAAATGGCCAAAAAAGGAAGAAATTCTATGATATCAGATAAGGAGACAAGGAGAATATGGGCAGCATTCCCCGTATGGGAGGATGCCCAGAATCAGAGACAACATACGCCATTGGATCTGAAACAATTGAAGGCCTTAGTGGAAGCAGTGCAAACATACGGAGTTAGCGCTTCCTTTACCACAGCCCTTATTGAAAGGCTGGCCTTGAATGCAATGACCCCAGATGATTGGAACAATACAGTTAAAGCATGCTTATCTATGGGTCATTATTTAGATTGGAAGTCCATTTATCAGGAATTGTGTGCGGCCCAGGCAAAGATAAATATAGCCAACCAGCGCCCTCAATGGAGTTTTGATATGCTCATAGGTCAAGGTCAATGGACAGTTAATCAAACTGCGTATCCATTGGAAGTATATGAGCAGATTAATAGGGCTGCTACTCGAGCCTGGAGGAGTCTGCCAAATAAGGGGCAAGTTAACATCAACCGATTGTAGGAGCTACTGATGTTTTCACTGATGGGTCTAAAACAGGCATTGGCAGTTATGTTGTTAATAATCAGGTGTTTCAAAAATGTTTTAATTTTTCTTCCCCACAATTGGTTGAATGTGCTATTGTAGCTGAGGTTTTATGAGTTTTCCCTCAACCTCTGAATATTATTTCTGACTCACATTATGTGGTAGGAGCAGTACAGATTTTGGAAACAGTGGGATTAATTTCCTCAAAAAGTGCTGTTGCACAAGTCTTTGCTGATATTCAGCAATCAATCAGGACAAGATTGCATCCTTTTTTTATACAACATATGAGAGCACATACGCTATTACCAGGACCCATGGCAAGAGCTAATGATCTGGCCGATAAAGCCACTAAAGCAATTTATCTTATACTTAATTTTTCACTATACGTTTACAAGTAAAAGATAAAAATGTCCCTTCACAGTACCTAGTTGCAATAATTCTCAGCATACCTGCACAAAAAAAAATTGACAACGCTCCAGCATATATCTCCAGCAAATTGAAACCGTTTTTTGAGTATTATAACTACCTAAGTTCATCAAGATCCGAGTTGAACAAGAGAAACATCTTAATGAAGAGAAATGACAAGTCATCCACCAATGTAGTTCCCATGAGTTGTGCGGAGACTTCTCAAAGGTAGGGGAGGTGTTCTGTTCTTGTCTTTACAGGAAAACAGAAAGCACCCATCTTCAAACTGCCAAAAGACACTGAACATGTAGGTACCTACAGAAGAGAATACAGCTCTCCAGAAAGAACCATTTAATGAAGAGGAATCTGATATATGGTAAAAAAAAAAAAAAAAAAAAATATTTAATTCTAGTGAGCTATTTCTATATAGAAATCTATTTCTCTTTACTATCTAGAATTCCTCTAGTCCCAATTTATCTAAACCAATGCTGGCTTTGGAGTTGGATTTGGCTTTCCTTCTCTAAATTCAAGCATGTTGTTAAGATTAAATTCACAGTTTCTGCCTTATATCAAGAAGCCAATTGGTGTAAGGCAGAAGAAAACAAAATCTGGGCACTGTCATTTACCTACAGTCAGTTTTTCTCTCTGAAATCTTAATTTTCCTCATATACCTTTTAATGCTTATTGTTGCCTTTCCCTAATGCATACCGTAAAAATTAAAAATTTTACCTTGATTTTGATATTTAAGTTTTCCACAAGGAATATAACAGTTCTCAACAACAATCTTTGAACGCTCTGGAAAGAAGATGGGGCCCCAATTGGACACTTCCACTTGACTCAGCCCGATGCATCTGGACTACAAACTTTACCCTAAACCGGTCTGAGACTGCTTTGCTCGAGACAACTCATGACTAGCTAGCTGTATTGGTGCACCTTCTTATTACAACCTGGCCAGAGTTTCAAGTAGAATTCCAGTCAAGCATTTTCTGCCACACAATGACTACCTACATATGTTACAGCCAGTTCTGTTGACAAATTTGGTTGCTTAAAATTTTCTTCCAACAGGATCCCATGGAGAAATCATCGTCCCATTTCAGCAGGAAGTAATCTTAAGACAACGACGCCCCCTTTCCCCACTCTTGGAATTTAGGGATAATATTCATCTTCATAGGGTTGGTCATAGTTACTTGGGGTTGGTTTGGAAGGTGATACTTAGACTTGGTTATATCTTTTAGACAGGAATAGGGTATGGTTGGGAAAGGTATGGTTCAGAATGGATATAGGTAGATTAGCCTATTTTCTTGTGAATTATTTAGTAAGAGTGAGACATTAGTATTACAGCTTACATTGTTATATATTATTATTTGTGGTAACCTATGTAAAATTAACCTCTGTTCAATATAATTTTACCAAAGCAGCAAATCTTTCTAAAGAATTGTCCAAAATGTTGCAGTTCAATTGGAATGCAAATTTTGATGCAACCCTGAGCAAATTACGTCTTGCAATAGTTCAAATTAATTCCACTCGTTTGGATGTCTCTGTTACACAAGGGTTGTTTTCCTGGATGTCTTCTGCCTTTTCCTACTTTAAGGAATGGGTCGGTGTAGGAATGTTTGGAATGACCTTACTTTTGGGACTGTTCCTCTGTTTTTGGTTGCTTTGCAGATTCAAAAGACAACAACATGCTAAAAATGTGGCCATTGTGCAAGCTATGCTGGCTGTTGAGCAGGGAGCATCCCCCCAAGTATAGTTAAGTATGCTAAGCCGTTGAGACACTGTCAGAACTCCAAGCACTCCTGACGGGCACAGGTTCCCATTGCACCAGGGTGTTGTTCTGGACAGACCTTTGCATCTCCCAGGGCTCAGGTTCCCATTGCACGGGATCTCAGATGCAAGGGGTCTCCTTCACTGTGTAATCTCCTTGATCGCTCAAACTGTTGATTCAGCGGGCTGATCGGAAACTTCACAGTGTTAATTGTGGCCTTGCATATAATTTTAAAGAAAGGGGGAGATGTCGGGAGCCGCATTCGCCATTACAAGATGGCGCTGGCTTCCTGTTTCCTGGTTCTTGTTTATAGCATTAGCTATGCTGACTGCACATGCGCCACTGTATGGTAATTTCTATATGGTAGCTCTCCCTATCAGAGAAGCTATATCATTCGGGCGTTTTGCGGAGCACCAATTACAGACGAATACGTCGCCCTGCAGGCTATTTAAGCCGTGCGTATTCGGGGCTTGGGGTCCTTCTCCATCAGCATGTAAAGAGCGCTACAATAAAGATTCTACTGGACACATCTTCAGTTGCTGCGTCTTCCTTATCGGCAAAGGTTGCGCGCGACACCTTTTCTTCTTTATTCCCCATCTTCCTCTCTCCATTATACATTTCTATTCAAGAGAGGAACTCAGTATAAAATTCAGTCTGGGAACAGAACTTATGATACTCCAACCTCAGATTCCTGAGTACTAGAATTTCTAGCATTTGTTACACAACTGATCCTGCAATTTATTATTTATTTCTTCTTTGATTCGTTGGTTCTTCAAAAGATCTATCCTACATGGATTGATATTTATTCTTCCAGAAGCCATAGGTTATTTGAACAAACAAACAAACAAAAGGTGTTGGATAGCCCCCTGTCAAGTCAGGAAAGAGTCCCAGAGATCCTCAAAACAATACAGGATATTGTCATTATACTTAGTTACCTACCATAACTTGATGTTAAAACCCTGTTGATAAAAACTTAATATCGTTTAATCACAGGACACAAACAAATCAGGCTAGTACTGACTAGAAAACTTCTTTCCTGCTATCAATCTAAGTATCAGAAAGTGTTTGTAAGCTGTGGAGAAAAGAATTTTCAACAGTCTGACCTAGACGTGAAGCCTGTGAGCTACAAAGTGACTGCTCTGGCAAGTTATGCCCATTTGTGTTGCAGTGGCATGAATGCTATGACAGTAACCAATTCTATTGTGATTAAACTTGAGATCCATTCCACAAAATGAATCTCATGTCTGGTACTTTTAAACTAGCCAATAACCCATATCTGGAAAGTCCATAGTGTCTGCTATTATTATTTTTCTAATGTAATTCAATATTGAACTGCTTTTTAAATACTGACCCACTTACTAATTGACTAGTGCAACCGTCAGCCATTATAAGAGAAACTCATTTATGCAGTGAGAGTGTTTAATAAGGAGATTCACAACTTGTTACAGTGTAGTTAATAAGTGACTGGGAAAGTTTTTAAGAGCCACAGGTTGAGGAAATCTACTGTGAAACAATAGACACAATATGGCCATTGTACTTATGAGCTCACAGTAGCTGTGGTTGTCTGCACAAGGTCTGCATAAGATCAATCTAATCACCACTCCAGTTTGGAGAGGGAAGTGGACCATGAAACCGAACTTTACCTGAGAGGCTATTTGCCTTTGAAGACTGATGGAGATAAAAAATTAGTTTTCTTCAGTAGTGTGGCCCATGTTAAGCTTCCTACGCTCCAGTAGATGGCACACTAAACCCATGTACATAAAGGTAGTATTAATTGGAACCTGTAATGAAAAAGGGGAGGAGGAGGAGGAGGTAGAGGAGGAGGAGGAGAATGAACAGGAGGAAGTGGAGCAGGAGGAGGAGAAGGAACAGGAGGAAGAGGAACAGAAGGAGGAGGAGGTAGAGGAGGAGGAGGAGGAGGAGGAGGAGGAGGAGGAGGAGGAGGAGGAGGAGGAAGAAAAGAAGAAGAAGAAGAAGAAGAAGAAGAAGAAGAAGAAGAAGAAGAAGAAAGACAAAGAGGAGGCAGAGGAGAGGAGGGGAGGAGGAGGAAAAAAGAGAAGGAGGAGGAGGAAATAAAAATTTTGGGAGGGGTATGTGTGGCAGAAGTCTAGATGGAGTTGAGAAGGGAGAAGAGGAGTGGGTGTGATATAAATGCACTGTATTTATGTAGAATTATGAAAGCATAAATGCAAATTAAATAACTAAAATCTTTAATTTCCATGTGCTTCTGTAGTTTCAAAGTTTTTCTTGTTATCAATTTCTCTGTGTATTTTATAGTGATAATAAGAGATGCCTGATAGGGCTCCAAACTTGGTCATGTTTAGCAAGTTATTTCGTAGCCTATCTCTTGATCTCTCATGGAAAATATTCAATGTGCAAATGAGAAGAACGAGTATTTGGTAAGTCTACTTGATCTTTTGGGGAAATTTATTCCTACTGTTTCTTGACTGCTTAAATGATTAAATCTATTGCTGAAAGTAGAATGTTAAAATTCTAACTTGTTGATTAGGGGTATGCCTATCTCTCCAGACTTATTAATACTTGATTTATACATGTAGAAGGTCTGATATTGTGGTGAGTACATATGCATTAAAAGCCTGTTTATTTGGGGTGAATTAATCCCTTCAGGTGCCATTACATAATGACTATCCTTGTGTCTTTTTAACTGCTTCTGATTTGGGGCCTATATCTGACTTAAGCATTTCAAGTCCTTCTTCTTTCTCTGTGTTTCTATGAGGTGTATCTCATTCATATCTTCACCCTCATTCTCTGTATGACATGAAAGGCAATGGGAGTGTCTTGGGTCAACACATGCCTAGAACTTGTTAGTGCAACTAGTCTTACAATTTGACTGAAGAATTGCTTCATGTCTTCATGGTAATTACTGATAGATAATTAATATGTAACATGTTTTTTGGTTTTATTGAATATCTGTACCTCCACAACTGTTACCACAACTGTCAGCAGTTGTGGTAACATGACTTAGATTAGTTACATGTTTTGAACTGCTTTTCTGAGATGACCCAGGAACTCACAATCTTCTTGTCTCAGATTCTTCAGTCTCTTGATTAGAGGCATGTGCCATAATGCAAACAAGAGAGACAGACACTTATTTTTCAGTATTGGGATTAAATTCAGAACCTCACACAAGAATAATTTAGCAACATTTCCAGCTCACAAATTCTTTGCTTATTATTTTTCACTTTTCTGCCATTGATATTGCTCTATGGTTACCATGATGCTTACAAAAACATATTTTGATGTTATGTTGATAGCAATATAACACAACTATAAAGATAAGAAACAAAATGAAACAAGGAAAAATAATAATAAAATTTTACACATCTATTTCTCCACAAGTTGCACTTTGATATTTTATTTATATCTTTCCACATTGACTACCTCTTAATGTATCCTATTATAGTGCTCATAGTAAAGCCATGGTTGGTGAACTGTGTATAATGATATTAGAGAATTCTGAAATAGTATAGATGCTTTTGTCAGACAGCTCTATCACTTCTGATACTATCTTCTTACTAAGAAGAGCTCTTTACTATAGTATAAAGAAGTTCCTTTACCATGTCTTGTGAAACAGATCAGCTAGAGATATAGCCTCTATTATGTATGGTAGTGCCTTTACAGCTCTTTCATTTATAAAGGATAGATTTAATTTGTACCATGTTACTGGTTAACGTGATTTTTCTTCAGATTGTTAACATCTCATGCCACTCTATTTTCTCTACCTGTAAGGTTCTTGTTATGTAGTCCATTATCAGGAAAATTGGTGTACACTCATATTTCTTTCTGTCTTTATCTTGAGGCCTTGAAATTTTTGTTTCTCATTGTCCTTTGGGAACTTGGTTACAGTACATCTTGGTTTTATCTTGGTTGACTTGAATCTGACTGGTGATCATTTATCTTTCTAAAGTATTTTCATATTCTCTCCAAGGTTTGGTAAGCCTTTTAAATTTTCTCTTGTTCATGTATGTATGTGTGTTCATGGACACCACAGAACAAACATAGGTGTCATTCTTCAGACTTTATAACCTTATTTTTTGAGGCAGTGTCTCTCACTGGCCTGGAGCATATCATGTTGGCTAGTCTGTCTGTACAGCAAACTTCCAGGTTTTACCTGTCCCCACCTCCCCAGCCTTGAGATTTCACATGTACCCCACCATTCCCATATTTTCAAAAAGGCTGTGGGAATCAGACAAGGATTTTTATGCTCACTTATTGACTGATCAATCATCCTAGGCATAAGTTCTATTTGAATAAACTTTTTATCCCTTAGCCACTTCAAAGATCATTGTCATCAGAGCATTTCCTCTTTTAATAACATCTCCAAATTGCTATTTTTTTTTTACCTACTTTGGTTTGTTGTCTTATTGTGCTATGAAAACTTCATGTTTTAATTTATGTATTCATTCTAGTTAGACCTATTTTTGATGTTCCCTATTGCACTTTTAATTTCAAGTTCAAAGATTGGTGTTTGATTTTTAAATGGCCTGAAAATCTCTTTCACAATACTAAATAATTTCTATTTTGTGTTGGAACTTATTGAATTTCTTTGCTGTTTCTTGTTAGTCTTGGATTGGGTTCTGTCATTTTTGACTGAGGTCAGCTCTTAATTTTGTGATGGCTCTGTGGCTTATTATTATGACAAAACAATGAAGTAATGGCTACTTTTTCCAGGCTTAGTAAACTCACTTTGTTGGTGCCTGTCTTTCCAAGAATTCAAACAGGTTACTCATTTTCTCTGATCCTGTACTATTCCCAATATTTTGCTACTTGGATGATACCCTCATTTCAGATTTGCCTTGAGGACACTGTTGATATGCTTTGTTTTACACTAGTGATGTGGCAGCCAGTTATTTCCAGAGTGTGATTTCCTTAGCTCTTGGGAATACAGTTCACATATGAATAGATTTTCAAATTGGTTTCTATAGGATGAACATAGATGCCATGCCCTATGCTTCCTTGAACCACTTTATTTTCAAGTAATTATGTTAGATGTCAGACAATGTGTGTTGGAAAATACTCTGGACCTGCAATCAGAATTTCCATATTTTTGTTGTAATCCTCTTAATTTTCTCTTTCTTTCTCTTTTTTTTCTTTCTTTCTTTCTTTCTTTCTTTCTTTCTTTCTTTCTTTCTTCCTTCCTTGCTTCCTTTCTTTCTTTCTTCCTTCCTTCCTTCTTTCCCTCCTCCTCCTTCCTTCATCCTTCTCCTCCTCCTCCTCCTCCTTCTCCCTCTCTCTCTCTCTCTCTCTTTTGGTTTTTTTGAGACATGGTTTCTTTGTGTAATGGCCCTGTTTTTCCTGGAACTTACTTTTTTGGCCTTGAACTCAGAGAGTTGCCTACCTCTGCTTCCTGAGTGCTGGGATTAAAGGCATGTACTACCACTGCCTGGCCTGCAATCCTGTCACTTTATATGTGAACTTGGGAAAGTACCAGTTTCCCATGGATCTCAGCTTGTCCATGAACTAAGTCATCATATAGCTACATGAGATAAGTGATCAATAATCAGATAATCTTTTCATTATATAGAAAATTAATGCTATCTGTGGCTTTTACTATTTTTTTATGTATCTCTCAACAATGTACAGAAATCAGTCAAAAAGCTAAGATATTGATCAAATTAGAATAGAATTTTGAAAGCTTGGAGAAAATTGAAGAGTTGGCAGCATTTCAAGGGATTTGCTGCATTTCCAAAGCACTCAATGACATGATTCTAGCAATTAATTTGCTCCATTGAATGGCCCCTCAGCATGGACAAGAAGATCAGATTGCTGCGAAGTCACAGGGTATCAAATTTTCTTTAGACAAACCCAACATTTACTTCTAAACTTGTCTGTGATTTAGGGAAATATTCAGTTGACTATTAGTTAATAGTTAGATTTTCTCCCTCCTCCTATGGAAGTGAGATCTTAACATACACTAAATTGATAACACTGTCATACAAACACACACACACACACACACACACACACACACACAGCCTGAATTTAACAGGTGAAGATTATTTAGCCACATTTAGAAAAACAAATTGATTAAAATGAAGTAACTCCCTGAGATCATTTACTTGAAGGCACACATATTTCCTAGTCTTTATACATTTAGAGAGCTCTAATTAGATGGCAACTACATACCAATAAAACATAAAGAAAAGCTGTAATTATCTTTTTATTATAGTGAATAAGGATTGTGTTAAGCTTTGACAATGAGTAGAAATGGTTCTCTTTATGGCAATAAATAGCTCTGAGACTCAGTAGAACACGTAGGTATAATGCACTCTGCAATTGTGGTCTCATATACCTGTCCCATATATATCCCATGTGTCATCCAGAGTTACAACTGTGCTTTGAGAACTTATATACATGAAAATATTTAGTTCAAGAGAAAGTATGACAAGTATATATTTTGTAGGCCCAAGTTCATTTTTCAATCTCAGTAAAACTATAGCATATGTTAATTAATACAAAGATAAAACATTCCTTGTAAGCTTAAATGATTTTCAAATTAATTAAAATGACTAAAATTATTTATTAATGTGTTATTATGCTAAATCTAAATAGTGCATGCAAAATGTAGCCTTCTCTAAATTATAACTCATTATTGCTCACAAGATTAGTCACTCAGAACATGACTTGATTCTATGCTGGTTTGGTCTCAACATGATTTGAGAACTTGAAACTAACTAATTAGAATGCACCTTATCTCCCTGAGCCAGTGGAAGATGTTCATTATGAATCCAAGAATGAACATATGAACCTGTGGTCATGCATCAAAATGAAGAACAGAGATTGTGTTCGGGCCTTTATTAAGTGAAATCAACTGTCCTTGGAGTTTCAGAGGCTTGATCATCACAATTTTCTGACAGTGTGATTGGTAAGGGAACTGAAAACTCCAGTTAGGATTGTGGTGTGGTTATCTTTCAGGAAATTGCATTTGCAAACTATCCAACCAAGGTGTGGGATTCACAGAACACTGCAGCCAGGGAGAACCTTGACACCTACCAGCTGTGTTCCCAGGGAATCTTCCCCAATAGTCATATGTCATCTAACTTTTGTCTGCACTTCAACAACTTTTGGCATCTTATTTTTGTTAGAATCACCTTATAGAGAAAAAGAAAGGTTAAAACATCAACTGAATGCCCCACAGAAAAGCTTTTGATTGAGGGTGTGAAGTTGTGGGTCTAAATGGTTTCTAAGCCATGTTTTGCTTATATATATTGATTTCTCATACACACAATAGTGGTGTTTTTAGTGAAACAATGCTGCTTTCTCAAACAAGCATATTTTATTTTTAGTTGATGCATGATAATTATGCATAGATGTAGGAAATATTGTGACAACTTACTGTAGGTATATTTCTATGTAATGACCTGTTTGGTGGGCCTAACACTACAGACAGCTACAATCATTGTGGTTGGAACACTAAAAATCTTCCCTACTACCTATTTTGAAATGTTCAGGCTATTCTTGCCAAACTAAGTATAGCCTCTTGTGCTATAAAATATGAGAAGCAATTCCTCCTGTATTCCTGTAATCATTAACCATTTTCTTCCCATGTCACACATAGCCACCATCTCCTCAGACTCTGACACCCACAAACTGTACTCTATGCCCATAAGATCAGCTTTTTTCACACATAAGCAAATACATGTGCAAATTTATTTCTGTGCCTGACTTCTCTTCATTATGTTTTTCAGATCAACGACATTTTAGTCAATTCCTATCCACTCAGCTATCCATTCATTTTTTTCTACCAATAATTACTAGTTATCAATTCTATAATAAAACACTATTCTATGTACTACTTGAAATAGGTAAATGAAATGGATAAATCTCAGGTCTCATTCATAAGTCTAGTGGAAGAAAGAGGTCATGAAAAAACAATATAATGAGAAAATATATCCATATTTGAAGCAAGCAGGATGAAAGTAAACTACAAAGCACCACTTGAATCCATAGTTGCTAGGAAGAAAGCTTTTTATCAGATTTGATATTGATCTGAGAAGACTTGCAAAGTGAAGTTGTTGTCTTTTGCCTGACTGTAAACAATAACATCTAAAATTGATTCAGATGTAAACTCCGCTGCTAATCCAAAGTGTACACCACACTGTGGAATGGGCTTTGCCATGATAGTCCTTGACTTTGCTTGTCTCTTATTTACCATCTTCAGTAGCTTCTTTGCTATTTAAGATTAAGACAATAACATTTGCAAGGAACGATCAAGAGCTGTGATGCTTTCATCTCTCTATCTTTGGAATCACATTTCTTGTGTGTTGCCCAAAATCTTTCTGTGTGTGTTGAGTATGTGCACACATGTGTTTATTCCTGTGTGTTTACACGAGAGTAATGTGTGAAGGCTAAAGGGTTACTTCTTTTGTGCTTTCTTAGTTGTTTTCCACTTTTCCTAAATACAGAGTTTTGTTTTGGCCTGGAACTAACCATGTGGGTTAAGCTGGCTGGTCAGTAATTTCTAGGGTTCTATAAGCACATACCACTGCACCCAGCATTTTAATGTGGGTTCTGGAGGTGAAACTCAGGTATTCACACTTACATGACAAGTATGTTACTGATAGGTCATATTATCCATCCCTTATGGTCCCCAATATTCCAAGCATTCTTTCTGCATGCAAGGCAACATTAATTCTCAAAAAATAATTCCAAAAGATCTTTCTATAGGCTCCTGTAAGAGATTTCAGTCTCAGCTCCAAAAATTGCGTGGAAGAGAGGAGAAATATGCCAAAAGATAGAAGGAACAATTCTTACTATCTCATATTTTCATTCAGTCTAGCTGTATAATTAAAATGAAAGAATTCTCTATAGAGTATTTCCTACCTTCAAGTGATGCTCACATTTAAAGCTATAATTAAAAGATATTCAAAAAATTTTCAGCGTTTTCACATAGTGAGATAACTAAATGTTTCAGATATTTTGAAAGAGATTGGAAGTTTGTGAGTAAAATCTTTATATTACATTCTTGTTCTAAAAACAATTCTTTAAAGCGCTGATAATCCACACTTGCTCAGTAATATTAAATTCAGTTATCACTTATAATTGCTGTCCATTTTCCATTGCTTTTGTTAACTCAAATTTCTTTTTATTATTTCTTTCTTTCTTTTTCCCTTAGTTTTCAAGTTTTGATGGATTCCCTGGTAATGTTTTAGCTTTAATATGTGAACTGAGCAGTACTAGTTAAAGTACGTGAATTTTTGTGTATGAACATTGAGCTTTTGTTGCATCCAAACTGCAATGATAAATGTTACACGAATCCTAATTGCTCAATAGTGAAAACCCAGAGTCAGATATAGAAGGAAATGTTGAAATATCAGAGAGACAAAGGAGCAAGCTACAGCCACATCTTACCTCTCCAACTTCCCAGCTGAAGATATTGAGCTCCAATATCCCCCCCCCCCCGACCTACCACTTCCTTTTTCTGCAAAGTTTTATCACTTTCTGTCTCTACAGACCTCCAGAACTCTATGGTTAAGTAGTGTCTAGCTCTGTCCTCTAATCTTTAGGGGAGCTTTATTTGTTAGTGTATAAACAAGATAACAGTGTTACTTTTCTTTTTTTGGGGGGGGGGAGGGAGCTTGTAGCTTTTTTCTTTCAACTAGAAAAATAAAATAAAAGTAAAAATGCTAATGTGAGATCATGAAACAGGCAGTGAAGACTGGTTTTTGACAAAGTATCAAACACTGAATGCTGTGATGATTTCGGTGATCAACTGGTAATAAGAAATTGCTTATGTATTGGGTCTTTGGTGTGTACCTGAACAAAGTGAAAAGCTAGCTTTGATCTGGAAGGCTTGTGAATCTAATATCCTTGATGATGCTGTAGCATGAAAAGCTACCTTCAGATAGATATTTGAAGGTGACTGAGCTGCTAGGCACAGTACTTGTAAAGGGAGGTGGGCAAGTTGTGATTGAAAAATTGAAACACAGGACACATATTAAATTCACAATTATATTAATTTTGACTTTGTTTCATGTGCATCCAATTGTGATTTTCAGTAAGATTGTTCCATTTTTCATCATTGTGTATATAGTTTATTCTATAGGGAAGATTTCAAAATACATCAATTGTCCGCATAACAGTGAAATTCTGAAATAAAACTAGAAATCTTGAGTAATTATTATTTTGTTCTTGATGACATTTTTCTCACTTATAGTTAACATTAATAAAATGCCCAGATTCAGAACCAGCATGAGGTAATATACAAGCTTCTCATCTGTTTATCAGTATGCTAATGTTTTATATTGATATATTGCTGAAAGTCAAAATTTGCATGGGAAGAGACAGTTTTTGTAGAGAAAGGTCTCAGAATTTCCATCTTTCAATGAAGTTTCATCTTGTAAAAGTTTCCTACTTTAGTTTGAAGCAATGTCACTATTACTAGATTCATTGAAGGCTGTAAATATCCCAAATGTATACGCATAATTTAGTTAAATTTTCATAATACCTTTTGTAGAGAAGTACAAACATTATCTTTGTGAGCCATGAGACTGTATTCTACAGCATAATAAATTTGAAGATGCCACTTTTTCATATAGCAATTTCTCAGCAAGAGGAAGATCCTGGGTCCAGTCCTCTGTACTGATGTACCACACTGCCTCAGAAAAGAAAAAGGAGAGGGGACAAAGTAGGACAATTCATCCCAGAACAACCAAGATCAGAAGGTTCCAATATGCTTCTTGATATGAATTGCAGTATTAAGATGTTGACTTTATTGGGATTTTGTTTAAATTTTCAGTCTATTTTGCTTAAGTTTTGAGTATAAAAGTATTCTCTTATGTCTATTACATACTTTCATTTATTTTATGTGCCAACTACAGTTACTCCTCCCTTCTCTCTTCCCATTCCTTCCCCCCCACTTCGACCTCTATCCACTTCTCCTCCATAAGAAAGGGGCAGGCCCCCCATGGTAGTCAACAATGCATGGCATATCAAATTGAGGTAGGACCAAGCTCCTCTAATTGCATCAAGACTGAGCAAGGCAACCCAGCATGGGGAGTAGGTTCCAAAACATCAGCTCATGTGCCAGGGACAGGTCCTGATCCCACTGCTAGGGGCCCCACAAACAGACCAAGCTACATAACTATAACCCACATGCAGAGGGCCTAGGTCAGTCCCACTCCAACTCCTTAGCTGTTGGTCCAGAGACTTTGAACTTCTACTAGCTCAGATCAGCTGTCTTTGTTGCTTTCCTGTCATGATCTCAATCTCACTTACTCACATATTCCCTCCTCCTTCTCTTTGACTGAACTCCAGGAGCTCGACCCATTGCTAAGCTGTGGATCTCTGCAGATGCTGTCAGTTACTGGATGAGGGCTCTTTGAATGCAGTGTTTAATAGTATTGTTTTTCCAAAACATTGCTTGGGTTTGTATAGGAAGCTATAATTGAAAGGTTTCAGTTTGGTGTTCCTGGTGGCAATGTTCCTGGGATGGAGAAGTTCCTGGGATGTGAACAAGGAAGATTCTAAAGTTTTATGAACTTTCAAATCCATTGGTGTTCTGGGAGTTTACAGTGATATCTGGATGAACCTTCCTGTAAGATGAGGATGATTCCTTTAAATGGGTTCTCAACTTCAGCACTATGAGCACTTTGACTACACCATGCATTGCTTTCAGCAGGTGATCTAGAATTGCTGGATGTTTCATAGTGCCTCTGACCTCTACCCATAAGATGCTAAATAGTAGTTTCCACTTGTGACACACAAAAGTTGGGTAGGAGGAATGTACATGCCCATAGTCAAAACCCACAGCTCTGTATATATATATGTCCTGGAGAAGCACATTGCCCTTACTTAATGCACTGAAAACAAAGACCCACTTCCGAGGAATTTGTACCTTGTGATCATTAATATTATTATTATTATTAAATGTGTTCACTTCTAAGTGGTCACCATTATTCTTTGTCCTTTAATTATTTTTTAGATACAGGAGTTGCATTGTTCTCTTAAGCCAAGTCTTTTCAATTAAAATGTTAACCACATCCATGTGATGGTGTCATGTACCATCTTAAGTGAAATAGAAAGTAGTTTTAATATAAAATTCTCAATAAATAAACCAGGGAAAGAAACTCAGCAGCTATATGTGATTGGATTTTTGTTTGTTTGTTTGTTTGTTTTCCAACTAAGTCTGTCCTTTACTGAATGCGCAGACACTTGTGTCAACACAGGGATTCTGGATTCACAGCTTATCACCTTAGAGCTGAAAAGGAAGGTTTCAGACATGACTCTACCTTCCCCAAATGCTCTAACCTTACCTGGCTTCTTAGTGCACAACTTCTGAGAAATCAGTTTGTATTATCAGAGAAAAAGAGAGAACATGCCCGATACTGAAAAACAAGAAAATTGGCACTGATTTCCTTAACATTGGCTTAAATAAGTGATATATCTAAGAGATGTTTTAGCTTCTTCATACATCTCCATATTATGAATTCAATGTTAATCACTCTATCATTAAATGATGAATACATATACATCATAGAGATAAACACAATTACACACATACCTACATGTATGTGCCTTGAAATGTATACAAGAGGCAGTTGAATCCAGAAAAAGACACTATATCCCCTAGGATGGGAGTTGTGGGTGGTTGTGAGCCATCTGAAATGGGGTTTGTCTCAAACTTGCCCTTTAAAGACAATTGACCCTGAAGCTATCTGATAAGAAGTTTTTACCATCAGCTTCCATATTAGAGATGCAATCTTCTTGTAAAGGTAACCTCCCTTTCTTACCAATTGCAAAAATGTGGTAGCCATAGACAAAGAATGGGACAAGGAAGATACCTCTCATAGGTGTTTTGTCCTTCATTGTCATTAAGAAATATGCTCTGATTCATGGCCAGATACTTCCTGGTTGCCATTGGGAAAGGCCAATCAACTTGCTGGTATTTGGTGACACAAAGCTATTTTTGTTGTTGAATGCAATTTCCTCAATTTATAAGTACTTAAAATGAGCACATGGTCTTTCTGGAAAGCCATTCTACTCTCATTTTATTAAATGATTTTTTGGATGCCTCCCAAAATGATTACCTAGAAATGTCAGGTAAAGGTTAATTCAATACCATGGGGCAGAGTAGTAGAAGACTTGTGTGGCATGAGGCTGATTATACTGTTTGCTTTAGGAAAGGAAAAGGAATAATTCAGTGTAACACTGTGGGCATCTGACATTATTTTTTCAATTTGCCAGTAGATAAAGAAATATGTTCCAAATCATTCTTTCCATATCAAAAAGTGAGAATGGTTTTGAAAGCCCAGTCTCACTTTGCTGTTTAAAAATAGTTACTGGAACAATTGAGAAATGCTTTCATTTATGCCAAATACCATATTTAAGTGAGGTTATCCTATAGAAGAAAGAAGGGGGATGATATGGAGGCCAAAACGGAATGAGTGTTTGCAGAAATATTATTACATAAAAGTTTGGAATGTGTTGAGACTTTGAGTCAGAAATTGGGAACTTGATTTATTTCCTAATTTTTTGTTTTCTTACCTGGAACATAAATAATGCAGAAAATAGTACTTTTATATTTTTCACACAAATATGACTGGTATTCAAATTTCCTAGTTCATGAAATAAATTTATTCATTAAGTACCAACTCTGTGTAAAAACAGATTTTAAATTATGGTATTGGAGTGTATTAAAGCTTGCTCATTCTGCTTCTTATTGCCTGTGAGTTGGGGTGTTCCAGAGATTCATTAGGAAGGTATATATTCACTAAATAGTCATATATATCATAAAATATTTGCATAGAATAATGCAAAGTCCTCAGTGTGAGTTATATATCAGAAGACAGATTTGAGAAAGTAGCATAGGTTAATCTCAGAGAATCACAAAACTTAATTGAATATTATGATGTGAATATTTATTTCCTTTCAAAATTCATATGGTGATGCCTAGTCAATGTGATCATTATGGTGATAATAATCCTGTTTCAAAGGTGATTAATTTATGAGCATAAAGTCCATAGGGATGAGAATTGTGTTCTTATAAAGCTTGTCTTACTCTGTTTCCCATAAGAAGATATCAACTATGAACCAGGAAGTACCTTTATCAGATATAAACTCTGCCAGTATTTTGATCTTGTACTTCCCACACATCTTCCAGAGCAGCTCATGGCCTTCACATGCATCCTTATACACACAAACATACTCTTGACACACACACACACACACACACACACACACACACACACACACACACACAGAGTTGTTGGGATGATTAACATTTGCAAAGTAAAACACAATTGCCATTTTAATTGACATATTTCCTTTGTCATGCAATGTAACTGTCAGCATCTTCCTTTTGACTTGAGTTAATTGCTGCCTTTTTTTTTAACACTTTAAGAAAAACTTGGTACTAATAGAAAGCAATGTTCTAGAAATTTATTCTTTGATGAGCTCCAATTTTAGGGAAAGTTTCTTACTCCTGTAAAGTAAGACTGATAGACTTTGTGTTGTCTAATGGCAGATGCAAAATATCTATTACCCCAGTCTCTAGATCAGACATTCTAACAAAAGCTATGTGCCTCTGTTAGGGAGGAATCAGGGTCAGTTTATTGATATACCTATCTGGTGTGGGGGGTGGACCTACAATTTTACCTATTTTTGGTTTAGTTTCCCCATTCTGTTTAGTAGAGAGCTAAGAATTTTATACTTTTCTTTCTTCCTATGTTATTTGAAATGTCAAAGAATTTCATACCCATACTCTTCAGCGTGTTGATTAACAACGGTAATTCTATTATTAATTATGTGATTCCTTGTTTTCTTCATTTTTTGCGTTGACAGTGTATCAACCTGTACACATCTTTTTTCCTACTTGTCATTTTCACACAACAGGATGATGAGGGGGATGTAATGACTTAAATACAGGATATTTTGAGGTTAATATGTTACATTCATCTCTGTAAAGATTTGTGTGTCAAATGTTTATGTATTCAAAAATAATTTATTCAGAATACACTAAAACAATGGTTATCTTTAATGGTTAATGTGACACAGCCTAACCCTAAGGAAAAGAAGTTGGGCATGCCTGTATGGGATTGTCTTGATTCTCTAATGTATGTGGGAGTAATCAGCCCACTGAGGTGGTACCATTAGCTAGGCAGGGACTCCTGACCTGTTTGAGTGGAGAAGTAAACCCAAGTACAAGCAAGCACTCAAGCAAGCCAGCCAGCCAGCCAGCCAGCCAACCAGCCAGCCAGCCAGCAAGAAAACAAGTAGATTCCTATGCATGTATTCATTTTTCTCTGCTCTTGACTGTGTATGTGGTGTGACTAGCTATCTCAAGCACTTGTAGAGATGGGTAAGACATTGTATTTGAGTACTAAAATAAATCCTTCCTCCTAAATGTTGATTTATTTCATAGTGTTTTTTTTAAATCATAGAAACAGAACAACATTATAACAATTAAGTTCCTGAAACTACTTAAATGAAGAAACACAAAAATATAAAGATCTGATCTTCTCATGAGTGAGCTCTGGGATTAATGTAGAGGGTGGAATTTACCTTGAAGCATTATCCTGAAGGTGAGACCATCAAGTTGGTGTCCTGAGTCTTATATGTAAGAAGAAACTGTTGGCCTGGCCTGTCATGTCCTCCCTTGACCAAGGAATTGTAATTGCCAAAGAAAACCACTCTTTGGCTTATTGTGGAGATTATGTTCCTATTATTTAAATATTGATTTCCCTGACTAAAATATTCTGAGCCAATTTTAGTGGGTAGATGACCTATTTTCTTTTTCATCAATATGGTGTGTGCCACTGTTATACTTTGTGGTGTGGTCAAGTACACAGCTGTTTACTGAAGTGTGGGCAGACACTGTTGATGAAACATCACTGATTGTACTGTCCTTTCACCTGTGGATATGGGAGCCAGTACTGTATATGATTACACTAAAAGGAGGAAGAGAAAGGATGAGTATTTTTCTCCTTTCACATGTTATTATGTTCTGCATTAGAATACTTAGGAATCAGTATAAATTTTAACAGAGCCCTTCATCATTAATATTTTTTTTACAAGATAATATAGCAAGATGAATTTTATTTAGCAGCTGTGTGGCCTGATTTCTAAACACCTACATATGACTTGGTGCATTTTGTAAGTGTTAGGCTTGGTAGACAGATAACTAATCAATAGTTAAAGAAAGAGTTGAGGTGGGCAGTCTTTTCTTCTTTTTTAAAATGTAGTTTTATACAGGGTTGAATTCTGTGGCCCAGGCTGGCCTAGAACTAACTATTTAACCCAGGTGGGCTTTTAATTCCAGGTAATATTCCTGTTGCAAACTTCTTGAGTGCTAAGATTATAAAGACATGCAACAAAAATTTTAGACAGCAGTAAATACATGGAGTAAATAATATACTATGGTTGTAGGAAGAACAACATCATTACATTGGTTGCTGGAGAAAGACTACCTTAAACAAATGACAGAGAACTGAGATGAATGAGAAGGCACTCACCATTAAAACCTTTGCATGGATAATTCTACTAAGGGTAAAGACTGTGATGAACATCTGGTATGCCCAACAGAAAGGCTGGCAAAATAGCTCTATAGAGAACCTAAGTTTCCAGCCAAGCTGGGATTACAGAGATCTGAAAAGACCAGATCCAGTAAGCCTTGGAGAGCATGGTTTTAAACACATACTAATTCCATGTATAGAGAAAGCCATTGGCAATATGCAAAAATAATTAGAATGATCTTATTTATGTTCCACAATAAATAATTAATGTGGCTTATCAGTGGCAAATGAGTTGTAAAGATGCAAAAGAAAGGAAGATGGGGAATCATAGGGAAGGCTATGCAAGGGTCAAAGTTGACATTGATTCTGCCCTGGATTATGTTTCAGACATGATGCAGGCATTCAGTGAAAAAATGCTAAGAAACATTATTGTATCTTCTTTAGATACCACTAACAGCTAAATCAGTTTGAATTCCTTTTGTAACAACACGACTTATTGCCCCTCCCAGAAAACTGGCTATTTCTTAAATAGTTATCTTTTAGATAGAACTTTCTATGATACTAGTGCCATAAAAATCAAGCCAAATTGTGTTAACATGTATTGAGGGTGAGACAGAAAACATTAGTGGAGGTTCAGAGTAGATTTCAATGTTTCAGAACTTAACAACACATTATGGATAAATCAGATTGTAAGAACTGGGAGATTGAAGAAACAGTGTAGACAAATATATTCAATTTCAGGTCACATGACCTTGGAACTGAAATACTTGGCTTATGTATAGGACTGTGTGGTATCATGCAAAGCCTTTGCATAATGCATGAGTAAGCAATGTTTTCAGTTTGTGCTATTGAATTATTAAAATGTATATTGGAGTTACAAGTGCTGGTTGATCCACTAAGTATTTCCCAAAGGCCTGTTGTATGGAGGTAGACCAGGGAAAGCAGAAAGTTTTAACTCTTGACTTTTGGGAGAACACAATGAAGGAAAGCCTGAGTTTTTATCTCTTGAAATCTTTCTAAGTTTTTAGGAAATGTTGTCCAACATAACTCTTACACCTAAGGTTCAGGAAAAATTGGAAGAGAATTTGGGAAGATTGAAAGAGCCATAGGTCTAAGGTATCTGGCATGGGATGGTGTATTCTCTATGTCAGGGAAGCTGTGCCCATAAAATCTTAACAATATGTTTGCCTAAATAAGGCTTGCAAAATGGAAATATCACTTGACATCCCAATGTTTCAAGTGGGGAGACAGGGAGGTCTGACAAAAGTCCACACCAAGATGAAGAGCTACATGCTGAGAAAGTCTCTGTTCTAATGCTGATTTCACTAATCCTTAATATGGGGGTAAGGAGAGAGGGTGTGAATCAGGGAAGTCTCACAGGAGAAAACAATTCTCATCCTGTTGGAATAAAAGTGAAAGGAACTGATTTGAAATGCTTCTTTCATGCTACCTATGTAGGGACCACCATTATTCCTTCACCTAGTGTGTGAAGAATTTAGCCTACTACTATGTCATTTTGAAAGGCTTATCATAGGAGTGCAAGGAGCAAAAGCCTTATCTCTGGTATATTTGGCTTAGGGTATATTTAATCAATGTAAACAGCATCATAGATAGAGACTTGTCTGTGAGCAATTCCACTTCCCGATCATTCTTGCTTACTTTTCATTCAAAGAGCTTTTCTAAGCTTTGTTGCCCTCTTAAGATATCTATGATACATTTTTGTTTGCTTGCTTTTACTTATTTAATTTTAGTTTCTCTGACTTCTTATAGCTTTCTAAGGCAACCACTTTAATGGCATAATGTACTATGCTTGTGGTACATTGAGAGTGAGGTGGATGTCCAAACTTAACCTATTGTCGCATACACAGCGTGTTTGTTTTGTTTAGAAAATAATGTCAAATAAGCCATCAAATATTTTCCCCCCTCTTTGAAGGATGCTTTTTTTTTCTTTGAACTTTCTCCTGCTTCATTTACCTACTTTTCACTTTTCCTTGAGATGATTACATCACTTAGTAATGACTGAACTGTTTCTTACAGAAACAATTTCTGGTCATAGTTTATTTTCCCTGCATGTGAATATTTTTTATCAACATTAGAAATTGTCCATATGGACAGGAGTCACTGTGGAATGGCCATACATTTGTCCACCTAATCTCAGTCTCCCTTCCTCCTCCTCTTCCTAACCCATAATTAATTATGATACTGCCTGAAGTTTGACTTTTGAGTTCATAATATTAAGGAAAAACCGGAATCTTATCTATGTCTGGGCCTTTTGGTTTAATTTGATGGTTTTCAGCTTCATACATTTTGCTCTAAATGATATGGTTAAAATTTTCTTTTATGGGTAAATAATACTTAATTCTTCTATATATATATATATATATATATATATATGTGCCATATGTTTGGTACCCATTCTTCTATTCATGGCTAATAACCTAGGCTGATAACTTATCTTAGCTATTATAAATAGAGTGGTAAAATGAAGTGTACATGAAGAATAAAAATGAGAATCTGTGCCCATGTGACCCAAGGAAGATGTATATAGAGGGGATAATTGAACACATGTGATATGCAAGAACAGGGGATTGGATACTGGGGACTCGAGATTTCAGCAGGAGTAGTAAAGTGCCTGTCAGGGTACTATTTGTGGCATATGTACCTATAGAGGTACATAGGTGGCATTGAAAGCATAAAATTTTGCTCTTAGCTCCTATATCCTAATGCAAAGTGCATTTTGTACAACTTCAAAACACCTATAGGGCCATAGCAGTAGATCCATAGATCTTGCCAAGCCAGGGTAATATAGCCTTTCTACCTTCCTGCTTTGTTGTAGTCTCTCAGGATCTCTAGGCTTTAGCCAAAACTGGCTGTACCAACATTGTTGTAAGACCTTGGGTGACTGTCCAGGTAGCCTGCTGTTTCTGTCCTCGCTGCACCATTTGGAAGTTGCCAATCTGCACTTCCTGCCTATCCTAGTATTGTTATCTTCCTTCTCAGGTCTTTGATGAGGTTGAAGATTAAACTATCACAACTATTATTTTCTCTTCCTAGTTATATATATTAGGTACTAGATTTAAGCTTTCCAGCTTAGGACAGCTCTGTTGTAAACTCCCTTATGACTTCACCCTAGGACTAGATATGTAGGTCTTAAGTTCATATGTTCTTGATTTTCCTTTCCTTAGAGTACACTTGTTATTCACTGTTTTGTGTATAGTTTTATATCAAGACTAAATCTTTTCTTTAGACTAAAAGGGGGTGGGGACAGAGGCGGATGTTACCTGGGGGAACTAGGTCTGAGGAAGGGACCCCGGGGAGCTCTCTCTTGCTTGCAGCATGTGTACAGAAGAACATCTGGAGGCAACCTTGGGACCAGGAACCTGCTGATATTCATCTATGTTGTAAGTTATTTCTCCCCGAATAAATATCTGTTTAGCCTACTTGTTTCTTCTGATCCTTATTAAACCACAATATGTGTTAAATTATTTTATTTGAGCATGTGTATGATGTGCATACATGTGTGTGTGTGTGTGTGTGTGTGTGTGTGTGTGTAGATCAGAGATAACTTGTGGTGTGTGTGTGTGTGTGTGTGTGTGTGTGTGTGTGTGTGTAGATCAGAGATCAACTTGCTGGTGCTAATTCTCTCCTACCTTGTCCGTCTTAGGAATCTAACTCAGGTCATCAAGTATGACATTAAATGCCTTTATCTTTGGATCTACTTCTATGGCCCTATAGGTATTTTGAAGTTGTACTAAATGCACTTTGCATTAGGATATAGGAGCTAAGAGCAAAATTTTATGCTTTCAATGCCATCCTCTATAGGTACATATGCCACCTATGTACCTCTATAGGTACATATGCCACAAATAGTACTTTTGGTACTATTTTGGGGTCTGTGTAATATTTAGGAAGTGGTGATTAGTTAAATAAAGTGGGTTATTGAAGGGTAAATTTTAGGGGTTTTAAGTCAGCTTCTATCCTGGCCCAATTTCTGTGATTCTTGTTTTGTTAGGTATGAGATGAGTAAAGTCCATTGTCCTATCTTTCTTTCCACTATGGACTACATCACCTTAACCA
The DNA here is from genome assembly GCA_030556225.1 of Cricetiscus sungorus. Lineage (NCBI taxonomy): Eukaryota > Metazoa > Chordata > Mammalia > Rodentia > Cricetidae > Cricetiscus > Cricetiscus sungorus. The sequence continues at coordinate 22,595,880 of JANBXA010000069.1, forward strand.
TGAAATAGAATCAGGCCTTCCTCAATTTGCATCTTCTGTGTTATCCCAGTGATTATAAGAGGAAATTGAGGCTCATTTGTAGGTTCTTATTCATTTTCTTTGACTATAGGTATTATCTTGATATTGCTTTCATTATTAGAAAATTTCTCATCAAGGCACTGAAATCTATAGACTCTTATAAGTTAATTTAGATCCTACTACTCAATGTGCTTTGAGAAATACTTGTATTTTTCCTACATATAGAATCACCATCTGCATAGTGATAATTTAACTTTCTCCTTTTCTCTTTGTGTGAGCCTTTTCTCTTGATTAATTATCCTGAATAAAATATCTTGTTCTGAATAATGGAAGCTGGGCATAGATAGTTTTGATATGTTTCATATTACTGTGCTCAGAAAGACCCTCTACTGAGCCAAGTTTTGTTTCAAATCATTTGGAATCTCTCACCAAATAAGCTGTGGATAGTTCTATCTTTCTGTTGTAACTCTGTATTTAGGATTAAGGGAAGATACTTCCCCTTTTCTGGAATAATGCCTGTTACTTATTGTTTTTTGCTTTAACAGCATCTTAGCCTATTTCCTTCTATAAGCAATAATCCAGGAAGGTTGGCTTCTGTCCTATTTCTGGTGTATATCAAGCTGTTTCCCTGCCATAGTCTGCATTTGTCTTCTCCCCATTCAGTTGATGATTTACTTGGTAGACTCCTCCATGTCTTCAGTATCTTAGGATATTACAATATTTAGAATATTAGGATATTTAGAAGGCTTTTGATATCTAATCTCAATGAAGTGAAAGTGACTTCACTTATGGAAATGTTTATCATCCTTGGCCATCAGGAAAATGCAAATCAAAATTGCTTTCAGATTCCATCTTATACTTGTCAGAATGACTAAAATCAATAAAACAAGTGATAGCTCATGCTGACAAGGATGTGGCATAAGGATAATACTCATCCATTGATGATGGGAGTGCAAACTTGCACAGCCACTGTGGAAATCAATATTCCCCAGAGACTTGGGAATTGATCTTCCTTCAAGATCAAGATACACCACTCTTGGGCATATTATAAAAGGATGTTTTATCCTACTACAAGGACACTTGCTCAACCAGGTTTAACAATTCTATTCATAATAGCCAGAAACTGGAGACAACCTAGATGTCCCTCAATTGAAGAATGGATAAAAATGATGACTTCACAAAATTTTCAGGAATATGGATGTAACTAAAAAAAAATCTGAGTTATCTGAGTGTTGTAATCCTGAGCCCCCAAAAGATAAATATTAAAAGATAATATCCATCACTTACATGTGGATATTAGTCATTAAAAATGGCAAATAATCTACATTCTGTAGATTTAGAAAAGTTCAGTATAGAGGAAGGGATTAGGGAGGACATTTGGACCTTCATGGGAGAGAGAAATAGAATAGATTGGAGCTTTCTGCGAGAGAGAAATAGAATAGATTTTATGGGTAGACTGGGTGCATTTGGGGATGGAAATGGGAGGACTAGGTTGAGAGTAGAGGGCAAGATGGCATCAATGATGGGAATGCATGGTGATGAGGGGCATTTGAGGGGTGGTATAAAAACCTACTGCAAAGGAAACTTCCTAAAATATATGAAGGCAATCCTAATGAAGTTTTCTAATAACAAGGGAGATGGAGTTTCAACTGGCTATCTCTTGTCATCAAAGGAAGCTTCCTGTTGTGAGACTAGGTTACATCCAATTGAGTTGTTGAAAAATTGGGTCCCATTGAAATTACCATATAACCCAGGCTGTTGCCAAGACAATAGGTTACTCTCTACAACTAACAACAAGGTCCCATTGCTGAAGACAACACTCACACAATTCATTGAATATGGAGAAATCAAGCTTGTGTCTAGACTATGTTCTAGTCTCTTTGGTGGAGGAAGGTATTCTGCAGGCTACTGACAGAGAAACATGAACTCCAATCCAGTCACAAAACCTTTGACTTATAATCTTTCTATCCTGTAAAATAAGCTTGAGCAATGATGGCAAAAATCTCATGGGAGTAACCAACCAATCAATAAGTAAAGCCAGTGTCTTTTTGTACATTCATATATTAATTCCTTCATGTATATATAACATTAAGGAAGTCATGAATCTGACGGAGAGTAAGGAGTATAGGAAAGACTGGAAGAAGGAGAATGAAGTAAGAAAATGATGTAATCATATTTTCCCCTTTTTATTAACAGTAGATTCTTTTCACTGGTGGTAGCACACATCTTTAAATCCCAGCACTCAGGAGACAGAGGCAGGTGCTCTCTCTTAGTTTGAGACCAGCCTGGTCTACAGAGTGAGTTCCAAGATGGGCAGGACTGCACCAGTAAACCCTGTTTTGAATACACCCCCACCTTTCACACCACACCCTGGAGAAAATATTATTTTCTCATACAACTATCCTCTTTTACAGTTTTCCTCTGTCTACATATTCCAATTCCCTCACCTCTAGATCCATTCCCTGTGTTTACCATTGGAAAAGAATAATCTTCTAAGGGACAATGCCAAACACAAGAAAATAAATAAACCATAATAATATAAAACAAAAAATATCACATCAAAGTTGAATGAGGCAAACCAGGAAGGAAAATAACCAAGAGAGAGAAGGTACAAGAATCAGAGACCCACTAGTTCACACACCCCAGACTCCCATAAAATCACAAAACTGAAAGCTCTAGTATATAAGACAAGGACCTTGTACAAACACCCATGGGGTCTGTGCTTGCTGTATCAGCCCCTGTGAGTTCATATGAGTTTTGCTCAATTGATTTAGAGGATCTTATTGTCCTGGTGTTCTCTTACATACTTTCCCCTCTTTTTCTTGGAGGTTCCCTGAGCTCTGAAAAGTGTTACGTCTTGGTTCAATACTGTCTTTTAATTTAAATGAGTTTTCCCATTCTTTTATACTGTCACTACTTATGAGACCATGTCAATGCATTTTAGATTAAATGCCTCATTACAATTGAGAACTGGAATTTAATGCTATGTTGATAATTGTCATGGTGTCTAGTAGGTAGCAAATGTCAATGAATATGTTTGAATGAGTAAACTGCTGAGGAAGACTGTATAAAGATTGAATTCTAAGCAATGGATATCAACAGAAGGAATTGTGTTTTAATTCTTAAAATTATAAATATATACATATTTATATAATAAATATATACATATTCAAAAATGATAAATGGGCCTCTAAGTCCTGCACAGTATGTTACTCTACAGAGACTGTCATCATTGCCTCTGCCATACTCTTTAAATTATCTATTCAAAAATTCTCTCTTAATTTGTTAACTTTCATTTATTGTCTAGGCCATAGTCTAAACCTATTTCTTCTGGGACCTTCAGTTCTGTAAAGTAAGCTTCATTCTTACATTTTTATCAAGCAGTCCATCTACTTCATAAATCTTTACCTTTCATCAACTCTGTCTTCAACAAATATTTCTGAGCAAAAAAATATCAACTCATCATGGATGATGTGTTTAAACCCTGTTCTGAACCTTGACTGGATCTTAAGAGATGACATCTGAGTGCTTATAATCTTTTTCCACATATGAATCCATTTCTATACTTGGGGTCTTGAGTCAATCAGAAAGTTCAGGCTAACAATGATTTATGATGAGGCTTTGGTCTACAGTGAAATTTGACCTTACTAGGAGATAAAAATTAAGATGCCAGTGTCTGCCCAAGGGGGCATTTGTACCAGTATTATTTACTCCAAATAAAATATCTGGACAAGATGTCATGTCAATGGCCTCTGATGGTGAGTACTTAGTGTATTTTTCACTGCATCATGGCTCTCTCTATAATTATACTGGGAGAGAAAATCTGGGAGTTTATGCTTGATATCTTCTGTACTCTTATGTTGGTATAGTTTATATGTGCTAATATTAAGCTGTACTATTTTGCAGTGATAAAATAAAACCAAATTAATTTGGTTTTAACTAATTTGGGGAGTCCTTTTGGTCACTCATTGTATTGAATCCAAAACTATATATATATATATATATATATATATATATATATATATATATATTCCTACCAGAGGCAGGATATTGAGTTGAGATTAAAGAAGACATTAGTCTTTCCTTAATTGGTATATTACATTGTGAAGAAGGAGCCCAGTATAAGTATGAAAGCAGACAAGTAATTACCAGCAAACCTAAATGCCATAGTCAAAGCAAGTAAAATAAACAGCAGAAAGGAATAGTGTAATCTGTTCTCCTTGCCAAACCATAAGTAATGATAGATGCTGTGCTTATTTACTACCAATCTCTAAAGTATAACAGGTTTCATTCCTGTGAGAGAATGGACACTCAGAATTTTCACTTGTTGACAAAAGCAAAAAACAACATCTCACAGCTGTCCATTTCTTTGAAAATTTCCTGAGCTAAGTTAATTTATATGTCTGTCTGTCTGTCATCTGTCTGTCTGTCCATCAGTCCATCCATCCATCCATCCATCCATCCATCCATCCATCCATCCATCCATCTATCCATCCACCCATGTAGAGCAAGGTTCTGTCCTGATAAACACACAGAGACAAATTAATTATAAACTGTTTGGTCAATGGCTTAGGTTTCTTACTGGCTAGCTCTTTCTTAATTATTAACACATAATATTAGTCTATGTATTTCTACATTGCCTTATCTTATTAGAGAATACCAGGACCAGTTACTTCTTCAGCAGCTACATGGTGTCTCCCTGTTGGCTTCTCTCTGTGTTCTCTTTCCAGAATTCTCATCTGGTAACTCCACCTATACTTCCTGCCTGCCTACTGGTTAATCAGTAATAAGTGTTTTATTCATCAACCAAAAGGAGAAACATATGTACACAAGGACATTCCCATCCTATCTATCTCTCTATTAATTATCTATCATCTATCTATGTACTATATCTATTCTATCTGTTTGTCTCTCTATCTATATGTCTATCATGTATTTACTCTCTATTTGTCTGAGTGCTCTGCTGGTAAAGATGCTCACTGCCAAGCTTGATTATTTGAGTCTGATTCCAGAGAGCCAAATTGTAGAAGAGAAACAAATTCTGAAAGTTTTCCTCTGACCTGCATGCAAATGCAGTTACATACCTGCAATCTAAGCTTGCCCCTATCCTAACTCACCAACAAAACAAAACAAAACACAACAAAAGATAAACAAAACAGCAACAACAAAAAACCGAACAGGGCACAGCCATTCCACATATTAAGCAGATTTTTTTCAGGGTTTGTGTGTGTGTGTATGTGTGTGTGTGTGTGTGTGTGTGTGTGTGTTTCTTCTCTTTGAGATTGAAGATTTTCTATGGCTTGTGGATTTGGATTTTGAAATTTTATTAGTACTTCTATCTGATCATTAATAAATAACTTTGCATCATCATTTGCCTATGGGAAAAATGGAATATGAATACAAATCTAAATGTTTACTATTCTTAGTGTTTGGTGATATAAATGAAAGCCTATATTGCACTTATAAAAGTTATATATATATATAATTATATATATATATATATATATATATATATGCATCAAATCTGTTTTTTACACCCATGACCAGGGTTTGCCACAGTTTAAATAATTTCTTTGTTTCTATTCTATTATTAAAGAACATTTTGTGAAATTACTGTATTTTTAGTTCTCTAAGATATATTCTCAGCACAGGGCTACAGACACTCAGTCTGTGTTAACTGTTGATAATAGTTGTAACATGAAGAGGTGAGATTGAAAACTCAATTAAGCCCAACTTAGCAGGCTGGATCCAACTTCTAGAAAGTCTGATGCCAGGTAATTTATTGCCAGTATATTAAAACACAATAGACATTGGGAAAATGTTTCTAGGAAACATTCCCATTCCAGGAGCATAATTAAGCTTAAGGTGTGACCACAAAGAAACCACTTTGCAAAGTACATGTGACCTTGAACATGGTCTGAATAGCTTAATGGCCTATAGTTTAGTGTGGTCTCTGACACTAGATAGCATGGGGTCAGCAGGACATGTGACATCTCTGCTAAGGATGGGTTCTCTTAACTGGGAGCTCTTCTCTAGGAAGAGAAGAGTGGGATAAACATGCTGGATGTGGTCTGCTATTATAGATAGAAAAAGGTCACTAGGTCTTAACAACATCCAATCTTAGCTTTCTGGGATGAAATAAGTAGCAATACCTACAAAGTTCTAATGGATATAATATTAATGGCATATACGGTGAGTTAATGAAGGAGTTCAGGGAGCATGATAAATATATATTGTGTGAAAAATATTTTAATAATAATAAGAAAGGACACAAAGTCAGATACACAGGGAAGGGGTTGAATCTTAGAGGAGTTTAAGGGTGATGAATATGATTAAATTACAATGTATGAAATTTTAAAAGAACTAATATAATTCTGCAAATTAAAAAGTAAAACATGACAAATTATTTCTAAGAAAATAATTTCATTCTCACTTATATTTCTTAAAATAGAAATGTCAGTTCTTTTAACTACATGCACTTCACACTTGAAGGGGATAAACTCGTTAATATGGAATAATAGAAACAGTAAACATCTGGAATTCTCAGAGACAATAGTTTTTAAATCCTAGTTTTAACTCTTAGTAATTGTGTGAAGTTAGAAAAACAGCTTTATTATTTTGACCTTAAATTCCTGGAGTATTTTTAAAGTGGGAAAAATAGGTAAATATTGCTGAATTAGGAAACCTGATGTATGTGTGCAAAGCATGTTCTATTTTTTAGGGTACTTTTGCATACTATTTTAGTTCCCCAAATTATTTTAATCCCTATTTGTGACATTTTTATGGAGGCATCACATTGTAGAGGTATGGGACTGGCTGAAGATACCACATCCAGCATTGGCTAGATGGGCATGACAGCAATTTATTAACTCAATTTACAGAAAGAGGACAATGTACCTCGCAGTGCACACAAGCACTGTTCTTGGAAATAAAGAGTAAGCAACTCCAATGGAGAAGAGGCAGGATTTGGAAAAGAGGAGGGTGGGTTGGCTTGCTTAAACAGTTTCTGGGGGTAAAAATTTGATGACAAGTGCTACTCAAGAAACAGAAGGGCTATGTTTAGATCCCTTGACAAGAAGGCTTAGGAACTGAGATGGAAACTTGAGTGAAGTCAATTGTGATTTAATATGTTGCCCAGTTTGAAGGCACCACTTAATATTGGGTTCAACTTTAGGCCTTATAGGAGACTTGTTTTCATCTGTTCGTTCTTTATGATACGACCATGAGCTATGTAATGTTGATGCAATGGTTTAATGATTGTAATGATTGTTGTCATAGAAAAGAAACATGAATTAAGGTATCAGACTATGATACTATGTGTGAGTCAATGCAAGCATAGCTATCTCCATGAATGCTAATGCTCTGACAGTTAAGGAGGGTCATTTTGTTCACTGAACCTTGTATAACAAGGAAATATTCACCTTTGTAATTATGAGGGACTAAACATGATAAAATAAAGCATTTGAAAAATGAAAGTGGTAATTAGCAAAGTAAATTCCAGCCAAACTCCATTTTCTTGTAACAGAATTTCATTTCCTCAAATCTTCCATCAAGTGCCCACAGTACCAAGATAAAAGATCAAAATGTTTGTATGGTCTAAATACCCCAAGATGCTTCTTTTCTTTGTCTTCTCTCACTATGGTCATTCTTCAGCCTGCCTGTTTTCTGTGCCCACTCTAACCACAAAGCTTTGGCCATATGCCTGCAATGTTTTCGCTCCTTTCACCTATTTGCCTAATTACTTCCAAACATTCTTAGAAGGAGAAGGCTAAGTTCACATTGTAGATCTTCTCAAGTGACGAATGACTAGAATGAAGTAGATACATCAGTTGCTGTAGTAGCTAGAATAAAAATAGCCCCCATTGAAGGGCCTAGGCCATGCCCCAAATGAAATGACAGACTCATGGAAGGCCTCATTTTCCCTGGTGAGCAGAAAGGGGATGGGCTGGGGTTTCATGGGCTAATAGGGGAGGATGAGAGGGTGAGGGAACTGGGATTGACATGTAAAACAACATTGTTTCAACTTTAAATTAATAAAGAAAAAAAAAAGCCCCATTGGCCAATAGGGACTGCAACTGTTAGTAGGTATGGCTTGGTTGGAGTAGGTGTGGCCTTTTTGGAGGAAGTGTGTCTCATTCACTTCCTGCTGCCTGTGGATCTGGATGTAGAACTCTGAGCTTGTTCTCCAGTACCATGTCTACCTGTATGCTGCCATGCTTCCTACCATAATACTGTACTAAACCTCTGAAACTGTAGCATGCATCCTTTGTAAGAGCCAGCAATAGAAACCTACCTAACACAGTTGCTTTTCTGTTGCTGAGATAAAAATACCATGGCCAAAAGCAACTTAAAGAAAAAGGAATTTTTTTCTGGTTTGTGGTTACATGGAATCCAAAATGGCAGAGAGGGAATGGCAAAGCAGGCTGAGAATAGAGCTAGCTGATCACATTTTATTCACACATAGGCAGACACAGAGGAAGCATGGAGGAAGCGGTGTGATACTATGAACTCCGAAACTCACCCCAGTGACTTACTTCATCCAGCAAGGCTGCTACCAACTGGGAACTGAATGTTAAAAGACGCGAGCTTATGGGATATTTCTCCAACTACCGCACCCTATCCTCGCCCTATACTTTTTTTTTTTAACTTTATTCTTATTTATTCTTTGTGCCTTTCACATCATGCTTCCCAATCCCACTGATTTCCCTTCCCCAAAATAAAACAAAATAGAATGTAAGAGAAAAAAAAAATGGAAAAATAAGGAAGAAGGGTAAAATCTCATCACGGAAGTTGCAACGTGACAGAGTGAGTCGCACAGTAAACACTTCTATCCATAAATGTTTACATGCAGGCATTTATTGGTCTTGGCTAAACCACCAATGCTGGGCATTCACTGGGACGCTTCCTAGGCATTCTGTTGCTGTCCTGTATCACGCAGGTTCTGCAGCCCTAAGTCCTCGGAACCAGACACAACCCCCTTGCTCCAGAAGACACAGATGGGATGGATGTTGAAGTGGGTCAACACATAACCCTGATTCTAGGCCTGGGTAGTTGCAGGGTTGGTCAGCTCGCCAGCTCTCCCCTGATTTCACCACCAGGGTGGGTTCTCCAGCATTGCTCTTTAGTTCAGCCCTAGCAGTGGTGATAGCTCATCCTACTCTAATTCGCCAATCCTTCATGAAATTTATCATAGCATCATATTTATTTTCAGTAATATTTTAATTACTGATTTCTCTGTATGTTAGTTCTTGAAGGAAATAAAATGTCATTTCTTTCCCTTTTTATGTACTTCCCTCTTATACTTTAAAATGGAATTTATTACATAATAAGGTAGATTGTAATACATATTTTAAACATCATAGTTCAAGTGTAGGAGCATGAGAATTTTTCAGTATTCTTTAAATTTAATGCTTTTAGGTTGTCATACAAATTATTAATAAAAAAAAGAAAAACAAAGTAATACACTTCACCACAGAATATGTGTGTGTTGTGTGTGTGTGTGTGTGTGTGCATGTGTGTGTGTGTGTGTGTGTGTGTGTGTGTGTGTGTGTGTATGTATATACATGTTCATTATGCTTTGTTCTCATTCATTCTTCTAGTCCCTCTGTCAGCCCTATTTCTCCCAGCCCTATTTTTCCTCTCCTTTTCTTTTTCCAATTAGCCACCCATTCTACTTCTCTGTTTTTTTTTGTTTGTTTGTTTTTTTATTTCATTATCTTTATATTTCCCACATCCCTTGAGATCTTTTCCTCCAGAAGGGAAATTTTAATCAGAAAGGTGTGACTTCAAATCCAAACTTCTCCTCTGTTAAATATATACTTTCTCTAGACCATAATGTCTTCATCTACAAGCTATGTGTAGCAATGTTTGCAGTAAATGAAAGAACAAATGGGAAACATTTATCACAGTCTATAGAATTTTATAGAGGGGCAAATAAACCTATTTAAATATTTAAAATATAAAGTGTGTGTGTGTGTGTGTGTGTGTGTGTGTGTGTGCACATCAAGCCCAGGTCTATACATGCTAGATATATTCTCTTTATTTTAGCTGTATCTCTATTCATAACTTAATTTTCCTTACAACATCATCAAAGAGGTCTTAGTCCACCGGCATTAAGAGATAAAAAATGTTATAATATTAACAAGGCTATTATCATTTGGCCTACACAGTGAGTATAAATAATATGCATTTTCAAATATGATTCAAGTCCTTTTTACCTTATTATTTCCAATAATCATGGGATCTATTTTCTTCCTGAGCAAGCTGTGAAGAACAACCTGTTATAGAATGGAATGTCCTGGGATGGTCATGCATTACCCATTCCATTTACTAATTTTATTCATTTGTGCCCACAAAAGTATGAGAAGAGAAGTTATCATTGATATTAACATAAATTTATGGTGGTTGAATAAATTGACTGAGATCCACATAATAGTATTTCCCCACAAGAATACATAGAATACTGTTCCTAGTTGAGTTGAAGTATTATACAGAGAGGATGCTAACATTTAGGCCTCTACACCAGAATTAAATAAAGTACATGTCTAATAAATAACCAAAGATACTTAAGAAAATTGATAGGCATTACTATGTTTCAAATTTGAAATATACTTCAGAAATTTGTATGGCTGTACTCTTGTTCCTTAACTCCTGGTATTATTTTTATAAGATGTTAGAAACTTTGGAATAATTCCTAGGAACCAGACATAGAAGCAGGCCTTTGAAGTCATGGAATTTTGGTCTAGAGCTCTCCACTTCCTCATCTAACAAGATGTAGACAGGCTATTACACAAGCTTCTGATACCCAGGGTAGAGCCTCCCCAGACACTATACATTTTTGCTGTAAGACGGAACTCCACTGAATTCATGAGGCAAAATATGTTTCTACTGTCTTACATTGATTCTGTCAGGTATTTCATTATAATACCGAGAAAAATCACTAATGTATCTATAATTAGATATGCAATGTTTTTGTTGAGAAATAAAATAATAATCTGTTGACTAATATGAAGTAGGCTTTCCTGATGGTTCATTTATATTGAACAGCAGAAGAACTTAAAATTTCACTACTCAAGATTTAATACAAAGTTCTTTCAAATGTTCCTCATACACCAAAGAGCCATTATTTAACATGTTGTTATGTCTTGACTTCTATGGATTCAAATTTTAAATGTGATAAAATTTAATCTAATTACAACTTAGATTATTAACAGAAAATTATTAACAGAAAATAAAACCAAAATATCTATGGCTAAGTTGGGTTATTGAGTCATTGGAAGTTTTCAGAGGCTTATAGAAACCAGTCAGTTCTGGAGAAATCAGCCAGTATCATTTACATAATTTGAAATTGGTCACTTCTAAGTCTCAAGAGTCTTCTTCTGACATTCCATCCTAAGGAATGGGAACTGAAATAGTTTTGAAAGATCATGGAATGAACTGACTTAATACTGTTTTCAATACCACTCTCAGGGCTTAACAAGTGTCCTAAACTTTTCAATTTTACTTCTTCTGATGATAAGGAGGTTTCTTCATACACTCATGAATATCCTGATCTGATCATACCTAGACTGCAAGAGAAGGTTGGGAGGAGGGTAGAGGCTCCCAGACCAATGGGGATGGAAGGGACCTTAGGAACAGCAGTGGCTGGACTAAAAATTAAATCAAGGATTTGAAGTGAAGCAGAACGTGTTTCCAGTTATAATCCTAAGATGATTTGATGCAAAATTCTAAGTAGCTTTCTTTGTTGTGGCTTAGTGACAATTTATCATGAGGCAGTTCCTGCCAACTTTTGGTCCGAAAGCAGAGATGTATGATAGACTTAGTCGTTTGCCTCTAGAGTTTCTTACGCATCTTTTTGAAGACTTTGACAAGCTTATGTATTTTTTTTGTCAGTTTTAAACCAAAATGCCAACTTTATTAACAGGAAAAAAAATGTATTGGGGAACATGGCTATGGCAGGCTGCAGAATGATTTGTTATGACAGATTGTACTTGCCTTTTTTTTTGTCCATTAACATTTAGTAAGATTTAAGAGAATATTCCATCATCTATTTTATCTTTGTGAGTCTAAAGTCCTACATGTAACTTATCTTTAATCCTAACTAAGGAAAGCTATAACCATAACTATCTGTCTTCAACTCCTTTAAAGACCACAGAAGGATAATATATAAATTCTGGAAATGACAGAGACAACTCACTGCCTGGTCATGAAAAAACTTAAATGTTCAAAAAGTAGTCATATATTTTAGCCAATAAATATAGAAGATGGCATAGAGTATAGATTATTTTGGTCATTTGAGAAAAATTTAAAGCTGAAAAAAACTAAAAAGAATATACAGAAGAATTCTTGGTTTCTATTCGCCACAGTTCTTTTGCTCACAAGTAAGGATGATAAAATGTGTTGTTTATACATCTGGAAACCCAGGCTTTGTGACTGATTCATATCACAGTTTAAGGCTCTTTATGCTAGCCACATTCTTTTCTTTTCATGTGGTCTTTAAGGAACCAACAAAATGGTGGTCACAGGTAACATCTAACTTTATACTTGATGATTTTATTCCAGATATAATTAGTCACATAACAAAAATTAAGTTTTGTTTCTCACAATCCCTACAAATAACCCAGAAAACTCTTCCTCCTTTTTCTACTTCAAATTGTGTTGGAATTATACTTACTACCAATGCCTAGATGACAGGAAACAGCACATACTGTTCTATGAAAACCACTAAAAAAAATTGAGATAAAATAACACATATTCATTTCCTACCATGGCAATACTGAGGGATTTTTTTTGTGTGTGAAAGAGAATGTATGTCTGATGAGTCAAATGACTATGTTTTTGTTTGACTAGTGGACAGAAGTAAACTAAATTTATTGTATGAAAATCAAGGGACATATTGAACACTGGCTGTAAGTGTTCTACTAAGAGGGGTTCTACAACATCACCCAGTATAATGAAAATGCTAACTGTTAAAATAATACAATGAAATTCAAAGTTTTTATTTTCTAAAACCAAAAATAAAAATTGGTTTAGAGATTCAGGTCAATCTTGTGAGATCTACATGAGAAGTCTCTGGGTTACATGCAAAGGGCTATAAAAGTATAAAGAAGTAAGAAACAAAGCATGAAAATTGGTAAGATTAACTTTTACTTTGTAAGACTTATCAGTCAAGAGTCAATATCAGCTCTATTGAATGAGCTAGCCAAGCATGAAGACTCATGCAGTGGCATGTTGACTAGCTTTATGTCAGCTTGGCACAAATAAGAGTCATTTGGGAAGAGGGACTCTCAGTTGTGAAAATGCTTCCATATAAGATCAGGCTATAGGGAAACATATAGGGCATTATACTGACTACTGATTGATATGGTAGTGCTGAGCCCATTGTGAGTTGGGATATCCCTGGGCTTGTGGCCTGGGTTTTATTAGAAAGCAAGCTGAGGAAGCCATGAGGATCAAGCCAATAAACAGGATTATTTAATGGCCTTTGCTTCAATTCCTTCCTGTACTGGGTTTCTGCCTGATTGACCTCAGTGATGAACTACATCTGTAAGATAAAATAAACCCTTTCTTCCTCAAGTTGCTTTTTTGTCATGGTGTTTATCACAGCAATAGAAACACTAACTAAGAGAGATGGGAAGAGACTAAAGTCTCTCAATGCTAGAAAGCTTCAAATTGCTAATAGTAAGCTTTTAAATAAAGAAAAAACCCTGTGTTTGTATGTATACAGGTGTGAGTGGCTGCATGTGTGTGTGTGTGTGTGTGTGTGTGTGTGTGTGTGTGTGTTGTGTATGCGCGTGGGCGTGCACTCATATATTTACATGTGTTTGGAAGGTTGATAAGCCTTAGTTGTCATTCATTAAGAATAACATCCACCTTAAGTTTTAGATAGGTTTTTTTCATTGGTCCGAGCTCACTAAATAGGTGGTGTAGTTGGCTAATGAGCCCCAGGGATCTTTTGTTTCTCAGAACCAATTAAGCACTAAGAGCCTGGACCACCTCATCCAGCTTTTTAAGTAGGTTCTGGCAGTGGAATTCAAGTTGTCATGCTTGAAAATCCAGCACTTTGTTAACTAACTTATCTACCCAGTTTTAAAGTTTGAATTTTAAAAAATTTGGCACAATGAATACTTTTTAGTACTTATACTGGGGAAATCATTTTAAATATAGTATGATATTTGAATAGTCACACAAATAAAATCAAGATACTATATTTGATTTTAAATTGTTAGTTATCATCATCATAGATATCACATAGGTGAGATACTATGAATTATATACACATATGGCATATTAAATCTGATATATATATACATATATATATTCATAGAGGCTTAGATATGCCTTATATGTAAGAATATTTCCCAATGGATAGTTTGCTTTCAGTGATATTGCATTAATTTTTCAAGAAGGATTATGCAAAAATTCTTTACACATGTTCTTAATCATTACTTGAGAAAAGTTATAGAAATAGAATTTCCACAACTATAAAATTTTTGAGCTCTGTTTTCATTCTTAAAACTAGAAGAAATGTCCTCATGTCCCTCTTTCTAGAAAAAAGTAAAAAGCCAGTCCATTTTAGTCCTTTTTTATTTCAAAACAACTCATAATCTCCTCAGTAGTAATGGTCTTGTAACATTTATGCTGTGCTCAAGGGTAATCAACAGAAATGTTTGTCTCTGAAATTAATTAATATCCCATTGAGAACAAATTTCCCTGTGGGTCTAGGGATTTTAATGCAGCTAATGACCTTTTGCATTTGTCAAAGTTTATGATTTTGAAATGCAGAAACACTTGCTAATTCACTCAATCAATAAACCAATAAGAGTGGTATGTAATGGTCATTAAGACATTAAAATTGTCTATAAAATTGTAACCATCAGTTTCTTTTTAATTATATACTTTGTTTTGTTATTTTAGTTGCTACTTTGAAAAACCATTTACACACTGAACAAGCAGCATTAAACACTGAAGTTCTTGGGAAATTTCAGTAATCAACATACTCTGCATTTATTAGAGTTTTTTAAACCCTATTTGGTTGAATAAATGAATGAATTGAATGAATGAATGAATGAATGAATGGTTATTACACCAACTTTTCATATATAGCTTTACACTCAAAGTATTTTATACTTTTTAGTCAAACTTATGAATTGGGGGGCTAGATTTAGGCATACTAAAGAGAGGCATTTGTCTTGTTGTCTGAATCACCTTCTAGTCAGTACTAAATTTTATTTTTTGTGTAATTTTTTTTGAAACATAACATCCAAAGAAGAGCTATTTCTTTTGAAGAGGAAATGTTACCAATTACTAGCATAGCTAGAGGAGAGCTAAATATTGTATTTTCCTAAACCAATATAGTATTTAACTGTATTCTAAATAGTTACCCTTATACATACAGATAAGTGTAGTTCTTATATCTCATCAAAGGAGTTTATTATTTTAGCAGATGAACATCCAGAACTAGTCAAATAGCACAGAAAACTGTTACTTTGGGATTCTCAACCCCACTGATGCATCTGGAGTACATTTCCTATGACTGAAGCTCAGAGGTCATCACATAATAGGAGATAGAAAGATTATAAGAGCCAGAGGATCTGTATAATAAAGCTTAGAGAAAAGAGAAAGCCATTATCAACTAATCTTCCATTTTCATTTTGACTGATAGGCTTATATAGTCAAATAGATGTAATCCTTGCAAAGCTCGGTGTTTGAAGTTCAAGATGTCTTGAAATAAATTTTTGTAGGGGCACAGAAGTATGTAGACTGGCATAAGACCCTGCATATGCTGCATAAAGAGTGGCCTTAGCTGTGAGGTTATTCTGACATCCACTCTTACTGTTAGAAGAACAGGCACATTTCTATTATAGTGTAAGAAAGACTTTCAGAAATGTAGATTTATGTCTTGCTTTTGGGTCAGTTTTCAACCCCAATACCTTATAATTAGAAATGGTTTCAAGTTCTGAATCAGTTTACTTTTGTTAAACCATCAAGCGACTTAGATAATAGAGAAATTGCAAGAGCACTCTGCCCAGAGATCTCTTTTGTTTCAAGACCATGTATAACATACACACCCCACAATCAGCTCATATTTTTCCTGAATTATAAAAGAAGGTACATATACTCATACAAGTATAACATTATGCATTCAAGCTCTAATGAAAGACAATGTTATATGATGTATGTTTTTCTTATGCTGAATCAATGGAAGTACCTTTAGGTAAAGCACATTTCATTATTGAGACAAGGATGCATTTGTATTCCAGAAGGAAAGAGTTCTTTTACTCAACAAATGCTTATTGACCATCCACTTGGTGAAAAACATGTAGTTGAACACTACATGACTTTTTTTTCACTCTGACTTGTTTTTAACTGTCCCTCAAGGTAGTTTCCTGAAGGTAGGTACTCTGATGTATAATATTTAGTCCAAATAAATTTTTCGAAGTACTTGCACTCTTTGTATTAGTATCCAAAATATCAAATTATAAATACAAAGAGGGAGTAGAAGCACATTATAGTCAAAAGATGAAATTTTGGAGTAAAATTGAGGTTTAGTCTAGGTTATGTTTCATGCTATAATCTGGAGACTATTTTTGTATCGTGAATGAACCTTCATTTTCTTAACCTATAAAATGAAGAGTATTCCAGGGATAGATCCTGGTCCTACTGCCAGCTTGTTGGATTCCATTCCCTATTAGGGGACACCATGTTCAATCTTAATGCAATGGTGAGCAGATTGGTCCTTCCCTAACTTAATGAGCCACGCTGTGCCTTTACCAGTTGGGAGGAGTGGATGAGGAGTGGGTTGGTGAAGAAGTGAGAAAGGGAGGAGGAGGGATGGGAGGGAGAACTTTGGAATGTAAAATGAAATTTTTTTAAAAAAAGAAAAAATATCTATATAAGATAAAAGAAAATGCAGAGTGTTGAGAATCAGGCTGATACAGAACTTTCTCAGAGGCCCTGAATAAAGGATAAAAGGAACCTACTTCTGTGGCTTTGCTTAGGGGGGCAAACTTGACAAGATCTGGTCTGGGCCCGAGGCCAGAGCTGTGAAGGAAGTAAGATTTTGTTTCCTTAAAACTTAGTTTATGCCCTTGAAGAGATTGTTAGTCTCTGGTGAGCTTCAGATACCCTGTGTTTCCCCTTTTGTAATATTGCTTGATTAACTTCTTGTATCCTTGTCCCATTGCATGATGGCTTTGTGCTGACTCTGTTCCATTTTTTTTTCTTCCAGAAGCAGTATATAAAATGCTGTACTTTTCAGTAAGCTTGCTTGGCATAATGATCAGTTGTGCAAGGCTTCCCGAGCCTACCTGTTCTATCTTCATCTCTGATCTCCTGGGTCCTCCTATTCAGGTCCTTTGTAAAAGATGATATTGTTCATATTGTAGTGCTATGGAAAAGAATCAGAAAGAATACCCTAATATCTTAAATATCTGATAATTCTTTGAATTGTCTTCATTAATTTGAATGAATATAATTATACAGATTTTTTTTAATGTTCAGAGGAAGTCTTTTCCCTGAGACTTTTGAAATTACAGTTTTCAGACATATTTCTTTTATACTTATAAAGGTTGACCAAAGGAAATATGTATACTTTGTGGTAATATCAAAGAAACAAATTCTCTGTTTGCTACCCCATATGTGACAGGTAACATCGGGGATCACCATAATAGGACTAAGAACCCTCTGTGGAATTTCGACATATGCTGTGAGTGTGTTAGGAGTACACTGAGAGAACCAACACAGGGGCAAGAATGTCTGGATGTGGAGAGCAACGCTCCAAGGATGGAACAAGACAGACAAAGAGGATACAGACATCCCCAATCTTTGCCTTCTCATGAAAGCTGTTTTGTTCTGCCAG
Source organism: Cricetiscus sungorus (assembly GCA_030556225.1). NCBI lineage: Eukaryota > Metazoa > Chordata > Mammalia > Rodentia > Cricetidae > Cricetiscus > Cricetiscus sungorus. The sequence goes on from JANBXA010000069.1 coordinate 22,613,758, forward strand.
GGCATCTCTGAAACCTTGGAAAATGTAGGCTAAAATAAATATCCCCTTTATTTGTTTTTCTCAGGTATTTGTTACAGTGATGAGAAATGAACACATAAAGGTGACTACTACCATAAATAATGCCCCACGTTTTCCAGTTCTTAAAACAAGACTTTTTTCCTTGTTTGTTAAGGTGACTATTTTCATTTTGTGCTGGGACCAATCTGTTGTCTTTATTGGTGATCAGTGAGAACTTATCCCTGAGCCAGGTACCCAGCCTGGCTTTTGTTCATCTTTTAAAAGAAAGACATTCTCTGGTTTTTTGTTTTTTGTTTTTTGGTTTTTTTTTTTTTTGTTTGCTTGATATAATTGGATGTTTTAGTTTATTTATACATTGGAAGGAGTTCATGTTAATAGCATTGTATACAACCCACAGTTCAGAACTTTTTCAGTATTTCCCTCTCAGAAATTCAGGTATAAGGCATTTTCCTCGATAATTCAAACATTGCTGTTATACATCATAGTCACATCATATTATATCTTTGCATTTTGTCAAAAGAAAGCTAAGTCACTAAAGCCTTGGGGAACAAGTGTGTTTAATATGCTACTGCTGTTGGCAAAGATATTGACAAAACCCACACTTTAGGCAATGACCATTAGGGCTAATGATGCTGTTGAATCACAATGAGTTTTTGATAAGTAAGTCCATATACCAGTAGATAGCTTAATCAGTACCTAGGGTTTTATTAGTAGAATCATATATACTTCTTTAAAGAGTTAATGACAAAAATTAAGGCTTTTAATTCTTAAGGATATCATTATAAATGGCTATTTGCAACATGTATTAATGAATAACCCTCATTAATTAAGTTCATCTAGAGGTACAAATGCGAAAGGTAATTGCCATCATATTAACTGTTGTAAGTGCAATCAGTGTCAAAAACATACGGGCCAATTGATTAATATCTGTGTATATTATGCATGACTTAGTATTAGTTTATATATTAGTTTTACTCTGAATTTTTATTGAAAATATATTCTTCTCTCATACAATACATCCCAATATCAGTTTCCCTTCCCTCCTCTCTTCCCAGGCCTATTATTTTGCCCTGTCCTCCAGATCTGCCCCCACTTTCTTTCCCTTCAGAAAACAGCAAATCTACAAAAAATTCTGATTTTTAATGTACCTTATTTCATTCCTAAGTTCTAGAGTGTATTCTGATAATATTTTAGGATTTAATGATAAGATTTTTCGATATATGTAAAAGGCTACATGTTGAAAGTTCCATGGATGCCTAGATGAGACAGCTCCAAGCCTGGTTGTCTTTATCCAAGCTTCCTGTTATGATGGTCATGGACTCTAATCCTCTGAAACTCCAACAGGTCACCAGAAAACCCTTTCTTCTATAAGTTGCCTTGTCATGGTTTCTATTCATAGCAACATAAAAATAACTAAGATAATTATCTTCTGAAAAGTAGTTGTTTTTAACTTTCAAGGTTGTTAAATTTACAGTTGTTTTATAGAACATGTTGCAAGCACCATGACTAAGAAGTACTTTCTCAACTAATGTCATAAATCTTTTGTCTACTTGAAATTTTACAATTTGGGGTCATATATTTATACCTATATTTTGAGATAAATTTTGTATATAATATGAAGCGTATATAATGCCTCATTTTTATGTATCTTTGTTTCTTTGTAATCAGTCTCAAACCATTTACTAGAAATCAGTTACAAGTATTTATTTAAATCAATTTTGAGCATTTATCTTGACTCATTGATGTGTTTGTTTATATCATACATATAACTTTATAGGAAGCTTTGAAATCAACAGTATTCAATTTCTAATGTTGGCCTTTTCCACATTTGTTTTTGATACCTCCTATCATTCCCCTTTTCATATTTATCATGGAATCAAATCATCACATATCTCTTAAGAATTTATGGGTGAGTAGAATTTGAAGAGTTCTGAGGAATCAGAAATCTCAGAAACTTGATGATTCTTCTTCAGAATGAAATATGTAAATTCCAAGAATGTCCGTCTCCTACTTCCTGTCACACATTAGATTTTGGCTCTCTAGTGTCTCCTAGTGAGCCAAGTAAGTGATAATCCAAATGTTCAAGTATCTAAGATAAATGATGAAGAATTATAGAACTGTCTATATTATACAGCAATATGGAAGGAAACAGATGGTTTTCTGTCCAAAGATATGAATAAGAGAAAGTAAATACAAAAGAAAAAAATCTCATAAACAGATTTCCACTAGTAGCAATTTGATAGTTACTATTGATTAAGAAAGAATTAGTAACTGTTGGTGCCTAGTCCAATCAGAGAGGCTTCCTCCGGCTGCTGATTGGAGCAGATGCAGAGACCCAAGCAAACACTAGGTGTAGTGTAATAGGGACAAAGGATGATTATAGGAGCCAAGGAGGTTGAGAATATAGGCCACAAAATTAACTGAGCAGGGCACATAAGGACTCATAGAGTCTGAAGTAGCAATAACAGAGCATGCTTGAAACTGAGCTAGGTCCTTTGCATACATGATGTGGTTGTTTAGCTTGGGTTTTTTATGGAACTCCTAACAGTGAAAGTGGGGATGTCTCTGATATTTTGCCTGCTCTCAGGATCCTTTTCCTCCTACTGGGTTTCCTCATTCTGCCTTCACATGAAAGTTTGTGCTTAGTCTATTGTAGTTGGTTTTGCCATGTTTGGTTGATATCCCTGGGAGGCCTACTCTTTTTTTGAAGGGTAATTGAGGAGCAGTGGATCTGGGGTCAGGAGAGGTTGGGGGAAGAGTTCAGAGGAATGGAGAGAGGGGAACCTGCAGTTGGAATGCTTGTAAGAGTGATGTGAAGAATACACAGAAAAAAAAGAAAAGGAAAAGAATTAATAGTTGGTAAAAGTACTGTTGTGTTTCTGCTTTGATTTCATTAATTGATTATTTCAATGGCATTCACCCTCTTCCAAAGCACAGAATTGAATGAATTGATTTTCAATCCTCTATTTGTGTCAGTACTATCTTTGTATTTCAGAAATGAAGGTCCATAGCATTTCTTCACTAAACATGTATCCAAATTCTTGGGACAATTAGCACAAAATCCCAGTAAAGTATTGTGGATCAGAATGGGCTTGAATTCTATGGGCTTGAATACATTTATAACATATTTTAATAATACCAAAAGAAATAATTCATGTGAATTTGAGAAATATGTGAAAATATTCAGCAGCAACATTTCTCAACATCTACACCAATTTAAATAAAATATCTAAAAAATCACTGTGATAATAATGCTTTTTAAAACTTATTCTTCCAAAATTGCATACATGATTATAATTTACTTTAATCAAATATACCCCTGACTATCCCCTTCAGTTTCTCCTACACCCACACTACTACTTCTGCTTCCCAATTTAACATATATCTTTTTAAACTTATGGAGTCTCTATACTTACCAACTTGATAGACCTTTCAGGCTAATGAACCTAGTAAGCAAGCTGGTGTAGCTATTTCAATATTTAACAAAATAGGCTTCAAACCAAAATTAATCAAAATAGACAGGGGAGTACACTTAATGTTCATCAAAGGAAAATCCACCAAGATGACGTCTCAATTCTTAACATCTGTGCCCCAAATGCAAGTGCACCCATGCTTGTAAAAGAAACACCACTAAAGATTAAATCACACATCTATCCTCACACGTTGATATTGGGAGACCTCATGCCCCATCTCTCACCAATAGACAGGTCATTCAGACAGAAACTAAACAGAGGAATTCTGGAGCTAACAGACCTTATGACTTAAATCGACCTAACAGATTATATGCAGAATATTTCACCCAAATAGAATAGAACTTCTTCTTCACTTGATAAATTTAGAAGAAATAGTCAGCACATCTGTGTTCATCTGTGTTTCCAGAGAGGTTTAACCGGAATGTCACACCCTGAATATGCTCAGTATCATGCTATAGATGGAGGTCCTAGACTCACAAAAAAAGAAGAATACAAGTTGAGTAACAGTATTCATCTTTCTCTGATTACTAACTACAGATAGATTATGACCAGATACCTCAAACTCTTGTGGCCATGCCTTCCCAAGTATGATGAAGTATACTCTCTAGCCATGAGCCAAAATAACCTTTTTCTTCCTTAATTTTGTCAGGTATTTTCTCATTGCAATGAGAGCAGTACTAACATAGATATAATAATTTAAAATATTAATCTCTTACAATACTTAGCCCTGTAAGCATATAAAAAATGAGATGCAAGCATCTGTAGAACACACAATGTATAGGTTATTTTTGCATATAAATGCATAATGTATTTAGATTATTTCTGTGAAATGAGTAACTTTTATATTTTTAAGTGTTCAAAATGCTGAAAAGTAAAGATGTTTAGTTTTATATAAAAATTAAATCAATACTCTTGTTAAAAATAGAATTATTTGAGTTAATGACAGCCATATCTAGTATAATACTTTTACTTATATTAGAAGTTCTTAAAATTTTAATATATTTGGAATGAATCATTGAAAGCTAGTTGGCTTTGCTGATGAATTATACTTCTGTAAATACATGAAACCTAGAAAAATTATAGAGCTTTCTATAGTTTATCAGAAACACAGTAGTATAAATAATGAGAAAAATACAAATACAAATCAAGTTTGTTTTTTCCCTCAACATTGGCAATGCTTGGAAAATACAGTTAAGTCTGTGGCAAGATTGATTAACTAGAGCAAAAATGCACTAAAGATCCCTTAGCCATAAATCCATGAAGCAAAGACACAACTTAGACTAGAAAATGTTTTGAGAAACATAAAACAAATCACATGTTAATATAAAAGACAAGCCTATTCTTAGCTGGGAAGTTTTAAATTAGTCTAAATTGAATGTAATTCCAATTAAAATGATGCATGGATTTTTACTGGCACAAGATGATCTTAAAATATATGTGGAACCATAATTTCTGGCAAGTAACTAGAGAGCAAAATGAGAGAATATGCTATAACCTGACTGATATCAGGTTAGTATAGTAGTGGTATGTAGAATAGGAAAATGAATCAGTAGACATGGTCATGTTGCAGAATGATTAAGAAAGAAACCCATAATGTATAGATAAACAGGCTATTCTATGCTATAAATAAATTGTATTCAGAATGGAAATAACAGTAATACCTTTGAAATACCTGCAAGAGAAGAACTAACACTAGACCCTTCTTTTTTTCTTACATGTAAAAGTAAATTCCATGTTTATTAAATTTTAAAGTAAAAAATAGAACTATTGTTATCTTACAAGAATATCTTATAAGAAAACATAGGGAACAATGTCTAAAGTGTGGCAGCTATCAAGGATGGCTTCTTAATTGTTGATAAAACATTAAATTGGTTAGCATAAATTGTTTGAAACAGAAAGAACTAGAATGAAAACCAAGCAATACCTATTGCAGATAAATGATATAACTAAATAGCCCCATTCCCAGTGAAACAGACAGACAAGTAAAAGAAAACACTTTTAGAATCTTAGTGGTAAAACTGATTTTGGTAAAATACCTAAGTAAAATCTGTTTAAAGTTTTAGAAGTAAATAATTGTGTTTCTAACAGTGTTATTTTTGACAACTAATCTCATAAATATAAATGCTATTTTATGTGAGAACACAGATCTAAAATATAAAACAAGGTGACAAATATGGAATTCAACAATCAGCAGTGTTTTATTTACATCTTTGTATTAGCATTGATATTTGAGAAACACCAATTCCTACTTTCAGAAACATTTACAGGCTACAACATAGAAACTTAGGTGCTAGGTCACAGACATGTAGTATAAAACATCTTTTTCCTAGTTTGGGGAAATATTTATGTTGAGGGGCTAATAACAAAAGTAATACAAATGATTTAGAGACCAAGATAGAAGGAAGATAATAAAGGACTTTTAAATTACTCTCCAGGTAATTTAAAGTTACTATAGGTGTTTGTTCAGATAAGTGCCACGGGTTGTCCTACTGTTTTAAAAGACTACTCTGACTGCTTTATGAAGATGACATGTGCAAAGAGAAGAGCTGGCATTTTGTATGTATCCAGAGGCTACTGCAGTCTTCTGGGTAAGGTATCATATTGACTAGGATGATAGCAGTGAAGGAAGAGAGAAGTGGTCATGCTGGAGTTAACCTGGGTATACTGCTGGATCAATGGGGAAGGCAAATGAATCATAGAAAATAGGTTAGCAAACTCAGTTTTTATCTGTATCATGAGAACAGTTGTAGCACATTTTTACCCTGCATTGGAAGATGAGTCAGATGATTAGCAGATTCAGTAAGTTTGAAGAGAAAGTTGATTTGGGAAGTATTACATTTAACATAATTATTAGCTATTTATCTAAGTGGGACATTCAAATGAACAGTTGAATGGATGGATATGAATGGATATGGAGTATAAGGACCAAGCAGGAGAAAATCACTTTACAGAAATATTTAATACATATGTGGTATCCATAGAGTAGGACAAGATGAGAGATTCAAAAGGGCCAGAGAGACAGAGAGAGAGAGAAAGAGAAGAGAGAGAGAGAGAGAGAGAGAGAGAGAGAGAGAGAGAGAATCAAGCTTGCCATCCCACTGTTAATATCACAACTAAGCTTGATAAAGCTTTCAGTAATGCTGAATGTAGGTGATTTGATGTACAAAAATGATGAGTTAAAGTGCATTAAGGTAGACATATTAATTATTGATAAATTCCATGCAGATGATTACTGGGTCTTTTGAATAATTAAGGGCCACTGCAGGATGTATGATTCCTCTTAGTGCTGAACCTAATCCTGCCATTATATTTTCAGTATTTCTTCAAAATCAGAGTATTAATTCTTGTGATGACAAAAGACTTGCACATATTAAATATATAGATAGTTCCCACATACTTCCTATACATACCTCATTTACCACATGGGAGCTTTTACAGATTGCATATATTCAAATCATATAATTATTCAGAAAATTTCAGGGGACAGTTGGAAGAATTTTTAGAGTTTATGGAACATGCAATTTTAATAAGTTTCTGAAAGGTAGAAGACGCAATGTTTTCAATGGGGAATTCTGGGAATGAAGAACGAAGCATGAGTTTTCTTTTGCTTTCTTTGTCTTCTTTTCCTTCACGATAGCTGGACTACTTTTCTGGACATGAAAAATAGATGGTCCTTTTCCTCTGGGTCCACAGCACTTTTAGACTAATAGTTTTTTAACCCCTCAAATATTGTTCTGGGTTTCCAACTGCAGCTCTTAGTTGGAGAGTTTTGAGATACAGGACAACACTGTGACTGGAACAGCTTTGGCTTCTGAGACTTGAAAGTGAAGGCAAGAACAGGGGATTAGGGCACACTGTTAGATGACATTTTTCATTGAACCAAACTTTTTGTATGAGGAATGGGAATAGCATTTGGATGCTCTAAGTGAGTCCTAAAAGTTTTTGCTTCTTTAGCTTATTCTTATTAATGATTCTGAACAAAAATAGTAAGTAGGCTGCACTATATTTCTTTTTTGCAAACCAGATATGCAGATGTGGTAATTTGATTCAATTTAGATTTTTTTTTTCTTCATGGAAAATGCTGAATCTTAGAGAACCTTTTCTTTTAAAGATTTCTTAATAGAGGCTAAAGTGATGGCTTAGAAATTAAGAACCCTGGCTGCTGTTTGAGATAACCCAGTTTTTATTCCCAGTGCCCATGTAGCAGCTTAGAACCATCTATAACTCCTGTCTGATTTGATGCTTTTTCTGACCTCTTTATACACTACACACACATATGATACACACACATGCACAGAAAAAAACCACCAATACACATAAAAATAAAAACAAAAATATTATTAAATAAAAGAAATATTAATATCCAGGGATGAATAAGGGCAAAGCATGCACAAAGCCTTAGGTCACATTCTCAACCCTGCATAAAGCAGGTGCCCTCAGGAGCTGGAGCAGGAACAGAAGAAGTAGTTCAAGGCCAGTTTCTCTGCTAAAATAGAATAAGATAAGACTAAGATAAAAACAGAAACTAACACATATTGAAATAGGATAAAACAAAGAAACTGAAGGAAAGGGGCCAAAGAAAAGGCACAAAAAACAGATATAGATGCAGAGACTATTCATATGCTCAGAAATCACACAAAAACACTAAACTGGAAGTCATCATGTATATTAAAAAAAAACCTGTATGATGAGAAGAGATAAATATAAAGAAAAGAAAAATAAAAGTAAGATAAATATAAACAAAAAAGAAAAAGCATTGACATGATATAATGTTTCAATTGGCCATTTAGTGCTGGTATGCATTCTCCCATCAAAGTACTTTGTTTTCCCAGAAATATTCCCTCTGAGAAAACTAAATTTTCATTAGCAAGCTGTGATCAATTGGAGATCATTTCTGGGCTAGGAATAGTAGCCTGTGTCCATTATTCCTTTCAGCGCTAGGACCCAATCTGGTACAAACTAATGCAGGTCTTGTACATGCCGTTTCATCCTGTGTGAGCTCATAAGTGCATCGATCCTGCCGGTTGATTTAGAAGCCTTATTTTCTTGGTGTCCTTCATATCATCTGGCTCCTATACTCTTTTCATCCCCCTTTCCACCGGGTTCCTTGATCCCTGAGAGGAGATTGATGGAGACATTTTAGGGCTGAGTGTTCTCTCATTTTCTGCTTAAGCTCTAGCTGTGTGTCTCTGTATTTGTTACCATCTGCTGTAGGAGGGATTACCTCTGATTATGAGTCAATAAAGCACTGACCTACAATACAGAAGAACATTATTAGTAGTAATTTTATTGCTACAGTTTAACATTTTGATTTGTTTTAATTTACAAAACACACACACACACACACACACACACACACACACACACATAACAGCATGTGCTTCTACCCTAGGTCTCTGGGTTATCTAGTATCAGCTTTTGGCAATCCAAACAGTAACAGGTATTGATTCCATCTTGTGGAGTTGGCTTTAGCTCAAATCAGATATTGGTTGGTTATTTCCACAAGGTTTGTTCTACCATTGTACTAGCATATTTCACAGTCAGGGAATCATTGAAGATCAAAGATTGTGGCTGAGTTGATATTTAAGTTTCCCCTTTGGCAGCACTCAGAGTACCATCCCGTACCAAAGATGCTAGCACATAGAGGTGAAGATCTATGTGGGCACCAGCTTGGCTTCTCCATGTTCAATGAACCAAGTGTTCTCTTCAGCATTGGAACATTGCTGTCAGCCTTGACAAAAGTCTTGGTTGTTTGGGAGTTCCCATGGGATCTTTTTGGTCAAAAAATATTTGCTACAACCCCGTTCTGGTACTGGAAGCTTCATTTGGTGATAAGAGATGTCCAGGTGGGATTCTGTCTCCACTTTAATTGGCAATTTTATTTAGACAGATTTTGTATATGCATATATTTTAGAAAGCTTCTACTGTATTAGATTTCCATACTGCTCCTGAAATGGTCCTGAAGTTTACTTGTCTATCCTATATTCTATTCCTTACCCTCTCTTTCTCTTTGATCCTCATGTTTTAGTCTCTCCATATCCATCCATAATTATTTTATTCTATATTCCTTTGCTATGGAAGTCTATCTGCTACCTCCTCATTCTTTACTCTATACTTAACTTCCATGGTTCTACAGATTGAAGCTTGCATATCACTGACCTAAGAGCTAACATGCACACATAAACAAATACACACCATATTTGTCTTTCAGTGTCTCTTTTACATCACTCAGGGTGTTTTTTCTCATTCTACCCAATTCCCTTCAAACTTTATCATTTATTGTTTTAATGGCAGAGTAATATTTCATTGTGTAGTGCACCACATTTACTTTACCTATTCATCTTTTGAGGGGCATCTAGTTTGCTTCCAGTTTCTGGCTATTATGAATAGATAAAGCAATGAAAATATCTGAGCAATTTTCTCTTTGGTAGAACAAATCCCAAAAATGGCACAGCTAGATCTTGAGGTAGATATATTTCCATATTTCTAAAGCAATGAGTTGGGGAAAGGAAGTTTGATGCAGGGCATTTTCAAATACATTGTGAGTTCAACAGAAAACTGGAAAACATAAAATATTTTCTCAAAAACAAAGAAGAGTAACAATAAAACTATGACCAAAGTATTTACATAGTTTTTTTGATAATGCTATATTGAAATTGATTATTTTGTTAAACAATAGGTGCTAATAAAAATACATGAATAAAGAAAGGTTAAGAGAAAAATGGTCATGTATTTTAGATTCTTTATCCTGATTTAGGCAAGTTTGAAACTGTAGGATTTCAAAGCCTGTGTTTTTAAACTTGCTTTGTGACATGAACTGTAAATATTTTCCCTCTTTCCTGAAGACATTGCTAATAAATAAGGCCTTGCTGCCATCTCTATACATGCTCAGAATCCTATGCAATCAATTCCTTTGGAAAGCTACTCTAATACTGGGTCAGACACATCCTGACTTGTAGAAAACCTTTCTTTTATCTTCTTCCCAATATTTAGAGGGAAAAGAGATTTTAATTCCTAGCTAGTCTAATTTCTATAAGGTCAGAAAGATGATTTACATTAGAACAGACATGATAAGGGACTTGTATTGTGTTGTAAAAATAGTTACCAACATGTTTAATTGCAATATGTGAGTATATAGAGTTATAGGAAGCTTCTATTCTCTCTGGTTTCCCACAGTCTGGTTTCTGGTCTATGTGACCTTCGCAATTACTGTTCCTCCCACAAACTATTTTTTTTTTTGCTTAACACGTAACTGTTAAGATACTAAAACAAAACCAACCAACCAAACAAAAAAAACAAAACCCAACAGTGATGTATATACACAGTGGACCTATTCTTCAAACTTCTTTAAACAGCATAACATTTGCATAATTATTGTCACATCTGTACTCTATTTTCCTTGGCCACTAGTTAAACCTAGATTAAACCTGGGATAGAAATGTAGTTGTCAGATGTACTGTATTTTGTGATGTTATTTAGAAAGAGTTTTTAAAAACAAATAAAAAGATTTGGTGGTTCTAGATACTCACTCTGCAAAGCAGCAATGAATGCTACCAACACTCTTAGCCAGAGGTGAACTCTGCTATCGACAATAATGAATTGTCAGGCAAGACATGCCCATGAGTGTAATAATAACACAGATGACATGGAAACATTGTATTAGCACTATTCCTGGAGGTATAGAAACATCTTCTCTCTCCAAATAGGGAACCAATGATATACCTAATTAAGAATACCACCAAGACTAAATTGGGCAATCAATAAGAAATCAGTAAGATTTCTTACAGGAGTATGTATGAGGGGTTGCTTGCAAGAATAAAAATGACTCAGAGACAGCTATATCGCCAGAAACCTACCCCAGCGTGGGTGATGGCTCACAAAGCTGGAAACCTGAAGTGAATGGATGAACTTTCAGGGCAGCTTCACAAATTTGGAGAATACCTTTTCTGGGTACATCAGTTAGTCTGAGCTAGCTTGGCTAGTTTGAAATTCTCTCTATATAGTTCCTACTGCTCATATAAATTTTGCGAGGGGAGCTTCTCAGTTTCAGGGACGTCCTAAAGGTTTGAGTTGTTTAGAACCTTAGTTTTAAAGAGCTTCCCTCAAGAAAGGAATGCTTCACCTCTCTCTCTCTCTGTCTCTCCCTCCCTCCCTCCCTCCCTCCCTCCCTCCCTCCCTCCCTCCCTCCCCCTCCCTCCCTCCTTTCTTCTCTCTCTCTCTCTCTCTCTCTCTCTCTCTCTCTCTCTCTCTCTCTCTCTCTCTCTCTCTCTCTCTCTCTCTAAATAATACCCTGTCCCCTTGCCTTGATCTGGAGCTCCTAAGACTTGGGAATCCCTGCCCCCATAACTCTGTGTTAATGGCTGAAAAATCCTTCCAACCACACTTTATTTTTCCACTAGCTCACTGTGCATGCATGTAAGTAAAAAAAGAAAAAAAGGAAAGAAAGGACTACAAAATCCTTAACCCCTGCTGTCTCTCTTCCTGTCAGAGGCAGCTACCATTTTGTCCCCTCCCCAAATAAATCTCTTGTGTGAGGTTTTTCTTATTGCAAGGTATGATATTCCTTGGTTTCCAACTGTCAAGATGCCCTTGAGTCAGAAAAACCCTTGCATGATGGCTTAACACAATTCCTTCTACTATGACATTTTTTCTGTGAGGAAATTGCTGCAGAATGTTAAGTTTTAAACTCTGGGACACATGGCTGAGTTTCCTATTTAACATATCTAAGTGGGCCTGCCCAATAGGTTCTCCCACCATCCCTCAGTCTCTACCTGTTACAGGGTATGGCTGGCATGCCTTGCTTCCTACACTGAATTTTTTCAGCATAGGAGCTGGGCTACCTGTGCCTCATCTACCCTTCCCTATATAATCCAGCTATTTTGGCTATAACACTATCTTGGTCAGTCTCTGCCCCTCTTTGTCAGTGGCTACTCTCCCCTTCCCATCTTCTTACATTGCTCAGTGTCATGTCCACTCTGAACTTTTCCAGATGCCTCTGCCTCTAGCTATGTAGTCCCTTTTATCTACAATAAACTTTCTCTTCCACCGTACTTAGGAACAGTTATGTCCTTTCCTCTTAATTTATTTATTTTTTCCATTCACAAAACAAGGGGTGATCAACCACTTACTAATTATACTTAAGGCCTGCTTCAAAGGAGGAAACATAGGCCTGTCTGGCATTATAAATATGGTAGATAACCAATATCTTGGGAGCACATAGATTCTAATTGATACCTGTTAATTGAGAAACTCATGAATCAAAACCTATAAACTGAGTTATCTATGGACTACTCAACTATGAATGGGGCAACTGTACTACAGTTTCTTTCTGTATTACAGTTTCAACTGTGTTAAGGCTTTCTCTGAGGCTTAGGGTGTATCATGGGTAAGGGGAGGAACCTGTGAAAGCCAGATACCATGAGGGACCTGAGTGAAAGAGTTCCAGTTGAACATCACAGAACCTCTGCTCTTATAAACTTACACCACCTGTGGCTGCCAAATAAAATCCACACAAGATCAAGCCAGCCCATATTGCACTTTGGAGAGGGGAGAGGCTCACAAACCCCTGCCTCTAGCCGAGGACATATGGACGAATAGGTATGGAGAGTCAGTTTTCTTTAGGGGTGTGACCTAAAGAGAAACTCCACCAGGTGGCCCCACACCATGAATATATGGGCAGCATAATTTAGATTCACTCATGTATAATAAAAAGGGACAGTAAGTTGGGGATACAGTGAGGGGCTGAAAGTAGACCCAGAAGGAGTTCATGAGAATTTGGGATGCATATGATCAAAACATGTTGCATGCATGTATGAAATTCTCAAATAGTTAATAAAAACATTACATTTCAAAAGAGTGATTCCAGTTACACAATAATTTTCCACACATCATTTGCCCTTAAAAATGATTAAAAATTCCTTCTATTGAAATTCAGGGTTTATTATAAAACTGGCAATCTTCACAAAACTTTTAAATGTCAAGAGATTTAGAACAAATGGCAAAGTGGTAGTGGGTGAATTCCATGGTACAAAAATTCAAATCAAACCTTGTTTGGGCGTTGCAGGTATCTTAGCAATGGAAGAGACTTGTGGCTTGATCATTGTACCCTGTGCCAGAGTGATATAGCAGACTATACTATATATTTCTTCCCCTTTGCAGCCTTCTTTTACTGTGTACATTTTTATGTGAGTTCTAGACACATAGGCAGTGGGTCTATTGAAATGCCAGCTATAGTTTAATGAATCCATGAAGAATTGCTGTCTTCCCATGAGTTGACTTCTCTAACATTGGCCTTAAGTTAAATGGCATCATATTTATTTTCAAGGAAATAATAGCAGATGCCCATGTTTCAGCGTTTTAGGATTCAGAGATAGCACATTTATTTTGTAAATATGAAGAAAGCTTCCCTTGACTCCTCCTTAATTAATTATGAGACAGGTGTCTTGTCCAATCATCCAGGTCTCACTGCAGCACATTTGACCTTTTATATACATGGTTTTTCTGTCAAAATTTCTTGAGTTGACTTCTTTAAAAAATGTAGCACTCAGTCTTACACTTTTACCAGGAAAGAAACTCCCCAAAGAATTAACATTACAGAGAAAAATGAAAATGCCCTTCCAATTGTGCTTGTAGACATGAAAAGACTATACACAAATCACCATTTCTTCTTACTGATGGGGAGATAATCAGGCCTTGCCAGTGGCTGTCTTGTTACCTGTCTTTTGCAAGACCCTTCTAATTAAGGACCACACTCAAAATGTCCTGTTTTCAGATACAGCATGTGGGGTTTGCTATCTGTTACTGAGTCTACCATAATTTCTGTGTTTTTTTTTCTCTTTTTGTTCCTTACTCCTCAATCTTTCATTATTTGTTACAGCTGTCTTCTTTGGATTTTGCATAATTATACTCTAACCTTGAGTTTGAATTCAATGCCACACACGTATATGATAATTATTTAATTATAATGTTTCACAGAATTACAAAAATAATGATTCCTTAGAATAGACATTAAGGAATTCTGCGAGCTGAGGAGAATGTCTCAGTCTTGCAGCTAAAATGAAGCTCCACTTTCTTCATCTTTCTTTCTGAAGAGGATGCTGGTTAGTTGATGGACAGTTCCTTAAGATTTACTTCTGTCATATCCATCTTCTATCAGAAATCTTGTCACCATGGTATTTTAAGAACTAGAAGGAAACAAAATAGAATGGTACAGGGCATAAAATAAATGCCCTAGTGTGTGGAAGAAATATAGACTTTAATTTTAAACCTCTTCATTACCCCCTAAAAGACAAGTATTTTTGTATGCTTTATGGGAGACATGGCATGTGATTAAAAATTAGATATTGTCCATGAAGGATGAAGTTATCGTGTTGGTGATCAAGGATGAACTCAACATTTTATTTATTTATATAGGTTTTATATTTCTAAATTATCTTTCAAAATCAATATACCTTTCTAAAATGTTTTCATTTTGATTAATCTTAACACATAACAGCTTCTGAGATTCGTGGGTTGTGTTCTCAGCTTTAAATATGGTCCTAGTTTGCTTGCTGTGATAAAAAGCTCCATCAAAAGCAACATTAGGCAGAAAGGGCTTTCATCTTATACTTCCAGGTCAGAACTCATCATTGAGATGAGTCAAGCCAGGACCTTAAGCAGGAACTCAAACTAGAAATCAGACAGGGTTCTTACCTGCTTGCTCACTCTGTAAATCTCCCACTTTCTCAGGCTTGTGCATAGCAAATATTTTTACACAGCCCACGACCACAGCTCTGGTATGGTACTGTCTTCAGGCATCTGGGCCCTCTTACATCAATTAGCAATCACATCAATACCCCATAGACCATCTGATCTAGGCAATTCTTCAACTGAAGTTTCCTCTTCCCGGGTGACATTATTTTGATCATAAAAATTAACCAGCAAAATAACAAAGCCTGACCTCACTATAGGTACTGAATAGATCTTTGATAAATGCATTACAAAATTATTGTGTTAGGCAAAAATGTTAATTGTACTTGTGTAAATAATGCTAGTATGCAGATAGAACGCCATCAGAGGACACAAGGAAGTGGAACAATTTTTCTCTCCCTTGGAAATAGCTTTACAAAATGATTCTGAGTATTGATTTTCAAGAATTGCCCATTTGGCATTCTGGGATTTTTCTCCCTCAAATACTATAAACTCCTACAGTCTCTCAGCTTGACCTTCCCCACTCTTCTGAAATTGTACTCTTGAATTTTCAAGTGGCCTCTCAATGGTCAAATCCAGTATTTTCTCAACTTGCAGGACATTTACTTTTTTTTAAAATAATACTATGATACCTTTGACCTTCTGCTCTTTAAATTTTTTTCCATTGGAATTTCATTGATATTTACTAAGAAATTTATCTTTGTTGGGGTATTATTTTATTATTTGATAACTTCACCCATTGTATAGATAGGAAAATGTGTCCATGGTCACTAAGCTAACCTACCAGAAAAAAAGTATGTCCCAGGGATATAGCCAAACCTATGTCTTCGTATTGTGTTGAGAACAATATATTGAACTTTTCTTTCTTTCTTTCTTTCTTTCTTTCTTTCTTTCTTTCTTTCTTCCTTTCTTTTAACTGTGTCTGCGTCCTTTAGCTTAGCTGGTTGATTCAGCTTACACCAATCAAACCCTCCTAAAGAGGATGATAACTGTAGGGCATGGAATGTTCTCTTATATTCTGTCCTCTCTTCCAGTTTAGCACCTTTTTGTCACCCCCACAAATTGTGAGATAAAGCATAGTTTTATTAAGTTTTACAACTATAGAGATTTTCAATTATCTGAAAGGCTAAATATAGTTTTTGCTTTCTTAACTAGATCTTTTAATTATTTTTGAGATTTTAAAGATAAATGCAATATTTCTGCCTTCCTTCTCTCCTCTTAAACCCTATCAAAGGAAATCACACACAATAATTTGGATCCTTGAACAATATCTTCAGTCATGTGTGTCCACACTTGCAGTGTATTCTGTTGTTTACTGTTGCTTTGATTTGAATACAATTTCCTTGCTAATTTTGCAAAAATATATGGGCTTATATTTTTAATTCTTGGAGTGAGAGGTGAAGCACACAGGAACATCCAATCTGAACCCCAACCATAGCAACATTAAGAGGCACCAATAGAAAGATTACATAGAAATGGTTTTACAGTATAAATATTAAACGTTTCTGACAAATATGCCTGTATATTAATATAAAATAGTACAGTGGTTGGCCTCTAGATCTGTATTTGTCTTGCATATATTCTTGTTTATTGCTATGACCAAAATACCTTAGTTTACAGGTTTAGTCCCTTATGTCAGGAAGGGTATGATAGAGTTGAGAAGTATACATCATGTTGGGTCAGGAAGCACGGTAGACCAGGAAGGGGATAGATCAAGGTGTGCCCTCCAATAATCCATATCCAGTGACAGACCTCTTGACCAGGCTTACCTTCCACAAATTTCTAACCACCCAGAGTTTGAATATAGGGATAACTCTGCAGACTTGTTAGATCACCTTTCTCATTCTCTCATCATCTTTGTAAAGAAGCTAAGAAATACACCCAGAGCTGTGCTTCATTAGTCTCTTAAGTGTGTCTCAGCCACTATAGTATTTCTTCTTCTCTTTTAATAGGGTTCTTAACTCTAGGGTTTTATATATGCACTACAGAAAAGTATGTCAGCATTGAGCTATATCCTAACTCATTTTATGTTTTACCTTTTTATATTAATTTCTGATTTAGATTATGTTTTTAAGATACTCTCTCTCTCTCTCTCTCAATCTCTCTCTCTCTCTCTCTGTGTGTGTGTGTGTGTGTGTGTGTGTGTGTGTGTGTGTGTGCGTGTGCATCTGGATGAGTGCTCACAGAAACCAGAGAGGACACTAGATGCTTTGGAACTGGAGATACAGGCAGATGTGAGCTTCTTGATATAGGTGCTAGGCACTACGTCTGGTCCTCTGCAGTATTAGCAAACACTCAATCACTGAGCTATCTCTCAATGACATATTTATTTAGAGATAGAGTTTTACTAAGTTGCTCAAACTTGTACTTATTTTTTAATTTAAACATATATATGTTTAAATTAGAGTATAATTTCATTAAATTTAATGTAGTGATTGGCATAACTTTACCAAACATGGAATTCAGACTTACATTTTATGAATGATTGGGGTTATTGGTTAAAACAAGATTGTAGAAAGATATTTAGTGAAACTGAGATGTGAATTGGCCTTCAGGGTCCGTCTGCTTTAGCTCACATACTTGTCTTTTAGTATTTGTTTCTTATTTGTGCTGTGACTACCCTCGCCAGCAAAGAAGACGCAACTCCGGGAAGATCTTCTTCATGCAGTTTTAATCAGGATCCTTGAAACATGGTCTTCTGACCCGCGAGAGCCCGGGGGACCCCTGCACAGGCTTAAATACCCTTGAGCTAACCAACCCCAGTGAGCTGACAATCCAGATGCTGTTAACAAGCATGAAATTTGTTTGAGTATGATGTGATCTTATTTAGGTCAAAATAGCCCAAATATTAATTTGATTATGTAGTGCTGTGGCTCAGTTTCTTGAAGCAGAACTGTTGGGATTTAACTACAGAAAGGAGAGTCATGATTAAAAGGGTCTTATCTGTCCATGTTTCTGTCTTTCTGTTTCTCACTTGCTCAGTTTATCTCTCTCTCCATCCATCCATCCATCTCTCTCATCTATGCATTTTGTATATGCATATTTTATACATATGTTATATGTATATTTATATGTGTATATGATTTTATATAGTTACAGAAAGAGAATTCAAACCTAACATATATATAATAGATATACAAGCAAAACGTTTGACAACTTCCATGGGATACCAGTTTAAATTTGTGATCCAGTCAATGACTTCTGTTTATAGAGTAATTATAGAGCCCAAAACTTCATTTTGATGCTGTGGCTTTTTGCTAATTATTCATTTAATTTGTATTCACCTCTTTGTTACCTGTGTGAAAAGAACACTTTCCCTATGCCTTCCTTTGGGCATTTAGCATATAAAAAATAGGTCTTACTGATAGCAGATGTCCAGAAAATGGAACTATAGTTATTTAGACTCTCTTACTTTTCCTGAATATACTTAGAACACAAAATGGAAGGTACTCCTTCTTTCTGATTTCCTGCCTCTTTGAGAAGGTTTCATCTCTGCAATCTCCACGAATTGAATGAGATTACTCTGTGAAAAATGGGAGGAAATTATATATGAGAGTGGAGTGTAGTATTGCTGTGGTGGTATTTTCAGTTTGTACTATCAAAATTTGAGAGTTGAAACATCCTTCTTTGGGGACTTGGGAATTCATTTGGCCTGCAGAATCAGTGGGAGCTTAGATGGATTCCTAACCACAGTTCACTAGATATTGCCCAACATTGTTTTGTTTTTCTATAAATAATAAAGGAAAGAAAATAAAGCATTAGGTAATTTTGGCCAAGAAACAAAACATAATAGTTGTTCAATATCCCTTTCCTTTCGATCCATTCTCTGAACACTTTCCACCAGTCCACATTTATTAGGAAGAGATTTCTGCTTTATATCTTTCTTCTTTGCTGAAAATAGATTTTTTTCATAAAATATATTCTGAGTATGTTTTTTCCTTCCTTACTACTCCCATTCCTCCCATTCCATCTGGAACCACATCCCTTTTGTCTTTCATTAGAACATAAACAGGTACCCAAAGAATAGCAACAAATTAAAATATCTCTCTCTCTCTCTCTCTCTCTCTCTTTCTCTCTCTCTCTCACACACACACACACACACACATACACACACACATATGTAGAAACTCACATGTTCATACACTCAAGAACCCCATAAATATCCACAATTGAAGTCATGATATGGATATAAAGTACCTGTAAGGTAGATAAAACAAACAATAATAAACAATAGAACAAGAACAACAAAAGAAAATGCCCCAAATTAACATTCTGAGACAAGGAACCTCCAAAGATGTTGTTTGCTTTGTGTGCAAATGGTTATCTGTGGGAGATATCATCAGATCTAGGGATGGAGGTATGTTTCCAAAGTTCCTTTCATCTCTAGGACCCAATCAGGTGCAGACATATGAAGGCCTTGTGCATGCTGCCTGACTCTTTTGTGAGTTCATGTGTACAATAGCATGTTGTGTCTAGATGGTTCTCCCGAGAAAGGGGAGACAGAATAGACAGATGTGGATTCTTTATCCTTGACACCCTGACATACTGATTAGTCACTGTTACACATTTTCCTAAGGGTTTTCAGATGTGAGGCTTGAACTTCAGCTTGTTAGGTAAGGGGTTAGGGAGGTGGAGTAGTGGTTTAGCATATGACCAGCTCTTTCCAAGTGCATGAGTTCAATTCTCAGGACCAATATTGGCAGCCTCCGGGGCCTGTAACTCTAATTATAGGGCTCTAACAATCTCTTATGGAATCCACTGGCACTCTCTCTCACATGTATTCAAACCCACACACAGATATGCATGTATTTACATAAATTAAAAAATAAAAATCAATCTTTAAAGTGATTGTTAGGCCAGAGAAAGATATCCTGGAAAGAATTTGAGTCAATGGTTCAGGAAGGGTCTAGAATTTTAGACATCCTTAGGCAGCTCATACCCAAGCCCCCATCCAGAGGCTCTTAGCTAATGAGCCCTTTTACACACAAAGACTCTACAGCATCATTTTCATTAAAATTTTGCCATTAAGGTTGACAAAAGATTGACAGGTAGTACCCAGCTTGCAATGTTTGTGGATTGTAAATCAGAATTTTTGGTGAATGAAATGGTCAGATGACATAAACCAGAAACCATCTTTATGTTTGTATTTTATAAAATCTAGAAAGAGCTGAAACTCAGTTCTTTAATAGAAGCATGCATGTCAAAAATGTTTTTTAATTCCTCTATCAGGAAATTCAGCTTTCCAGTACCCATTTCTCATAGAGTTTGTGATATTCCAATTATTGTAGTGAAATCCTAGAGGAACATGACAAACAACTTTCCAGATATTTTGTTTTAAATAAATTACTGGCCTGATCTGATCACTGACATGGTAGGCTTTTTCACAAGTTTATTTTGAGAATGATATTCAACCCACAAAATGGTCTGCTTTTTTCCCTTTTCTGTGTAAAATAAAACAAAACAAAACCGAAAGCATACCAAAATAAAACAAAACAAAACCCTCTTTTCCCTTCACCTAATAAGAAATAGTTATTAATCATATTTTTAATAATAAAAGACAGCATGTATTTCAGATGGGAAAAAATTTAAAGGTATTTACTGATGCTTGATGGCCATTTCACCTCACACCATCTTTTTAAGGGGGAGGAAAAATTGTTTCATCTACATGGTAGAAGATTTGCTGTAGTGTCCTGCAAAATAGGTGAAGTTGCATATGAAACATGGCTCAGCTAGATTAGTAAGTCTGTAATTTGGAACTGTAAATATTGATTGGATTTTTCCCTTTTATTGTATGTTCTGCCTTGTTTCTGAATAGATTCTTACTCATTATATTTAATTTAAGCAAAGTTGCAGCACATGAAGAGTCAAGTAAACTGTTATCTGCAAAGGCACTCTTCTTCAGTGAACTCATTTCCTCTTTGCTGCAATTATTCATGTTTAAACAATATTTGTCCTCCAGAAAAATTTCATATTCATGCAAAGATAATTAGAAGCCATATGCATTTTATTTTGGCCTTAAACTTTATCACTCAAAGATTTAGCTTACACCAATTTTACTTGCTTTGGGCTAGAACATAGCTTTTAAATGTAGCCAAACCACCCAGAGATAATATGTTAGGGGTGTTATGGTTTTGAACTGCAAAACACAAGCCAGAGACATTGCACTGTGAGATGAAAAGTATGTCTGCTCAAAAAATAATAGCATAGAGGACTGAACATGTTGCATAGAGAAAAAGCATATGATTGAATGGAGTCGTGTATACCACAATATAACATAATTTGGCTAGGAATTTGAGGAATTTAAATAATTTTAACAACTTCTTTCAGTTTCTTTCTGTGTAAAAGGTATACAGTGAGTAGTTTCAATAGCCCACTATAGCCTTATTTCTGAGGCAGGGTAAGATAGATTGTGTCAGGAGAGGTCGGTGCCCTGAAAGTAGACTTGCATTTTTATAAAAATATTTTGAACAAAATTAGTTTTACGGGAAAAGCAATATAGGCCACCAACCATCCTACTAGTACATATTATAAAAGCAACTCAAGGTAATATATATTCCGTGTGCTGAGGTATGAGGCAGTGGCTTTCAATGACAATTCCATGAACCCTGAGTATACATATCTTTACAGGAGTCCCAGAGACCAGAACTACTTCATAATTAATTATCATTTACTTAATTAATCTAATATTATTAATTATTACACAAAAATGTTACTTGCTATTTTTGACATCTGGACATTTCCGTATTATATGAAAAGTCCATGAACACCTTGCAATGAAGGTTTACTAACATATTTTTTCCCCTTCTTGGAAGAACATGAGAAAGAAGAAAGATTGACTGGAGTTAAACTTTGTCTCTTGTTGCTATCGCTATTACATGCAGACTTCATGCCTCAGGAACATGCTTACGTTATCCCTGATCATAATGGCTTCATTTTAACTTTATTGTCTGTATGAGCCTGAAGATTGTACTTAATGCCTCATGGGTTGTTCGAAGCAAATGCTCTTCCATTGAGGCATTCGTCAAACCCTATTTTTCACTTTGTAGTTTGGGAGACAGTGTTCCACAGAGCTGCTACAGCACTGGGATTGCAGAATAGCATACTTGCTTCAGTAAGAGCAGTTTTTAGTACAGGCTTCTATGGCACATCCATAATCTTTTACTCTTCCTTTCTTGCTATTTTCCAGTCTGTTTTGAAAGTCATATCCCATATAGTAGGTTTGTAATAGGAATATGGCTGGTGAAAATAGTCTATTAAAGGTATTAAAGGTGACACATTGGGAAATGAGGATTGTATCCTTTGGTTCCTTTTTGCAATTCAGGCGAAGTTCAAGTAAGTACCACCCAGAAAAGATATGAACCTATGAACCATTGGTTGGATTTGCTAAGGCACTGATTTAACCTTAGTTCTATGGAATAACATTGAGCCTATAATAACAGGTAAAATCAACCACTAGAAATAGGTGTATCAGATTGTGTAATG
Source organism: Cricetiscus sungorus (assembly GCA_030556225.1). Taxonomy (NCBI): domain Eukaryota; kingdom Metazoa; phylum Chordata; class Mammalia; order Rodentia; family Cricetidae; genus Cricetiscus; species Cricetiscus sungorus. The sequence continues at coordinate 22,636,419 of JANBXA010000069.1, forward strand.
AGGCATAGCATCTGCATTATTATGGCTAACTGCAGATTTAAAGCAATTTAGGGCAGACTATATTGCCAATTTGCAAATTACATTGCAGAATAGAGTGAAAGGCGGGAGATTAAGACTGTCTGATTCGAGCTGGGCAGAACACAGGGAGTGAGTCGTGGTTTGTGGGTGAGCATGTCATTTGTTTCCTACTGGAGTAAATTCTGATTCCGAGCATCTCATAAATCATTAGCTTGTCCAGTCTGTAGTTAAAGGCTCATTTGCTAGTTTCTATCTTTTTTCTGCTTTGTTTCAGTACTGTACTTTATGATCTTGTAAATTAAACTGAACAGCCTGTTCATTTGATTGAGGCAGAACAGTATCTTGCTAATAGTTCTAGGCAAACTCCACAGGAGTGGATAAATATCAGCAGGCAGCATGTATACAGGCACTCCCAAGAGGATAGACTTTGTCTGGAAGACTACCAAAAGCCAGAAAGAAAACAAGCAAGCAAGCAAACAAACAAACAAATACTTATCCAGAAGGGCTTATTGTGAATCAATATTTCACTCATATAGACGGACATGTGAAAGCAGAGGCTGCAGAAATGGCTTAGTGGGTGAAGCCCCTGCTTTCAAATATGAGGAGGACCTCAGTTTGGATTGCAAGCACCCTTGCAAATGCCAGACAGATATGGTAGCTGTCCTGTAGTTTTATTTTTGATAATTTTTTTAAATTCAAATTTGAAACAAGCTCGTGTTAATTGTCAATTCCAGTTCCCTCACCCTCCTGTCCTTCCCCTGTTTTCCCTACCAACCCCCATCCCATCTCTTTTCTGCTCCAATGGGAGGAGAGTGGAGCCTCCCATGGGGAGATTTCATATCATTTGAATCAGGGCTTAGGCCCTCTCCCATGTGTCTAGTCTGAAAGAGTATCCCTCTATATGGAATGGGCTCCCAAAATCCATTCCTTTAGTAGGAATAAATACTGATTCACCACTAGAGGTCCCATAGACTGCCCAATCTGTCTAACAAACACCCACATTCAGGGGGTCTGGGTCCATCCTATGCTGGTTTCCCAGCTATCAGAATGGGGTGCATGAGCTCCCCCTTTTTCAGGTCAGCTGTTTCTGTGGGTTTATCCAGCCTGGTGATGGCCCCTTTGCTTATCACTCCTCTCTCTCTGCAACTCAGTGTTTAGCTGTGGGTGTCTGCTTCTGCTTCCATCAGCTACTAGATGAAGGCTCTAGGATGGCATAAAGGGTAGTCATCAATCTCATTATAGGGGAAGGGCATTCAAGGTACCCTCTCCACCATTGCTTAGTTTGATAGTTGATGTCATCTTTGTAGATCTCTGGACATTTTTCTAGTGCCAGATTTCTCTTTATACCTGCAATGACACCCCCAATAATGATATCTCTTTTCTTGTTCTCCTCTATTCTTTCCCTGACTTAATTTTCCTGCTCTCTCATGCCCTCCTCTCCCCTCCCCTTCTCCCCTTCACTTTCTCTTAACTCCATCTTGTTGGGGACCATCACCACCCTCACTACCTCAGGCCTCTGAGGTAGAAAATTATTGCCTCTTAAGAAGTAAGCAGAATGTTTAACAGAGCATTTCTAGATACAGGCTTGTGGTTTTACTGCCAGTTAAAGATTAGTTCAGGGCATTCCTTCTACTGACCCTTTCACCCTGCCCACTTGCAAACCCCTGTTCACATCCTGCCCATGGTCCTCTATAAGCCTCCCCCGAGAAAATAAAGTTTGACAGCTTGATCAGAATATGGACTTGTTGTTGTTCTTCTCCTCCCTTACCCTTCTATCCCCCTAGGTGTCTCCCAGTTTGTCGCTGACTGCCCCGCGGGTTGGGGCACCATCTCCCATCCACCATGCTCCCAGTTTGCTCAGGTGATCTTATCCCTTTTCCCTTCTGAAAGGTCCAAGTATGTCTCTCTTAGAGTCCTCCTTGTTACCCAGCTTTTCTGGCCTTGTGGACTGTAGGCTGGGAATACTTTGCTCTATGTCTAAAATTCATATATGAGTGAGTACATACCATGTTTATCTTTCTGTGACTGGGTTACCTCACTTATGATGGTTTCTTTTAGTTCCATCCATTTGCCTGCCAATTTCAAGATTTCATTGGGTTTTTTTTTGTTGTTGTTGTTTTTGTTTTTTTGTTTTGTTGTTTTGTTTTCTCAATGAATAGTACTCCATTGTGCAAATGTACCACATTTTGCCCATCCATTCTTCTGTTAATGGGCATTTAGGTTGCTTTTAGGTTCTGGCTCTTATAAATAATGCTACTATAAACATAGTTGAACAGATGTTCTTGTTGTATGAATGTGCATATTTTGAGTATATGCCTAAGAGTGGAATTACTGGATCTTGTGGTAGACTAATTTCCATTTTTCTGAGGACCACCATACTGATTTCCAAAGTGGCTGTATGAGTTTGCACTCCCATCAAGAGTGGAGGAATGTATCCCTTTCTCTATATCCTCTTCAGCATAAATTTTCTTTGTTGTTTTTGATTTTGGCCATTCTGACAGGAGAAAGATGGTAAGTATCTGAGAATTGCCTTGATTTTAATTTCCCTGCTAAGGAGGATGTTGAACACTTTCTTAAATGTCTTTCAGCCATTTTGGATTCCTCTATTGAGAATTCTATGTTTACTTTGGTACCCCACTTTTTAATTGGATTATTTGGTGTTTTGGTAACTACTGTTTTGAATTTGTTGTATATTTTGGAGATCAGCCCTCTATCAGATGTTGTATTGGTAAATATCTTTTTCCATTTTGTGGGCTGGCTGGCATGTAATCTTAGCATGTGGCAGGACACAGTAGTTCCCCAGAAGAAGCTGACTAATCAGGCAGGCTGAATCAGTGTGATCCTGGTGCAAACAAGAAAAATCCTTCTTCAATATCTAAAGTTGGCTGAGACCCACAAAAAAATCATTACATCAAACTCTGGCTCCTGTATGCATATACATATGTGCATGGGAACTCACATACATGTGCAACTATATATGTGCAATTACATAGGCAGATCCTCACTATTACACACACACACACACACACACACACACACACACACACACACACACACACACACGAAAGTGAAGAACTGATGGATTCTTCTAAATTAGAGTTTGTAGTATTAGAGGAAAAAACAGATGATTGAAAAAGCAGCCTGTCTGTGATACAGGACCAACAACAGTTTGTTTCACAGCCATTTTGAAAACTAGAAAATATTTTATAAATATTTTATATAAACCAAAAATGCATACAAAAACGAATCTCTTTTATGGCATGTACATAAATAAATCTTTTTTTTCTGTTGGTTTTTAAAATTATCCCAAAACATGTGGCTTTTGTCTTTTCTGGTCCTTCTATATCTATGCACTCCTGTTTGTATTATGTCTTATTTTTCCTACCAGGAATTCTAGCTTTATGTTTTAAGTACATGAACTCTCCTCAATATATGCCCTGTATGAGCATCCCCAGACCTGTAAACTCCTCCCAAAGCCTTGCAGATGCTGCATTGCACTTGCCCTTCCGGTCAGCATAAAGGGCTCATCTGCTAAGTAGCTGGCAGTTTTGTAGCTCAAACGCCATGATTACCTCAGCAAGCAGTTCACACAGTGGTGTTTTGGTTAAAGTACTAATTAGTTCTGTGCCTAATGAGCTTGTCACTTGTAAATCTACTCATAATTATGAACGATAGAGCTGGTGTTAGAAATGTGCTAGTTTTGCACTAAGACGTAATTATTTATGAAAAGGCTTGCCCCAGAAATCATAATAATTAGATTTAATCTTTCTGTGGCTTATGTATTTCTTTTCCAGTGAAACAGATGTGGAGAGAGTACTAATTACTAGTCATGGGAAGTTTCCTATGCAATCCAATAAGAAAGTCAGGAGGCTATACCCTGGAACTTTAAGCCACTACTTACCCATGTGCTTAGAGAAAAGAGACAATCCCAGAGGCTTTCTGCCTGCCCTACATGTCAACAGCTGTTAATCTTACAGCTTTAGTCCTTCTGAAGGCAATGGGTTTAAAAGTGCTATTCATTAATGGTTAAAGAGATAGAAAAACTTGTTTGCAAAGTTTATTACTTTAGTTTTAAACTGGATCATTAATAAAATATTATACCAGAGATATAATTTGGAAATTACCCTATTTCATTAAAATGGTGAATTTAAATTTCATATTCAAGAACTGACTAGTTTAGGACACTTAGGGTAACAAATTCTCAAGTCAAGGTTAAAATGACGATGCATTCAAGTTTCTTGCATCAAATATATTAACTTGCATTAATTAAATGTAATGAAAAATTTAATTTAAGAAAATCCTATTAGAATATGAAAAGTTACTACTGTTGGGTTTGGTGGTTAAAAAATGGTGATTCTGTTTTTTTAATCTAATGACACAATTAAATTAAGCAATCTTTGGAGATTTCTGGTAATTTATATTAGTCTGGATTTGAGATCCACTTTAGATGAGGAGGATGTGATATGGGGAGAGTTATCTGATCTGTGAGGGTATAAACATGTTGGGCAGAGCTGGGAAGACTGGCTTCTAGCTCCTTGTACTTCAAGGCTATTTACTTACCTCTTTCCAGTCAGCGTTTCTGGCTAGCACCAGCTGGTTGCTCTTTCGTGACATGGATCTGAAATAAGGAACCAGATGATGAGAAAATAAAGAGGATAGGAAGGTTGGGTTAGGAGATCTTTTCCAAGTTATGTCTTAGGTCAAGCTGGATTCTTAAAAAGTAAAACATAATACATACAGTTCCCATGGGAAGAATGGGACAGTGTCAGCAGAAAGCTATCATACGATGTGGCAGAGTCAACAGGTAGTGTCGCACAAAAAGAATACAGTGAGTCACAGGATGAGGACACATCATCCTTAGCACCAGTAACTCAATTCTTTCTAGTAGAAAAAAAAAAAAAGCCAAATTCCTAGGAGCGGAAACTTTAACTCCTTTGAGTCTCTGACCCCAGTTCCAGAGTGTACTTTGCCAAGTGTGTCCCTGGGCAAGGACACAGTTTTTGCTTTCTCTTAGTTCTTTCTTCTGGGTCTCTGAGAAAGCCTTGAGTCAGCCTGGCTCTCAACAGGATTCTTCTTGCTTTCTACTCACCAACAAAGTCCTGCCTGCTGTAGTTTATCTATATCTCTATAACACTGAGGGATCAGCATTTGTCAAATATGTTCGTTAATTCCAAGAGTCATGTCAGAGAAGCGTCCTCTTGCAGCAGATGGGAACAAAAAGACATTCTCAGCCAGATAATATGTAGAGAGTGAGGGACCTTGTACCACAGTCCTAAGAGAGACATCTTCCTCAAATCCCTCCCTTTGTGGCTCAGGTAATCCTACCTATGGAAGAGGAAGTAGAATGAGTGTAAGAGCCAGAGCGATTATCAAACAATGAGAAAAAAAAAGACCGGTGCATTTAATTAAACTCACTCAGATGGTGATAGCACGCACAGGATCTACACTGGGCTGTGCCAGATACGGTTCCAGAGCTGCAAGAAGTGGATACACACTCACATCCCTAACCCAGAAGCTATCTCCAATTGGTAACAACTTGCAAGTGAAAATTTAGTTTTCTCCCAAGTGGTCTCTTTGGGTAGGTCACATGGCCAGCAGAAGAAAATGCAATGGCATCCTTGGAGGGTTATTTTCTCATAAAGTCATGCATTTGCCTTTTCTTATTAAATGTAATCTATATTTAAATTTAGTTTTTATTTGTACATTTTTCTCTCTGTCCTTTACCCTACAGGTCCTTTGACTTGTGTTTTTATGGGATTTGTGAATATGTGAACAAGTGGGTTTCAATGTCCATAGTTGTTTCTTGTGTCTTTTTTAGGCTCTTTTCTTTCTGTTTGTTTTGTCTTATTTGCCCTATTCTGGTGCATGCGTGCATGCATGCGTCGTGTGTGTGTGTGTGTGTGTGTGTGTGTGTGTGTGTGTGTGTTTTAATTTTATTTTATTATTATCCCTTCAAAACCTAGTTGATTTTGAAGAAAGACAGAAATAAGGTATCTGGATGGGAGTAGAAGTGGAGGGACTAAGAGGAAAAGGGAGAACCATTATCAGAATATATTATTTGAAAAAATGCATAACATTCTCTCTTTTAAATTCTTGACCTCTAATTTTTAATTTTTATTATATATGTATACATTACTAAATATATAAATACAACCTGCTTTGTATGTATAATGTTACTTGCATGTGTATGATTTCAGGTCTGACCACTTAGTATTGGACAACCAATTGATGTGCTATTCCTTGGGAAAGACTATTTCTTCCACTACTACAATTCTTTTATTGTCTATAGTTCCTTTTTTATGGTTGAGATGCCATGAGATTTCTCCCTTTCACATTAGCATATCTACAGGTGTCATCATTGTTTAAATACTGCTTAAGCAGCTATATTAATGAAACCTTACCTGTGTCTTCTCTTAGATATTTAGGAGACAAAATTTCCAGGTAAACACCATTTTCCTCTGGCTCTTATCTTTATTCCCCCTCCCCTCCACTATGACCTGAGCAGGGGTTATGTTGTAAATGTATTCACTGGGGCTGGTCACTATCTGGTCACCTAGTTTCTGCCAATTTGATTGCCTGTGGTTTGCTGTAATGGTCTCAGTCTGTTCTAAAAAGATGAAGGATGAGAATAGGGATAACTATTTAGAATGTACTTAGGAATTATTCTTGTTTAACAAAATGGATTCTTGTTTAACAAAATGGAAGGTGTAAGTTCTTCTCCAAACTCCATGAGTTCATTAACCCCAGGGAATTGTCCAGGTTTCTTGTATTAGACTTGATTTCTTTTTTGAGTTACCCTTAAGTCCGAATAGAGAACTATTGGTTATCAGGAAGCTATGCATGCCACTACTACACCCTCAATACAACTTTTAGCAACACATTCTTTAAAAAGTTTTTTTTTTATTTTTTATTCTTAAAACAATCTTATTTTACATGCCAATCCCAGGTTCCTCTCCCTACAACCGTCCCATTCCCCACACCTTCTTCTTGAGCAATTTTTTTTTAATTGAAGTTATTAAAATGTGAGATTTTGCTAGTACAAAAGAAAAATCACTCGCTTACTATTCTGATCATTTTTTCATTTGTTTTTAGACTTGCCAAGAATATATACTTATTTTTTTATGTATTTTATATGTTATTTCACATTTTATCACTCATATTTGAAATTCTATTGAATATTTCAATGATTTCATAAAGAAATTAATCATTAATAATGGTAATGAGTTAAATCAATTTTAAATGCAATAATGAAATAATCTTTAATTCGGCATCTAGAAATGCATTAGTGCTAAAAAAAATAGCAGTGATAATGAGTAATACAAGCAGGTTGCTTTTTACATTGAATATAAAAATTCAAATAAATAAATAAATTAGATATTCCTGAAGAATAATTAGTAAGCTAAGCAATAAATCCTGTATGAACTAACTACTTGAATTAAAGCCAGAATTATGTTAATGTTTTGCTGTGTCTAAACATTTTATACCACTTATCTCTCTTTTCAGAGCAACATATGTGAAATAGGTAAACAAGTTCTCAAGGTCATTTTAAGATGAAAAAACTAAGCCTTGTTGTCGAATATTCATGTTCCTCCTTTCTCCATAAATTGTGAGAAGTTTCAAAACAAATGACTATGATGAGCCAGATAGGTGAGCAGGTGTGATAGTCCTGTGGGCAGCCTTTGCCAAGGTTGATTTTTAAAACATTAACCCATAAGAAATTGTAATTACATTTAAAAATACAAAATGGAAATAAAATAATAAGAAGAATTAAAATGCTAATGTACTTTAATAAAATTCCATAGTTCATTTTATCTTACAACTAATGAGAATAAGCAAATAACAAACTATCCTGTGGGTTAATATTAATCCCGTCTCCTTACCCAGTAAAAATGTTTAATAGGTTATATAAATCAAGTCCAGTAAGAAAGCAACTTATTTAATCTGCCTTTGAGGCAATGTACTTGGTAGCAATGACTATAGCAGCAATGCAAAAAGGAATATTGTAAACAAATATTGAATATTAATTATTCAATATTAATAAATTATATGCAAAAGGGCCATGGATTATATGTTGGACTCAAAAATATAAATAGAAACAGCTACTATACATTGAATATCTAACATATATTTTCTGTTTAATAACATATTTTACTGGCAACTAATTTAAGAAGTTTCTATCTTAAAACATTTTTGAATCCCAGTTGAATACAGTTTGTTGGTAACACTGATTTACTGACCACAAATTTTGTTTCTGAGTTAAAATGGGGACCACAGATATGTGTAGTCATACCTAAGGTGAAGTCACAACTGTTTGGCCATACATTACATTTGGGATTTAGCCAGAATTATGAATCTTTAAAACATTCATCCTTTATCCTATAAGATGAGAGTATGCTATGAGGTGGATGGACTTTGCAGCCAGAGTTAAGGTGCTGCTGATCTTAAATTAAAATTATTATTTTCTTTTATCCAATTCAGTTTGGTGAAATCGAATCACATGGCCTTCAAAACAATGATCTTCAGTGTATGAGGGACTGTTAATTTACCATTGATGTTGAAGGCTACATAGAAAGCTTGAGAAGGGATGTGAACATTTTCTAGGATTAAAGGAAGGAAAGATAAACTCCATTCCTACAGCTAGAAGCAGATGCATTTAGTCAAATTTGAGTGATCTTGGAAGCAGGTCATCTGCAGAGCCTCTAGAAAGGATTGCAACTCACTGCTACCTTTATTTCAACCTTGAAAGAGTCTAAGAAAGGAATGCAATAATGCTGAACTAAGACTTCTGACCTAAGTAACTATGAAAATATAATCTTCAGTATTTAGATTTGTGGCAATTAATCATGACAGCAAAATGAAATGAGTACTAAGTGTGATATAGAAATTCATATCTCTTAATTAACTGCCCTGTATGGCCATACTAGTCAATTCAATGGTTGTCAACTCATTACTACCTAGCCAGCCACATTACTTGCTTGCATAAATCTTCTTTCTTAATGTATCTGTATTTTTAGTATTTGCTTTAAAACTTGGGGGAGAGACACAAGAAAGTTGGTAAAAAAAATAATTTTTAGACCTTCCTTCTCTTCGCAAACATTGTTACTAAGGATATATTTCTTTTGTCAAAAATTAAGATACTTCTTAAGAGGCTCCTGCTTCCCAGTTGAATGCAAATATGAAAGTATCAAGGTTGGCAAGGAAATTCCATAGACTTTAACACAATCTCCCTTTCCTGGCATAGAATCATGTGATCAAGGTGGATTTTTCCAGGTTGTAGAATCTCCTAGAAAGTACTCATGGTATATTATATTTCCAATACCCACCTTTCAGGGAGGAAGACAGAGTGCTAGCTTCTATTCATTTTTTACTCGCAGCTCTGCTTGGCCATAGAACTTTCTGCCATCTGAGGGCCAGTAAGAATAAGAAGAATGATTTAGATTTGTTGTTCCTATAGCCCTTCCATTCACTTTAAACACAGCAAATAGATAAAATGTCAATTTTGTAGGTTCTCCCTAATGAAGAAAGGAAGCTGAACATCCAATGTCCCAAGTTATCTTGAGGAAGGCTGAGACAGTGAAATGTGTCTTGCTAAGAAGGTATTACAATGTCACATATCCCAAGTGATGCTAGGAGCAAAGAGATCCACTGAGACCAGAACACAGGTTTGAAAAACTGCTCAGAATGTCAGACCTGCTGATTGATGAATGACCTTTCTATGAGTATACTTCATGAGTACTGAGAGAAGAGAGATACTTGACCAATTACTGGACACAAACCAAAAAGACATGTAAAATGAAAAGGCAAATGAACACAAGGAAATACATTTCAAATAAGTGAATAAGAAAACCATCTAGACATTGACTTCTTTGTAATGACACGACAACTTAAGAATATTCTAATGGGTCAGTAAAACAAGGAATGGTCGAAGTCAGAATTTCAACAAAAGTTGAAACATTATAAATACCAAAAGAAATAATGAAGAATAATACAAAAACTGAACAAGAATATTCACTAGAAGAGTTATGGAGAAAGATAGGTCAAGATAAGGGAAAACAAGTAAACTAAGATATGGCCATTAGAAGTCATCATTAAGGGAGACGATTAAGTAATAATAGAGAAAAAAGCGTAAAATGCTTACAGAGTGCTATTAGGCAGATCATTGAACACTGTAAGCTGCACAGTGGAACCAGGATGTATTCCTGGTACACAAAAGGACGTTGCGGACACATCCCCCATGGAGGGATACTCCCTTAACATAGAGACAGGAGATAAGTCCTAGTCCCTACTTCAAATGACTTGTCAGATTTACATGGCCCCACCTGGAGGGCAGAGCCCTACATGTGTAGTGGGGGATGGGAAGAGGAGGAGTGGATGGTCAGGGTTCATGTGAGGGGGGAGAGAGATTAAAAGGGGGGAAGGGAGAGGAAACTGGGATTGACATGCAAAATAAAAAATAAATAAATTAAAAAAAAATCAAGTATAAAGCAAAGATGTCTTGGTTCCATTCAACATAGTGCTAGAATTTCTAGCCATAATTGTTACACAAGAAGAAGAAATTAAAGAAATTCAAATGTAAAGATAAATATATTTTGCTGTTTACAGACAACATAATCAAATATGTAGAAAATCATTAAAAATAAACCTAAACATTGTCTGAACTAATAAACAACTTCACCAAATTTCAGGGTATAAAACTGGCATACATATACATTATGTTCTTCAAACAATAAGGAGAATCCATCTAAAAAAGAAACTCAGAAAATAATCTCATATGTAATAATATTGTTCATAAATGCTTGTTTTCATTTTTAAAAAGGCATGTATAATTATGTCTAGCATAAAATAAATAAATGTTTAAAAAATTAATCAAATGTTTATGAATAAACTGAGTGAAAAAAGAAAAGGTATGCACACTGAAAATTATACAGCATTTAAAAGAAATGGGATATTATACAGAAAATAGGTAGACATATTTGGTCATATATTAGAAAACTAAGCAGTGTTAAATATTCTTGTTTCTTAAAGTAAGCTAACATACAGTGAAATTTCTATCCAAACCCTAAATAATATCTTTCATAGTAGAATATATGCTGAAACTAATTAAGTAAAAAAGGCTTTTAATATCTATAACAATGTTAAGTAGGATGAAAGCCTGAGACATCATGACCCTTAACTTTAAAATATAGAACATAGCTATAGTATGTTTGGCATAAAACAGGCATAGAGGTTAGAACATGATAATTAATAAATATGTGTGATCAATTGATTTTATGTGTGTATGTGGTACTGGGCATTAACCCTGAGGGTGAGCATGCCAGGAAAGTACTCTAACACTGAGCTGTATTTCCAGAGTTTTGGCCAATTGATATCTGACTATAGTGGCAAGCGTATACAATTGAAAAAAAGAGTCTCTTCAAGTACAGTGTTGGGAAAACCAGATAGATCCAGGAATGAAAACAATGAAACTGGAAATATACCTTGTACTGCTCACACACACACATACACACACACAATCAGCTCTACATGATGAAACACTTAGATATTAGGGCCTTTGATGGGTATTTTTGAATGTTAACTTTATGGCATTTGGTTAAATCAAAGTAGCTAGGTACATTTTTAAGGGATTTTTCTTGAAACTCAGGTCAAAACTACAAAGAAGCCAGATATGATATTTCTGCTCATTATTCCAGACAGATGAGGTTGAGGCAGTAGAATTACAAATTCAAGGTCTATATGGGACACCTAGTGAGATTCAGGCTGTTCAGGGCTATATAATGAGGCCTTGTAAAAAAAAAAAAAAAAAGAAAGAAAGAAAGAAAGGGAAAGAAAAGAAACACAGTAAACCAAGCCAAAGAGCCAACAACTTTAACAAAACACACAAAAAGATATCACCTCATGATTTTTAGGCTTCTTTTTATGGGGAAAAACAAAGCCCTGAGACAGAAGTATTGGTAAAAGGTGGAAAATTAAACCAATGTCGGTCATAAAGTAACATAGCAGTCATTGTGTAAAACAATATTGAGATATTCAATAAATTAAAAATTGAACCATTATTTCATCAAGCAATCTCAATTTTGAATATTTCCACAAAAAAAACAATCAAAATTAGGATTGAGGAGATCCTAATTTGCTTCAAACAAACTCTAGTGCTCTTTGCAATACATTAGAGTAACACCATCAATGCTATCAGTAGACACATGGATGAAGAAAATATGTAATATACAGAAATGAGATGTTATTAATCTTCAACAAGTATGGAGGTGTATCTATAAATGGATGAATGTTGAAGAGATTATGTTAAGTTGTGTGGCTCAAAGAAAGACAAGTACTCCATTATTTCTCTTCTATGACTCATTTAAAACAGACTTGAGTCAGATTCACTGGAGAACAAGGGCAAGGGAATAGGAAACTGATAGTCAGGATTCTTAAATGGGAAAAAACTATAATTATACCATACTCACAAAAATGAAATATAAAAAAAGACCAAGCCACAATATAAGAATGATATTTTTATTTAAAAAAAATACATTATTCCAGTAAGCAAACTGAATATCCTCTAAAGTTCTCAAGGACAGTCAATAATGCTTTACACATTTAAAAATTTTACAGAAAATATAGATATCCTATTAAGATTTTACTGTGAGATAATTAACTTTAATAAATTTAAAGGGTGACAGGAACTGAAATACACCTTCTAATTAATTGGGGTGTCCTGTAGGAAGTTAAGGCTTACAAGGCTGAAAGAGGAGCCATCCTGGAGTCTGCCTGTCATTGTCAGAGATCGTGATCATGCCTAGCCAATGAAGAGTGACCCCAAGATGCTGTCTGAGGCCTAGCCTCAGTCCCTGTTAGAGTTCCTGACCATGCCTAGCCAGTCAGGGTCAACCACGTGAAGTCAGTGGATCAAAACACCTGGGTTCTGGAAGGGTAGATAAGTTTCCCCCCATTGCTAAATAAACAAATCTGCTGTTAGTCTTCTCACCTGTCTCCCAATGTCTGAACTGTTGAAGCCACTCATTTTTATGACCATTCCCAAAAGGGTCATTAGGACCCAGCAACAGAGTCCCATGTATTTTCCAATAAGCTTTATCTCTAGCTTCCTTTACTGTTGTCTAACACTATTCCAAAGCAGCCCTGGCTGTTTTTCTCTCCTAGTTCTCTTTATTTTTAACAGAGCTCAGTGGACTCAACAAAGTTGGTTGCTGTGGAAACATAACCTTGATTTTTCACAAATATTTTCAGGAATAAATGTCACCATGATTTTTTTCTCAGTCTTCTCCCTAAGCCTCTGTTGCTATGGTGTTTCCTCCTCCATTTATTGAACAAAGTTGGTCCAATGTTTTTGTGGCAAATTCCAAAGAAAGGCACAGATCCAATATTTTAAACTCAATTACAGTTGTGACATATGACGACAGGTCAGGAGACCACTTAGGAAACACAGACAAATGCATCATGTCCTGTTGTGAAGTTTATTTAGCACTATAAAGAAGAAAAAATGTCAAAATAATAAAGCAAGTATCAGCCTTTGCAATAATGGGGTTTCTAAGTCCAGAATATTATACAACTTTCTATTGGCTGAGTGTATCAACAATGCCTAACCATCACTCATGGTGTAGGGCACCATGCAACTCTCTGTTTTATCACTTTCAGAAGTTGAAAATTTATAATTATTTGTACAGTGTTCAAATATTCTTTCTTAATTTAACTTTGATGATTGCAACACCACTGAGTCTTTTTACAAAGCTTTTATCCTAGTGCCCATATTGTTAAAAGCAGTGGGTGATTATCAGGGTTCTTGAAACACTCTCAAAACCTTTAGATGCCTCAAAAACAAAACAAAATGAAACAAAACAGCAACAGCACACACAGACATAGACACACACGCTACACAGATACACACACACACACACAGACACACTAACACAACACATATACACACACAGACATCTATACATATAGCCAAAGCACACACACACACACACACACACACACACACACACACACACATAGCCACAAACACACACTTACACAACACAGACACAGACACACACACACACACACACAGACACAGTCACACACACACACACACACACACACACACACACACACACACACACACATACACACACACCAAATCCTGTGCATCCCAGACTGGCCTCTGATATATGATGATATTGAACTTTTGGATCTTCCTGCTTCTACTTCCTGACTCCTGAGACTACAAGTGTGTACATTTGCTTTATGGGATTCTGAAATCACAACTTCATTCATGTGAGGTAAACTCTCCAGTTGAGTTATAGCTCTTCAAATACAAATCTTGACTGGAAATCTGGATTCATTTGTTTGAAGATATTCTGATCTTAGTGTGTATTTGCCATTTTGGTTTTGATTTTTCTTGTACTATCCTGATTTTATATACTATTTAGCAATATATTTGAGTGATCAGCAATGCTTTTTTTCTTTCATACTGCTGTAGTCCTGAGCCATGTGTGTTCCAGAGGCAACAGAGTCAGGCATGTTACTTTAGAACATTCTTTGCTATGAAGAAAAGTTCCAAAAGTTAGTAGGCACAGTAGTTCTGACTAGAAACCTAGGGATGGTCCTCATACTTTGAAAAGCTCATTGAGAAACCAGTATATAAAAATTATTCAGCTTTCCAACTAATACATTTTCAACATTTATTTAAGAATAATAAGTATTTGTTATAAAATGTAAATAATACAGGTTAGAATAAAAACCAAAAATTGCTTTCCCTTTGATTTCTTACTGTGGTTGGAGAGACAGAGAAGCTGTTGTAAATCTCTAGCCTATCTCCTGTACACAAGTTTTGATTTTCATCTAACCCAGGCTACAGTTCAAATTTGACCATAGCCTTTTTAGTAAAGTGACACAGGTCACTGAATCACTCATCTTTAGTGTCTTTAATGATTAAATGCAGTTTCTAATGAAGCCTAATTAAAAAGGTCAATGGATGCAAGTCAAAAGTATTTGATTTTTTTGTATACACAGTGCTTACCTGTCATAAGTATTTGATTTTTATTTGTATAAACAATGCTTATCAAAGTAGTACAAAAATATGGAAATTGATACTAGACATAAACAACAGTATGCCTAGGTCTTTTTAGCTATATTCCCTATAATGTTTACTGAAATGTATAAAATTACATGGCTGAGTCTTATTCCCTTTTTCATCATTTTAATATACATCAGATTACCATCATTTTAGGTTCCTCCATAGTTATCATTGGCTATTCACACTATCTACATTATTGAATGTGATTATCTGTAATTCCAATTTTGGTGTTACCTTATAGAGTACTCATGCGTGTAAGGAATAGATGTGCTCACTCATGAGTCCTTGTGGCACTACACTAACAGTTCAAAGATTTGAATCAAACTAACAAGTGCTTGTATAAATCATTTCATCTATTGAAAATTATTTGTAAATATCAGTTGGCATGGTTACCTAAAATGGAGTAGACAATTTCCATCATCTATAATACTGGAGTTTTATAAAACTCATTATAAATCTAGACTTCCTTTTTTAGAATACTTCTCAGTACAAATATCCTAATATTATAATAATTAGTAATACTAGTTTATAATTACTTTCATCATATAAAATATGTTCAACCCATAACCTTATTTTCTTAAAAATCATTTGTAAACAAAAAAATGATCATACAATAGTTTTGAGATTTTAAAATTCTACCAGGGTACTAATATAACTGTGGTCTATATACTAGAAAATTTTAAGCTTGTATTGAGTGAATTTTTGTAGCTTTGTTTTTTTTTCATCTTCTTCTAGATATACTTTCAAAAGTAGAAAAAAGGAGCCAAGAAATTAGCTCAAATGAACTTTAAGGACATGGGGAAAGACAATGTAATTTTGAGTGAGGAGATTGTTTATCTAGCAGAATGCCTACATTTTTCATCAGCGTTGTTATTATAGTTTGCCTTCTGTTGCTGTGATTAACACTGTAACCAAAAGAAACTTATGAAAGGAAAAGGTTTATATGTCAACATACACTTTCAGGCTGAGACCATTGTAGGAAGTCAGATAGAAATTGAGGCAGAAACTATGTTGGAATTCTGCTTCCTAGCATGATTATTGTCACATACTCAGGACAATATCTTTTAATCCCAGATCCATGTGCCCAGGGATGGTAACACACACACAGTGGTCTGGTCCCTCCACATCAGTCATCAGGAATTTCTCACAGACACAGCCACTGGGCAATTCCTCAGGTTAAGTTTCCTCTTCCCAGCTGACTCTGACAGTAAAGGCTAATCCACCTAATTGGATCCTTTATTGTACAGGTCTTTTCGCAATTATGTATTATATATTCTGTTGACTACATTCATGAAAATTTTAAGGGTCTTAATTCATTTTTGTTAAAAATATTTTAAAAGGCAAATGAAACTTTAGTGATAAAGTCTGAGAACGAGTAATTTTCATAAATTGGGAACATACTGTAGCTCTCAGGGTCTAAGTCTATATGAAATTTACCTTCAAAATCAGCTTTTGTATAGAGAATCAGTTCTAACTAGAAAAATGAAAGGATGCAGAATTCCTTAGCACTTTACTCAGTTATCCCATTTGTGAGTAATATGCCAATCTGAGTGAAAATATAATTGTTTTTATTAACCAATGAAAAAACATGAATTATATAATACTGAACAAAATATGACAGACTCTTAATAATGCATTGGTCTTGGGATCTGTTACCAGTGATATCTGGATTGCTGTTTTGCCATCAAATGTGTATATCCTGCGTTTCCTTTTGTCAGTTATAAACAGTCATCTGTAACATGATTCCTGTTGTCAACAGTGTAACTGTAGACTCCTAGATGCCAGATTGGTTACTACAGAAAATAGATATGTGATTTAAAAGAGTGTATGTATGTATGTATAAATAATTAAATATATGCAGGAGAGAGATAAAGAGAGAGAGTCTGTCTTTGGTCATAGAGTCCTTAAATGTTCTAATGCTAGATCCTCTTTATTCTAGTTACTGGAAATGATCTGGGTCCTCGTGCAGCTTTTCCTTAATTTTAGTATTGTTCCTAGCTTTTTGGCTTTTACCTTTTCTTAGACTCTGTTCTTTCACGGCCTCAATTTTTACCTGGGTTTACTTTATTGGTCATTCAGCAAATAAATTCTGAATGTCAGGTACACACTAGTTTCTATATATAGTAGGATTTTGCAAGTGTTTGTTCTATTTGGGGTTCATAAAATAAACTGTTAATATGGTGAGAAAATAAAATGTATTGCAGATATATATTGGAAGGGAATGCAGTCAGGAGAAAATGAAAAGGTCCACCAAAGAACATGCCTTGAGAGTGTGTCAGCTCTAACTCTGAATGTGGAAGCCAAGGGAGTCTTTACTGGAAGTGATGGGGACATACAAAAGATGCAGCTTGTTTGTGGTTATTATGTAAGAATCAAGAAACAAGTCAACTCGAGACTTTTCAGATGAGATCATACCTGCAAGAACAACAAAATATTGTGGTGGAGTTGATGACAGAAGGCCTTGGATTTCCTTGGCATACCTTCTTTATTTGTACATCAGAAACAGCCCCTGATAGTAGGAGTTTGATAATTCATGCCAGGATGTGCCTTCTCCTTTAGGGAGACCACGTTAGCAACTATGCTAAAGATACCTCACATACTATATTTTCAGCTTTTGTCCTGTTCAGGAATCTACACCTTTGAAGTATCTGTGATCTTGTCTATTTCTGGGCACTTAAAAAAAGAGATTAATATGCTTGGCTTCTATTCTTAAATACTCAAGTTATTAGAACAGTGATAAATTCAAGACTTTCTTCTCCCAAATCCAAAATGCAGATTGAATCATTGAAGCAAACTTGCTTTGACATCTTATTACTGGTGTTATGTTTGGGATGCTTCAGGCAATTTCTATTCACTTTTTTTTAGCAGTTCATAATCAGCTGCTACTTAAACTATGGGAGTTAATTAATGCTTATCAGTGTTCTCCAACTATACATGGTATTATTTTTAACTGGCAGATTTCAAAAGATATTGTTATAGGAGGATAGATGTTGGAAAATTGTATTTCTTTCTACCCAACCCTCAGAATTCAGGTGAAAGTGCTGTAGTATATGAATCCGGTCATTTGGTGAGAAACCTGAATACACAATAAAATACTGAGTAAAAGTAGGTAGGTCTATTCCTAGCTTCTATGCATGAATTGCTAATTGATTCTATTCATTGTTTCCCATTTAATTTTAAATTTTAACAGTATTTTTATAAAGAGTGACATCAAAGAACATTAGTTTTATAATTAGATGATGCATTATAGGTGTGAAAATTATTATCTAGAATTAGATGATGAATTTTTAAATGTAGATGTAACCTTAAAGTATTATCTAATAAAGATCTAGGTTTTGTTGCTAGAAACACCCTTCTGTTAAGATACTAAAAAAAATCTCTTAAATTCAAATTAGAGCCCAATTGAATTTATTATAATTTTTTCAGAAAATAATTTTTTTATCGTGAAATAATAAATTCTGTAGAACATTAAAAGATGAAGTGGGACATTACTTCTATATAGTTTTATATCTACTCATTAGAACTACATATACATTTTTGTATTCAAAATAGTAAGTAGTATTCTTACAGCATTCACAATGCAATTGAATCTATTTTTATTTAAATTTGGAACAAGCTAGTTTTACATGTCAATCCCAGTTTCTGCATCCTCCCTTCCTCTCCTGCTCTCCCCATCAACAAAACATTCAAATTATGTAGTATGCTAACGATACGTTTTTCAAGTCTTCAAATATACCATCTACTGTATTTTCTATATAAAGTACTTTAGTAAGCTACTGTGCCATATGAAATAAATATGCAAGGTCAAATTTGGATTAAGAAGAAAAGTGCAAGCTTAGCTGTTTCTCTTTTCACATGTTGGGTTTATTCACCATGTAGAATCAATCTGATAACAAAAACAAAACAATAAAGCATAAGGAAAACAACTATAGACTGATTAAATTTTTTCATTATTGTCTCAAAGACAATATGTTTATTTTCTAATGGTTAAGATTTATCAGCATGGGGATGTGTGAACGTCACAAATTTCTGCTATGTACCTGTTATGGAGTGGGCACTGAGGCACTGAACTGAGTCCTCCAAGTACAATGGTTGATGGGGTATATGTTTGCTATCTTCAGAAACAATTTATTCTGCAGGAAAAGAGGAACCAAAAGAGATAGATAATTTACGTGATTACACATTCCAGTGAGAGAAATATAGGGGGAAATAGACTTAAGCAATAATTAAAATGAAGTGATTTTTGATAGAATGTTCAGGTAAATGCCACTGTGTTCAACTTGCCCAAATGGAACCTACAGGGGGAATATGGGCTGTGTGGTGCAGGGAGGGGCCAGGGCTATAGAATGAGAGGAAAGAATCATCAAAGCTTTCTGGGGAGGAGAAATGGTAAGAATGTGAACAGTATCCCTTGGGGAGGGAAGTGAGATTGGTCCATAATTGAATATGGAACCTCTAGAATGAAGGGATTGAGTAAGGATTTGGGACATTGTGGTTGTTTGAAAGAAAATGGCCCACATAAGTTCACAGGAAGAAGATCTATTAGGAGGTATGGCCTTGCTGGAGAAAATGCATCACTGGGACGGGCTTTGAAGTTTCAGATGCTCAAGCTTGGCCAGTGTGTCACTGTCTCTTTCTGCTGCATGCAGATCCAGATGTGGACTTCTCAGGGGCCTCTCCAGCACTACATTTGCCTATGTGCCTCCTTGCTTCCCACTGTCATGATCATGAATTAAATCTGTGAATGATAAGCAAGTTCCAAAGAAATGCTTTCCTTTATAAGAGTTTCCATGTTCATGGTGTCTCTTCACAGCAATAAAATCCAAACTAAGACAGTCAGGAAGAAGGCAGAAACTTGGATACTACATCTTAAGGGAATTTGCAGAGGGGCAAATAATATGCTCTGGGAATTGGCTGGAGAGGTTTTATTAGAAGAAGCTCTGTCTTTATTTCCTTAAACATCTATTCAGTCAGAGATATGTTAGTAGTTCAAGGGGGGAAAGGACATGAAGCTGTCATTTAGCATAGTTCAAAGAGAGATGATACTACTGACTGCTAGAAGATGTGGGAAACTCATGCATCAAAGAAGTCCTGGAGAAGGTCTTTAATGTTCCTTAGGGCCTAAATTTCCTGGGTATGTTGGAAAGAGGAAGAATCAAGGGCGTGTCTGTGTTGATCAGCCTTATGAACTGTGACATTAGAGTAGGACTGAGGAGATACATTAAGATTTATTTATTTATTTATTTATTTATTTATTTATTTATTTATTTATTTATTTGGAACATAGAGAGGTCAACATTGCAGCAGGAGATCCTAGTGAGTAAGAGGATGTTATCCCTTTGAAAAAAGATCTTGTCTGGATTTTAGCATATTAGAGTACATATAGTACAAAACACATGGGCACAGCTGAGGAGAAAGTTTATATTGGCTTGTAGAAATGTTTCCAGTGAGTTGTCTCCTATCCACTCCCCTGTTGTACTGTGATGAGTCTGTCTTGCACATTTTTTTAAGAAAGATTTTTTTTTTGGTTGTTATTATTTGTGCATGTGTGCATAAAGTTTGTGAGTGTGTGAGTGTGGGTGCCACAGTGCACATGAGAAGAACAGATGATAACTTTCCTGCTGGTCTTTTCTTCCACCATGGGATCCAAGGTTTGAGCTCAGATTGTAGGGCCTTCAGGCATTCATTTTCACTTGTTGCCATGGACACACTTTTTTTTTTTACTATGATATTTAGTTTGCTTACTTTAGCCTCCAGTAATAGCAGTTATAATGAAATACTATAGCATTAACCTAAAATAGTGAGGGAAGGTCACTGGAATTTTTTTTAATAGAATCACTCATCAACCCTTGGATCTGCTTATAAATAACAATGGCAGAGAGAGAGCAAAGCAGCTTCTTCAACTTTCGATGACCAGTAGGGGTCAATCGGGGTGAGATGACACCAGATTCTTTGTATTTTTTTTCAAAGACCAGAGAATTCTCCTTATTCAGTTCTCATATATGAAATGCTTTTCGCAAAATCGTTTGAAACAAATTGCTCCATCATAAACCAAGGTCATTTAAAATATTGATTGTCTAAGATCTGCAATGAATTAAATTCCAGTTACCTTCATACATACATACATATATATATATATATACATATATATATATATATATATATATATATATATGTAAAGTATACTTCTGGAATTTAAACAGAACGGTTTGGTCTTGGAGTACTTTAGGGATCAATCCTCAGTCCCAGTTGAGGACCAAAAACACTGTGCACCTTCTCTCAAGGTCATGAAACTTCCTGGAACAACAAGTAGGGATGGAAACAAATTTCTCTAGAGTTTTATTCCCTGGCCTTCTAAAGTATTAAGCACAGTGCTATGTAAGGTAACTTTCGAATGCTGCTGTCAGCACCAATTACTGCTGAGTCATTGTCAGATGTTTGGTCCCATTTTATCAACTCTTGCTGAATATTAACTTTTCTTTCCACTCAGTTTCTTGATAGAAGGCTTTCAGAGTCTGAATAGACTAGGTTTCTTTTTTTGCTGGAACATAGAGAATCTCTATACTTCAAAGTAACGTTAGACTTGTTACTGAGTCTTTGCTCTGTGGCTAGCTTAGATAAGGTAACCAGTGAGTCAGGGCTCCTTTACAATGTGCAGCAAAATACAATGAAAGAATTTGACCATTTAATAACTTCTACCATGAATTATGAGTAGTAGGAGAGGCAAGGTAAGTTAGATAAACAGGAAGGCATTTATCAGACAGAAATGAACGCAGACAGGAGTTTGAGGAAGCTATTTTTATATGAAAGGGAAGGTTATACTTATGCACAGCTTTGCAAAATTAATTTGCATAAATTACATTAATATTTAAGTGAGTGGTTCAACATGCTACATATCTACCTATTATATTTTAGTGATTCTTTAATGCTTAAGTTTTACATAGAATGCTTAGTTAACACACCTCAATTTGCTGTTAAAGTCCTTTATAATGATATAGCTGATTTAAATACCAAATCTAAAATGAAAGATGGACGTTTTACTATCCTACAGGATGAGGCAACCCTCACTAGTCTTTAAGTGCTATCAATTCCTGTTGAATCTAAGCTTGTCTGATTTTAGTGATAGATGCCTGCAGAACCCTCTACTCTTATTCATTACTCAGTTTTCACAATTCCAACTTCGGCTTATAAAATGGCAGTGTCATTTTAATGGGAATGTTATTGCATGGAAACCTGTGAGCTTTAAATCAAACCAAATCATGAACATGCTGTGACTCATGACAAGTGTTGTAGCATCTGAGATAATAATGTAAAGTAAGGGATTATGTTAAATACCTCTGAGCAATCTTTTTAGATAGAGGGTTCATGAATATGGTACTGATTTCTATCTGCATCACTGTGCAGTGTCAGTTATTTAATTAAAAAGAAATCTTAAAGACCCTTCTAAAAAGTATGTATGAGCTCTTCTCATTTCTGTTTCCAGAATTTGACTTGTCACTATGAGAAACGGTTCCCTAGCAACAGTTCAGCATATTGCAGAGTTTCAGACAAGTTTAGATAATGGAGTAAATACAATTTACACAAAATGCTCCATCCACAAACATCATTTAAATTTAATTTGTTAAAGTTTCAATATAAATTTATAGTGATTTCGAGGGAATTGACTATAAAGCAAAGGACCAAAGCCACTCTGATTAGCAGAGAAGTTACACGTATGCAGAGATCAGTAAAAAGCTATACCTGGGAGAAGAAAGTTTTGCATATGCTGAGCATAGATTAGATTTGTCCTGGAACTCTTGTGAATACTAATGGTGATGATGATTGCATTAGTTCTATGCAAAACAGAAAACTTGATTGACATGTACATGCAGTACACACACACCTCTGAGATAAACAGGAGCACATAGAAGAGTGAAATCTAGATGATGACCCCGAAACAATACTCTTAAAACACTTCACATTTTTCCCTTCATTGGAAAGAGAGGATAGTATATAAACCATGGGATTTTGCAAGAAAATTTAAATATGCCAAACACTTTTATAAGATTGTTGTTACTATTTTGATTTGTGCAAGCACCTGATAGATGCCAATACTGGCTTTAATAATATAGTATTTAGTTAAGGTGGTTGTTAGCATAATGGCAGCTGAGTGAACCTTGGTCAGGAAAGCTCTGTATTTGAGTACACATTGTGAAACTGAGATAATTGGTATAAAATCAGATTTTTTATTTTACCCCAAATAGGAAATGAAATGCCGAGTAGAGTAATTTTAACTTCCAAATTACCTTTAGTAAAGTAAACTGGTATTTACTTAATTCCATATTATTATTTTTTCAAGACAGTGTTTATCTTATGTGGGGGAAAGGAGGGCAATACAGAGAGAGAGAGAGAGTAAGGGAGGAAAGATCAATAGCCTTAAGAATATTTTTAAACATCATAGGGAATCACATTATTTTATGTTTACTTACAATTACACATATTATATCCATATATATTAAGTGAAATTATGCCACTTTGGGTGACAGGAAGCACTCCTTAGCTTTGAACTATCTAACAATACCTCCAGTGCCAGGCATTAGTAACCTTATCTCAAATTGTTGCTTAGGGAAGTTCAAGAGATTCCCAACCTTGATGTACAGCCTGTTGTTATAGTCCTTGGTTTCCTAAGGGATAGTGAACATAAAAGTCCATTGCTGAAGACAGCAGCACACTCCACAGTATTTGGGGAAAGGGAACTAGAAGCAACATGTAAGACTCCCCAAGTGCTAGCACTAATAAAACCTGTAGGAGCTATGCAAGTTAGCTAAGAAAAAAAGCATTCGAGAGCTCTACCCCTCTGTAATGTCTTATGAACTCTAATGATGACCAGAATAAGAAGCTACCCCAAAGGGAGCAGTAGAGGCATTTATAACCTGAGTGTTTTCTGCAGCTATTTAGACATAAGGCACACTCAATAAAAGGCTTTCCATATTGACACCATAAAGCTAGCTCACTACCCATAGCTTATGAGGCCAAGATCTCTAGATCAGTAAATGAGCAAATATGGAGCTTTAAAAAAGAACCAAAATAACAAAAATTTCATTCCTAGAGCTTTGACCTTATGGAGAAAAAAAGGTAAACATTGCAGTTAGTGGCATTCATGTTTCCACTAACTGCAAACATGACCGAAACAAAGAAAGATGGATTTCCTGAAGCTAGACACAAAAGAAAACTTTATGAAAGGGGCTAAATCCAGAAAATAGTATTTATTCCAAATTAAAATCTAAAGCATAATTTAATCAGGAACACTCATATCTTCATTATTCTAACCTAAAAGGAAGACTTTGTTTGCGAACCACCTTCAGGGTTTTGATGATTAAAGTCTATCTATTTAAAAAGTATTCTTGTACTATGTACAAATTACAGTTAAATCCTAAAACAGAACAACAAAAACGCCGCACTTGGCCTTATGAAAAAGGACAAAGTACTTGACCATCTAAAATGACAATAATGTAGTTACTAATATGAAATTTCTCTCCATTGCATTGGTTCATTGCTAAAACAATAACCTCTAGTATGCAATCATAATAAATGTTACCTGAGATTTTGTTTTCAAAAGGCACAGATTTTTACAATGGGATAAATAGCTTCTAGCTATATAAATTTGCATTTATTGTTCTGTGTTACTTCTGCTGGAGACCTTTTAATTCTCAGATTGTATGAAATTTTACTTTTACAAAGCATTGTTTTTGAGTTTAAGTGCTGTGATAAGAAGCATACATGCTGACATAAGGTCAAACAGCTTTGAAGCAGTAGACTGAGGGAGTTTTTAATGTAGTGAAATTAGAAATCCATATTGATTATTATTCTAATTCTTCTCAGGCAAATACTTTTAAAAATTTCCCATGAAACTCAGGCTTTTTACAGGTGTAATGTATAAGAATTCACATTTTTACTATGGTTTTTGTAAATGTTTCCTTAAAATTCATTTAACCAAAGTTACATTTCATCAAATTGAGTACATATATCTAATGAATTTAATGTTAAATTATTATTTTAAGGGTGCTTGTTGTAATCTATGTTATTTAGTTGTTTCATTTTTGTTGTTGTTGTTCTTTTCTTTTTTTCTCCCACTATGGACTTTTACAGGTTGTCATTAGTTAGGGTAGGCTGGCCTCAAATTCATGACAATTCTCCTGCTTCAGCCTCTTGAGAATTGGGATTACAATCATAAGTCACCACACCCAGCTGCCTTTATTATTTTTTAATTAAAATCACAAACACACAAAATATAATACATTACTACTATTATGCATTTCTTAATAGAGTCACTATTCATTTCTTACATCTTATATCAGACAACACGTACTCTGATACTCAGAACCACAATAAGAAACACAAGATCATTTGATCAACAAACTACTATTATAAACAATTTAATACATAAAAATGGATTTCAAAGACTTACATAGATAATAACAGTGGGTCCAAATAAATAGTCTTTCAAACTATATTCATGGATTGTGTACATGTTTTTTTCTGTGTTTCTACTTAATCAAGGAAAAGATTTCATTTTAGTACTAGTATATTATTTATGTAATTTCTAAGCCTTCTCAACTATTTAATAAAAACATTGAGCTTATAAAAATAAATTCAATCACATTAATTTTATATCACTGCAACTATTTTAACATGAAATCATATATGGGGAAAATCAGAATATTTCCTCTAAAATCAGAAATGACACAGGGTATGCATTCTTCCTATTCTCCTTAAGCATAGTGGTTTAGAAATTGATAGAGTAACAGGTCAAGAGCAGTAAATAAGAGAATATAACCTGGATAGAAGGAAGAAAATTATCCTTATTGGAGATAATTTGAACATATACTTAAAAGACCCAGAAAGGTACTTCTGATTTTAGAGGAAATATCCTTAGTCCTTCTCTGTGTAGAAGAAATTAAGTTTAGTTGTTCATTAAGTGTCTTTTGTTTCTGGTGGTAGTTTGGAGGATTAGACTACCTATGCCATTTCTGATAAAAGGTATAAAAACTGAATGATAACTCTAGAGATAAATATGAAACAACAAAGTAATTTTCAATTTTTAAAGTTTTGGAATTAAATCTTACAAGTTTGCAATTTATAAAATTTCTTGAATTTGGGGATTGAATATTTATATTTACGATTTACTGAGATAGAACAGAAGTCACATTCTACGGTAATAGTAAAAGTAAAAATGTCAACATAAATGCATTTAATGCCAAAATCTGTGTTTAGCATACTTCAACCACCATACACAAGACAGGTTCTCAAAAGTTACCATTCCATACAGAGAATGAGAACTCTTCAGAGAAGCTGGTTTTATTATATATTTGACTTAGAAATTACTGTCTTTTTCCAGCTACATTCTTATTTCACATTTCAATTTGACTTTTTAGTGGCAATATTGAATGTCTTTTGCAATAAATAATTCATGTTTTATTTTTATATTTTTGATAATATTTTTTAATTTAAATTTGCCACAAGCTTGTTTTACATGTAGAATCCAGTTCCCTCACACTCTCCTGCTCCCCTCCTAATCCCCATCTCACTCATTTCTGCTCCCCAGGGAGGGTAAGGTCTTCCATGGGGGATCTTCAAAGTCTATCATATCATTTGGAGCAGGGCCTAAGTCCTCAACATGTGTCTAGGCTGAGGGAGTATCCCTCTATGTGGTTCCCTCTAATGGGTTCCCAAAATCCATTTGTATACTAGGGATAAATACTGATCCAGTACCAGAAGCTGATGGGAGATGTTATTCTGTAAATATGTTTCTCATACTGGTTAATGAATAAAGCACTGTGGCCAATAGGAAAGCAAGATAGGCGGGGCTAGGAGACTAGGAGGAGGAAAAAGGAAGTAGTAAAGAGGAGTCAGCATGTAGAGCCTGGAGGAAGCAAGATGCAGGCCAGCAGTGCTCAGGCAAGATGAGCCACGTGGAAATACTTAGAATAATAGAAATGGGTTAATCATTAAGACAAAGCTAGCCGATAAACAATGATAATAAGTAGCCAACAGCTTATATCAAATACAGAGTCTCTGCATGTTGTTTCGGGCTGGCGCACCAGGGTGGCAGGCAGGCTGGCGGAAAACAACAAGGTACAAGAAGCCCCATAAATTGCCTACTCCTCCTAACAAACACCCACTTTCAGGGCTCTGGGTCCGTCCTATGCTGGTTTCCCATGAACTCCCCCTGGTTCAGGTCAGCTGTTTCTGTAGGTTTCTCCAGCCTAGTGTTGACCACTTAGCTCATCACTCCTCTCTCTCTCTACAACTGGATTCCAGGAGTTCTGCTCAGTGTTTAGCGGTGGGTGTCTGCTTCTGCTTTCATCATCTACTAGATGAAGACTTTACGATGGCATTTAAGGTAGTCATCAATCTCATTATAGGGAAAGGGCATTCAAAGTACCCTCTCCACCATTGCTTAGTTTGATAGTTGATGCCATCCTTTTAGATCTCTGGACATTTCCCTAGAGTCAGATTTCTTTTTAAACCTATAATGGCTCCCTCAATAAGGGTATATCTTTTTTTTTTTGCTCTCCTCTATTCTTTCCCTGACTCAATTTTCCTGCTCCCTTATATCCTCCTCTCCCTTTCTCTGTGTCTTAACTCCATCTCCTTTCCCTCAATCTCCCAATTTGCTCTGGAGATCTAGTCCCTTTTCCCTTCTGTGGGGTCCATGTATGTCTCTCTTAGAGTCCTTGTTTCCCAGCATTTCTGGCGTTGTGGACTGTAGGCTGGTAATCCTTTGCTCTATGTCTAAAATCCATATATGAGTACATAACATGGGTGTGTGTGTGTGTGTGTGTGTGTGTGTGTGTGTGTGTGTGTGTGTGACTGGGTTACCTCACTTAGAATGGTTTCTTTTAGTTCCATACATTTGCCTGTGAATTTCAAGATTTCATTGGTTTTTTTTTCCCCAATGAATAGTACTCAATATTGTAAATATATCACATTTTGTCCAATCATTCTTCAGTTAATGGGCATTTATGTTGCTTCCAGGTTCTGGCTATTACAAATAATGCTGCTATGAACATAGTTGAACAGATGTCCTTGTTGTATGAATGTGAATCTTTCAGGTATATACCTAAGGTGGAATTACTGGATCTTGTGGTAGACTAATTCCCATTTTTCTGAGGAACACCACACTGATTTCCAAAGTTGCTATATGAGCTTGGACTCCCACCAGCAGTGGAGGAGTGTTACTCTTTCTCCATATCCTCTCCAGCAAAAGCTGTCTTTGTTTTTAGTCATTTTGATTTTAGCCATTCTGACAGGAGTAAGATGGTGTCTAAGAGTTGTTTTGATTTGCATTTCCCTGATGGCTAAGGATGTTGAGCACTTTCTTAAGTGTCTTTCAGCCATTTCAGATTCCTCTATTGAGAATTCTCTATTTAGTTCTGTACCCCATTTTTGCATTGAATCTGTGGATTGCTTTTGTCAAGATTGCCATTTTTACTATGTTGATCCTACCGATGTAAGAACATGGGAGATCTTTCCATTTTCTGGTATCTTTTTAATTTCTTTCTTGAAAGACTCAAAGTTTTTATTACATAGGTTTTTCACTTGTTTGGTTAGCATTACCCCAAGATATTTTATATTATTTGTGGCTATTGTAAAGGGTGATGTTTCTCTGATTTCTTTCTCAGCCCCTTTATCATCTGTATGTAGTAGGGCTACTGATGTTTTTGATTTATTCTTGTATCCTGCCAATTTCCTGAAGGTGTTTGTCAGCCATAGGAATTCCATGGTAGAGATTTTCAGGTCACTCATGTCCACTGTTATATCATCTGCAATTAGTGACAGTTTGACTGCTTCCTTTCCAATGTGTATCCACTTGATCTCCTTTTGTAGACCTGTAACCAAATGTTAAGTGCATTTCAATGGAAGATTTATTTTTTATTTATTCATTTTATAGATTATTGTTGAACCATTATTGGATATAGCATATTGGATATAGCATATATAGGATATAGATTTGAAGACAGGATATGTTCCCAACTCTGCTTTTATTTAAGTTTACTTTATATTTAATATACCTTCTCAATAGTACCTAACCAAACCAGTCATACAACAGAAAAATAGGTGTGTGTGTGTGTGTGTGTGTGTGTGTGTGTGTGTGTGTGTGTGTGTTATAGCTATATTAAACTTAAATGTCAGGGACAACCATAGCTGTGTAAAGCAAGAAAATGCCCATATCAGAGAAGCACTGGTTTTCAGACTCACTGCAAGGGAGATCAACTGACAGTCACTATTACAGAAGACACTAAAAAGTTTTCAGACATTAGTGTCCCCCTTTGCCAATGTGCTTATGAAAGTGAGATGCAATGCATGCAAGCTCAGGAACCAGGACCAGCAAACAAACAGATAGACTGAAAATAATATTTTGTAGAGGTTCCTGAGTAGTACTGGTACAGCCACTATATACTGATTGTGTGTTTAAAAACAACAGTGCCCAAATTCCCAAATATTGTTTATAAATGTTTGTTTTCATTTAAAAAAGGCATGTATAATTATGTCTAGCATAAAATAAATAAATGTTTAATAAAAAAACAGTGTAAAATATGTTCATATTTTCATTCTTGTTCTGACCTAAACTTTGCAACCTGACAGCGGCTAACTGGAAACTGGCTGGTGCTCAAATATAACTGATGTGTATGTAATGGGAAAAGACATTGGGTTCAAACTGTCCTACCAGAATTAAACACTTTTGTGATGATTCAGACTCAAGCCTTCTCCTCTCTCCATTCTACAGGCAGAGTCAAGTGGTTTAATAAGCAAGACTTAGAAATGCTACTGGCTATGACAGTTTTTCAGAATAATAATAGCCGTTGCAGTCTTCACTCATGAATATTGATCAGCAACAGAAACTTTAGAAGGTTGACCATCTTGTCATTGAATCCATTATTGCCATGAATACTGATAAATACATTTAAAGAGAAAGCAGTAATTACAGCACTAGAGATTGCCCCTTCAGTGCTCTTTTTGTTAACCAAATCAAAGCTTCATCAGAATCTTCATCTGATATGATATTATCCAATAGGAGGCTTGAGGTAAATACTGTAGCCATGTTAGGGCAGAAATAGCTTACTAGATGAAGGATTTATTTTTGGTTTAAATTAGATAGGATGTGCTCCATCTTAGTGGAAAAAAAAAACAAAAAACAAAAAACAAAAACAAGCATGGCAGCAACAGCAGTTCACAGCTGTGGTGGGTGGTATTGCCTATTGTTTGTGTTATCATAAAGGAGAAATGAAACAGGAAGTAATACTGGCCTATAAACTCCCTGGGCCACCCACCCACCAGGTAGACACTTTCTTTCGAGGCCCCAACTCTTTAATCTCCTCAAACAGAGCCGCCCACCAAGGAACAAATGTCCAAACATACTAACCCGTGGGGAACATGTCACATTTAAGTTGTAATTTGTACTTATTAAAAAGAGCAAAAATTACTGATTTGTGTAAACAATTTGTTGTGAGAGGAAATTTGACTATGGGCTATTGGGTTTTGAACAGCTTGAACAATTTCTGAAGAGAATTTACAATCACTTCTAAATATAAATGGAAGTTAACTTTGCTTTGGAAAACATGGAAAAGAATTTTGACAATATATGTCAGTGTACAAAGATTTAAGGCATCTAATATAGTTAAGTCATAGATTGTGAATATGGGTATTTCTTTCACAAGTTTTCAAGCATGTTTTCTTAACTTTACTTTCACCTACAATTTCAAATACTTTAGGCAGAAAAGGACTATTTCCATGTCATTTTTGATTAAATTAAAAATGCTACCAAAAGCCAGACTAAATCCCATTATATAGAGGGGAGGTGGACATAAAAGTCCTACCCAAGCCAAGGAAATATTGACAACTGATAGCTGATGAGAAGAGGCAAGCTTTCTATATGGGTGTTGCCCCTGGTTAGTTGTTCATGCTCCAGGATAAGGCCATACATTCAAACATATAGGAACACCATTTCTTGAAACTTCCAATTAAAGCTTCAAATGATTTCATAGAAGTATTCAAAAATTTGCTTTTAGACAAAATCCCAGTTGTCAGCATCATTTTTATAGATATGCCATCAAAGCAAAAATTTGACAAATGGATGTTTTAAATAGATTCTATGTTTTGTTTCTTACAGATCACCTTGTGCATTCTGGGTAAGTGCTCAATCTATAAGCTATACTATAGCTGCATCTCTAGAATTTTTAATTTTTGTTTCTTTTGTGAATGTCTTTGTGTTTTTTGACTGAGTATATACCTATGTGCAGTTTGTGCCCATGGAACCTAGAAGAGGGTATCATAGATCCTGTAACTAGAGTTACAGACAGCTGTGAGCTGCCTTCTGACTTGCTGGGAACTGAATCTGGGTATTCTGGAAGAGTAGACAGTGATATTAACTGATGAACACTCTCCCCAGTTTCTCTCTGTTTTCTGAGACAGAATCTTTCATCAAATCTGGAGCTAATGGATCAGCTAGATTAATTGACCAGTGAGCTCTGATGAGTCTCATTCTTCATCTTCTTACCCACTGTACTCACAATGCTAGAAAATTACATGGGTGTTGAAACACAACTCATGTTTGCCTGCATGCAAGACAAGCACTTTATGCACTGAGCTGTCTCCCCAGCCATAGAGTTTTTAAACATTCAATTTGGTCAGTTTTAGCAAAATTTCAAAACTGTGAAGACAATTTTAAATTATAAGAGTATGGTCCTCAAAATTCCCTCTCATACTAGATTCAATAAATATACATACACAGATTTAATACACACATTTCCCTAAAGCATTAGAACACACAGACAGTAAAAATTGTACTGACCTTGTGTGAGATAACCAAGGAATCCATGAAAAATGAGTTGTTTTGTCTTAGTTCATTTTCTTTTTCTATGACTAATACATGATTACCTGAGAATTTTATATATGCACTTTAATAATATTTACCTCTCCTCTAAATTCTCCCAGATCTACCTTCTCCCTAGGGACTACCAAACATGGTGTTCTTTGTTTTACAAAACTGATCAAGTCCAATTTGTGCTGCTCTACACTTTTTGATGTTTGGCCTTCCAATGATGCATGTTCAGCCTACCAGGGGCCAGACCCTAAATAAAATATCCATTACAGTTATCAATTGTCAATAGCTCCTCCATGTAGGGGGTGACCTTGTGCTCACTGCCATATCCATGCCAGAAATTTGTCTTACATGAACTTGTGCAGGTCTTGTACATGCTGTCATGAATCCTTTGAGTTTATATGTGCAGGCTCCTTATTGCGCCTGGAAAACACTGGTGTGTTGTAGTTATTAATCCCCTCTGGTGCTTACTTTCTTTCTTCCTCCTCTTTCATGATGATCACTGGACCTTGTGGGAAGGAGATGTGGTACAGATGTTGAATTCATAATGAGAATGCCACAGACTCTTATTCTCTATACTTTATCTAGTTGTAGGTCTCTGGGTTAATCACCATCTACTATAACAGGATATTTCTCTTATGCTGCACTAAAAATGCATTTAGAATATAAAGATAATGCATTATTATTTGATAATGATAATTTATGGATATAATGGTAAGTCATTATGAGTCAGTCTAACACTGTGTCCATTTAGTAGATTAATAGTATTATGTGCTTTAGGGGATGAATCTATGTACCATAGGGTCTAACCTCAATAGCAGTGACAGGTATGGCTTTAATCTTGTAGAGTAAGTCTTAAAACCAATAATATGGTTGTTGGTTACTCAGTGATATTCGTACCACTTTTTTACCAATGGGCTTGGCTGGTTGTCATTGTGGCTTGCAGAATTCCTGGCTACGGTATGATTAATGGTTAGTATTATCCTCTGGTAGACTGCACAATATTTCTAGCACCATGAAAGCTAGCAAGTTGGGATAAAGCTTTTAGATGAATGCCAGTTTGATTCTTCCATGTTTTATGACTCAAGTATGTGGCAATTTCAATAGGATCATGTTGGCTAGATTTATGTCAACTTGATACAAGCTAGAATCATCTGAAAGGAGAAAATCTAAATTGCAAAAATGCCTCATAAAATCCAGGGGTAAGGACTTCTTTTACTTAGTGATTGATGAGGGAGGGCCCAACCCATTGCTTGTGGCATTATGCCTGGACTGGTGGTCCCAGGTTATACAAAAGGCTGAGTAAGCAATGTTGAGCAAGCCAATATTCCTTCATGGCTTCTGCGTCAGCTCCTTCCTTGAGTTCCTCCTTGATATTCTTCAATGATGGACAGTGATTTGGAAGCATACACAAAATCAACCTTTTCCTTCCCAAATCACTTTGTCATCGTGTTTCACCATAGCAATAGAAATTCCAACAAGGGCAAGGATCAAATTGTCAAGCTCTGGAGAATAACTAGGAGCAATGACAATAGCTTATAATGTTTTGAAATCTACAGAAGTGACTATGGTTACACACACTAGTACTTTTAGATATCACTTAGGTTTGCTTCTTCTTCCTATATCCTTAAGTTCTGCTGACCTAGATGTTTTGTTTACAGAGGGGAAAGTGCTCCTGTCAGGAGACACAACAAATATTTCATTGAACTAGAAGCCCATAATTCCTCCTGGACATTGGTCATTGGGTTTCTGATACCCTTAAACCAACTAGTGAAGAAGAATTAATGATGTTATGATGGGTCATTGATCCAGGTTATCAATGTGAAATTGAAATTGTATTGCTTCTCCTGAAGAGAGTAAGAAAGATTTTGTCTCTAGTACAGGATGTCCTTTAGGACATGAGAAACTGTATTAAATGGTCACAGAATTAGGAAGTTTGAGAACCAGTGATTTATAGCAACTGCATAAGTTTGCATAAACACTCCACAGCAACTACATGAGTTTGCACTCCCACCAGCATTAAATGAATGTCCCTTATTCCCAATTAGCATTTGTCATTTTTTTTATTTTAGCCATTTTGACTGGGATAAGATGAAATCTCAGAGTAGTTTTAATTTGCATGTTAGTTAAGGTTGTTGATCATTAAAAACAAAACTGTCAGCCATTTATATGTCATTGCTTAAGGAATGGTTAATTCTAAGACCCATTATATTGGGTTGCTTTTTTTCTTGATATTTACCTTTTATTGAGTTATTTATATATTTTGGTAGTAATCTTCAGCCATATGTACAGTTGATAAAGATTTTTCCCATTCTGATTTAAAAATTAATTTAAAAAGTTATATATATTAAAAATTTTTCTACTTGTATGTGTGTTCACCATATTCATACAGTGACTGTGGAAGAAGGCACTGTATACCCAGGAAGTGGAGTTATAGATAGTCATGAGCCTTTATGTGGGTGCTGGGAATAAATATAGATCTCCTAGAAGATTAACCAGTGCTCTTAACCATTAAGCCATCACAAATTAATTCTTCCTTTAACATTCTGAAGGTAGCCTATTTATTTGAATATGGTGTACTTTGCTGTAGAAATCTTTGTTATAGCTTTAAAACCTTTCCTAGAACTCACTCTGTAGAAGAGACTGGCCTTGAACTCACAGAGATGCATTGGCCTCTGCCTCCTAAATGCTGAGATTAAGTGCATATGCCACTACAACTGAGCTTTTCTCTTCCTTCCTTCCTTCTTTCCTTCCTTCCTTCCTTCCTTCCTTCCTTCCTTCCTTCCTTCTTTCCTTCCTTCCTTTCTATTTTTCTTTAAGATTAAAGAAGTTTCATTTATTAATTGTTTGTTTTAATTCTTGTGCTACAAATGTCATATTCAGAAATATTTTCCTGTTTCATGGCTTTCTTGATGGGCAACTCTGAAGAGTGGCCTGGAAACATAAGCACATACTGCTTTAGTTCTCATATCTAGTATCTGTATCTGTATCTGTATCTGTATCTGTATATAATTTTTTATTTTACATATAGATCCCAGTTCCCTCTCCCTCTCTCCCATACTCCCCAACCCCACCTTCCATCCCATTTACCCCTCCACTCCACAGGGAGGGAATCATCAAAATCTGTCAAGTCATTTGGAGTAGGGTCTAGTCCCTCCCTCCTGCCTCTAGACTAAGGGAGTATAACTCCTTGGGGAATGTGCTCCCAAAGTCCTTTTGTGCACCAGGGATACATCCTGGTTCCACTGTCAAAAGTCCCTTACACTACCCAGGCCCTTCTTAAAATTTTTTAAACAAAATAACATTGTTGTTCTCTTGTGCTCTTATTCAAACATTTAGCAGCATTGAAATGATGGTAATTGTCTTTTGTCAATATCTGCATACCTTAACTGATACCAACCCATTGGCAGTATATGTGGCTTTACTTCAGCCAGTGGGGCTTGATTGGCATTGGTGTATGGGAGGAAGTCTCCACACACCTTCTGATTTAATGAACAGGGGGATTTCATGCACTTCTACAGCAATTACTTAATTCTTGACCTACAAGATCACTATTTTAAATGTACATTTTTTAAATAAGGCCTATCTGATGTTATTCTACAGATTTCCCCTTGATTCAGAGGAATAATCTACCTCCATTAGGAGGCATAAAAAGTTAGGATTGCACTTGTCTCTTTCCAAGCCCTGCCCATCACTGCCCAGTGGTGAATAAGTCAGAACAGAAAGACAATGTAGCTCATATATCTGACCACTATCTTTTATTTACTTTTTTATTTTTAATTTTTTTCATTTTACATATAAAATTCAGTTTTCCTTGCCCCTATATCTGAAATATACTTTAGCTACAATACAGCTTCTGTGGAGCTCCTCTTATTACCTCTAGAAGACAATAGTTCTTTCTTTTTCTTTTTTTTTTCAAGTTGGGGAAGAACAGGTTTATTTGGCTTATACTTCCATGTTGCCATTTGTTATTGAATGAAGTCAGGACAGGAGATCAAATAGGGCAAGACCCTGGGGGCAGGAGCTAATGTAGATGCTGTGGAAGAATGTTGCTTACTGACTTGCTCCTCCTGGCTTACTCAGTCTGCTTTCTTATAGAATTCAGGACCAACAGCCCAGGGATGGCACCACCCAGAATTAATGGAGCCCTTCCTCAATGATTGCTAATTGAGAAAGTGCCCTTTTTAAAATATTTAATTAAAACTTTTTCTATGCAATATATTTTGATCATATGTTTTACTCCCCCACTCTTAAACAAAAACCACAAAACAAAACCCACAAAATGAAATTCAAAACAAAGAAGCAAAATATTAGTAAGACTAAAAATTACCAAAACAATCAAAAGAAACAGAAAGTCCACAAAATAATACCACTGCCTTCATTTACTATTGATCACCTAACACCTGGAATGTGGTTGTCATACCCACTTATAGTCCTTTGGAAAGAAAATGATTTTCACTTTAATAGAAAGTATCAATTGCAATTAGCTTCTTAGTTAGTGGTGGGACCCCATATCCACTCCTCCATCTCAGTGCTGGGACCAGGTTTGGTTTGGACCTGTGTAGGCCTTGTAGATGTTGCCATTGTATTTGTGAGTTTAAATATACATCAGCCTTTTCTATCTACAAGACACTGATTCTTTGGTGTCATCCAATACCTATTTGTAGCTTTTACAATCTTTTAACCTCATTTTCTAGGTAGATTCCTGAGATGTGAAGGGAGAGGTTTAATGACCACCCCATTTTTTTTAACATAAAAGAGAGAAAATTTTATTTTTAAATATAAAACTTACTTGCTCACTTCTTTTTATTTTAATTCATTAATTAAACTTTTTTTCAAGGTACAGGTCCATTCTTTTAAACTATGTATGTCCTGTACAATAAAGGAACTTTAAGGGTCATCACCATCCCTGACTTCAACCTCTACTATAGAGCTATCTATGTAAAACCAGCTTGGTATTGGCACAAAAATATACAAGTAGACCAATGTAATTGAATTGAAAACCCTGATAACAACCCACACACCTATGAACACCTCATTTTTAACTAAGAAGCTAAAATTATACAATGGAGAAAAGAAAGAATCTTCAACAAATGGTGTTGGCATAATTGGATGCTGACTTATAGAAGACTGCAGATAAATCCATATGTATTGTCATGCACAAAACTTAAGTCTAAATCAATCAAAGACTTCAACATAAATCTAACCACAAATCTAACCACTCTGAATCTCTTAGAAGAAAAGTGGGACATACCCTTGACTGAATTGGAATAGGAAACTACTTCATGAATATAACAACAATAGCACAGACACTGAGATCAACAATTAATAAATGGGACCTCTTGAAACTAAGAATCTTCTTTAAGACAACGGACACAGACAACAAGACAAAACAGCAGCCCACAGAATGAGAAAAGATCTTCACCATCCCCAAATGTGACAGAGGGCTGATTTCTAAAATATAAAAAAAAACCCACAAAAAGCTAGCCAC
Organism: Cricetiscus sungorus; assembly: GCA_030556225.1. Taxonomy (NCBI): domain Eukaryota; kingdom Metazoa; phylum Chordata; class Mammalia; order Rodentia; family Cricetidae; genus Cricetiscus; species Cricetiscus sungorus. Next base: position 22,673,865 of record JANBXA010000069.1, read on the forward strand.
CAAAACACCAAATAATTCAATTAAAAAGTGGGGTACAGATCTAAACAGAGACTTCTCAATAGAGGAATCCCAGTGGCTGAAAGGCACTCAAGAAATTGCTCAACATCCTTAGCCAGCAGGGAAATGTAAATCAAAACAACTCTGAGACACCATTTAACACCTGACAGAATGTCTAAAAATCAAAAACACCAACAACAGTTTATGGTGGAGAGGATGTGGAGAAAGATGATCACTCCTCCATTTCTGATGGAAATGCAAACTTGTACAGCCACTCTGGAAATCAGTATGGTGGTTCCTCAGTAAAATGGAAATTAGTCTACCTCAAGATCCACCAATCCACTCTTTAGCATATAACGAAAGGATGCACAGTTCTACTATAAGGACATCTGTTCAACTATGTTCATAACTGCATTATTTGTATTAGCCAGAACCCAGAAGCAACCTACATGCCCCTGTACCAAAGAATGGATAAAGAAAAAGTGGTACATTTACACAATGGAGTACTACTCAGCAGGAAAAAAAAGCAATGAAATATTGAAATTCACAACCAAATGGATGAAACTAGAACAGACCATCATGAGTGAGGTAACCCAGATACAGAAAGACAAACATAGTATGCATGCACTCATGTGTAGACTGTTTTTACATTATCTCTAGTCACAGGACCTAACTTGAAACAACCTAGTGCAAATTATTATGCTACCTCTATCACACACCAGTAATTTAAAACATTTTTTTTGAGCTGGTTTCAGCATCTTATTGGTTCCTTCACTTACCAATGAATTAAATAATATATGTTGTTTGATTTGCATTTTTACGGAATTCATGAGTTAACTGCTTCTAAAACCACACTTTAAAATAACTGTGTAGAAATGTACCACTATAACCTTCCCAATATACCTCATTTTATAAATATCACATTATTCAGGTAAAAATCTACACTCCCACTTACATGAATTCACTATTGTGTATATAAGGTTAATTGGCCAAATTATAATGAGAGAAAATAATCTATAAGAAAATATGTTGTGTAAGTAGAGGATCCCATACAGAACATGCATTAGTGAGGCTGGTGAACACAGTAGAGCTATTTTTAAAATAAAACTCACATTTTGTCTAACAAGTTCCCTTGGGAACTAAGTGAAAAACACATTGAAATGCAGAAAAATTTCAGTTGAAAACTACAGTATGATATTTCACAGACTAACTTGACATTTTAGGACAACAGCTACTATATATAAATAATAATAATGTATCTTTTGTAATAAAAATGAAAGCACATTCATTATTTTATTTTTATAAAGTCAATATTATTAGTGTTATCTGAAAATATAATAACATTAACAAAATCTGAACCAAGAACTATAATCCTCTGAAGAAAAGCTATGTATACATTTTAAAGAAATTTTATATGTAATAATTTTTTAGAGGACTCATTCAAGTTTTAAATAATCCCATATGGATTTAAAATGTATATATATATATATATATATATATGTATATATGTATATTATTTTTCCTTATTTGTAATCAGGTTCAGAAACAATCCCTTAAGGGGCAGAGGGGGAAGGGAGAGGAGAAATGGCTATGTGGGAGTGGAGCCCCTCCTAGAACAATGCCTTTGGTGCCTTCTCCTGATCAGAGTGAGGAAGGTTGGGGCTGAGTTACGGGGTGTTCCTTTTGCCCTGAGGTCTGGAAAGCCATAAGAAATGACTTAAGCCTGGCCTATCCAGTTTTCCAGGATGCACAAGGCAATATATATGAGGAGCCTTTAGACTTTAAGGTCATCAAGGCTTTGGCTGAGTCCGTGAGAACATATGAAATTTCAGCTTCTTTTACTGTAGCTCAAGTTGAAGCCCTAAATAGTGGCTCCTAGTGATTGGGGTGCACAGACTCGAGCATGTCTAAACCCCGGGCAGTATCTGGATTGGAAAGCTTTTTTAACTAAGTATGCTAATGAGCAGGCTGCAGCTAATCTGGCAAGCAGAAATGCAGCATGGGACAGGGACATGTTACTAGGACAGGGTCACTTTGCAAATCAATAGACAGAATATCCAATACAAGTTTTTGAACAAGTAAATCAGATTGCCATAAAAGCATGGAAGTCATTACCCAATAAGGGAGAGGTGAGTGGTAACCTCACTAAGATACTGCCAGGCCCAATGGAATATTTTTAGATTTTATGGCCTGTTTGGTAGAGACTTCAGGGAGAGAGTTTGGCATTACAGCTGCCATAGTTACAGCTATCTTTTTGCAGTTGTGGGTTCAGTCATGGCTGCCATGGCTATGAGAACATCGGTGCAGACAGCATGTAAGCTAAATGAGTTGTCCAAGAATGTGGCTACCACCTTGGATGCTCAATCCACAATTGGTGCTCAACCAAAAGGAGGTTAATGATTGTAAACCAAAGAATTGATCTGGTGCAGGAGCAAATAGATACCTTGTGGCAGCTGGCCCAATTGGAATGTGAAATGAAATATCTAGGTTTGTGTGTTACCAACATTCAGTATGAGAACTTTACATGTGCTGCTAATTTGTCATGACAGTTGTCTAGCTATCTTCCTTGCTGGCAGGGGTAGGCACGTACAAAAAGCCACATAGTAGAGCATAGATTAATACAAATGTGGCTTAATTTAAGTTGTAAGTGCTAATGGGACAAATCTAAGCTACTGGATGAGTTTTCATGATCAATAATTAGCCTACATGTCATTATTTCAGAGCTGCATGGCAAGACAGAGAAAGACTTAATCTATATGGCATCCGACATGGGAGCACACATTTCTACAAAGAACCTATGAAAGCTTTTTAAAAGTTCCAAATATGCAAACACAGAGTCAGATATGTCATCCTAGTTCACCAGCCTTTCAGACAGGCCTCTGCATACAGAGCCAAAGCTCCTGGTAGCTACCTGTGGGCTTGAGCTGCTAGTACCATGTGTGTGGCCATGCAGAGGGTTTTAGGCTTGGCTAATGAAGTCAGAGAAGGTTGCCGGCATGTAGTAAAGTGGTCTGAGAAAAACCTTTAAACATATACAGTAAAAAAATAGGTAAAGACAGTCATAGCAGAAAGTAGTTTAAAATAATAAAGTCTTTAAGGAAAGAGCAAGTTAATATAAAAAGAATTAGCCACATAAAGATGCATAAGGCATCTGGATTCTGAATGGTGTTTTGGTGACTGAATTCTTTGAATGCTGATAAGCAAATAGCAGCTGCTAAGAAACACTGAATTGTGGAAGGGACTGCTTTATTGAAGCAGGTTATAGACCTTAGAGATGCCTTGGCTTCAGGATGGAAGTCATAAAATGTGTTGCACTGGGAGAGAATTTATGCTTTTGTTTCCACAGGAAACAAAAAGATATAAATGTCTTTAAAATTCATAAGATCAGATTTAACTGGAGGACATCTCTTGAAAATCTTGGCTACAGACATGAAGGAAAAAGCCAAGAAAGACTACAGACATGTGATGTATATGCTGATCCCTCAACATGGGAACAGATCTGAGACTGGATGAGACATGATAAATATTGTTGGCTCCAGAGTCCCCGTGACATATTTTTACATTCCATCCTTTCATATGACATGGATAGAGGTTTGGTTATACTGTCCAAACAGAGTTATAAAGTTAGCAGATGCCTTTTACCTGCTCAAACACAGATCAGTACAAAAAAATCATCTTTATCTGACTTGTGCACACTACACATTTCATGCTGTGTTAATACAAATAAACATACACACACATATACACATATATATGCATACATATATATATATATATATATATATATATATATATATATATATATGGATACATATATAAATGTGTCCTTTAGAATTTTGTGTGTTTTCAGATAAAACCAGACTAGACATCAATAAAACCAAGACAAATAGACAAATAGTCTAGATGATCCAGTCTCTCAGAATGCCTCTTTTACAGTTTCCTCAAAATTTAGCATGCAGAACAACTTCAAAGTTCCTAGCTGAGATGGTTCACAGACTAATCCAGCCAGATTTCAGATAAGCCCCACACTTTCTCATCAGACCAAAGACCAGACAGCAGCTAGCTCTCCCAATACTTGACCTTTATCTTATTTTTCTCAGGATCCCCTAAAGTTTCCATTGCCCCCATTGCTCAAATTCCAAGAAGTGCAGCAGAGGTGGTTTTTGGTTGTTCAGTGGGTTATAGATGTTTGCCATCTTTGGGGGCAGTAGTTACAAGTTGTCATTGGTCATGGCCAAAAAAATGCAAAACAGTCAAGGGTCTCTTTCTGAAGGGAAAATGGAGGATATAGTAATAGGATACAAGGGTAAATTACTGAATTTATGTTCAAACTCAAAAAGTAACTCTTAGTCTCAAATATTTAGCATCGGTATGGATTATTGTATATTGACCCAATTTTAAGGTTACTTTTGATATATATATATATATATATATATATATGTGTGTGTGTGTGTGTGTGTGTATATTATATTTTACTCTTATTTATATTTTTGATTGCACAACTGCCCTTTAGTTACCCATCTTCCTGTAAATAATGGCAATAAATCCATATTCTCACTAAGCTGGAGCCCAGTAGAATCAATAGTCTGTCATTAGAATTATCTGGAGTAAACAGATGTCTTTCATATCTCTCTAGAAGCCACAAAAAGATATGTTCAGTGTAGAAAGAAATGACTTTAAGGTACTAATCTTAACCCTTAACTGAGCTACTACCTCTTAGTAATGTTCATTTTAATACAATTTACAACCTACATAACAGACCTATTTGGTTTCATGTTTCTCTGAATGTCTTTAATTGTTCAAGGGTATTGTGATTCTATTAAAGTTTCCTAGTTGATAGAAGAATGTCAGCAGCATTTGATAGGCATTATTTTGAATTTGTAGATTCATTAGGCATCAAGAAAATTTTAACAATATTATTACAATCCATGAGCCTAGGTAACCATAGGATGCATAGGATGGCATTCAATTTTCTCTGTGTTCAGTTTTTCCCCCCTCAATACTTTACAGTTGATACAAAATAGACAACTCTAACCTCTTTGTATAAGATTACCCTTAAGTGTTAGCTCAGATGACTTCTTGATTTCTATTTCCTGTGAATGATTATTGGTAAATAGAGAGAATGTTACTTTGGTATGTTCATTTTATATTGAAATTCATGTGGATTTATGAGTTCTGCTAACTTTCCAGTAAATTCTGTACTGTTTTCAATTTCTGAAAATAGTGACAATTTGACTTCTTCTACATTTTTCCTCCCCAATTTATAGACATTTTATTTTCTTTTGTTTGATTTCTCTGGTTAGGACACCCAAAAGTAAATTGAGTAAAAGTTGTAATTGCAGAAATCTTTGTGCTCTTCCAGATCTTAAAGAGAAATCTTTCAAAATTTTTAAAAATTTATTTTTCATGCTGATCACAGTTTCTCCTATATCTTTTCCTCTTATTCCCTCCCAACCTCCCCTCTGCCCCTTCTCAATGCACTCAACCTCCATTTCTGTTCAGAAAAGGGCTGGCCTTCCATAAGTATCAACCAAAATAATGGCATATCAAGCCATAGTAAGGAGGTAGGCTAGGGTGGAGGTAGGGGATGGGAAGAGGCAAGTGGGTGGGAGAAGGGGATGGGAGGGAGAACTGTGGTTCTGGTCTAGGCATCAATCACCTCTCCTTGTATCAAGGTTAGGCAAGGAAATCCAGTATGAGGAAAAGGTTCCCCAAAAGCCAGTAAAAGCATTACAGACAGCCCTGCTCCCACTGTTAGGAATTCCATAAGAAGACCAAGCTACATAACTGCACCACATCCACAAAATGCCTAGATCAGTCCCATAGAGGCTCACTGGTTGTTGGTTCAAACTCTGTGAGCTCTTGTGAGCCCAGGTTAGTTGAGTTAGGTAAGTTTTCTTGTGATGTCCTTGACTACTCTGTGTCTTTCAATCCTTCCTGCCTCTCTTCAGCAGGGTTCCCACAGTTCAACTTAGTGATTGGCTGTGGTTGTATGCATCTGTTTCTGTAATGAGTATGTTTTCCCGCTGGCCGCCTGGTCCCAATGCTGTGCCATCCAGCCACAAATAACACACAGAGACTCTGTATTTGACACAATGCTGTTGGCCTGTTACTTGCTTATTATTGGCTAGCTCTTACTTAATGATTTCTACTATTCTAAGAATTTTCACGTGGCTCATCTTACTGGAGAGCAGTGGCTCAGCATGCTGTTCTATTTTGGCTCTCCATGCTGACTCCTCCTAACTACTTCCTCTTTCCTTCTAGTCTCCTAGCCCCACCTATCTTGCTTTCCTATTGGCCAACTGTACTTTATTTATTAACAAGTTTGAGAAACATATTTACAGAATGACATCTCCCATCATCTTCTCTTTTCTGTCTAAAATATAAAAGAAGGGTTTTAACCTTAGCATAGCAAACTATCACACAACAGTTATCAATAAGAATCACAGTTAATAATATTTAGTCCATTAACATTTAGCAACATTTAAAGAAAATATTTTATTATCTATCCTATCTTTGTGAGTCTAAAATCTTATATGCAATTATCTTTAATCCTAAGGAAAACTATAACCATAACTATCTGTTTTCAACTCCTTCAAAAACCACAGAAGGATAATATATAAATTCTAGAAATGACAGAGACAACTCACTGCCTGGTCAGTCACCCGGAGTTCTTCTGTAATGTTCCATCTTCAGTCCATAGGCCGTAGTGTGTCTGGCAGATTCCTCAGCAAAGCAGAAAACTGCCATCTGTATTGGCAGTTTGTCAGTCATTTTTCTCTGTGTCCTGCAGAATGTCTGACAGACTCTTCCATGAAGCAGGAATCCTGTAGCAATGTCCATCTTGTTTCAGCAGTCACTTTTCTGTGGGTCCTGTACATCCAGTTTATACAGTATATAGTCAAACAGTCCAGACCAGAGCAGTATCTTGTCCAAATGGCTAGTCTTGCCATATTAGAAACAAACTGTATAATGTATTTTTTTTATGTGTATCTTTCTTTCTGACACAGATAGTGTTACCAGGAGCAGTTGTGCCTCAGTGTCAAGAAAAACCCTAAACCATTTTAAATGCCATATTCTGTAGGTCTTTGAAAGATTTGGAGAATGCCTATTCATCTCAAATACATCTCAGTATATCTAGAAATCCTAACTAACTTAACTCTAAGTTTTGACTATCATAGGTAACTCTCTATAATCTGTACTAAATTATACATTACATTTTTCAATGAGCTATATAAACACAATACCTGAACAACAGAAGAACTATACATATCACAAAATTGACCTTAAACTGTATCAATAAATAAAAATCCATTCCAAAACAAAGTATTCATATCTATACCATAATCCCCCTTTTACCTTTAAAAAGAGATTGGTTGTGATCATTAATCACTCTAAACCAACCCAATTTAAATGAAAACAAATATTTATAAACCATATTTGGGAAGTTGGACGTCATTCTTTCCAAACTGCTTTCTGCTGGTAGGGGGTGCTGTAATGGGGATCCTAAAAAGACTCAGAAATACTTGCTGTAGTCTGCAAGGCTTCCTTGTCTCAGCTGTTTTGGATGTTGGATCACCTGGGATTCTGTTTCAGAGGGTCTTGATTTATCAAACCATATTAATCCACAGCTTTTCATTTTCTGTGGAAACAAAATTAGAAATCCTTTTCCCCAGTAAGTTGTTCTTATAATTCAATTTTGGAGTAAAAGCATTTTTAAACCTTAACCGTAACCAAGTAGTTAGGAGGAGTCAGCATATAGAGACTAGAGAGAGCAGCACACCAGGCATGCTCTCCAGTAAGATGAGACCACATGGAAATACATAAAATAGTAAAAATTGGTTAATCATTAAGAAAGAGCTAGCTGATAAGTGGCCAACAATATTGTATCAAATACAGAGTCTCAATGTATTACTTGGGGCTAGCCTGATGGTGAGCCCCTGCAGGTAACAAGATATCATTTTGTAAATATGTTTATCATATTGGTTAATGAATAAAGTACTGTTAGCCAATAGGAAAGGAAAATAGGAGGGACTAAGAGACCAGGAGGAAAGAGAAAGTAGTAAGGAGGAGTCAACATGGAGAGCCTAGAGAGAGCAGCATACAGGCCTGCTCTCTGGTAAGATGACCACATGGAAATACTTAGATAAATAGAAATGGGTTAATGATTAAGACAGAACTAGCTGATAAGAAACTAGTACCTGGACAACAGCATTTTATCAAATACAGAGTGTGGCTACCGGTGATGAAAACTTACTCGTTACATAATGGCGTCCAATGTAGCTAATAAAAACTTCCACTTAAAACTAAAAAACCTTAAAATTGGGTTAGGCCCCAATCTATGAGTATTGCAGACTATCTTTAGGCATCATTACATTTGGCAGTACTGTTTGCTTCTATCCTCGGTCTCTGGACCATCCAGCCCCTGTGTTCTGGTGCTCCAGGTAGTATTAGGGCATGGGTCTTAGGCTAGACCAGTCATTGGTTGGCTACTTGCTCAACATCTGTGCCATCCTTACCCTAGCACATCCCATAGGCAAGAAAGACTGTAGTCAAAAGTTATGTGGCTGGGTTGATATCCTAATACTTTACTAAAGTCTTTCACCTCCATATGTTAGTCCTTGGCTTATTATAAATACCCATTATTGTGTTGATTTGTTCTCCTTCCACACATAATTTCTTCAGCATTTTCAATAATGAATGGATGTTGAATTTTTTCTAATGCCTTTTCTGTTTTTTTTTTTTTTTTTTGATATGATGTCCTTCATTCTATTGGTCAGGTATAATATTTATTGACTTGTTGCTATATAATAGGGAAATTTATTTCTGTGTTTTTTTATCCAGATTTCAAGTATAGGGGTATGACTTATTTATGGTCTTAGTTCAAGCTGCTTAGATAAGTCTTTGCTTTTAGAAAATTTTAGTGAGTGTATTTTGAAAGAAACAAAGAATTATTTCATGGAACCTACCACTAATATCTCTGTGTAAACTTCATTTCATTCTTACATTTATAACTGGTTTTCAAGTGTGTGTGTGTGTGTGTGTGTGAGTGTGTGAGAGAGAGAGAGAGAGAGAGAGAGAGAGAGAGAGAGAGAGAGAGAGAGAGAGAGAGAGAGAGAGAGAGAGAGAGAGATTTATTTAGGAGTATATCTAGCTGGTCAATACTTGCTGTATCTAAGCTTTCATTTCCCTTTAAAAATCAGATTATATTTCTTTAGACCTGGGGCACTTATACCCATGAACCTCCTCAGTGCTATTTGCTATACCTTCCTTGTGGTCATGTAGGAAATTATGTTAACACTTGATTTCAGTTTTGCATAGTGCTTTATGTTGAAAAAGTATCAGTCATTACATAATTGTTTTAAAATTTTGTATTTACTGGTGGATGTTCTCATTAGTAACATTTGTTGCAGACTATTTGCTTAACTATGGAAAGATGTGTTTCATTTGTTTAACTATGTAAAGATGCATTACCATTTTTAAATTATGTAAAAGTGTGTTGCTGTTTTACCTTGTCTATATAAGACACCTTATTGGTCTAATAAAAAGCTGAACAGCCAATATTGAGGGAAGAAGTATAAGTAGGATTTTCAGGCAGGCAGAGTAAGTAGAAGGAGGAATGTAGGTTTGAGGAAGGGAAAAGTAAAAGAGAGGCCTGGGAGACATCATGGGTCAGACAGCCAGACATGGAAGAAGCAGGAAAGTAGGACATACAGAATATAAGAATATAAGAAAGCTAAAAATCCAAGAAGTAAAACAGAGAAACAGGTTAAATTAAGTCAAAAGAGCTCATGCTATGGGCCTAGATTAAGGCCAAGGATTCATAGTTAATAATAAGTCTTACTATCTTTATATGGGATATATGGGATATCTTTATATGGTATATCTTTATATGGTCCAAAGAAAATGCCAACTACAACCTAAAAATAAGACATTACTAATGAAAGTTATTTTAAATCTCCATTAAAATCCCAAATACATTTTTTTGTTGACTTTGAAAAAACAATACTCAATATGAAAAAAAAAATCACAAAATAGCTAAAACCATTCGGTATAATAAGAGAACTTCTGGAGTTATATTCTCACAGTTCAAGATGCTTGCTCCTGCTGTACACCTGGAACTGTCAGGGCCAAAGGGCAGAATCTGAAGAAAATTTCCCTGCCAATAAATAGTAAATAGTAAATAGCACAGATAGCCACATTAAAAACTCTTTCACTATCCAATGCCCAAAATCATGAGCAATGACAAAAAGTTATTTAAAAAACATCGAGTTTTGCTGTTTTCATTAGCTTATTACTCGGCAATAGAAAAGCTGGACAGGGTTAGGCAAGATTAAAGAGACCCTGACCTTCATTCTAAAACCATCATAGAGAAGTAACATAATCTATCAGCAATAAGACTCACACCTCAATATTATAGACATTAAAATATTATGGATAGCAGTAGGATAAAAGGAACTGACTATAAAATACAAAGAAAAATTGCAAAATCATGATTTCCCATGTTTTTGGCAATCAATGGGTTAACCACAAATCTATTTTCACTTATCTCCATAAGTCCAGGGGAAGTTTTGGGTGAATCACGATGGGAAAACCCAGCAAAGGACTTTGTACCTTGATTGTTCCTTACATGGTAAAGGAAATAGAGAAAAGTAAGATAAGTAAGCAAAGAGCTAAAAGGTTTACAATACCAGGGTACTAATCCACCAATAGATTAGAGAAACAAACAGTGCTTGTATCGCCAAAAATAAAGAATATTCAGCATAAGGTGATTTTAATTCATTCTTAAATTGACATACTGTGTGAGAAATTATTCTGTATCTTTCAATGCTTAGTTCATATTAATGCCCCATTAGTGGTTAAATTCTGATCATTTGATAAAGTGACTTCTCAAGAGGAAGTGAGTTTATATGACAAAAATCAACATACCACCCAAGGTTAGTGAACTATTGATGAATGCTCTGCAGGTCTAGCTCTTTCTCTCATAGCTACAAATAAATACCACATTTGTTGCACAAATTATATGTATTTTATACTTTTTATGTATAAAAAATGTTGTGTCTGCCAAATTCAAAGACAACCTGCAGGGAAACCAAGAAAATATTTAATAATACTTGTGAACAAAGAGGCATGATCAAATGAAGGTCTTCTCCATTAACTATTGATTATTCTATCATGGTAGATAACTTCAAACACACACACACAATCTTTTGAACATTACCTTATCTCCTGATATTTCTATCACCTGAGGAGAACTGATTTCCTTGACCTTCCAATACAGGCAAATGTATTTTGTATTTTTTATTGTTTTTTTTTTCTTGGTATAACATTCCTGAGTGAGTAAATGAGACTCATCAAGTAAAAAAAAAATAATTGTAGGAGCCACAAAGGTGGCATTAAAATGCTCTTGTTTTTAATGTCAGAGAAAAATGTATGTCCAATTCTTAAATGACTTTCTTAAAATAACTCAAGATTGAAGAATTCAGATTGAATATATTTCATGTTAAGTTCTTTGAAATTATCTGGGAAGTATAATTTGGAAAATGGTCCCGAATATTCAGCCTACTGGTAAATTTTAGACAATTATACCTTAACTGACTAAGTTATAGTGTTTTTGAAAATGATCAAAGGATACTCAAGTTAGTTTTGGGACAAGAGAACAAACTATACTATGACCAATGATCACAATTTAGTTATGACATCTATATTTAAATCACGGCAACAATAAGGAAAATTATTTTTTAATGTATTTGTGTGTGTGTGTATGTGCATGTATGAGGGCATGCATGCATGCATGTGTGTGTGAGAGAGAGGGGGGAGGAGGAGGAGAGGGAGGAGGAGAGAGAGAGAGAGAGAGAGAGAGAGAGAGAGAGAGAGAGAGAGAGAGAGAGAGAGAGAGAGAGAGATGTGCAGGTGCCTGTGGGAGGCCAGAATAGTGTGTTGGATCTCCTGGGTGTGGGTGTGGGTACTCAATCTCAGGTTCTTCATAATAGCAGCATGTGCTCTTAATGGTTGAGCTATTTCTTCACTCCCCCCAAAGGAAATTATTTAATTTGAAATCAGAAAATAATTTATAAGCATAGCCTACTTTATTTATAATTATGGCTTTAAATAATTTCTCTGATTCACTGTAGCAACTACACATACCTTTTAATATAACCAATTAAAAACAATTAATTAGGGAGAGAAAATTTATATTTAAGCCAAAATAATGAAAATTATCATGATGTTTAAGATATTTCTCCTTGATGTTTGCTTTCTAGCTGGGAGTCTGTCACTATCCTGCAGGTTTTTATTTGCTTCAGGAGATTGTAGATAAGCAATGCATGCAGTATCTTTAAACTGTTTAATATTATTTCTCTTCCTACAGTTGCTTTCTTGGGCTCATAACATTGCACTTGTTTCTTCTGGCAGCTGAAGCCAACAGAAGCAAAAGTAGTAACTATTTCAGATGCATCTAAAAGATCTTTATATCTATAGGATCCCAATTCAATTGTATAAATATATTTTGTTTATCGGTTTACATAATTGTTTATTGCATACTGGAATTAAAAAAGAGCATTATATATGTATATTTTTGATATCATATAAGTAAATCTGTGGACATAAGTGAATCGCTAATGTATTTTTTCAGAGAGCTTATGATTTATGGTATAGTCAATGATAAAAAATGTAATAAAATGATAGAAATATTTTCCTCATGTGCACATTGATTCATTGCAGCATTATGTTTTTCACAACATTTAAATACCAGATTGTAGGTTAAAGTATAATAATTGACCCTTTTCTATAGAAATTTTTCACATGGTATAGTTTATTAGTACATTTTAGAAACATTAATGAAACACCATTTTCTGATTAGACAGCACTCTTATTGCTAAAGGCTTCATGAATCACATCCCACCCACTTCCATTGCAACCATGTAATGGGTTTCTGGAAAGTAAATATTAAAAAGGAAAATAGAAAATCCAGATGAACTTTTAAATACCTATTTGTCATTAGGTCAGCTTTATCTGACACATGCTCCAAAGGTCAATATTTTTATGGGACTCTATAGAAAAGAAATTTAATGTTATTATGGTCTCAGCTTCTTTCAGATAGTGAGAACTGTCATATAGCTAAGCTTTGGAGAATACATTTTTTATGATCCTTAGCCCTTGTCCTATAATCAACTCCTCTTCCATCTGTCAGAAATCATTTAAAGGTATTTTTATTCAATATTTTCCTAAAAGTTTTCTCTTTCACCAAAAAAAATGAAATTGAGAATTAAGATGATATTGATAGATGTTCATTCATGCTACCTTTGGATGTTTGTCTTTTATGTATTATATATTAATCTAGGCACTAAAGAAGTAGGCATTGCAAGGAAGGTGTATCACTCTGACTTCTTAGCTATTTTGTTTTTTTTTATTGTCGGAAAAGAAAAACATTTAAAAGTTACAGTGAAAGGCTAGAGACTTCTCAGCAGATTAGATCAATTTGCTGCTTCTATATAAAACTCATATATGGTTCCCAAAACCTCCATGGCAGTTCAAAACTTCAGTCCCAGAGAATCAAATCACTCATTCGACCTTAACAGGCATCATGCACATGATACAGGGACATACATGTGAGACAAACACTCTTTCATGTAAAGTAAATCTTTAAAAATTATATTAATAAAAAGTGATAGACAAAAGACTTACAAAGAAAATACCAGACATTTACTTTGAAGAAACAAGGTATGTATTTGATGCTATTGAAGAAAATGGTATTAAAATCCAATTAATTTCCAACTGCTAGTGAACTTTCTTAATAATCATAAATCCTCAATGCTCCTAACAGCTATCTGTAAGATGTGGAAAAGCATGTGTTTTCTCTCTAATAAAAGGCATGTGAGCACACACAATACTACAGATATTGCTTGTTCTTACTTCTAATCAGCAGGTTCCTGTCTCTACCCATGTCTACCAACAAGACAATACAGTTACCAGACACCTCCACAGCCTCAAGTAGCACCAGCTTCTTCCTCTTCCTGAATTTTCTTTCTGCATATATTGTATTATCACAGTTCAAGATGCCTGCTCTTGCTTTACACAATTTATTGCATCTGAATGTGAACACTCCAGATGTACTGCTGAAAGGCTTAGCCTCTAGTCTATACATCTTCAGAAATCAGTTGTCATGATTCCTGCTGTCTTTCTTTGATTTTTCAAGACTTTGTAAGGTCACTGTTCTGATAGGATAGGTAGACACCCGAAGTATAGAAGTTCTTGCCATTATTATTGCTGCAATCATTGTCATTGTACTTTCTTGCAGGTCAGTATTAAAAAGTATTTTAAGGCATCTTTCACTAAGAATTCTTGGGTGAGATAATAAGCACAAGTCCAATGGTTAAGTGCATGTATAAGATGTATGAATAGTGAGTGTGTTTTTGCAACAACTTTATTGAAATACTATTTATATGCAATAAACTTGTCTTATTAAATAATTTTTAGGATATTAACAATGTTAAATAATGATCAAATCAATTTTGAACAGATTTATTTTTTGCAAGGAACTCAATATTTTTTAACTGTTGCTCTTCATCAATAATTTTATCTTTTTCAGCCTTGGTTACTGCTAATGCACTTTCAATCTATAAATTTGTCTATTCTGAGAATTTCTAATCATTGTGAGCATATGATATGAGGCATTTTACAATGGACTTTTTACATTTAGCACTATGTTTTTAGAGTTTTCTGATCTTAGGACATATCACTATGCCATATACTTTTATTGCTGAAAGTATTCTATCACATGATTGTACCATCATTCCTTTTCCTGTCCATCTGTGAGTAGACATAGGTCTGCATGTAACTTTTAGCTGTTATTAAGGTTACTGTGATCATACATGTACACTTTAGTGCTAATATAGGTTTCTGTTTTGCTAGAAACATACCATTCAGAGGTTAGAATTACTGATCACATGATAAACATATATTACTATTTTTTCAAGTTTGCATTCCTGTCAACAGTATGAACTGTAATTTCTCCATGTGCCCTCCAATGTTAGTCAATAGCCAACATATATATATATATATATATATATATGTATGTATGTATGTATGTATGCATGCATGCATGCATGCATGCATGTATGTATATATAAATCTTTTTGGAAATATCTATGAAAACAAGTCCACGTTTTAAGTGGGGTTACAAGACTTTTATTATTGGGTAATGAGAGTGTAGCTGTCAGCTCCTTATCATACATAGATTTGTAAATGTTACAACCCATCTCTGTAGGCGGCTGCCCACAGGACGCCATTACAAGATGGCGAACTTCCTCTTTCTTGTACCTTATTTGGGCATACGCCTGCTCGTTCCCTAGCCAATCCCGTGGCTCCAACACTGAGGCGAGGTCTTTTGAGCCAATGAGACCGTGACCCGTTGCCTAGTAGGATATATAAGCAGCTGTTCCTTCCTTCAGCTCTCCCTTCAACCAAGAGGCTCCAATAAAGTGTGATCTGAGAAGAATCCTCGTGTGGTTGCCGTCTTTCCTGCTGGTCGGGATTGGCGCGCCACACATCTCTGTTTTCTTCATATTCTTTTTATTCACCATTTATTTTCTAAATAAAGTATGTAAAGTTTCTTTTAGTACATACCAATGGTTAACATAGACAGAGGAAAGTTTGTTGCTATAGTAGCCATGGCATTTGTACAATATAGTCCCTTAGTGGCTGCCCTCAGTCCTTCCCAACTTTCTAAGACACAACTCTGCTGGCTGTAGTTTTTCACCTCTATTTTATTTGCCTGTGACTCAGCTTGATTCTCAAATACAGTCAGATGTTCTGCTTACAAGGCTTCACTATTGGCTTTCCTGATTTCATACCTTTTATATACTGAATTTTCCTGGGTAGCAGTGGGACACCCCATCCTCCTCCCAAATGGACACCTGTGTTATACATTCTATAAGACTGACCATCTGATTAAAACATCTGTGATTTTGGAGACCTTGAATGTCACAGGTTGGAGACCAAATTTATTGTGAATTATTTTTGGCCCACTAAATTTCCTATGACTATTAGGTAAATCATTATTGGGATGTATAAAGCATGGTTTCAACCAACATAATAGCTAAGAATGCCATAGACAGCATCTGAGACCTGTAACAGAAGTTGATATAACCAATTTGTCTGATGTTTCTCACCATCACATTTGAAAAATCTTTTCATTTGCCATTTTTTTTTGTTCTAACTATATATATCTTCATAAAACTATTACTGAACATGGGGTTAGAGGTAACCTAGATCTGTTTTCTAGTTCACTCATTTTTTAAATCCAGAATAAATTATTATTTACTACTTTTAAGGAGAGGGCTGTTTATTCTTAGTTGTTTTGACATAGGATATTTTCTTTCTTTTTTCTTTTTTTATTATATATATATATATATATTAATAATACAATTTAAAATTTTACATGTCAATCCCAGTTTCCTTTCCCTCCCTCCTTCCCTCCTTCCCTCCTTCTCTCCTTCCCTCCCTCCCTCCCTCTCTCCATCCCTCCATCCCTCCATTACTCTTACTCTCTTTCTCCTGTGACATGCACCCTGGCTACCCTCCCAACCCATACCCCACCCCCATTCCACTTATAGGGCTACGCTATCCAGGTTGGGTCATGTAAATCTGTCGAGTCATTTGAAGTAGGGACTAGGACTTCTCTCCTGTTATAGTGCCCTTGAAACACAAATGTCTTTAATTAGAAGTGAAATTTTCTTTTTGTGACTCCAATGCTTAATCCAACTGTGTAAAGCCCCATGTATTCATGCCTGCTTCCTTTCTGGCATTTATGTTTATGTTTAGGTCAGTGATTGATTCTATCATGATATAGTCTAGAGTGTAATGTAGGTGTGGGACTTTATCCTCTAGCACACAGACATCCAGATGTGACTACCTCTTGATGAAAAGACCATTCTTTTTTTTTTTTTTTAAAAAAAATTAATTTATTTCATTTAGAAACAATCTTATTTTATATATTAATCCCAGTTCCCTCTCTCTCCCATCCTCCCATGCCTCCCACCGAACTCTATCCCAGCTCCCATTCACTCCCCAGGGAAGGTGAGGCCTTCTGTGGTGGATTGTCAAAATTTGTCACTTTTTCGGGGGATGGCCTAGACCCTCCTCCATGTATCTGAGATGAGAGAGAATTTCTCCATGAGGAATGGGCTCCCAAAGTCCATTTGTGCAGTAGGGATAAATACTGGTTCTATTGTCAGAGGTCCCATAGACTGCCTAGACCTCCTAATTGGCATGCACGTTCGGAGGGCTTGGTTTGGTCCAATGCTGATTCTCCAGCTTTACAACTGGGGTCTGTGTGCTCTCACTTGTTCAGGTCAGCTGTTTCTGTGGGTTTCTTCAGCACATACATGGTACCCTGGAGAAGAGGAAAGGGACAACAGCTCCTGAGCAAATTGGGAGCACAGTGGTAGAGGGGAGGGAGGTAGGAATTAGAGAAACAGAGAAGAGGAGGGGGAAGGAGAACATGAGGGATCAGGAAAACTGAGTCAGGGAAAGAATAGAGAAGAGCAAGAAAAGGAATACCTTAACAGAAGGAGCCATTATAGGTTTAAAAAAGAAATCTGGCACTAGGGAAATGTCCAGAGATATAGAAGGATGACCCCAACTAACAATCTAAGCAGTAGTGGAGAGGCTACCTTAAATACCATTTGCCTATGAGATTGATGACTTCCTTAAATGCCAATCATCCTAGAGCCTTCATCCAGTAGCTGATGATAGTAGAAACAGACACCCACAGCTAAGCACTGAGCAGTACTCCTGGAATCCAGTTGTAGAGAGGGAGGAGGGATGAGCAAAGGGGTCAAGATCATACTGGAAAAGGCCATATTACTGAAAAAAGTAACTGCCAAGCACTGAAACCTACAGGGCACACCTGAATCACCCACTTCAAGGCCTAGGGAACATCCTGGGAAAAGAGGATGAGAGATTGTAAGGCTGTTCTTTTCCCCTCGGTCTTAGTTCCTTTGTAGAAGAAGAATTGCAGTATTTAGGAAGGCTTCTTTATTGACATTTAACCTTATTCATTTGATAAATATACAAACACTGTGCTGTTTTGTTTCCTGTAGGTTCCAAGTAAGGTTTACAAATAAGACATATGACTCCTTCAGCTTTGCTATTCTTTCCCAAGAATGTTTGTGGCAGTCCCTGGATTACTTTTGCTTCCTAATGGGTTTTGGAATCAATTTGTCAATTTTTATATATAAAAAAGCTAGAAGCTGTCTCCAGCTAAGGGAAGCCATTACAAGGTGCTTTTGATGTGGTGAAGAACTATATTTTCCCAGGATTCTACAGAACAGAAGCCCAAGAAAAGGAATTCATCAAGGTTTCTTCTGAATCCTCCCTTTGATTTACAGATGCTTGTTGTTTCACTGTGCCTTCACTCCATGTCCCTCTATACACACATCCAAAAGCATGTCCTTGTAAGAAATTTCCTCCATTTCTTTTGGATTAGAGACACTATAATGACTGCCTTTGAACTTAATTACCTCTTTGAACATGTTCTTTTCAGATACAGTGACCTTGTGAGGTACTAAGAACTAGGACATTAACAGAGATACATCAGTGTAAAATGATGATAGTTTTAGCTGTTCTCTGACTGTTTTTTCTTCTCATCACACTCAAGTCATAGAGAACTATGATATTGTTTTCAGTAATACCTTGGAACATAACTTGGTCCTAGACTGATATTTCAAAACAGGATTTTTGTGTGTGGTGTCTTTCTGTGGCAAATTAGCCTTCCATTGGTGGTTTGGTTTATATTCAAATAAAGCCAGCAAAGTTCTTTAATGATTTCACAGCAAATTCCACTTGTTTTTTAAACACAGAATTTTCTTAAGTGTTCCTGTGGAGATAACTTTGTTTACTCACAGCTTACTTTCCTCAGTGGGAAAAATATATCTTTGACACAGGGCTCTTGGGCTTGGAGAAATAGTGGCCTGGTTCTCTGTTTGGCACCCTGAATTGCCTTTTATCTTCCTGGCTGGTAGTCCAGGCATAGCTTCTCTGCCCCACCAATGAGCCTGACAAGGACAATTAGGTACTCTGTAGATTCAGTCCCTTTTGCTCCACTGCTTCACAGATGGCTATTGGTGTGAGCTTAGGGCCTTGATTTCTCAACAGCAAACAATTCAATTTTCTATGACATATAAGCTATAAAGGGGAGGAGGAACAACAAATGTTTCCATTCCTTCTTTCTTGAAAGCATACTAAAAGAGGTTTCATAACCTGTCATTGGTTAACTGTCAGGGGGAGAACTCCGTGTTTCTTGTCTCCATCTTACTTAAATGGGGTTTCTGGCATTAACAGAGGAGGAAGCAGTTTCTGTTTGAATGCCATGGAAGTCACTGTTCTTGCTGGATATTAGATTTGTCATGATTAACTTCTTTTTCTTATGTGTTTAAGGACTTTGTCAGGTGCTTTCATATCCTTTGTTGTTATTTGTTTTATCTATTTCTTCATTTGTAACTATAATTTGTTCTGACTTTCATGGTTTTTGGATTGCACTGAGTGGAGTGATGGGGATGAACAAGCAGTTGCAGAAAAGCTGGGACTAGGTAGATAGTGAGCTCTAATGGAGATGCATCAGTAGCCCTGAAACTCAGAATGTTTATTATGTACAACTCGACTGAAGAGGTTGGTTAGATGATGTTGGTAGGGGTCTCCGTAGGGGAGGATTCTTAGGAAGTTGGAAGTTGTGACTGGCACTTCCTGGAAACACAGTCAGCATCTGCACTCTGACCATGGGAAGGCTTTTTTACTATTCCCATGTGTGTGATGTATTATTATCCTTGACATAGCCACGTTCATATCATGAGTACTCTTTTATATAGAGGAATAGCCTTGTTGGAGGAGGAAATATGTCAGTAGGAGAGAACCTGGGGTTTTCAAATTCCAAGCCAGCCCCAGTGTCTCTTTGTTCCTGCTTCCTGCTGACCTGAATGTATAACTCTAAAATATTTTTCTGAATCATGTCTGCCTACAATGCATCCATACTTTCAGTCATGATGACAATTGTCTAAATCTCTGAAACTGTAAGACAGTTCAAATTAAACGCTTTCCTTTGTTAAGAGTTGCTGTGGTCATGGCATCAGCACACTGACTAAAACACCTAGGAAGCAACTCTTCAGAGATTTTTCTTCTTACAGCGTACAGACAGTAACAGGATAAATTTTTCAAATGCCCAAGAGGCCTAGCCTAGTTTACATTGTGCTGAGATGTTTCTGTACTTCATTTTCCCAGGGTTAGTCCTCAGATTCTGTTAATTATAATGAGCTCAACACGGTAAGGATGGATTTTTTGCAGAGGAATTGCTACTTAATATTTTGTCCAATACTTGGCTCTCTATTGTTAAATATCTTTTCATCTGATGGATACCCCTTTGGGAATACTCTGACCACTTATGGAGACAACACAGCTTTACTTGAAAAGATCACTAACGCAACAGTATGGCTATACATTTTGTTTCAGTTCAAATTACTTTCAGAATCTTATGAGGAACAAGCCAAGGTTACTAAATTAGAGTGATTCCTGTCAGGTGCCCTAGAGTAAATCTGACATTTCCTAACACTGAACTGAACATGTATAAAATAGACATGTTATTTTTTTGAACATGTGTTTATTGATATAAAGCTGAATATTCTTAAAAAAATGTGCTGCCCTTTTCTTTTCCTTTTGAGCAACTTAAAGCAGAAAATGTTTAGAGATACACAGCTTAAACTGAGCAAGTTCAAGAAAGTTCCCACTCTCTCATTTGCTCTTTCCTGTTAATATGTGTATAGTTTTCTTTATTAAACTGAAGTCTGAAGAACAAAGAAAAGCCATACAGATTCTACGAGGTCAAATGACTCAATCTTATGATGATGAACAGTTTATATGTTGCAGATCAGAGACAAATTCCCTTGGACTACTTTTAATTCCTTTGATAGCTATTTATTGACTACCACTACGTCTGATCAAATATTACTGTGACCATCAAAATTGTTAAAAATCCATTCTTAGAAAAAACTAGATTCCAAGATTTCAATAGCTACAGATGTCATGTAGCATTTAAAGGTCTTCGATAGAGTAGTAATACTCACCAATAATTTTTGGTAAGTGCCTTCAATTTATGTCTGTTTAATAACTAAATGTCATATAAATACTTCTAATCTGGGACATGTCTTTTGATGTAACTTTAACGCATGTCCCTGAAACATAATCACTCATGTCTGTCTCATGAATAAACTATATCTTCTCTTTGAGGTGAGCTGTGGTTTTGCATCAATACCCTAATAATATCTTTTGGCTTTCTGTTTTGGGGGACAACATAACTTTATAATAAGTCTGGTGCTTTCTTTACTAGCTGTGAGTAATATATCTTTCTTAATTCTTTTATCTCTTAGTGGGACTTAGTTTTGCCCCAAGCCTATAGAAACCCATTGCATCAAGTCATAAATAGTTTTTACTCATTCTAATGTTTTATGTATGTAATGATTGAGAAGCCTTTTTGCTTCTTTGGTCTTTGTCACAGTCATGAGTATATGAACTATGTACACAGAGACTTTTGAGTTGGATGATAATAAAGATAGAGGGTTGCAATGATAACCTCATCAATAATAACACTCATAAATAGAATTATGGACCCTGGGAATTACTGAGATATTTCAAATGCCAACTTCCCTAATTCAACTATATTCTATTACCATTCCTAACAAATACTGCTAAAATGTTCAAATACATAGAACAGTGAATACACACATAATTGAAGTCTGGAATCAGCCACCGGTATGTGCTATTTTTATTTATTTTTTTGTTTGTTGTTTTTGTGTTTCAAAACAGGGATTCTCTGTGTATCTCTGGCTGTTCTGGAACTCTGTCTATTAACCAACCTGGCCTCAAATCCATAGAGATTTGCCTGCTTCTACTTCTTGAGTACTGGGATTAAAGGCATATGTCACCATGCGCAATGCTGTTTTGATTTTTAAACAATAACTGTAACAAATTTGTTTTGTCTGACAGTCTGGTTGCTAAATCTTTAGAAAATCAGATTTGTACTTATAATTCTTCATTCTTATTGTTTGAGCTCATCTTATAAAAGATTGCTAGCTCTCAATAACTTATTCTGCTATATTTTTAGTTTTAGAAAAAACAAAGCCTCTATATCTATATGGACATCACTTTCTATAAAAATAAAAGTATCCTTAAAGATTTTGTAATAAAACACTGTACTTGAGATCTCCTATTGTAAAATGAAAGCTCTCATTTATTCAGCACAAATTTTATGTACTTCATGAAAATTTATAGTAAGACTAAGATAGTTCTTTCTTTTCCTTTTTTATTTAAATTTGAAACAAGGTTGTTTTATATGTCAATCCCAGTTCCCTCACTCTTCCATCCTCCCATATCATCCACACAAAACCCCAGCCCATTCCCTTTCAGCCAGTTCTTAAAAATATAGGCAAAATTATCTCCTAAGAAACTGAGAGAGTATAACATTGTTACTGTTTTAACTATAAGTTTATCTATATATAAATTACATATGTATTATATATTATATATAATCAGTACCCTACATTAATTATTAATTGTATAGAATGAACTGCCAAACATAAGCAATTCAAAGATTGCTTAGTATTTGATTGGTGCTATTAAAATAATGAATTAAACTGTTTAGCTTTTATTGGTAAACATGTTTTAAATGTTAAATATCACAAATATAAATAACAAAGTTAATAGAAGTTAATTCAGTTTAAGAAATAGTGAGACTTTTATTAACTAAGTTTGATAATTGCACTTCCCCCATGAGTGAATTTAAATGAGATTCATTGGGTGCTAAGCCATTAATCAAGCTTTTATTTGTACTTTGAGAGTGCTTGGCACTGTTCAGGTAACCTTTCTCTAAATTGTGCACATATACCTATTTGCTTTTTGTGTTTTAGCTAATGAACATCAACCTTCACAAACAGTGAATCTAAGGGGGATCCACTTGTTTCTCCAATGAATTACTATTTGATTTTCCAACACTAACTTTTCTCTAAGTCTTGGATAATCATATTTGATGGAAATAATTTTATTCTTGTGGCCCACAAAACCCAGTCCCCATCACTGTCAGAAATATGACTGTTGCTTCATGCTCTATTGTGAAGTTTGAGGAGGCTCTTTCCTTTTATCTATGGGGTGAGATTTGTGACCTTGTAAGTAATGAGAGGCAAGCACAGCATGGTGCTCCATGAGTATACAGGCACAGAAAGACATCAGCAGTTACTGTCATTTGCTTTCCTTTGGTTTAATAGGTCTTATTGCTTGTTTGATTCTTTGATTAACTCTTTCAGGAAGGAACAGACTGTTAGTAGTCAAAGCTGAATTTTTTGAAGACAGCAACACAATCTTAATATTTGTATTTGGAAGTATCACAGAAAACTTATTGTTATTTTTTTGCTGTAATTTGGACTTTAAATATATTGCAAAGCTCAGGTGATGAAGCCTTAGCCTCAGATTGTGGTGCTGCTGGTAGAATCATCAGGAGGTAGGGTCTAGTGAGAAGTGGTCTTGCTTGTAAGGCATGCTTTCTTTTTTAATTTTATTTATTTATTTTTCTTATTTTACATATCAATCCCAGTTCTGTTTTCCTCCCTTCCTCCCTCCCTGTCTCTCACCATCCCATCCCCCCCCACCATCCTCCCATCCCATGTACCCCCACTCCACAGGGAGGGTGATGTTAAGACATGCTTTCAAAGGAGACTGAGACCTTGCTCTCTTCTTATTTACTTCCATGAAGTGGCTGTTTTTATTCTCTACATGTCCCTCCTCTTTCTGTACTGCTATATCTCAAGACCCAAGAAAACAGTGGACTCAATCAAAAAATGAATCCTCTACATCTATGACTCCAATAACCCTCTACTTTATTCACATTGATTATCATATTTTCTTTTCTATGCTAAATGAAGATGATTAATATGTGCAGCCTTTGTTAACTTGTGCTCAGCTGAGAATCATCTGATTATTCATTACTTTATTTGGTCACACAACAATGACTTTGAGAAAATTATTCCTTCTCTACTGCCAGTCACTCCTGTGCTAATCACCATCTCCTTTCTCCTTGAGATGGCTCAGAACTGGAAGTTCCTACAATGAAAACAAGTAAGGAAGCAAGCAAGCAAACAAACAAACAAGCAAGACAAAAAAAAAAAAAAACAAAACAAAACAAAACAAACAAAAAAAAAACCTGCAACTCCAAAAAGCCATTTAGTTCAAACACAGGAGTAATGTTAATCACTATTCTAAATTACTTGTCTGTAACTCAGTAGGTGGCAGTCTTGCCATTTTGACCAAATCCAGTTCCCAAAATACATATAACTGTAGAAGGTGCAAGTTAGCATTAGGCAAATGCAAACTGACTATGGTGTTATGATGCAGGGTTAATTAAAAGTCTTCCCTGGGTTGGGAGGAAGCATGTGTTCTGGGCTCCGTCCAGCAATAACAATGAGGAAAAATAAGACTGGAAGTTCTTTATGGTTTATATTGTTTTCTCAACAGTCAGGCCTATATGTCTTCAAGTTAACTGCTAGTGCTTTTTAAGATTTTTGTAGTGGTTCACATGAGTATAGGACATAAAAATGGTTGTGGATCAGAAGCAAATAAAGGGAAGATTTGTAATTCAGGGTTCAGTACTACCATAAGTAATAGCAAAAATAGG
Organism: Cricetiscus sungorus; assembly: GCA_030556225.1. Classification (NCBI taxonomy): domain Eukaryota; kingdom Metazoa; phylum Chordata; class Mammalia; order Rodentia; family Cricetidae; genus Cricetiscus; species Cricetiscus sungorus. The sequence goes on from JANBXA010000069.1 coordinate 22,698,574, forward strand.
AATGGACTGAAACAAGGACTTATATCTTAAATTTCCTAATATTTAAACAGTCATTTATGTATGACCTAAGGAGAACATGCTAGCATTTAGGGAATACTGACATTTCATTCAGATAACTATTTTGTGTATGTATTAATTTGAATTTTATGTTAGCTAACACATAAACATGTTACATACTTATGAAACAACATATTGTCTTTTGATGCATGCATATATTAATACCTTCCCAGTCATTAATGTCTACCTTCCCAGTCATTAATACTCTCTGTGTTGTGAAGTCATGTTAAATCTGTTCAACTTTTAAAAAGACTAACCTTATCTATAATCACCTTCTTGTGATAGCACACCAGAATCTCTTTTTCTTGTCTAAGTTTAATTCAGTACCTGTTGATCAACTTTCCTTTATCCCTAGCCTGTAGCAAACTCTATTCTATTCTCAACTTACATGAAAGTTTAGACATAAGAATGAGGCCATGAGGAAGCTGTCTTACTCTGGCCTATTTCATTCATCATAACTTTAAGTCTGATGTATTCTTGTACATATGTGTGCTTGTGTGGCTATGTGGGTATGTGGGTATGTGGGTATGTGGGTGTTTATGTGAGCATGTGTTGTACATGTGTGCAGATATCCAGAGGCCAGAAGAGAAATTTGGGTCCCTGCCATATCACTCTCCATCTTATTCTCCTGAGAGGATGTGTCAATGAACCTGGAGTTAGGCTGGCAACAAGCAAGGATAATTGATCTTGTTATGTCGTTTTTTTAAATTAATTAAACATTTTCATTTACATTCCAATCTCTGTCACCTTCCCCCTCTATTCCATTTCCTTCCCTCCACCACCATCCCTAACCCCCTCATCAACCTAGTTCAGAAATGGGCAGGCCTCCCTCCCATGGATATTAACAAAGCACGTCATATCACATTGAGGCAGGATCAAGCTCTTTCCCCTACATCAAGCCTGGGAAAGGCAACTCAGCTTGGGCTAGGTTTTCAAAAGTGAGCTTAAACACCAAGTCCTGATTCTACTACTAGGAGACCCACACACAGACAAAACTACACAACTGTCACACATACGTAGAGAGTCCAGGTCAGTCCCATGCTGGCTCCCTAGCTGTCTGTCCACAGTCCTTGAACTCCAAAGAGCTCAGGTGAGCTGTCTCTGTGGGTTCCCCCATCATGACCTTGATTTCCCTGCTTGCACAATCCCTCCTTTCTCTCTTCAACAGCAGACAACCCCTAGAGCTAGGCCCAGTGCTTGTCTGTGGATCTTTGCATTTGCTTCCATAAGTTACTAGATGAAGGTTCTCTGATGACAATTAGGATAAACACCAATTTGATTATGGGAGATAGACAGTTCAGGCACCCTCTCACAATTGCTATACAATTTTGAGTACATACCTGGCTCAATCATATTACAAGAACACTTGCTCAACTGTGTACATAACAACACTATTTGTAATAGCCAGAACGTGGAAACAACATGCATGCCCCTAAACTGAAGAATGAATGAAGAAAACATATTTACACAATGGAGTATCATTCAGCTGTAAACAAACAAACAAAAAAGAAAACAAAAAAAAAAAAACCAATGGCATCATGAAATTCACAGGCAAATGAATGGAACTAGAAAAAAAATATTACCCTGAATGAGCTAATCCAGACACAGAAAGACAGTGATGATTTGTACTCACAAGTAGATTTTAGGTATAAAGTAAAGGATAATCAGGTTACAATCCAGAGCCTCAGAGAGTCTAAGTAACAAGGAGGATCCAAAGAGAGACAATGGATTTCCCTGGAAGGGAGAACTAGAAGAGACCTCCTGGGTAAACTGAGGACAGGGATGGCTTAGGGTGATGGAAACATGAGGGATCGGGTTGGAGTCTTGGGGGAGGGACGGAGGGAGAGAGCTATGAAAGAGATGTCTTGGTAAGGAGGGCTACGTTGGGGTTAGGGAGAAAACTGTTGCCAGGAAAAATCCCAGGAGTCCACAAGGGTGATCCAGCTTTATCTACCTCCATAGAACCCAGTGCAGCTGCCCCTGGCTTTTTATGTGGTTGCTTTGGATTTGAACCGGGATCCTTATACCTACACAGCAAGCACTTTTACCTGTGGAATCGTTTAGTTTCTGATGTGTGATTTTTAAAGCCGGTTCCCCCTAATCTTATTAAGAGCCTATGAAGTATCACATGTTCTATAACTAAAATGTATTATTATCAAACTTCAAGTTATTTTAAAATCCTTTTCCTAAATTTATTAATGAAGTGACAAACATTATCCTAGGTGATGGATTCTGTAAGTATGAAAGAAGTAGAAAAAATGTTTGGTGAACAATTGTCACCAAGAAGATTTTCAACTCTGTTTTGTATTTGTTTATTTTTCTCTAAGGTGTGAAATACCAACAAAACAAAACAAGAACAAAAACCAATAAAAGAACTTTCTTCCATCTTATTTATAAGGCATTTCTGGTAGTTTTATTTCAAATTTTGGCTTCTCAAGATCATGAAAGGAAATGAAAAATCATACTTATCATTAAATTAAAAATACATTTTTCAAAATAATAAATATTCTGAACTATACAGTTTATGATAAAATATCAATTGTTTTGAACACATCAATCATCCTTCCAGCATGGATAGGTGAAATACTTACTAGCTCTGATTCCAAGTTGAAGAATTATAGATAGTTGACAGATGCTGAACAAGAGTCAGTTTTCCTCAGGACAGAGTTCCATGATAGGTTGCACATTAACTGTGAACACGTGGGCAAAACTAACTAGACGCAACACTGGGCTAACTGGGTATATGCATATATATATATATATATATATATATAATGATTTTATATATGCATAACTACATCCAACCAAAATGAGTATAGAAGAAGAGAAAATGAATTTGAACAGGAGATATGGATGGACATGGCAGGATCTGGAGGGGAAGGAACAGTGGATATGTCACATTGCATTCATATATAAAATTCTCATAATATTTTTTAAAAATTTTACAAGAAGAAAGGGACTGCTCCAAGCCCATGTACTACCAGTGTTCAGTATGTAATCACTGCAATATTTTGTTCATCAAACCATGTTAAGCTTTCCCCTGTGTTTTCTGTAGACTTGCAATTCCTCTTTTACAGGGCACTGACCTATATGCAGGAGATTTTCACATTATAACAATGAGCAGTCTGAAGCAGGAATCAATAGAGAGACTTTCTCATGCAATGTATTCCTCTCCCTCTCCAGGTGTGTCAGTTGTCTCTACTGCTTCCTTTATGGGTGTAGGACCAAGTCTCGTCCAAAGAATCTTCACCTTTCTTTAAATTACACAACCCTTTATTCTTCTACACTGTGGAAAAGTTTTTTAGTTTTCCCCTTGACTTACAGAGCTTTAACATTTTTTTTCTTCACCTGTCCTTCAACTTGTGTCTGTCTTTTGCTTACTCGTGATTATATTAAATTCTGCATTCTTAGTAGGAAAATTGCAGAGGTGTCACTGTGTCCTCCTCCTCACCTCCTGTCCTGGGCACAGAAATCGCCTCTGCAGAGTTTCTGATTGTTTTTTGCTGTTAGCCTTTAAACTGGCAGACACTAATTCCTTTATCTAATTATAGACTCATGCTTTCTTTTATACTCTGGAAAAATAAAATAAATGTTACTTGAAAGATTTATTTTCTATGTGTAATTTTGCATCTATTATTGCTGAAATAGTTGCACAGTCACTAGTAATTATGATAATAGAAGAGATTAGCTTACACTCTATCCCCAAATAAGCTTAGAGACTGGTAATACCATGTCTGTATGAGAGTACTGAAATAGACTGACACACATATACACAAATATTTTTACTCTAATTCTTTTTTCAAACCATGGACTTGCTTCCTTTTCAAAACTTTACTCAATTTATTCTGTCTTTTTGTGTGAACACGTTTTTGTGTATAATTGCATACATTCCATAGCACACATGAGGAGCTCAAAGAACAAGACCCTGGCGTTGGGTCTTTGCTCCACTTTGTTGTGAAGGGTCCCTGTTTCTGCATTCTGTGTATGACAGGCTATCTGAGCAGTGTGCTTCCAGCCCATTCTGTCTCCATCTCATTGTTTTGTGCTATGGGTGCTGGAGTTGCTGGTATATACATTGTATCTACTTCTATCTGGCTTTTTTTTGTCAGTTCTGGGATAAATCTCCCGCTGTTAAGCTTGTGCAGCCAGCTGTTAATCACACTGAACCATATGCTTGGCCCATCTCCTTCCTTCTGAAGTGTGTTCATGCTCTTCTTTGGTGTGTGTGTGTGTGTGTGTGTATTCCTATAGTTAAATTTTATATGTATAAAATTGCTCTATATTTGGTTTACTTAAATACTTAGATAATTACTTTCATACTTGAGAGCTAGATTTACTTGAGAGCTAGCACTCTCTTATTTTTATTTTTTAATTTTGTTTTTATTTGTTTGCAGTACGTTATACTTACATCATTTCTCCCCTTCCTTTTCCTCTGTTCAACCCTTCTCTGTGCCTCCTCTCACTAGTGGGTCCCTCTCAAATTCATGGCTATTTCCCATTAACTGTTATTGCTGAATATATACCTGTAAATAAGTGAACACAACAGGCTGAGTACATTTCGTGTTACTAGTGTGACTATGATTTCAGGAATGGCAGTTTGGTATTAAGGTAATTGGGGTCTCCTCCTTGGGAAAAGCTAATTCTCCTTGTCTCAATATTGTTCAGTTGGTTACAGGTCTTTGTCCAGGTATTGGACCCAGTAAGCTTTCCACCTTCATGTTAACATGACTGCTGGTGTTTGCACACTCCCATGTAAAAACCTCTCTTAGCTTTTTGAACATATACTAGGCAGTTGTGAGCTAAGTTCAGTATTCCTATAAATAAAAACCCATAGTTTTTTTTTTTAAATTTTGTTCATGTTAAATCTGCCTGTTTTTCTGGTTGAGTCAATATTTAATTTATTTTTTGGTGTTTTCAAGTGTTGCTAAATAGATGTAATTTTGGATCTCAATTGATTTTCTCACTGTAGCTGATATTTTACTTTTCTATTCTACCATTTCTGAAAACATCCCTGCTATTACTTTGTTTTATCAATATATACCCCTTCTGTCTATTCTACACAGAATTCACTACATATATTCATCTTAAGCATTCTGTATACTATGGGCATACTGAAATATATATTTATTATTATATTATCACATAATATGATATATTATATATGGTATTAATACATTGTATGAATAAGCAAATGTTCATTTTAATGCAATATTTTTCTCTTTAGACTGTTCTTGATATGCTCATTAATTTGCCCACAATAAAATACTTCATTTTATATCATTATGTGGGAATAATAATAAAATATTACTTTTATATTTTATTTTATATTTTATTACTATTCCTCAGTCCTAGACATTACCACTGGCATTTTCATCAGTCTCTAGTAAAATTTTTTTTTGTTTCCTCCTTTTTGCTATTTCACCTGTTAAATAATTATCCACAAAATGCTGTTCTATATATCAAGTCACAATTCTAAATTCTTAAGTATTTGGGCAGAGGTGGTTATTTAATTTGTATTAGCTTTCAATCCCACTGAAATATTTGGTTTCATTTTATAAGTATTTCTCAATATTTTAAAAGATTTACCTTGTTTTTATTATGTTTATGAGTGTGTGCCTGTGTGTGGGTGCGTGCACCCAAGTTCAGGTGTGTGTCTCTGTATGAATGTGTGCATCTAAGTTCAGGAATATGTAGAGGTCAGAAGATAGATGGGCTCCTCAGAACTAGAGTTTCAAGCAGTTGATAGCTCGTTGATATGAGAACTGGGAAATGAATTTGGGTCTCTGCAACCACAGCACAGTCTATTAACAACTAAGATATTATCTGTGTAGTTTTAAATGTTGTGTATATGTTATACTTACCTCATGGGAATGCTCAGTGTAAAAGTTAGGAGCCCTTTTTCTTTTCAAAGGGGATTTGAAGTTCCAATGGGAGTCAGAATTTTTAAAAAGCTTGGAACCACTTTAGCTCTCGTCACTGGATGACTGTGGCTGACCCTTCCATGACTCTTTACTCAGAATTAGCCCTAATGCCAAGTTATTCTCAAATTCTTGTTTCAACACAGAGGTCAACTCACTTGTAGCACAGGGAACATTCCTTTCATTTCTGAATAACATACCTCTCAGAAAATCCCAAATAAAGTATTGGTAACTGAAAATCTTATTGATCTCTGTGATCACTTAAGTTCATATTTATGTTCCATGCTTACTTAAATTTTGTATTTTAAAATATATTGATGATTGATTCAGATAGAATTTCAAGCTGGCTTTGACTTTCTTGGCAGCTGAGGCTAGCCTGAATCTCTTTATCCTCAATTCCCTGCATTTTAAAATCTTAGAGTACAGGTATAAATTATGACATCTGGCAAATTTTTTAAGTTTAATATTGTTTCCTTTGGAGATTGGATTCTAAAGATGGAGAAATGGCTGAGTGGTTAAAAGACATTGCTGATCTTGGTAAGGATCTGGTTTGAGTCCAAGAACCCCCTTAATTTTTCACAACCATCTCTAACTCCTGGACGTCTGGTGCCTTTTTCTGACCTAACCATATATCAGGTGTGTAACTGATGTACAGGCATACATTCAGGTAAAACTCTCATATAAGTAGAATATAAGAAAAGTAAGAGAGGGATAGCAGAAAAAGGGAGAGTGAGAAAGGAGAGTTTAGAAGAGGGGAGAGAGATTTACATTCTAATTCTTGTAAAACACTGCTCACATGTTTGAGTTAAGGGTAAGTCTCATCTGAAATAAATATACTACCTTGTGAAATGTCCACATCTTCTATAAGAATAATCTTTAAAATATGTTTGCAAGAGGGTGATGACTCTCTGTGTTTAAACATGGACAATTAGTTTGTTATATATGCCATCGTTCTGAAATGATTAAAAAACATTCACCCCTAAATGACTTTATAAGAAAACAAGTAGAAGCAATAATTCTAACCCAAGACACATATTTAAAACATTCTAGAAGCAGAGAATAGTAAAGGCTTATTTTAAGCCTGCTTTAAGCAAGCAAGTTACTTGTTGGGAGCTTTCTTTGTGCGGATGCAATCACAACCAGCCAAGTGGCCTCAGGTTTATACCTGAGTGGGTGTTTGTGGATGAGGAAAAGACAGAGACCAATAATACAATCAGGAAGGCAGATTCAGTTATTACTGAATTGCCAGAAGCTTGTTTTTCACCACTCTTATATACCTTAACCAAAAAGGGGAACATGGTATCATGTAAACAGAACAAATATACTTTTCTTCCTTCTTACTGTAAGGGTTCAATAACCACACCTTAGATTCATCTTCTCGTTCCCTACCTTGAGGATCAGGTGTAGCCATACATCAGATGAGGGCTGTTGTTATTTAGAATATGACAGCCATACACTCTACTGTAGCCACATCTTTGATTTGCTGAGGACAGTTTTGAACTCTCTGTCCTTGTGCCAAGATAGAGTGTAACCATCTTTATGGTCACTGACAGGTACTTTTGATTTGAATTTTTGCCTTTTAATGCTATTTGTGAGGCAGATTCTGGACAAGGTAGAGTTAAGCAAATGCATTACATCACCAGCATAGGGAGGGTGTATTGTTTTTCAGCTAGGCATAAACTGCATTAAAATCTTAAAGCAAAAGATAAGCTCAAATTAAGTGTTGCTATGATATTTTCTCCAGATAAAAGCATGAATGCTATTGCTCGACATTTCCTATTCTCCCTGATGCTTGTATAAATACAATGAGCATCTTGCTCAGACTACAGCACAGAGCTCTCCTGTAAATACCTAAGATCTATTTTAAACGCCACATGACATCTCAGGTTTCTTACAGAAAGGTGAAGAATCTCTGTACAGACTGGATAGGAAGAAAACCTATGCTTATACAGAAAAAGGAAAAAAAAAGAAATATAAGGTTTTGAGAAGAGCTACTAAAATTTCTAAGAATTGGGATTTGGGTATCAAATCCCAGAATAAATCCTCTCAGTCATGAGACAAAAAAGAGAGCATTTGTGTCCTCTATTGGGCTGGGAGATGTCACAGGCAGGCATCTGTTCCCATACATATGGCTAACACCAGCACATCTGTTGGTAGTGTAGCAAGTCTTTAGGCTGTTCTTGTCTTCACAGAAGGTTGATTGATGGGGCGACTTAGAGGTCTTCAAACAAGTTTCACGGAGGGGGTATTTCTATTTGAGAAATAATAGAACAGAGGGGTTATCTTAAGGGTTTCTTTTTTTAATTTTTATTCAAATAATATTTACATTTCAACCACAGTTTCCCCTCCCTTCTCTCCCACAGGTCCACCCACACCCAGCTTCCCATTTACACCCCTCCCCTTCAACTTTTCCTCTGTCTCCATTCAGAAAGGAACAAGACTCCTATGGACTTGAACAAAGCAAAACACATCAATGTGAGATAGGACCAAGCTCCTCCCCTTATATCAAGGCTAGGCAAAGTAATGCAGCACTGGGGTCAGGTTCCCAAAAACAAGCTAAGCCCAGGAACAGGTCCTGATATCACCACTAGGAGCCTTACAAAGAAAGAGACCAAGCTACATAACTTTCAAACACATGCAGAGGGCCTAGGCTGGTCCCAAGATGGATCCCTAAGTGTTGGTCAAGAGCCTGTGAGTTCTCAGGAGCTCAGATCAACTGTTTTGTTGGTGTCCTGGTCATGAGCCCCCTGATTCATACAAGCTCTCCCGACTTTCTTCAGCAAGACTCCAGGAGTTCAGCCCAGTGCTTGAGCTACCTGATTTTCCAGTTTTATGTACCACAGCTTTACACTGACAAGCTGGGTTTGTAGTATTAAAACAACCCCAAAGAGTTATTCATGTTTTAAACTGCTAGGATGAATCCTTACCGTGGGAACTATGCCTGTGATATTTTTCCTACTCTTCACTCCTATTTATCTAAATCCCCCCTGGCCCTAATTTACTACGTTCTGGACTCAGAATCTCCTCTCTCCTCACAAAGCAGTTGCTTACCCTTCTTTTTCACAAATTATCCTCTCATTTTGTGTGTGTATTTATTACAGGATACAAAGGAACATTGATCTTTTGATTCAGTTTTGGATACACTATATTTTCAAGTACCCATCTTACTCAAGGAGAAGTCCCTCTTTGCTTTATTCATCAACTTTCTGTTACTGGGATTAAATGTCTAAGGAGAAAGGATATCACTTTTTGAGGTTCTCTTTCATTTTGTTCTGTTCCTTGGCAGGTGTGTGTGTGTGTGAGTGTGTGTGTGTGTGTGTGTGTGTGTGTGTGTGTGTGTGTGTGTGCTAGACAACACAGTTCAACATGACAAAGCTTCTGAATGATGGAGCCACACTGTTTACAGCATTACCATCCAGAAGAAGAAAGGGGGAGGAGAGCAGAGAGGAAAGAAAAGGCAAAAGATTTGAGAAAGCAGGAGAGAAGAAAGAGAGGAAGAGCAGGGGACAGAATGGGTGAGTGACCTACCGACAGACAGACAGACAGACAGACAGACAGACAGACAGACAGAAAAAGAGAAAAGGATACAAAGTGAAATATTTATCAGAATATTTGGGAACATTTTTAAATCTTTGTGTGTGGTTTTATTACTCCTGAGTTTTTAGGAATTTTTGGGCAGACACACAGTTTAAGAATTTTCCCCCCACAATTTGGCTTGTCTTTTAATTCTCTCAACAGTAAGAGTTTTTAGCATCAGTAAAGTTCAATTGATTGTTTTCTTTCAGGAACTGTGCTGTTGATAATGTGCCTAAATTCACATCACCAAGCTCAAGGTCACAAAGACTTTTCTAATGATTATTTTTAGCAATACAATTTTAGCATAAGAATCTTCTATGGCTAATAGAAGAAATACGTTTGAACAAAAAAATACACAGATGAAAGAAAATGATGATTATTTTATAAGACATTCATGAAATTCTGTGTGTGTGTGTGTGTGTAGAAATAAAGTGAAAGTCATTTAAGGACATTTGTAAAATACCTGTAACTATAACTTCAGCCAATTAATGATAAGATGCTATCATTATTAGGCCTTCACAGGCAATAGGAAAATTTCTCCCCCACTGTTGATATATGTAAGGCAAAGGGAAAAACATTTCAACTTTATAAGAAATATATATTGCCAGCTGCCAAGGCTGGCAATTTTCTTAACCAGTAGATGTCATTCTCTCTCTTTTTTAATATGAATTCCCTATCTTCTCCTAGTAGTCTGTTCTTGGAACATGTTATGAAATCCAGTTTCATTACAGCCTGCATTTCTTTGTCATCTTTTCAAGTTAGTAGAGAATCTCTTCAATAATATGAAGAATGCCAGCGTGTGAAGAGGTCAGTTTGAGTTTTCCTTTGCATATGTAGCCCTTGTTGAGGAATATTTCCCAACATATTTAAGATATATTAGTTTACTGACTAAGTTGTTGTGAGAGACATTGTGCTCCTACTTGTGTGTCAGGATGGATCACTTCATAATGTCTTTTATTTAAAGGCAGACAGGAAAAAAAAATCTGTTTATAATGCTAGCAAATAGACAAGGAAATCAAGTTCCCAGGAAGCATTAGGAGGATTCACTTTATACAGTATACATCTTTTCCCATGTCTAGCTGTGAATGTTATAACTTCCTTGAAATGACCTTGGCTTACTAAGACCCACTCACCTCTCTCTTCTTACTCTCGACCCACTGAAGTGATAAACTTCAATCCTGCAGTTCATCTGTCTGCTTACTTGACATTTTACAGGATAAGAATTGGGGAGGTAAGGACAGCACTCCACATCCCCTGTCATTAATTCAGTTAGTAAGTACTGAATCATGGAGGTTTACTTTAGGGACATTTTATGCAGTGTCAACAACTTGCTGAATGCCACAGGCATTACTTATAGGAACCTGGGTAGGAGGGCATGTATCCAAACAAGAATGCAGACATAATAGAAGAATTGCATAGAGTATGATGCAAACACACAGAAACAGATCTAAACTTGGGGGGAATTAGACAGGGTTTCCAGAGAATGTTTTTGAGGGAAGGTCTTTAATGTTAGTAGAAATAAGGGGGTTAAATAAAAATAGTAAAAATTCTAGTCAAAGACATTTTACATATTATCTTATTTTAAGATATAGAACAATAAACAACTACATGCTATTATTCAATAAGTATATCAACAAATTATTTTAAAAGTCCAAGGATGTATTTCTGTTTATGGACTCATCAGAGTAGTTAGGGCATAGCTCTTTTGAAGAGCATTTGCCTACTATGAACAAGTCCCTGGGGTTGAGCTTCAGCAAGACAGGGGTATGCAGAGAGAATTATAAAAGTTAAATAAGCAGAACAATTAATGAGGCTGCTAGTTTTAATAGGCATTTATTCTTTAAACCTGCTAAGAGATGAGGAAAAAGAAGTAATTTCTAAAAGGATTTTGAAGAAGACCCAATCAGTTTACAGATACGTTTTTGGAATTTATATATTTAGCTACTGAAAGAAGGCCTTTTTCTGTAGAATAGCCTAGCTCATTTAGGGTTCATTTCCTACTTCACACTTCTAAGTGCTGGAATGGTGGGTATGTACTGTCTATTAGATCAAACTCTAAAAGCTTTCTTAAATGAGCACAATGTGCAATACACACAACTCTTTCTTCAAAGAGTGTCCATAATGTATAATATACACCACTAGTCTACTTGGTAAAAATTCTACGAAGTGTCAAGATTACATACATGAACTCTGAAATAACATTATGCATGTTAAACCCAAATCATGCCACTTTTTAAGCTTGTAAGTTCCTAACAGCCATTTCCCTGATTTTCTATAAATATCTTATGAAAAATAGGAAGAAGTATTGATGTACTTAGATAAAATTTTTAATAATTTCTCTGATCATAGAACCCATGGAGTTATTTATTAATTTAGATAGAAGTCACATTTTTTGTCATGTCTCCCCCAAGTAAGATAACAAAATTAAATATGCTGTTGCTAGAGAGATAGTTCAATAACTAATATACTTGCCGCTCTTGTAGAAAATCTGAATTTAGTTCTCAGCACCCACTCTGGAAAGTTCACTACCACCTATATCTCCAGCTCCAAGGCATCAGATGACCTCTTCTGGAATCCATCTACACCTGCAGTCACATTTGTATAAATACACACATACACAGAGACACATACTATTTTAAATTGATTGTTAACTACCTTCTTGATAATCACGTTACACTTACCAGACTTCTTAAGTTTAATGGAATGGTGAGTCTTTTGAAAAGTTAGAAATAAAATGGAAGACACAGGATTTACCTAAGGAATATAGTACAATATTGAATTTTGACCTCTAGTATATTAAACCATGTGGTTTCCTTGGAAACAGGAGCACCAGCCTACCACATTGGGACTGTTGTGAATTATTTTAAGCAGCTATAGGAATCTATCTTGAAGTCCAGGTCATTCTGGTTCACCCTCAGATAACAGTATGGATCTTATGTTTGATATTTTTTTTTCTTTTTCTCATAGTGGTAATTTATTTCATTTGAAATATCTGGATATTTTATTTTTGTCAACTAATTCATACATTTGTGTGGGGTTTTCAGGCACAGATCATAAGGATAAAACACACATATACTCTAGAGTTTGAATCTTAAGCCTAAATATACAAAATTTAGTCATTTGTAGAAGTTGTCCTCCATACCACACTTAGAAAAGCTGTAGGCAGGGGACAAAAAGAAACAGGTGTCATTTGGAGTCTCTATACCCACAGACCAGATAAAATGCTAAATAAGTCTCAAATTTTATCCTTAGTCCTTTATTTAGAAATGATTTTGGAGCTGTCCTTTAGGAGGTTATAGTCTCAAGAATGTTTGGAGGATGGTAGTAAGTAAAGAGTACATTACAAATACTGAAGAAGACTGGGAAAATCATTTTGTCTATTCACACAACTTATGGCAACATTCTGAAACATTGTAGATACACCTATCTCTGAAAATATGAACTTGTATTTGTGTACATACTTTTTAAGCTAAAGAAATGATAAGGGAAGAAAAATTTATGGTTGGCCCAATTTCCTTTTCCCTTACTTGGTGATTATAGCTTCCTTTATCAAGATGGATCCTTTATCAGCCCAAGTCTCAGAGTGCTTACCATGGGCAGAGGTCCCTGGATGACATATAGTATAGTTTGGTCCAAGGATGCATTCAACTACATTTACAATATGAAAATAAGCTTGAGGTGTGAGTTTTCATGGTATTGTTAAAACATGGACTGTGATCTTAACAAATCACAGGTGTTAAATAAGCATATGACTACCTTAGCATGTATTTCTGAGAGACTTTCTGAGAGAAGGCAGAGTCAAAATTTTCTGAGAAAAAATGTGAGCCAGAGGAAGAGCTTTCACAGGGTGGTATTTGGTGATTGTTCTTGTTTGTAGAAGCCATTTAACGGATGGGGCCAATAAAATCAATACCCATCTGGCCCAATAGAGATTCTACACAATCTCTGCCATATGCATCTAGCTTCCTGGTAGTTTTGCTTTTGTTGAATTTTATGACATGCTCTGGGATTCTTCTGACAGTGTTTCCTTACATAAAAAAATGTTGTACTGGTTTTCAGTCATTGTCAATGTGACAAACTCATTTAAGAATAAACTGGTTTCACAGATTAAAGTTTATCAGCATAGATAAATATACTGTCCTTATGAATAATGTTAATGTTTTCTTAGCTCTACAGTGTCAAAAAGTCTCAAAAGCTCACTCATCACTAGTGCACAGAATGTCCTCAAATACATTATTTCTACCATGATCTTTATAGAATTTGAACTTCAAGTACTCTGAAATGCCAGTTCCTTCCCATTTTCATTTCTTTAAACCTTAGGAGTGTTGGTCATTATAACTTGGAAAACAAAGGGTATAGATTGCATATTCAAAGAAAGCATGAAAATAAAAACAAAATAGAAGGGACCTTCCAGATCTATTGTTTCACAGATCTAAAATAATCGGGATCTGGAAATTACACTTAAAACTAAAATGTGAACTTCAATTCAGCCTTAAACAAACAAAAGAACGTCCACACAGGTGGTTTTATTGCATTGGTTTGAGTAGTGAACTGTGTAATTTGTTTCCCTGCCAACAATATTTCATTTGGTTATGCTGGCCAAGAGAAGAACCAAGCACAATCTTTTTCCTCATCTGGCTGTATCTGAAATGTGCTGGGAGTCATTAAAATGAAACGTAGTGGCTTTCATCTGAAACTCACAGAGTGGAACTGTACAAAAACGCCTCACTTTTATAATCCAAAGAAACTATGGAATTTTGAATGCTTTGAGCTACTGTCTGGGCTAATAGAAAAAAGGTCTAAGTGCTGATTGCTGCAGAATGGTAGCTAATAATGGAAATGGATAGGCTGTTGTATATTTATGAACACACAACTTTAAGATCTGTAGGTTTTCTGTAATAACTACGTCTTTAATTCTTTCTCATTCTGTCTTATTATTCCCATTACAGTTATGACCAGAATCAAGTTGGCTTTCTGGTTTAAATATGATAATTTAGTCACCCCTCTCAGCTTCTTTCCTCTTTAGTGTGCTAAAATTTCCTGAAAAAAAAAAATGCAACTCAAGAGGAAAGGGCTTATTTCATCTTCCAAGGATACTAGTCTCAACACAGTATCTAGCTGCTTTTTCTGAAGTACTCATATATGTTTGAAAATTATGCATGCATGCTTCTTGTAGTTCCATATTTATATATTTTGTCTAGTTACTCTTCCTGCCTGTGAGTTTTTTCCTACTACATATCATTCGTCCTCACTTCATTATTACATTGGTACTAGTCAGATATCAAAATCTCTATATTGTTTTTTCAGGGTCACTGTAATTTAAAAACACCTCTTTTTCTCTTATAGCAAAACATTTGTGCGTATTTTTTATATAGAAATTAATTTTGCTGAGAGAGTATCCCTCCATAAGGAATAGGCTAGTAAAGCCCATTCGTGCAATAGGGATATATACTGGTTCCACTGCCAGAGGCCCAAGACTGCCCAGGACTCCAAACTGACACAGATGTTCAGGGAGCCTGTTTTGGTCTTATGCTGATTTCCCTGCCCCAAATTATGTGTCATACCTTGATGATTCATCATGGAGGCCTCACCCTCCCTGGGGAGTGGATGGGGGCAAGATGGGAAATTGGCTGGGAACATGGAAGTGTGGGAAGAAGAGGGAAATGGGATTGGTATGTAAAATAAGATTATTTTTAATTTAAATACAATGTATTTTTTTAAAAGACATTAATTTTGCATTTTTCTCTCTATGGATAAACTATATTGACAGTATCCATTGTGAATCCATTTTCTGTTCCTTCCCAGTAAATTCCTATTTTCCACTTTTGTCTAAGCAAGAACACGAATTCACCTACAGATAGAGTTTAGCGTAAATATGATGTAAAATACATATTTCCTCAGATGGATGGGAGAGATTTAGGAATGAAAGGACTGCCTAATAAGTTCAAGAAAAGTGATGAGAAATGTTGAAAAGGTAAGCTTGAGGGATTGATGTTCACCAATAGCTGTTTTCTAAGAATATCTGACTTAGACTCTAATTTTGGAAATATATTCTTGTTCTGAAATATTCCCCTGTTCCTTTTAATTCTCATTTAACTGTTTTCTCTTTGGGAGCTCTCACATTCTCCTAATGTTTCATGTGTTTCTTTTGCTCTTAAATCTCACTGCAGCTATTAGCAGAAAGTGTTGTAATTGCTCACTCACTTTCATTCAATGCTCCTCAAGAGCAACCCTTTGTTTTTCTTCATTATTCCCTTCACAGTCACTGTTTAGAATAACTTTTTAAATTGGATCTTAGATTCACTCTTTAGTTTCACTGTACTGGTATTAGATACCCTCTCAGATATAGGCCTCATTGATAATAATGAGAACTGAGAAACCACACACACACACACACACACACACACACACACACACACCACTGCCACCACACTGTAAGAAAATGAAAAAGTAAACATCAGCTTAAGCAAAAAAACCTCAAATCATATAATGAATTCAAAGACAACCAATTTGGTTCTCAAGCTAATTTCCACACCAGCATACATGCATGAATTCCAGATTCCTAGACTGATATCACTGATTTTGATGATTTGAAACAATATATTTAACATCCCAGAGCCTCAGTTTTCTATATAGGATAGAATTTGTTCATACAGTTTGGTGAGGCTTCTTTTGGTTATAAACAACAGAATTCAAAGCAAACCACGTAGACTGAGGTATGGGCTTGCTGGAATCCACAAGCATCTCTGGCTTTAGAAACCATTCAATGTAGAGTGTTATTAGAGTTGCTTCAATGTCTCTCTTGTCATCACTTGGTTTTGTTAATCTCCTCTGAGCTCATTTGCACTTTCTTTTTGTGTCAAACAAGACCTCTACCGTTTCCAGGTTTATACTCCTCCAGGATAAAACCCATAGAAATCTTCACTCCCTATAATGTCGTTCACTCTGAATGTCTCTTCTTGGGTTGATGCACCATGTACACAAAGGTTCTCCAAGGTTCATGCACACATGCACATACACTCACACACAGACAATGTTTCTTTAAAGGTGCATAATATCACACAGTTTGAAAATAAAGAAAATAAATTATGAAGTAAGAGTGAGGGCCATTCCAGACATATATAATCTCTGTCTCCTATTATTCATTTCTTGTATCTATTCTAATGAATATTTACAAAGATAATTCTGAAATGACTGCTGCAGAGATTAGAGACCTGCCATGGCAAGGACAGCCATGGGCATCACAGGGACTTGGAAAACAAGTTAATCCTAGACAGAGACACAAGATTCTGAGTTCACTTCAAGAATGAACACTTTTTATTTTTTCTAATGCTGTTTATATATTGTTTAGGTGTCTAGTAGAGAAAATCAAGTTAGCAAGCAGAACTTTTTCAGTGTCTTTTACCTGTTCATCTGAATTCTTCTTTCCACATTTGCCTACAAATGGTTTATCATTTACCTCTTCATATGAGTTCTTTTTACATTTCCATGCCCCTGTGTCCTCGTTTTGCCACACAGGAGACTCCTCCTAGGTTTCAACTTACGTCGCAGTTTTGCAAAGCTATGAGACCACATCTAGCTCTGGGTTTGAGCTTGAGAAAGGAGCTGCAGACAATCTGTAACCCCATAGAGATCCATAAAAGGAAATTCTTAGCCCACAATGCAAGACATCTTACACTGCAATAAGTAATGGAGTTAACTGAAACAAAACAATATACTAATTAATATATTAAAATTGAAGATAATGACTACTGCTCATTTTAGAACCAAGTATCTGTAATACATAGCTGAAACTCAAGGCAAAACTAATAATACTGTACATGCCATCAAGTTATGGTAAACTTCAGAAGAAAAATATTGAATATTGATGTTTTTTGATACTGTCGGGTCCAAAACAGACTCTCAAAATGGCAGTCCTAATGGACAATTTCCTAAGCAGAAAGACTCTCGCTGGGTAAATGGAAGAACTGTTTTTGGGTAACCAGGCCTAAAGGTTGATATTTTACCAGAAAACCAGATCTACTAAGGTGGGTTTCTGTTTGTCAAGAAGACCTTTCAGGAAGGTCATTGAAATGTCTACCATGAACAAGGGCATCTAGTTCAATCCCAGTAGCCTGTAGCAGCTCAAAGACCCCCAGTCTGCTGTCTTATGAAATTTGCTTGTTTCCTGTCATTTTGCTAACTTCTTCCTCCCCCATTTTACCTGGAAATAGCCTTGGCTATTTGAGTCCCAGTAAATGTTTAGTTAAGGAGCCACTCACTTGTGCTCTGGAGTGATGATAAAACATTACTCTGAAGTGGCTCCTATATTTATACTAGTGTTCACTTTAATTTGATTGAGAATCAATACCCAAGGTATACGAAAGAATCTAAAGACTTGCTGGGTTCCATAAAATAAAAATTCTTTGAGGTGTTTCAGGCAATTCAGTCTGTTCACAGACCTAGCAACAAAGCTCTGGCTTCCATCTGTGATTATGAACTAGATTCAAACTACATGCTTTACATGTGTCACTGGTGTCAATGTTTCTAAGATGGAACAACTTAGTTGTTGAGATTAAATAGAAAGAATATCCTATTTTAAGTATATAGTACTTAATTCTTAGGGGACAGACTCTTAAGTAAACTAATTCAACAAACAAATAACAAACAGCGCCAACAAACCCAGAGGTGACAAGCTTAATTTTGAGAAATCTCTTGTCAGAACATTACTTTAATCTAGATTTTACTTTAAAGTCACAAAGTGGGCATTTGAATTATGGTACCTCAACCATTCCCATTTCAGCATACTGCTTTACTTAACGGACAAAATAACATAACAACAATGTAGTGAGTCTATTGCATGGTAACAGGATTGCATTGGGGATTCCAAGGGAATGACATCACCAAAAAGTTCATCCCAGCTTGGGTGATGACTCATAAAAGCTGCACCACTACCATCTAGATTGCAGCAAGCCTCCTACCTTTTGTGTACTCTGGTGCTTCCAAAGAAGATAGACAGTTGAGAATAAGATGGTGGTGTACTTGAACTCTCAGCTGAGAATTTGCTAGAATTCTTTATTCTGCAGGAAACTATAAACAGCCTCATTACTGTTACCATAGACCTTATTGTCACTGCTTATTTCCTCCCCTGGCTGTGAGTCAAGGTTGTTTGTAGGTCACCAAGGCAATTCTACTTTATGACAACTAATGTTGGCCCTCATGTACACAGAGGAAATAGCTTCACTACAAACACTGAAGTAAAAGGTTTGAATAGATTGCTACCATTTTTAGACCTTGGACTTCCTCCATATATTTGTACATTGTAATTTAACATCATTGGTGTCAGTCTTGCCGGGACTAACAAATATGTGTCACTGGTGGTCTATCCAAAATCAACATGTTTCTAATGGATAGTACTTCTATTTTACTTCAGCTTTACAAAGAATCACAGAAGAAGGGAAGAAAATCAAGCCAAGAATTCTCATCTTTGCCTTCTCTTACTTAGACTATGCTTTCTTTTTCTCCAGTCTTGTTTTGGCTATTTCATTTGATATTTGGATGAACATAGAATCAACAGAGAGTAGAACCACAGGGATTCCTTTCTGAATGCATATTAAAGTCACCTCTGTAAAAAGGAGCTAGGAGGTACTGAGTTACACTCAAATAAGTCTTTAATAAACAACTCAATGAGTCTAACAAAATAATTGAATGTCTCCACAAGATACTGAAAAGTGGTTTTCCAATTGCCATTTTCTCTTTATTCTTAAATATAAAAACACAAGCACACTTAGTTTACATTGTGCCTCAGCATCACTGTTTATAATTTGAATCACTCAACACAAATTATTGATGGTTGCCATGGCATGCAATGAAAGTAAATATATCTTACTGTTTCCTGGATGGGGAGGAGTCATTTTAAAGAAAATAAATTGAACAACAAAAGACAAATTTATGTATTACATGACAAAGTGCTTATTGCATATGAATAGAACATATTGATTCAGGATCAACAACAACAACAACAAAGAGGGGAAAGCAAGATGGCTCAGCAAAGCTTATTTTGCTCATAGTTGTTTTAATTAGTATGGACACCATGGAGTAGTCATCAAGCTCCTCTCACCTTTTCTGTAGAAACAGATGTGGCTAAATCCTTTCATGTTTAAATATGCTGTGTTCCCAGCTTTTCCTTATGAAACCTGAGTAGAATTTCTATTTACTTATTCTGAGTTTTAGCTTCTGAATTGTAGTTTTTTTTAAATCTTAAAAACAGATTTGTGTTATTTTTAATTATGTGCTTGTGTGTGGATGTGTGCCATCAGAGGCCAGAGGCATTAGGTCCCCTGGGGCTAGGGTTCTAGCTGATTGGGGGCTGCCTGATGTGGGTTCTGAAAACCAAACTTTGGGGTCCTGCAAGGGGAGTGTAAACTTCTGACAGCTCAGCTATGTCCCCTGCTCCATAGTTCTTCATCTTGCAGAGTACAGGCATTGTCAGGCTTCTAGGAGAGTAGAGTAGAACTATGGACCTCAAATCCCTGTGCATAAAGGAGCCAGCCTCTAATACCAGTTATTTTACTATAAGAAGGAAATAAACTGTACTTGAGTTGTAGTCTTATACTTTTTATACTATCTTAATGTAATTAATGTAACTTACTAATATTGATAATTTATTTTAAAATCAGTGAGATATACTAAGATATATATTCTCTTTTATAGAATATGTGAGATACTTGAATATATTGTGAAAAACAGAAACTGTATTAAGTTCATTATGCAATAGGTATAGAGTAAGGTTATGAATAATGTTATCCTACACTAAGTCTGATTTCTTTCTGATACAAAATGTGTAAGATACTTTGGTGAAGCTTTAATCAATCATATCATACTCTAATCCATAATATAAATCTGTGATTAAATCTTACATGTGCCACTCTGCTGAGGTATATATGTACCTTCTAAAACATCCATCCACAGAAAAACATGTCTTAATATGTTTTCCCAAAATTATTATTCATAAATTAATTTTCAAATCACAACCACATAATTTTGTTCTTTCAAAATTCCTGTTGAGCTTTTGAAATTTATCTATGAGATGAAAATTTGTCTTGCCACTACAGATGTCCTTAAGAAAAATTCAGTGGTAAAGAAAGTCCTGTGTGGCATCCTAGGCAAACAAATATTAAGATCTTTGTCACACAAAGATATTTTCAATAGGAGTTTTGATGACCCAGAAGAATAAGAGACAATCTTCTTTCAATTTTTATATTTTAATTCACATATTTATTCCTATTTTTGAACAATTGCTATAATTTGCATGAACTGCCCCATATGGGCCCACTGTTGT
Source organism: Cricetiscus sungorus (assembly GCA_030556225.1). Classification (NCBI taxonomy): domain Eukaryota; kingdom Metazoa; phylum Chordata; class Mammalia; order Rodentia; family Cricetidae; genus Cricetiscus; species Cricetiscus sungorus. The sequence goes on from JANBXA010000069.1 coordinate 22,719,445, forward strand.
GGGGTTGATTCCCAGCTGGAAATGCTAATTTTAGAACTATTTGGAAACTACAGGCTGGAAGAAACAACTCACAAGAAACCTCTCTATGTGGCTGTTAGTAACTTACTTATTACCTTGAAGTTGTATGTCATATATTTTGTCATACTGACAATGGTGGAAACGTGTTGATAGTAGTTTCCAACGCTGACTTGCTGTTCAGAACTTTCAGTTACTATCATCCTTGGGTAACTTTGGGGAATATAATACAAAGACTGAAAAAATAGGGTATCTGAAGGCTGTCAGAAAAAGCTCCACTGCAGAACATAGTTTTGAGAGTCAAATACCAAGGTCTAGGATATAGATGAATGATAAAGTACTTGCTTAGCCTGTGCAAAGCCCTAGGTTGGGTCCCTATCATCATGAAAGGAGAGATCTAGATTCTCAAGAACCAAAAAAGGAAAAGGGGACCTAAGGTATCTGTATAGTTACATAAGTGAGGTTACATCCTCCTGATCCTCTGAATATTTGCTCACAGATTTTTCTATTTTGCCTTGCAAGAATACTTCATTATAAATTAGAATGGAAAAGATATAAAATATTTATATTGATATATATTAAGCTATTTCTTTCCCCTAATTTGAGCTGGTGTCCAACTAGAAGTTTCACACCTGACTAACCTTCATAGTACTGGAAGGTACTCTACAAGGGAGAAGAGTAGTTATCAATATCACCCAGATAAAAATCTTGTGAAATACAATAGTGACCTACCTACTTATAAGATATAGTGGTACAATAGTGGCACAAATGTTATGGGAGTAAACATGTATTTAAAAATTAGATTTAAGTCCTATTTTATGAGTTATAATAAATATCTGACACTGCTGAAAATAATCAAGTACCAGAGACTAGATAAGTCATGGGTATAGGAGAAAACCTACAAGTATCAATCTGATAAAGGCACATAGCAACAAATATATCAATGCTCATGCAACTCATGCCAGAGAAGTCTCTTTCTGCAGTAGATAGTAGTAAGTACAGAATCTCACAATTAGACAACGTGCAGAAAATGAGGTTTGGGAGCATTCAGTCTTAAATGGGATGTCTATCCAACCCCTTCCCTTCAAGGCTCTAGGTACAAAAGGAGGCAGAAAGACTGTTAGAAACAGAGGTGATTGAAGACTCAAAGAAAAACAGCATCTTCTAGATACAAAAGGACTGATACACATATGAACTCACAAAGATGGTAACAACACACAAATGACAAGCCCAAGTTCAAACTAGACAAAATCCTAGCAGTAAATAGGGGAAGTGGACAAGAAATCCTACCTCTAATCAAGAAAATATTTGTAATTGATAACTGCTGGAAAGGAAAAATATTTTTTTTCTCAAATATAATGTCATTGCTCCTTGCCTAGGAGAAGTTAGCCAGGAGAGAGGGCATGCATTTGTGTCTGTGTGTGTGTGTATGTGTGTGTGTGTGTGTGTGTGTGTGTGTGTCTGTGTGTGTGTGTGTCTGTGTGTGTGTGTGTGTGTGTCTGTGTGTTTGTACATGATATGGTTTCATTTTTGCTACTTCATATTGTTTGTTTTTATTTTATTTGTATTTGAGAGAGAGAGAGAGAGAGAGAGAGAGAGAGAGAGAGAGAGAGAGAGAGAAAAGGAGGGAGAGAAAGAAGAACGAGTGAAGTTTGAAATTAGGTCCTTAGGAAGGTAGGGAAGATCTGGGTGGCTGGGAAAAAAGAATGAATAAAGAAAATGTGGTATGTTTACACAATGGAGTATTATCTAGCACAAAAAAAAAGCAAAAACCAAACCAAAAAAAAAAAAAATGAAGTCAAATGGATGGACTTAAAAAAAATCATTCTGAGTGAGGTAACCCACAGCCATAAAGACAAACATAATATTTATTTACTCATAAGTGTATAGTAGATGTAAAGAAAAAGACAAACATACTATAACTCACATTCCAGAGAAGCTATGTAACAAGCAGGACCCTAAGAGAGACAAAAGGATAACCCTGGGAAGGAGAATTTGATGAGATCTCCTGGATAAACTGGGGGTGAGGGGTATGCTAAAGGGGAGGGGATGAGGGATAAGAACATGAGGGAACTGGATGGTCCAGTTGGGGGAAGGGATAGAATGGGAGAGAAGTGAAAGAAATTTCTTGATAGATGCAGCCATTATGAGGGGTAGGAAGAAACCTGGTGTTAGGGAAATTCCCAGGAATCTACTAGAATGACCCCAGCTAAGACTCCTAGCAATAATGGAGAGGGCGCCTGAATTGGCCTTTCCCTGTAATCAGATTGGTGAATACCCCAAATATCATCATAGAGACTCCATCCAGTAATTGATGGAACCAGATGCAGAGATCCACAACCAAGCACCAGGCTAACCTCCAGGAATCCAGTCAAAAAGAGGGAGGAAGGAATATATGAGCTTTGTTGATGTCCCATGGGAGCCCTTACCCTTTGGGAGGAGTAAATTGGGGATGGGCTGGTAGGGAAGTGAGAAGTGGGAGGGAGTGGGAGGGAGAACTGTATTTGGAATGTAAAATGAAATTAAAATAGTCATTTTAAGTGAAAATAGTTTTTATATAATTTCTTTTGATAAGTTTTCCATCCCCCCATTTTTGCCCTTCTTCTGTACCATGTCTCTCTTTCTCTAAAAAATAATCACAGTCAAAACAAGAACAAAAACAAAGATAAATAAAACATAAATAAAGAAAAGGCATAAGGAACACCCCCATAATCCACATATAGAGAAAATCATAAAAAAACCAAAATTGGAAACCATAATACACAAGCAAAAGGCAAGGCAATTTTTAAAAATTGTCTCAAACACCATTTAGTTTAGTTATTGTTGTCTGTCTACTTCTGGGCATGGAACCTATCCTTAATGGTGGTTAACATACCCAGTAAAACTCCATTGAAAATACTAGTTTTATATTGTAAGCACATGATATGTTTTTTTTTTTTTAATCATCAGAGGATAGAAAAAAACTTCAATATGAGGAAAAATGAAGAAAACTAGGCTGAGATAAGAAATCAGCATATTTTATAAGGAATTCAAAGCATAACCAATATTAGCCATTGCTTTATCATAAGGTTATGTCTTATATTTAGTACTGTGTGTTTTTCCAATAAAATTGGAAGCAATCTAAATGCCCCTAAACTGAAGAATGGATGAAGAAAATGTGGTATATTTACACAACAGAGTACTACTGAGCGGGGGAGGGGGGGCGGAGGTGACCAAAAAACCAAAAACATAGAATCTTGAAATTCGCAGGCAAATGGATGGAACTAGAAGAGACCATCCTGATTTTGGTAACACAGTTACAAAAAGACAAATATGGTATGTACTCTCACTCATACACAGATTTTAGACACAGAGTAAAGGATTACCAGCCACACTGCCAGAAAAGCTAGGAAACAAGGAGGACCCTAAGACACACATGGTCACCTGGAGAAGGGGAAAGGGACAAAATCTCCCAAGAAAATAGGGAGCATGGCAGGTGGGAGAGGAGAGGGAGTTAGGAGGAAGAGGAGGGGAGAGGTCGGCATGAAGGAGCAAGAAGATTGAGTCAGGGAAAGATCAGAGGAGAGCAAGAAAAATATCATAATAAAGGGAGCCATTATAAGTTTTAAGAGAAATTTGGCACTAGGGCAAGTTCCAGAGATCTATCAGGATGACCCAACTAACAATCTAAGCAATAGTGGAGAAGCTACCTTAAATATCCCCCAATAATGAGATTGATGACTACCTATGTGCCATCCTAGATTCTTCATTTAGTAGCTGATGGAAGCAGAAGCAGACACCCACAGCTAAACACTGAGCTGAACTCCTGGATTCTAGCTGCAGACAGGGAGGAGTGATGAGTAAAAAATTATAAAGACAAGGCTGGAAAAACCCACAGAAATAGCTGACATGAACAAGGGGGAACTCATGGACTCCAGTCTGATAGCTGGAAAACCAGCATAACACCGACCCAGATTCCCTGAATGTGCTGTTAGTTAGGAGTACTGGGCAGTCTATGGGGCTTATCCCTAGTATACGAATGGACTTTGCGAGCCCATTCCACATAAAGAGATATTGCCTCAGCCTAGTCACATGCGGGATGGCCTGGGCCCTGTTCCACATAATATGACAGACTTTGAAGCTCGCTCTCCCTGGTAGCAGAAAGGGGATGGGATGCAGGTTGGTGGGGGGGGGGGGACAAGGGAACTGGGACTGACATGAAAAACAAGCTTGTTTCAAATTTAAATTTTAAAACTACATATAAAAAAGATCTATTACTTGAATTTGCTAAAGAGTTATTATAATTTACTTTTATATTACGAAATTTGAACATTGCAGGTGTTGTTACTTTTCTACAGTGAATCTAAGGCACCATAATAAAGAACTAATAAGTACCTTCTATGTGTAAGTCATCCAAATTAAAACTGAGAATGTGTGAAACATGTTAAGAATAAACTGAGTCCTTTTGCATTTGCTATAAGCAAGGGACTAGTGTATAGAATCTTTAATTTAGTGTGGTGAGAGAGGGACTATAAAGTGTCATAGCCACTTTGTAAATATGTTTGGAGTTTTTTCAAAAAGGTAAAAAAGGAATATCATAGGACCCATAAGTGCCACTTCTAGGCAAATACCCAAAGGACTCAGCAGCCTACTACAGATGTACTTACATATCCATGTTCATTGCTGTTCTAGTCGCAATAAAAAGGAAGAAGAATCAGTCTAGATATCCATTAACAGATGAACAGGTAAAGAAAATGTGGTAAATATACAAAATGGAATTATATTTAGCCATAGGGGAAAAAATGAAATTATGAAAATTTTAGAAAAAAATGGTTGGAGCTGGAACATGTTATAATGAGTGATAAAACCCAAGTTGAGAAAGACAAATACTGTATATTCTCTCTTACAAGGGTTCCTAAATTCTAAATTCCATTTATGTCTAATTTATGTAAGAGTGTTTGAAGAGCCCAGGAAACTAGATAGGGGCACATGAGGGAAAAAGAAGAAGGTTTAAGGAAGAGGGATGAAAAAGGTACAAAAACACATGCGATACAAAAGTAGATAGGGGAGTACTGGGAATGGAGAATTAAACAGGATGGAGAAGGTGACTGAGGAAAGGACACAGGAAAGAAGCAAATAAGTATTTAAGAAAATGCCACAAAGAAACCTGCAGATCTGTAAACTAATTAAAATTAAATTATGGGGTTGGATTTTTTTATATTACAAATTATGAGACAGGTCAGTGGGTGTGTTTGCTGCCCAAGCATAAAGATTTGAATACAAACCTTCAAGGTAGCCACATAAAAGTTGGGTATGGTCCAACACTGCCAATGGTTGGAGACACAAGGACCTCTGAACCTCACTGGGAAACATCGTAGGTCCAGCTTGAGGAAGAGAACTTCTCTCAAAGAATAAAGCAAATAGTAATACAGAAGGAAACCTGATTATCTCTCTGACTTCCGTGGGCACATAGATGGTTGTGTACATTTACAGAGACATTTACATCCATGAAGTTTTGAAAGAAAAAAAAAGATAATGAAAACATTTTGTCTTCCATCATATTGTCCTAAATTAGGAGAAGTCTCTCTCTAGTGGGATATGGCAACTGGTTACAGTTTCACTCATATTTCCCCTTTTGGAATCTGGGTCACTATCTTTGAATATGTGTGCTGCATATCAACCCTATACTATGTTCTAATTTTTAGTGCCTATTTAATGTTGGTTTCTATCTATTACAGCAACAGACTGATAATCACACTACTAGTTCTAGATAAACCTATTCAGGGGCAAAGAATGACTGAGTAACTTTAATTCCTTACAAATAAGGAGGAATATGAAACATCTGTATTGCATTATTATAACACAGACAAGAACTTCTAAGTGTCTTTTAAAATGTGAGTGATTTTATTTCAATTGAGATATGAATATCTCATTCACTTCCTTGAAAATCTTTTCAATTTTTCTAAGACTCTTTTGCTTTGCCCAGAACATTATATAAACAAGACACATTTTTGTTGAATGAACACATTTAGTCTAATGGTTTGAGTATGCCATTGCCAAAAAGGAAATAAAACCCACTCATTCATAGAAATATATTGGGTTGCATGCTTTCATCATTTATCATTGTGTACAAGGTGGAGCTGTGTTTCTATTTTAAGAATAAATAAGAAATTTCTAGAAGGATTAAATTGGCTTTGAAGAATTTCTATATAATCGGAAGTCTTGGAGGAAAATAATAATTGTAATTTGGACCCAGAGATTGAATCTACTTCAATAATGATACTCATTATATTTTCTTGTTTCCTTCTCTGGCCTATTTTCTGACACAATTGTGTAATGTTCTGATGGACATAACCCATGGAAACATGATGATTATTCCTGGTATAGTGTCATTCTTGTAGATGACCAGATTGAAACCTATATTTCTTGCCATGACTCATCTAAGCAAAAAGAAATCCTTCACAAGATGCAAAGACATATGCTTAGACTATGAAAAGGAAATAGAATGATAGCCCATCTACAAATGACTTTGTATCTAGAAAAAATATTATTATTTTCTTTGCCTTGTTATGGATTCTTGTATTAATTGTAGTTGGTGGAGTTCTATGCCTGGAAATTGTAATACAATCTACTGTTATCCTTAAAGAAATACCTATTAAAATATACTGCCAGCACTTGAAAGGCAAAGACAAGACTTTTGGATGATCAGGGCCAGTCTGGTCTACAAAGCGAGTTCCAGGACAGGCTCTAAAGTTAAAAGAGAAACCCTGTTTCAGTAAAAGTAGATATGACTAACCAGTATGGTAGCCTCAGTTTCCCTCTATTTCTTCTTTTATACCTTCTTTCTTTTCTTCCATTGTAGTACTGAGGATAGAAACTGGGGAATTGTTCTTATTAGGAAACCAAGGATGCATTCCAATTTCTCTCAGTTTTCATTATTAACTGAGGTTGTCTCTGACATATAAAGTACACCAATTTTAATTCTTTGTGTTTTACAAATTACTAACAAGAATATTTTGCTGTAGAAGCTCTCTCTCTGTGTTTCTCTGTCTCTCTCTGTCTATCTTTCTCTCTCTCTCTCTCTCTCTCTCTCTCTCTCACACACACACACACACACACACACACACACACACACACACACATATATATATATATATATATATATATATATATATATATATATATTGAGTTTCCCTATAATGGGGACAGAATGCCCAAAGAAGACACCATATGCTACCAAATAAAATGCTAATATCATAGTATCATGAGCAGATTAATTCATTATGATTCATTGCCTGGTGCGGTCCATAGACCCTAATATGTTCCAGGATATGGTTAAAGCACTTTGTTTATTCCCCAATATTTAAATGTAAGATCCTATTGCTGAAGTCATATTTGAGTCATAAAACATGGGGAAATCAAGTTGGTATAGACATGGAATCTTCCTCCCTCCTGGCTATCTTCTATATTGCTTGCATGTGTTGGAGGAGATGTAATCCTCAATGTTACCAAGCTGTGAACCTTTAGAGCTACAATAATGACTCCACCAACAAGTTATACCCAATGGGGTTGGTGGGGGGGCGTCTCACAAATATTATGGAAGTAACCAATCACTTAGAACTGTTTGATCTACAACCCACTCTATGAGATGGAACCCATAACTGTAACTAATAACCAGTCCTAGAACCTACATCTGTCTAAATTGGTCATAGGATTTAATTTTACTCTGAGCAAAGGAGACTGCTAAGTGATTACAGTGCTTCTCAGTCAGGGATAGGGAAGACTTTGGAAACACAGGGACAAGCGTGGAACAATCAGGGATGATTACACAGGACAAGTATAGTTTCTGAAGTGTTCATTAGAGTGCTATATGTTAAAAAAGAAATTTGTGTTGAAATATGCCTAGCAATTAGAGCTGTCCAGGAGAGAAAGGAGGGTGCCACAAAGTAATGAAGTCCTGAATGTAATGAAGGATTGAGTCCCCAGCCAGCTCATCAGTCACCAGTCAGGGAGCTGTGAAGAAGAGTGTGCCAAAGTCTCTTCCTACCAGACAATTTTTAAATGGTGAATATAACAAAGTTCTTTAAGATTTATTTTATGTTTATGTCTGTATGTGCATGAGTATGTTGGGACTTGCACAAACTGTGAGATGGTGGCTGAACCCATGGGATTGGTTTCAGGCTGTTATAAGAAGTCTGACGTGGCTTCTGGGAACCAAACTCTGGTCCTTTGTAAGAGCAGCAAGTGTTCTTTCTGTTGAGCCATCTCTACCCACCCACCCCTAAGTTTTAATTATTTATGTGGTTATCTTGTAGAAATATGACTGTCCAATAGCAAATTACTACTCCCTTTTATTTTGTGTGTTAAAAAACATTTATTGTTGTTGTCTTTATCTTGATAGTAGCCAGTTAAATGAGATTTTTTTATCATTATATTTATAACTTTTTCAGCATAGTATTACAGATATCCTCTGTTATTCTAGAGGTAGACAGTTGACTCTAAACATGTGCCATTTTAAACTTGAGTGAAGAACATTAGTTTTCCACCATCACATTTTAGCTTTATAGTAATTCTAAGAGACAGGGAAAAGCTACTATTATTTCCATTTTTACTGATAAAAATTATGAGTTACAAAGAAGCTTGCCTAAAGTCAAATGATGAGTTGCTTGAAAAGCTAGGCATCAGAACTGATCTAACACTAATTATTTAAAAATGTATTTATGTACTAGCCTTTTTTGGTAACTGGTATTTGTGATGATAACACTCAATGTTTACACATGCATTCTCTTCTTACCTTTAAAATCCCTTAATTTTTCTATATAGTTTCAAATTATTGATAAAATTGTTTGTTATCTATATAAGCCACTTTAAAAGAAACCCCGGTTGTTATTTTTGGTTTATCCTAGGGGTTTCTTGCTAGTCTATAGCTACCAAATACAGTTTCTTCCTTACTGGAGCATGTGCTTAGATGAAGTCTTAATGTTGGTTTTTCCCATCCTTTTTTTAAATGTAAATCTCTGTTGACCACACTAGGAGTCCCCATACTTTTACACTTGCAGAGTTTACAAGGAAAGAAATTAAGACTCTATGACTCATTGAATTGCATCCTCTTCCCATGGGTCCCTTAATATGGCTGTTTCTTCAGCACAGGCTCTTGGGTTTTTTTTTTTTTTTTTTTTTTTTTTAGGGGGAATAGAACATCAACTTGTCAGTCTTAAAGTAACAGTGAATATCCTCACTTAAGGGCATGGGATAGGTGGGAAATACGTGGAGATAAACCATTTTCTCAAATTGCCATGTGCGGTGCTGGTTTGGTGGCTCATTTTTTATTAAAGAGACTAGTATGGTAAGGTGCTAGTGACAAATCTTGTAATTGTAGCCTAAAGCTACAAAAGTCCTCCTCAAGGACATAGGAACCACTAACTCACTATTGGTGTTTTTTTAAATGCTGGAGACTGTTTGGTTCTCTTGAGTATTCTGCTTGGCCTAATTGAGCTTTGCTAACCTTTTCTCACTGACAGAACTTTGAATGTGTGTCATGAGAGAGCTTTATAAATATTTATTGAATAAAATAGCTTGTTTGGATATGAAATGAGTTTAGAGACAGGAATTAAGGCCTGTAAAACTTTTGCTTTCTGGTGCGAAAAATGTCTTCAGAGACAATGCCTAACATTGAATTTTAAACAATTTCGTTTTTGTTTTAAGCTTGGTATAGTGAGATATTAGAACTTTAAATTTCACTTGAAGTAACTTGTGGAAATGATTGGAGAGGGTGTAGCTTAAATAATCAGGTTTAATGCCATCCATTCATTCACCTCTTTAGTCATTCCTCATGTGTGCTATGGATGGTACATGAAGATGCGTAAGATATGTCTTTTATAATAGAGGACATTTACCCCAAGTAGAAAGTAGTTGGAACAAAAAATAAAAAATAAACCAAGGGTAGCATCTGTGAAAGCTAATAATGATAACCATTTTAGCAGGATCTAGAGTCTACTAAGATACAAACCTCTAGGCCTGTCAGTGAGGAAATTTTAGGTTTGAGTTAATTGAGATGGGGGAGACTTGGAGTTGTGGAAGTGTGTCTTATCTGCATTATCTGGGTTCTTTAATGGATATGTAAAGGGGGCTTTATTGTGAAATTGAAAGTGTACAAGGGTTTATGGGAGGGTTGGAAGAAGAAAATGGAAGGGGGAAATGATACAATACATTCTAATCTAAAAGGAATAAAAGAAATATTTTTAAAATGGGAGATTCATTAAAAATGCTAATGGAGTCCAACAGTGGCTGTGTCACAGTGGAGACTGAGAATCCAGTAGCTTCTCAATCAATGATGCTGGATGTCCCAGCAGTTCTAGTTTTACACTGAAGGCTTGGATGATTCCTGAGGAGCTGTTGGTCTTTAGTTTAGATTAGAATCCTGAAGAAGTTGTATATAACATCTGTGAAGGAATTAAACAGCCACAGGATAGATGAACTTGCCAGAAAGAGTGAAGATAAGCAGGCAAAAGACAGTTTTCTTCTTCCATGCATGGCTTTTTGTCTGAACTGTCATCAGAAGTTGCTACCTGCATCCAGATGGGTCACCTCTTTTCAAGCAATCTATCAAACAAGTCTCTCACAAGAATTCCAATGGCTTTCATTTTAGCTGATTCTAGACCCAGTCACTGGCAGCTGAAAATAGCCATCACACTCCCTCATCACTGTGCAATTACACATATAATTACACATGTTCTTCTGGTTGTTTTCTTCCATTTTCTGTCACATGGGACCCTAGCTCCATTTTTTGTTGTTGTTTTGCATTTCTCTAGAGTAAACCCACTTTGATCAATAACTGAATACATTTTCAGCAATGATTCTCCACTTTTTCAATAACCATCACCATTTTTTTTCCTGAAGAATAGCTAAAGATTATCATCCTCCAATATCCTCCATTACTGCTTTATAAAGAAGGAAAAGTGATACAATTAATATTTTAATTCAATATGTAAAGGAAAATGTTATATGTCCCATTACTGGTTTTTGCAGGTCATTTCCTTTTTTATTTTCTAAAGATTTATTTATTTTACTTTATCTGTAAGGCAATTTTACTGTATGATGTATGTATATATTATGCATACTATGTGTTTGTCTGGTGTCTGCAAAGGTCATAAGGATTCAGGCTCCTTAGAACTGGAGTTACAGATCATTGTAAACCACAATGAGAATTGTGGGGACTGAATCTGAGTCCTCTGTGATAGTAGCAGGTGCCATTAACAGCTGAGTCATCTCCTAAGTACTCCAGAAAGGCATTTTATATTAAAGGCTTGTGTTAGAAGTGCTGTGGTTGACAATTTTCCCAATGTAGAACAATGGGGTTTGTCATATGATAAATGTTTACATATATTTGTAGGATGAAACAAATGCCATTTCCTAGTCCCTTAACTTGCTTTCTAGTGTTCTGGATTAGATTTCATGCCTTTTACACCAGAGGGACTGCTCTCCCACAGAGCTACCTTTCCAGCCTTTTGTTTTAATGATATTTTTATTTAAATTTGCAACAAGCTTGTTTTCATTTCAATCCCAGTTTCCTCCCTCTCTCCCTCCTTCCCTGTCATCCCTAATCAACCACTATCCCATCCACTTTTTACTCCCCAGAAAGGGAGCAAAGTCCTTCCATGGGGGATCTTCAGAGTCTGTCATATCATTTGGAGCAGGGCCTAGACCCTCCCACATGTGTCTAGGCTGAGAGTGTCCCTGTATGTGGAATGGGCTCCCAAAGTCTATCCACACACATGCCTTTAATTCGAGCCCTCAATGGGCAGAGGCAGGTGGATCTCTGTGAGTTCAAGGCCAACCTGGTCTACAGATCAAGTTGCAGACAGACTCCAAAGCTACATAGAGAAACCCTGTCTCAAAAACCAAATAAGACAGTCTACTCCTTTTCAGCCTTTAAAGATTTCTAAGAAATATTGTCAACCATTTGAAATACTTGATTTGTCCAACTGTTTTTCATGATGTCATTTACAGTAGCAAACATGAAAGGTTTGCTGGTTGTTCTTAATATTGTTAAGTTCTCTGGTTCACTTTTTTTGTCAATAATTTTTTATCACATATATATATATATATATATATATATATATATATATGTTGGGATCTGGTATAGTTTTAATGTGTTTACTCTGTAATTTATATATTGTTACAGAAGTATACAGACTGGGGCGTTTATCCCTTGCAAACATAAGGAGAGCTCTTCCTTATATAAGTTTCAATGAAGGGAGATCATCAACCCTTGACCTTCCATCTTCTGCATAGGATGCAGAAGGAATATAAGATGATGTTTTTTCCTAGATTCTTGCATTTGTACCATGAACTTTAAAAAATTATGCGAAATGAATTTTTACTTCTTAAAATTTACTCAGTATGTTATAAACGCACAAGCATTCTAAGACCAAAATTAAGTGGCAGAATCAAATGTCCCTGTTAAAGGAATCATCAAATACCCAAAGAGCTATTCAGTCAACTTGGATTTCTTATAAGATATCAAAGATACTGCATTTCTGTTCCAGTAAATCATGTTAGCTCTAGACTCTGGAAATTATAGTTTGCATTCTTCTTGGACATGTATCATAATGAGTCACCATGATTCATTCTTTTCATAGCATATTTATAAGACATAGATTTCCCAGAACTATACAGAGGCTGAAACAAAATCTCTACTTTTACACATGTAGATATTAACTGAGGCAGCTTTGTGGGAATAAGAAGGATTCCTTGTCATTGTAATGTTGCAAAATTCTGGACTTGTTATTCTAAACACTGAACACTCTTTCACTGAAACTGATAAGTTTGTGGGAAGGATGTCATAGTGGTATGGCATGGAAAACATTGGCAATTTCCAGTACTAGGTATTATCCAATACTACAGGGATCTAACTCTGCAAGTTACAGTGACAGAACTCTCAGTCACAAGTTTGGAGTTAAAGATGGACAATTTATTAGTCACAAAGTCAAAAAAAAAAAAAAAACCACAACCAAAACAAAACAAAAAAATCAAGTAAAGTGAAGCAAACTTTGGAGATGTAGAGCCACTTAAAGTTGTAGCTATCTTGAAATCTGTTAGTTATAGAAAGATCAGACTTAGTTTTGTTCTTAATTATAATTTCAAAGCAGTGGTATTGGTTTTCCATGATGATTCATCTTTTGTTCATATGGCATAAACTACTTAAGGGATGAAAGATTTTTTTGGATAAATGTTTCAGAAAATTCAGTTTATAGTCTCCTGTGAGGTCAATATTGCTGTAGGATCATGTAGCTGAGAAACATTTTAAAGGAGTGCAGCAAACAGAGAAAGGGGGGAAAGGCAGAGGCTATGACAAGATGTACTCACCCTCCACACATCTCAAACAGCCTACCAATTATGCACCAACTCATGCCTTTCACTACTTCTTAGTAATCAACCCTCTTATTAAGTCATAAAAGAATTAGTTCATCCATTTGGCAAGACACCTTATGATGTAACCTTCTCTGAGGGTGCCTTCACAGGCACACTGAGAGGTTTTACTAATCTTATAGTATTTTTGATGTTTTGGTATGAGCCTCACCTTTAATAACTGATATATCTCAACACCCACTCCCAAGGCATTTCATAAACCAATCAAACTGGTAGTCAAGATTGACCATCATACATAAATTATACTTCCTCAAATAACGATAACTACTTTAATAAGACAACTATCTTTATTAATGTTATACTTTAAAGGTTAAAAGAAACCTGTTTATTTTGTTAATTTGTTTTTTAAAGCCTATAACTTTCAATAAGTAATTCCAAATAATTTAGAATCACTTTATATTTAATTTGATAGAAATATATTTATATTGGGATCATTCTATATAGTTAATAAAATCTATTTAACTATATGTTTCCTTTTTACAATGTGATTTTAAGGTTTCATTTTCATTTTATAGATTAATTTTTGGTGGCCGGTTTGCTAAGATTTTACTTGATGAAAGATTTATGTTAATCACTAATTATCTTTGTCATTTTACAATAAAAACACATTTTTAGCACTGTCATTTGAGATTTTTGCTTAAGACCAAAGACATAGGCAAACCTATTCCTGTGCCCACCACCAAATTATCATAGGTCTTGAATCAAAGTAGATCAATTGGATTATTTTTTCCTGAAAATAAATTGGAAGTCATGAACCTACTTTCTGAACTTGGTAGCAGGGAGTAGCTCTAAGAGAGAGAAGAATAAAGTAGACACATAAAAGAAAGAGAAGCAGAAGTCTGTTAGAAAAACAAGAGGCTGAATGAGAATGAGATAGAAATGATAGAAAAACCACCATGTACTGATTAGAAGACTCCATCTCAAACATGAGAGCAACTTCATAAAGTCTTTATTATTCAATATATATCAATCCTCCCCTATGCCAAATACATAAAAAAAAATCTGATGCTTGGGCATTAAAACTGAGCCTTAAATACCATGTTAATGGAGATGTTATTCTAGTGAACTCTATCCTTAACAGTAAATAATACCATTTGTGGTGAGTTGTTATGATTAATAAATCCACTGGAAATCAGAATGCAAAACCAGCCATTCTGGTTAGCCATAGAAGCTGAGCAATGGTGGCACATACCTTTAATCCCAGGACTCAGGAAACAGAGGCAGATGGATTTCTGTGAGTTCAAGACTATCCTGAACTACAGGAGTGAATCAGTTTAAAAGAGTAACAGAACTTTAAGCCCAGCACCACAGAGGTATATAAGGAAGAAGTAAAGTGTCTCATGTGAGATTTAGTAATCAGTCACAGGGAAGACAGGATCTCTACTTCTGCCTTTGTAGAGGTAAAAGATACTGGCTGACTGTTTTCTGATCTTCAGTTTGGTTTTATTAGATCATAAGTGAAATATCACCACAACAATTTCTGGTAACCATCGGAAACATGAGCAGAATATAGAGTTTTATTTTGGAGAGTGGAGAGAAGAAAGGACTTTGAGTAAGGCACCAATTTTGAACTTAAATTGGCAGCTAATTATTGTTATGAAAGATTTTTGTATTTTCTGCTTTCAAACTGTCCTGGCTACCATAAAACTTGATCTTTGACAAGGCATGCATAATTTTACATTGTTTAGCTACATTTACCATTGTTGGCATTATTTTAGTGGTGTTGTCATTGTTTAAGATTAATTAATGCTAACTGCTATTAGACTTAGCTACCGTAATCTTCGTGGCTTGATTCAATAAAAGTACAGTTTTTGTATCATGTTCTAATGTAGTATGGGCAATTCTCCAAAAGAGCACTCCTCCAAATGATGACTCCAGGATCTAAGCTTCTTAAATTTTCTAGCCATGCAATATGGACTATGTGGTCCTGAAGGTCAGTCTAGCTATGGAGGTTAAGATAAAGGAGGCATTGCTGTTCTGGATTGCTGTGGAATGGGAGAGATATGTATAATTACCATGCAAGCTTTCTTATTTGAAATCCTATGGTTCTCTTTGGATAAGGATTTAAGATTGTGGAGAACAGGGTAATACATTTTGAACATTAGTAGTTGCTTTTGTAAGAGAACTACTTTTAAAATAGAACATATTTTAAAATAGAATACATAAAAATGAGAGAAAAATCATTCAATAGCACACATTGAATGTTGATAGAGGAATAGGCGTGGAAATATAAAATAAGAAATTCTTTCTTATCTCAAGCTTAAAAGTCTTGATAAGACTAAGCTTTGAAAAAAAAAATCATCTCCGAGAAGCACAGGGTGATATATGAAGTGACCTTTAAGTATTTCTTTCCAGTTTGCAATATGAAGATTCCAGAATCTAGGACACCTTCCTCTGACTATATTTATTCGAAATGTCTGTTTTGAGCCCTAAGCTGAATGTATCTAGTTTGGATTCCTCTGAGGTTGTTCTTATGGACACAGTAGCAAATACAGAGCAGAATTTCATGAAATTATTTATTGTAGGCTACTTTGATTACTAAAAGCACTGTGTAGACATCAATTTCTTTATAGAAAACAAAACAAAACATATTTGAAGGACTGATCCAGTTTCAATTTCAAAAATTATTTTGCTTGATGACTTGACACTGGAACCCTAACCAGGTACAAGGTAATTTGCATTAATCTTTGTAACCTGAATATCTTCATGGGTCCTTGGATTTAGCTTAGTTTTAGTAACATTGAATTAAAGAATTAATTAACAAACCTGGCAGTTTAGGAATGAACTTCCATTTACTTCAGCAATTAAGTCAAGAAAGTTAAGAATCAGACTCAGTATTTAATCATCACTTGAAAATTGGAAGAAGTTCACAAAAATCTGGCTTTTTATGGAGGTTAGTGTTCTTGGTACCCAAATAGATACAAGGGTGTCAAATGAAAGCTCCTTTGAGTTATAAACTACACATGCAACTTTGGGTTCCTTAGACTAGCTGGCAACTCATTGTTAATTACTATGAGATTTGATTGTTGTTGTTTTCCTAGCGCATCAATGAGGCATAATGAAATCTGTTCAATTCCATTGTCATTATAGTTATTATTTGTTGCGGCATGTTGTTCCCGCCGGCCTCCTGGTCCTGCCGCCATGGTCCCGTAACCACGTGTGCCCCAAATAACACTCAGAGACTCTGTATTTGATACAATCCTGTTGGCCAATTACCATTACTGTTTATGGGCTAGCTCTGTCTTAATTATTAACCCATTTCTACTTATCTAAGTATTTCCACGTGGTCGTATTATCAGGGAGCCGCGGCTGGCGTCCTGCTTCTTCCTGGGCTACATCTCAACTCTACTACTTCCTCTCTCCTCCTTGTCTCCTAGCCCCGCCTATCTTGCTATCTCATTGGCCACAGAGCTTTATTAACCAGTATGAGAAACATATATACAGAATAGCATCTCCCATCAATTATTCACTCGTATTTTTCAAAGGCCTGCTGCACATGAGGAAACAATAAATGGATCATTTAAATTATTTTCACCACCAAGGTCACAAAGAAAGTAAATGTATTAACTGTCAAAAATTAATAAAATGCTTTTTAAATTTAAAGATAAATGCCAAGGATGAAATCTTAACATTGGCAGTCTTTGTCTTTAGATCTCATGAACATTTTTGATTTCTTCATTAGCATACAAAATAGTATGTTTCATATTTTCATATGCTCAGATCATTCTATTTTGCATATGAATGTATTCAAATATAGATTCTACATACCAGAGAAAACATGCTATATTCCCTCCCATCATTAATGTTGTTAACTTTCCTTTAATTCAATTCCACCCTTTTCTCTAACATTTCTTCCCTTCTACTGCCATAGATAGATAGATAGATAGATAGATAGATAGATAGATGGATGGATGGATGGATGGATGGATGGATAGATTCTTCATCTGAAGAAAAATCTAGTAATATTTTGTCTTTATGATACTGGCTTACATGACTTAGTAAAGATCTCCAATTCTACCAACTTTTGTGTTTGATGAAAGAAACTGAGACTGAAGGGAGATGTTAATGTTGAACTTTTCTTATGATAATGCTCCTGAAGTATACAAACATTACTTATATTCAACTTAGTATGTAAGAAATAGGCATTGCTTTTCTTATGAATCATAAAAGTAAGATGAAGTCTTATAACAATTTTTAGGGAAATATTTTCATATATTATTTTTCAAATTATTTCATAGACATAAATATTGAGCTCCTATTGAGCTGTATTTTTATTATTCCATTGGACCTTTCAAAGAAGAATTAGTGTTCACAGAAAGAAGTGTTTGATTACTATTTTCATAAACTAGACATCTCACATGTGAAATTTACTGTATCTTAAATAAATCCATGAATCTTTAGGGGTACAGAGAAGACCAATATTTAAAAACCATATATACAGTGAAATCTCAAGGAAATGAACCTTCCATTTGTTTTCAAATGCTCAAATAAACCATGAATTAAAATTTATGAGTCAGAGAAATGCTCACCAATAACATCTTCATAACCTCTCATAGGGAGCAAGGTTAATTCTATAAGGTTGTTCCTTGCACTTTAACACTTCTTTAGTGTATGCCTCTGGTGTGTAAAAATTAAATTAGGGCAAAAATTAGATTATCAAATTCTATCATATATTCATTTTTTCATTCCTCTAAAGCTGAAATTATTTAGGTTTTCTTTTGAAGGTTATTGGGGTTTTCTGCACTGTAGAAAATAACTGAGATGACTGTTTCCATGTATAAAGCAGTCCATAACATTTCAGAGAAGTAACTTTAAGATTCAGTACATGATTTTCTTTTCTAAATGCTAATTTCATGGAACTGGAACAAGATGATAAAGTACAAAGTGCATGATGACTCCTAGGAAGTGAACTGGGATTCAGATAACACTTGGAAGCTCAAATATCTAAATGTACGCCTCTCTTACTTTTTGGGATAGTAGTCACATCAGGTTCACCATGTCCCATTGTAGGAGTGATTTCCTTCACGATTTCATTTGGTGCCAACTTCCTACTAATTTGCAGTAGTGCTTCTTGAAGTTATATCAAAAATCATGAGAAAACATTGTCATGGAGATGTAGAATATAGTACTGCCAACAGGGGAAATTCAGTTTCTTTCCTGGGTTTGCTAGTGTTGAACCATCTTTTGATTAAGTATTTGAAGGATAAAAGTATTTCTTGTTGATCACTACATATAGATGATGCTTATTTGGTTTTAATGATTTTTTTTGCATTTTGCTGATCAAGTGTTAATGCCTAAAATAATGTTGTGGTTGACACTTTTAAAGATCTACTTGTGTTGTGTTGTGTGTGTGTGTGTGTGTGTGTGTGTGTGTGTGTGTGTGTAGATTCAAGCAACTATAGTTTATTCTGAGGCTAGAAGAGTATACCAAATATTATTACCTATCATTTTCTATCTCTTCCTTTTAAGTTAAGTGTTTTCCTGAACCTCACACTCACATGTTAATGGCTGGGCTTGAAGACAGCAAATGCAGGTACTATTCTTGCTCTCTTTAACCTTGGGTTGCAGGCCTTAATTGGAGACCCAGCATGTTATGTATATGCTAAGAACTAAACACTAGTCCCCATGGTTGCATAGCAAGTTTTCTTAAATGCTGTGCTATCTTGTCATGAAATTGTGGAAACATGTTAATGGTTTTTGAAGAGCTCCACCACTCTAAGAAGATATCTCATTCTTATCAGCAGTTGGTCTTCATCTCTTTCAATAGCCCCTTCTAGGCCTGAGAAATTATGAGTCTGCTCTTGGTCTCTGCAGTTGCTTATTTTAGACATTGCTTAAAAAGCAATTGTGCATTAGTCCTTTATGACCAGAGTCTTTCCTCTAGCATAATACTTTCAAGATGCATTCATATAGCATGTATCTGTGTCACATTCCTTTTTGTTGTTCAACATTTTATTATATGGGTATACCATATTTTCTTATCAAATTTAAATATCTGTATTTGCTCATCTTTGGCTATTATTGATAATAGTGTTATGCACATGTATGTGAATAAATGTCTATTTAAGCATATTTAAAATTTTTCTTTTGGATATATAACTAAGACTGAAATCATCAAGGTACAAATCTGATTAATGTCTTGTAAAAGGCTTCACATGTTTCAATACCACTAGCAGTAAATTATGGTTCATGTGGTAGTTTGAATGAGAATTTTGTCTATAAGCTCGTATACTTGAATGTTGGTCCCTAATTAGTGAAACTGTTTTGGAAAGTATTAGGAGGTATGGCCTTGGTGGAGGAGGTGTGTCACTGAGGGTGGGCTTTGAAGTTTCAGTGCCAGATCCATCATTGGTCTCTCAATCTGCTGCTTATAGATCGAGATGTAAACTCTCAGCTGCTGCTCAGTGCCATGCTTGCCTGGTCCCACAGTAATGGTCATGAAGTAATTCTGTAGAACTATAGGCAAGTCTTCAACTAAATGCTTTCTTTTTTAAGGTTAACTTGGTCATTAAGGCTCTTCACAACAATAAACAGAACTACAGATAGTTTCACTTTTTGCACATCTCCCTCCAAGAATAGCTATCATCTTTCCTTTTAATTAAAGAAATGTTTATGAATATCTGCTGTCTCAATGCTGATTGATATGGTTCTTTTTTTACGGTTAATGACGTAGTAATTGGAGATCTATATTTCTTAGAAAAATATCTGTTCAAATGCCAACTCTGTTATTTATTATATAAACAATTTTATTTTATTTTATATGCCAATCTCAACTGTCAACTCTTGAGTGCTTCTCAAACAACAGTATCTTTGTGGAACATTGAGCTCACGTTTTTAATATGGCTAACATTAGATTTTCACTCCATCTTTAATTCTATGGTATGGTATGATACATGCCATTCTAGAGGATAGCCAGACCATTTCACTGTAAGATCTAAGAAGATTATTGCCTGTTTTATCATTGCTGCATTTAAAATATCAAATACTAAAAATTAATAGATGATGAACACAGACACCTCTTGTCAAAAGCACTGATCTATTTTGCTTTCCTTTGGCTGAATATAAAATGGTTTCTATATCCACAGGCCACATTTTCTTCATAATTAAAAGTAATACTACCTCTTAATCACTGGTAACCTAATCAAATATAGTTTCTTTTGAAAAAAATAACACACTCAAATACCATAAGTACAAGGAACATAAATCCATTGTAGTTTGTGACCTTAAAGAACAAGTGGCTAAGAACCAGACATAGAGGAAAGTACATGACAAGATGAAGGGAAAATCTAGCTAACTCCAAAGAGAGAACTGTGACTACACTCCAGCTCAGATTTATGGTCTTCGGGACTATGAAACATTAAAATTCTGTTGCTGAAGCCAATCAGTTTGATTGGTACAGCCACCCTGGAGAAAGCAAGGTGAGAATCTTTGAAGTTTACTAGTGTGGCACTACTGGCTCTTGTCTAAAAAGACTAGTTGAGATAGTATCCATCTACAAGAAGCAAGCACATTTACCTATAATGCCTACTTTTTATCTTGTCGTTTAGCACACCTGAGACATCACTTTAGGCTGGGAGGTAAGAAGAAGGTATTTAATGCAGACCACATTTTAATCTCAATGTCTGGTAGGTAAATGTGAAAGATGATTTTGGAGAGTTTATCATTTAAACATAAGGGGTGCAGGGCTGAAAAGACAACTAGGCTTTCTCCCTGATAGCAGTCTTGGAGCATTCACTCTAGAAGTAAACAACTGCTACATAATAAAGATTTTAGGAAGCCTTCAGAGGTCCTCCTGTGAGGAACCTGTTAGTCTCTGGCTAACAGCTATGTGGTGGAGTCATGGAATCAGACAACTATAGTACCAATCAACACTTTGACAGCAATCTCATAAATGACCCTGGATGTTATCCCATAGCTAATCTACTCCCATATTATTGCTTCTCAAGGAAGTTCACTGAACTAATCCCTCTGAATGTGTGTGACAGTTTGGAGGCCTGGGCAGTCTATGGAGCCCGTATTTGTCCCTAGTACACAAATGGACATTGGCATTCCATTCCCCATGGAGGGATACTCTCTCAGCCCAGATACACAGAGAAGGGCCTGGGCCCTCTACCAAATTATGTGACAGACTTTGGTGATGCCCAAGGAAGGTCTCACTCTCCCTGAAGAGAGGATGGGGGGTGGGATGGGGATATGAATGGAGAGTATGAGAGCATGGGAGG
This sequence comes from Cricetiscus sungorus, assembly GCA_030556225.1. Taxonomy (NCBI): domain Eukaryota; kingdom Metazoa; phylum Chordata; class Mammalia; order Rodentia; family Cricetidae; genus Cricetiscus; species Cricetiscus sungorus. The sequence continues at coordinate 22,741,092 of JANBXA010000069.1, forward strand.
GAGAGGGAACTGGGATTGACATGTAAAATAAGGTTGTTTCTAAATTAAACATATTTTTTAAATGTAATTATTTTTAATGATTTGTTTAGGGATAATTTGTTGCACAGCAATGCCTACTTGATACAAGTACAAAGGTATATTTAAATAAAATTGATGACTTTGAAAAGATTAGGATGAATTCAACTGTCTAGACACCATTCCCTTATCCCTCAGCTATATCCTGTGAACCACCTTGGCATAGCCATATTGACTTACAGAATAAATAACGTGACTGGTGATTGAATTGATGATTTGACCTAACATTAATCATTAGGTTAGCAATATGTTTTTTTAAGGAATTGAAAGTGTTTTTCCTATAACATCCTGCCTTATGTGTATGTTTATTTGTCCTTTATTAGCCAAGAAGAGCCTGTATTATTCCTTTCCCAAGTTTTGTACTTAAATGGAGACTTTTTGATATTCTGCAGTCTGTGTATGGCCTTTTGGATATACGTCTATATGCATATTAAATCATGGACTAGAGACCCTTAATTTTTAAACTATTATTTATGTTCAGTGCTAGCTCTTTGGTATAGTATGACCAACATTCAATCATGGTTATGTAAGTGTCTATTATTAGAAACTTTGAAAATCTATCCATTTGTTTTAACATTCATGTTTTTATTTGTTATTTGGCTTGTGTTTCCTTTGGTTTTGTACAGTGCCTCATTATATAGTCCATAATGCCTTCCACTGTCTTAAATGCTGGGATTGCAAGCACATGACACAATAGCCACATAGGTAACTATGTAATCATAAACAATGACAATATTTATATTTGCGATGCTGCTCTGTGGTAGAATTCTTGTCAGCTATGCTTGAGGCCATAGGAAATAATACAAAGTCAGAAAAATATGAAAGTAAAAATCGTATCTTAAAATATTATTTGGGTTTCATATTTGATTATATGTAACACAATTTAATTATATATCACACTACCACAAATTATTATGTGATTAACGTTTCTTGTTGTTCTTTTAGAAAATTGTTTTACTTATTTCCTTAATGCAAAAATATTCAAATAATATTACTAAAACAAAAACTTTAAGCTAACGTAAACTAAAATATATATAACCTGTTTAAAGTGAGGGTTTTGTCTGTGTTCTTTCTTTTCTACACCTTTTAAATTCTTATTTTTATTTTTTGTTCTTAATACATGATTAGCACTGTATTATTTTCTTTTAATAAAATAACTCAAGCCCTTTCTAGAAGTAGGCAAGATACAAACTTATAAACTCAGCAAATAAACTGAGAGTTGGACAGAGGGAGGGCAAAACAATCTGATTAAAATTTAATTTTTAAAGTAGTTTTAAATGGAAATTACATAAAAATAAAAGTAAATTTTAATTTAAAACCCTAATCATTTAAGGTTTTCTTTTTTTGTATTATATTCTCTTGACTGTACTTAGAGACTAAGAATGTAAATGGGACTCCCATAGATTAAGAATAATGCATTTGTATAAAGCTTTTCTAATTCTTCATCCTGAGAACCAAGAAATATTTCTATTGCTCCATGGATTGAGTCTTATTACAAGTTTGGGATATATTGGCCAGAGGGCTCGGCTAGAGGCTCCATGTGAATCACTCCTAATTTGAATAAATTAAGCCAGAAAGCATAAATCTTTCTTTAAGCCAGTTCTTTCCTGTTCTGCTTTTAGGATTTAATACCCTCTTTCTAAAGACCAAATACTTGGTCCTTATTTAAACCATCCCCTATACTTCTTTCTGCATACTGTTTATTTCACAATGTATTTGCTAGAGATCTTCACATGGATTTAGTTGCAATTGCATGTAAAAAATAATAGAAAGAAAACCAGTGATTTCAGGTTGCCCTACTTTCTGTATAATATTGAATTAGCTTTTGTTTCTGGTTAAGGAGAGTAGTGAAATTCCATTCAACAGTGTTTTGATGATTGCATAGTACTTATACCACAAGCTTTATTAAGCTGGCAGTGATGGGCAGAACACTTTATGTGGAGTTTATGCATCTCTGACTTAATGTGCCTGACTGGACCAAAGTTTTTTTCTTTCCATTTTGTAAATGATATCTAAATGACACCTAAATAACAGGACAAAAGTTGAAAAAAAATTAAAATGTTAGTACATGCAGGTACTAGCTTGAATATTCCATTGATAACAAGACCCTCTGTATGTTTTCATGAATCTAAGTAAAGTCCTCTTTCTCATTAATTAACAAGACAAAAATTAACATATACTATAGATATCCAACTCTATCTAACTCACATCGCAGGACCCACAGAAATCTGAAGTAAAAATCAGTACTTATAGGATGTAATAGATATGTAATCATGTAATAACTGTAGCCACTAAAGCAAGAATTATTTTTAAACAAAAGTTTAAAAAGTACATAGAGATCCTTTAAACCTGACAATCTCAATGAAATTTCTAGGAAGATATGACTTTTAGAGTCAGGGAGGTCTGGAAGCAGAACTGGGTTGTGGTTTGTGTACTGTTCTTGACCAGTGCTTTCATGCCTCACAATCATAGCTGGCTGTCTTGTTTATCCAGTATAAAAGCTGAAATCTTAGGGTTCTCCAGGTTTGCTGATCTGTTGCAGGACACATTCCCAAAGAGCTTCCAGATAGAAAATGTAGTGAGCTATATAATAACTCAGTGATTAAACTAGGGACAGATATGGAGGCTGCAATGTCGCATAGATAACCCTTTACTCTTTCTTTGAGGGAGAACTGATTTCTCTTTTCCCTCAGTCTCCCAAATAACTTTTCCAACAGTTAGCAGGAGTGACCAATCTTCTTGACAATTTGACAAGATGTTGTCATCTACAATGTGTGGGGTTGTATCCAACATGGACTCTCAAAGAAGCCTTTAAAAACAAAAACTAGAGTCAGGCTTTGTTAAATATTATTACAGAAAAGTGATAAATCGAGGGAATGAGATAAAAATGAGGGAACATGTGAGTCACTCCCAAAAGTAGAAAGGGTCAAAAGGCAAAGGAAAAGTCACTGAATTTACTCACCTAGGAAATTTTAGGACCACAGATGCTAGACAAAGGTTGAAGTAATTGATGGGAGATTGGTTAATTCTCTACATTATAATGGAGGGGCTCCATTATATGCACAACCCGCTCTTCCTATCATAATGATAATGTACTATTTAAGCTCAGCCACCAAGTTAGAAGTGGTTGAAATACCCCTCTGTCCAACTCTGACTTATCTTTTGTTAGCTGTTTACCTTGTAGCTGTTTACATTGTATCTAATCATATCTAATCTAATCTTTCTGTTCTAAAATTCACATGGCCCCAAAGATGTAGCTGAAGTCTTTCTTGCTTAACTTACTTTTAGCTCCTTGGTTATGGGTTTTTATGAGGTTGTCTTCTAGACAGAAACTTCATGTCAGAAGCCATCATTATTTACTGTGTAGTGTGCTTCTATTATCTATATAGAAGCAAGAGTATAAGGAAGAACCCTGGCATCTTATATGTCCTTCAAGGGCATCAGGGTCAGGGATGGTAGGCAGAGTATAATCACTAGACCAGATGCCTGTCCTTCCTTTCACTTTTTTAGTTGGTTGTTTCAACACAGCTGTAAACTCTCCTAGTCACCTTCCTGGGTGATTCTGACTCTGCCTTTTTAACCCTTAAACTTCCTTCCAATCTGTCTCTGTTCTTATTACAACAAATGAAATAACTGGAATTTTCAAATTGAACCCTTTTCACTCAGGACATATAGAGAGCAACCTCCTACACTGTCAAGAGACATGAAAATTAATAATTTAGATGAATACAATAAGGGCTTTGTGAAAAACGATTATGAGATGATAAAAATCTAAGCTGCATCCTACAATACAGCTACAGGGTGAACATATTTGCATTCCATAACCTACCAAAAGATTTTTAATGAAGAGTACACAAAAATCTCTCAGGAATTTAAAGTAGAAAATAAAACTATATTTCAATAACAAAATGAGCAAACTCTGTAAGGAAAGTACATAGATGGTCAATGAACATCTGAAAAAGTATGTGTGGTGATGGAAATATTTTGTAACTTTATAGTACCAATGTCAATATCCTAATTGGGTGTGTTGGTTAATCATCTCCTACTAGTCACACACTAAAGTCACCTGGGAAGAAAGAACCACAATTGAGTACTTTCTTCTATCAAAATGACCTGTGGACACATCTGTGGAACATTTTCTTGATTAATGTTGGAGAGTTCAGCTAAGTACGGGTGATACCATCCACGGACTGTCCTGGTATCCATAAGAAAACAAGTTGAGTAATCTGAGGCGAGCAAGCCAATAAGTGGTGTTACGCGTGGGTTTTTCACCAGCCTGCCTGGTCCTATTTTGGCCCCGCAGCCCTGCTACCATGGGAGACCCAGACAACACTCAGAGACTCTGTATTTGATACAATCCTGTTGGCTAGTTACTATTATTGTTTATGGGCTAGCTCTGTCTTAATTATTAATCCATTTCTATTTATCTAAGTATTTCCACATGGTCATCTTATCCGAGTGCGGCAGGCTGGCATCCTGCTTTCTCCATGCTCTACATGCTGACTCCTCCTCATTACTTCCTCTTTCCTCCTTGTCTCCTAGCCCCGCCTATCTTGCTTTCCCTTTGGCCAAACAGTGCTTTATTCATTAACCAGTATGAGAAAAATATTTACAGAATAATATCTCTCATCAAAGTGGTGTTCCTTCATGGTCTCTGCTTCAGTTTCTGCTTCTAGGATGCTGTCTGTGTTCCTGCTCTGATTTTCTTTAGTAATGGAATGTGGTGCTAAACTGTAATCCAAATAAATAATTCCTGTAGGTTTTTAGTTAATGATGTTTATTGTAGCAACAGAAAGACTTTGAGAAACTAATTTTATAGAATTTCAGCATTGCATAACACTGGTGAATTATATACAAGCTCTTCCTATATTAGTACTTTATTTTATTTTGATTATTCTTATGCATTTATGTGATGAAATGTATGTGAGTCACACTGATTTGTACCCTGGTGAAGAATAGCTGTAATAGTTGTTGGTAACATTAATTCAAGTAAGCCAAGTCCACATAACTTTGCCACATAACTCTTGACCTCTAAATGCATGTCATTTTTGTATCTTTAATCAAATACACTGACTACATTGTAAGTAATTTTAACATCCATAGGTGTTTTAATAAAGTGAAGCCTATAGTTGTATTATCAGTAAATGCTTTTCCTGGCAAAAATTATATTATTTTGTTTATTTATTTCTATTGTATATTGTATTCTTTTTTGAGAAGTTTGTATTTATTTGGATTATAATCCTCCTTCAACTCCTCCCAGATCCTTCTCATTCTATCCCCACTCAATTTTGTAATCTCCCTTTTTAAGCTACTGAGTCCACTTAGTGTTGCCCACATATTCTTGGATGTGTGGCTTTTCACTCACTTCAAGCATGGTAGATCAACCAGTGTCAGCACTCTTAAGAAAACTGACCCCTTCCTGTTGACGAAGCTAACAGCTGTTTAAAAATTTTCAACTGTGGGTGGAACTTTGTGCCTACCTCCCCTTTCCATGTTGGGATTTTTGTCTGGCTTTAGTTTATGCAGATCTTGTGCATGCTATCATAACCCATTTGAGCCCAAATGTGTTTCTGCTTTGCTGTGTCCAGAGTACAGTTTCCTTGTAGTCATCCATTACCTCTGGCTCTTTCAGTCTTTCTATTTTCTCATCTGAAATGAGCCCTGAGTGTTTTGACGAGGGATAGAGATGTAGATGTCCCAGTTAGGGCTAAGTAGTCTACACGATTCTAAAACCGTCCTGTAATAAAACAAAGGCTATAACAGCTTTTACTTACATACTCATCTCTATCCTGGTGTTTAAATATATTTATATAATTCAGAATTTTACCAGTCTTGTTCCTTGTGAAAAGTAGGTTGATAATTTATTGACTCAACAAATACCTAATAATAACATCTAAAGTTCACACTTTTATTCATAACTCATGCACAAAAACTTAAATGTGCTCCACAGCTGTGAGCCTATGTGTGATGGCTCTAATCATAGAGTTGAAAGCTTTGCATAGAGCTTAGGAGAAATTCTAAATAACATAAGGACTGTTAAAAGCAAAACCAGAATTTTGACAGTAATGGAAGTTCTGAAGTCAATTATACACAATTCTGGCTTAAAATAATTAAGAACTCTATGGTAGCTTTGGAAATTATTATATCCTGAATGTGTAAATGGAATTTAGAGTTTCAAAGAGTTTGCTTTTGCATTTTTACTTTACATAAGACTCACCTTTTATATTCTTAGGGAAATTGAGGCCATTTAGTAATTTATATTTTAGGCTTGTCACTGAATTTTAAATTCATATAAATTGTCTGTCCCTGCTGTTGTGATCCTGTTAATTCATTAACTAGACTGTCAAAATAGTCTCTGCATAGGTATTTTTTGTGACTATAATTTATAATCATTTTAGGGCTCTCAACATAGTGCAAGAACCAAAACAGAAAATTCTTTTTTTCTTTTTTCTTTTTTCTTTTTCAAGACAGTGTTTCTCTGTGTAGCCATAACTGTTTGGGAACTTACGTTGTAGATCATGGCCTTGAACACATAGAGGTATGCCTATCTCTGCCTCCAAGGTGTTGGGATTAAAGTCAAATGCCACCACAATCAGCTCAGGCATATCCTCTTAATAGATGACAATACTCTCAAAAAACTAAAAAAAATAAAATCTGTTACCTCAAGTTTGTATGCTCAGAGACAAAGGTAATCGCTTGGTGTTTGGAGGATGCTCAATAATAGCTTACTTGCTCTCATTATTATTTATTAACAGATATGATGGGTTTTTATCATTTTTGTTTTAAAACAATCTTTTTAAATTTAACATACCAATCCCAGTTCCTACTCTTCCCCTTTCTCCTGCTCCCTCCACCTTTTCTTATCCCTGTCCACTCATCAGAGAAGGTAAGGCGCTTGCCATGGGGAGTCAGAAAAGTCTGGCATATCACTTTGAGGCAGGACTGAGGCCTTTCCCCCATATCTAGGGTGAGTAAAATATCCCCCCAAAGAGAATAGGCTCCAAAAAGTCTGTTCAAGCACCAGGGAAAAAGTGGCAGCCTACAGAATGGGAAAAGATCTTCACCAACCCCACATCAGACAGAAGACTGATCTCCAAAACATATAAGCAACTCAAGAAACAAGACCTCAAAATACCAAATCATTCAATTAAAAACCAGGGACAGATCTAAATAGGGAGATCTCAATAGAAGAATCTCAAATGGCCTAAAGACATTTGTGGAATTGATCAACATCCTTAGTATCAGGGAAATGCAAATCAAAATTACTCTGAGATACCATTTTACACCAATCAGAATGGTTAAGATAAAAAACACTATGATAGTTTATGCTGGAAAGGATTTGGAGTAAGGGGAACACTTCTCCATTGTTGATGGGAGTGCAAGATTGTAAGCATCTTTGGAAATCAGTGTGGTGGTATCTTAGAAAATTTGGTATAATTCTACCTCAAGACCCAGAAATACCAAACTTGGGCATATACCAAAGGATGCACACTCATACCACAAGGACATTTGCTCAACTGTGTTCATAGCAGCACTATTCATAACTGCCAGAACCTGGAAGCAATCTAGATGCCCCTCAGCTGAATAATGGATGGAAAAAATGTGATACATTTATACAATGGAGTACTACCCACAAGGAAAAATCAATAGCATCTTGAAATTTTTAGGCAAATGAATGGAACTGAAAAAACCATACTGAGGAAGATAACCAAGACCAAAAAGAACAATATAGTATTTGCTCATAAAGCAAAGTATAATCACCCTATAGTTCATGATCCCAGAGAAGCTATTTAAAAAGGAGAACCCCAAGGAAGACATGCATGGATTCCCTTGAGAACAGGAAATAGGCATGATCTCCTGAAAAAATTTGGAATGTTTGGAGGAAAAAAAGGGAGAGCAGAAGGGGAGGGGAAAGTAAGAAGGGGAGTGGGGAGGAGAAAATGAGGGAATGAGATGGTTAAGATGGGGCAAGGACAGAGAGGAAGAACAAGGAAAGAGATACATATCTTTTTTGTTTTTGTTTTTGTTTATAATTTATGTATATTTTATTTAAATTAGAAGCAATCTGATTTTACATATCAACCCCAGTTCCCTCTCCCTCCATTTCTCCCATGTCCCCCTTTGACCCTCTGATCCCCTTATCCACTCTCCAGGGAGGGTGAGGTCTTCCATGAAGGATCATCAAAATCTGTCAGGTCTTTTAGGGTAGGACCTAGGCCCACTCCTTTTTACATAGGCTAAGGGAGTGTCCTTCCATGGTGAATGGGCTCCTGAAGTCTGTTCATGCACTAGGAATACATCCTGGTTCCACTGTTAGAGGCCCCCATAGACTGCCTAGTCCTCCTAGCTGACACCCATGTTCAGGGGGCCTGGTTTGATCCTATGTTGGGCAAGAGCCCCTGAACAAGGGAGAGGGAGGAGGAAGGTAGGTGGAAAAGGAAAAGAGAAGAAAAGGGCTAGGAGAATATAAGGGATAAGGAAGATTGAATGGGGAGATGAATAGAGAAGAACAAAAAAAGGGATACATCAATAGAGGGAGTCATTATAGGTTTAAAGAGAAATCTAGCACTAGGGTATTGTACAGAGATCTACAAGGATGATTCTAACTGGGAATCTCAGCAATAGTGGAGAAGCTACCTTAAATGCCCTTTACCTATAATGAGAATGATAAATATTGTAAGTGCCATCCTAGAACCTTCATCCAAAAGCTGATGGAAGCAAAAGCAGAGATCCACAGCTAAACAATGAGCTGAACTCCTGAAATCCAGTTGTAGAGAGTGAGGAGTGATGAGCAAAGGGGTCAAGACCAGGCTGGAAAAACCCACAGAAACAGCTGACCTGAGCAAGTGGGAGCTCATGGACCCCAAATGGATAGCTAGAAAGAGCTATCTTGATTTAAATAGCTATAATGAGGCTAGAAAGATATCTGGCACTAGGGAAATTCGCAAGAATCCACAAGGTTGACCTAAAAACCTAAGCATTAGTGGAGATGGTACCTAAACTGTTCTGGCCCTCTAATCAGATTGATGACTACCTGTATTATCATCAAGATCCTTCATCTGGCAACTGATAAAAACAGATGCAGAGATCCACAACGAAGCACTGGGCTGGGCTTCCAGATTCTGGTTGAATAGAGGAAGGAGTGATACTATGAATTAAGGGGGACAAGATGATGTTGAGGATACCCACAGAAACAGCTGATCTGAGTTGGTTGGAACTCATTGACACTAGACTGACAGCAGTCAGTTTAATCTGCATAGGACCAATCTAGGCCCTCTGAATTTGGGTGATAGTTGTGTGAAATTATTTTTTTTTAATTTTTTGTGAATTTAATGCAGGAGTACATTGTATATATAACATTCCACTCCTTCTTTTTTCCTCTGTACCTCCTCCATATTCCCTTGAATATCCTGCTCACATGCATGGCCTCTTATTTAATTTTTATTCAAATACAGGTATTCACAACCTACTGAGCCTAATTAATATTGCATGTATGTACATGAGATTAGATGTTGACCATTTAGTCTTGGACTATTCATCAAAAGCTTTGTCTCTGACAAACAACTCTCCTTCCCTCAAAAGCCATTAACTGCCTGTAGCTCTTCTTCTAGAAGTTGGGTTTTAGGAACTTTTCCTCAATCTATGTAGGTACAGCTTGTGAAGACATAGTGTTGAGAGTCAAAGCATGCACTATCCCTGTGATGGCCAGGAGATCCTTTCACAGCTGTGGTTTCTTTCCTCTTATCATCCTTTTATCTCCTCTTCTGTGATGTTCCTTGAGCCTTAAGTGTAGGGGTTGTGTATATATGTCCAATTTGGGGATGAATAATGATCATGATTATTGTTTTTCTGTGCTTTGATAACTTTTGGCTTCCCGCAATGGCCCTCATATGCTGCAAAAAGAAGATTTCTTGATGAAGGGGTGAATGAGCGTTGTACTTACCTTTAGCTATATGGACAGGTCCTTAGAAATCAGCTGGAAACTACATTAACTTAGCAAAAATAATAGTCATATCTTCTCCTCCTCATGGGTATAAGAATTCTACAACTCTAAGTTCTTCATTAGGCTTAGTTTCAGGCATAACTTTACTCCCAGTGAGTAGGCTGTGATTCCAATCATACATCTATTGTTTATTCCAAAGATGTAAGTTCTACTATCACTCCTTTGGGGGATGCCTTGTTGAGCTGGTTATTTTTGTGGTTGCCTGTTTTTACAGTCTGGTGAGACTGTTGTTGACTTTTTCCCTTGAGACATTGCATGATACCTTCTAACTCTTTGAGAGCTAGCCCTAAACAAGGAAGCTTCCAGGTTAGTACCAGCTTGATTTCTCCATCTTTCAAGCTAGGTCACGTATCTGTTGCCATATTCTTTTCAATATCCTAATTTATCCAATGCTGAGTTCTTTGATACTATAAGTCTGAAAGCTTTATGAATGCTGAGGATATGGCTTCATCAGACACCATGTGACTTCTCTGTAACACTTTGCTTTTAATTCCACCTGTCAAACACATGTCTCATCCTTCCCCATGCTTCTTCCAGTCTTTTGCTTCCTGCAGCTCTGTAACCTATGGGAGCTTATTTTTGACCAAAGTTCACTGTCCTGGTCACTGCAGCCTGTGGGTAGTTGTTTCTTCATTAGGTATTGGGCTGTTGAATGCAGATAATGCAGTATATATATTAAAGCTAATCAAAGAACTTAAGGTATTATTAACATACAGTACATTATTGAATGACCCAATGCTTAGATTTTCAGTGTAAGCTCAGTAATGACTTACTGACAAAAATATTTTAGTGTTGATTCAAGAGCTCAGTTTTATTCAGGTTAATTTATACAAATCACATGCTGGAAATAAATGAGGGGGGCAGAATAAGGAATAGCCAGGGATAATTATGGAATGTGTCTAAATAAATCATTAAGTTCAGTGAATTTTCTTTTAAAGATGCTTTCCTGTCAATTAGTCTCATGGAATCATCTCAGCCTAGAGGAGCCTTTGACTTTGATTTATTTGTTGTCTTATAACCATACAGTTTTTACATTTTGTGTTTTGGCTTCCTGCTGACTTTTGATATGGTTTATGCATGTATGTAATTAATAAAATCTTGAAATAAAGGTTATGTTCTTTGTGTTCTACAATGATGATTTCTTATTTTCAAAAATGCAGATTAGAAGACAATGAAATAAAAATGTTATATCCATGAAGATTTATACAATAATTTCTTTTAAAAATTGATATTTCAAAAATATAATTCTACAGGGTTTGAACACCAAAAGGACTTAAGTTAGATATTCATTTTTAATCATATTCTGTCTGATCTAGATTTGTCAGCTAAACACAAAACTCTCTATGGAAGCTGTTGTCACCATAGCAACCAGATCACAGTTCCCAATATCTGTGTAATGAAGTGCTGACATATTTTCAGAGCCAGGTGCTAAGTGGAGGTTTGTTTCACTAATTAGGTAGCAAAAACAATCAATTCCTTCTTGATTAACAATGTCACAAACTTTGAAATACACAAACCCGAAAAACTTTCTTAACTTGCATTTTGTGTGTTCACAGCAGTAGAAAGATAAAAGTCATTTGAAAATTCTTTTATCTAACTAGTAGGTAATTATTGAACCCATCAGCTCATGCCCTTAGGATGAATTGAATATTAGTCTATGCTTTTTTGAGTTAAGCTCATGAGACATGCAGACATAAAAAGAAGTTTTAATGAAGTCCTTATATCAAAAGGATTAGCATTTTAATTCACAGTAAATTAGAATAACTGTAAAATAACTCATATCCTTGGTCAGCCTTGGTTTAGTGACTAGCAGGTGATAAAGGTGGTTGGTATAGTGGCTTGTCCTCAGATGATGTCTGTCCTTCCTCTGCTCTGGTCCCTATTTTTCAACAAAGGAAACATCTTTTTCTTTGGTCAATCAGAATCTTAGCTTTTTTGCTCTGTCTCATTCTATTCTTTTCAGCAGTGTTGCTTTTTTATATATGTAAAATCACAAGGTTGATGATCTACAAAAGAAATAAAAAAAAGAAAAGAAAGTAAGAAAGTAAGAAAACCTACACATAAAATGCCATATTTAATAATCAAGAACAAACATAGCCATTATTTGGTCAAGGTTGTATGCTGAGACCAATACCCCATACATGCATTTAGAAAATACCTAAAGTTTTCTAGTATGTAAACATATGTAAACATTATGTTAATTATTATTATAACTAATATTGATCATGATGGAAAAATATGTTACGCCAAATATGCTGCTATGATATGAACAAGGCTAGATAGAAAAAAATATAGGTTATTCTATGAAAGACAAGAATATACGATTCAGGAATACAGGAAGGGAAAGATTACTTTTAAATAGATTGAATGCATGAATTACTGCAATAAACATGTGTTTATGATTTGGAGTAACCATGACTAAGGAGGTGAAAGCAGGGAATTAGCAAAGCTTTTATAAAACACATTGTGGTTGGTCTAGAAATATTTTCCTTCCTCTCAACAGATAAAGGAGAGACACATGGACCATCTGTATAAAGCTTACATCTCTGTGTATGAATAAATAAGATACTTTTTAACTTAATGGTTGCATAGAAGTCTGATTTGAAGCTGTGGGTTTAGATAAAATGGCCTACCACACCGAATACTAGAGGCTTGGGTTTTTTGTTTGTTTGTTTTTCCTTAATGTTTGTTTTCACGATAGAATACAACAAGCTAGTTACACTCAGTTCAGATTGCCAGTGTCAAGAAGTGAAGGTCTGTGAGCATTTTCATCTTTCCTGATCTGAATGAAGATCCTTTATCATTTGCTCTTTTTTCATATGTAAATGACACACTAAGGAATATTCTAGGGAGTTATCACCAGAGCTTCGGCTGCTCAACAGTTAACTACATAGGGTCAGTTGCATTCTATTAGTTTTTTTTCTATTGCTGGGCTTACATACTGGGGCAAAAGCAAACTTTGGGAGAACGGGCTGATTTTAGCTCACAGTTCCAGATTATAATCCATCACTGTGGCAAAGGTACAGCCACAGGTTCTTGAGAGACATTTGGTCACACTGAAACCACAGCAAGGGCCAGGGAGAGAATGATTGCATACCTGATTGTTGCTCAACTCCTTTCTCCTCTTTTATGCAGTCCAGGCCCAAAGCCACAGAATATGACTACCTGCTTTTTGGATGAGTCTTCTCATATCAATAAACACAATAAAATAATCTCTCAAGATATACTTGAAAGTCTGCCTCACAGCTCCTCTCTTTCCAGGTAACTAATTTCATACTGTGTCACATTGACAATTAAAAGAAAGTATACCTCACAACTCCTTTCTTTCCAGGTAACTAATTTTATACTGTGTCACATTGACAATTAAAACTAATCATTACAATCATCTCCATGTTTTAAAACAATATTTTACTTTTATTTTTAAATAGAAGTTCATGTGGTATCTGTATGTATTTGTGCACATGAGTTCACATGTCCCTTAAGTCAAGAAGGGTATGTCAGTACCTCTGAAGCTTTAAGTGATTGCAAACTACCCAATTTGGGTGCTGGGTACTAATCTCAAGTATTCAGTGGTTACTGAGTCATTTCCCCAGCACAATATACATGTTTTAAAAACCAAATACACATGGTTTGAATGATCGTTTTGGCAAAACACAGGGTCTGTGAGTCTAAAACAGAAATCAAAAGAAATGGTGTCAAAATTTGGGGACATAGCTGTCTAATTCCCTGTCCATTTCAACATACAGTTTCCTAAACCCTGTTGAAGCACTCTGTATTTGACACTTAACAGAGCTTGAAACAAAATCATGAATAAAGAAAAGGAAAATTATAGCAGTGGACTCACTCATGTTTCAAATCTATTTACAGTCATACTCAACCAGGCCAAGATTGCCTTAAGTTTACCACTGAAGGGAGGTAGAATAAATTCATTAAAAGAAATATCTGTGCTCATTCTTTACAAAATGTTATGGATGGTATTGTATCATTTGATTTCACATTAGGTGCCTTGTATGATAGAGAATTAACACTTGTATAGATTATGTGCATTATAATAATGTAATAAATTTCTCCCACACACAGCTCAATTGGATAGAGAAAATTATTTATCTTCAGTGAGATATCACTGCTCATGTGTTCATGGGCCTCATACTTCATTAGCATGGTTGCTTTGCTAAGAGAGTTGAGTGTTACTTGGGGGTACCAAGGCAATACATGCCATACAGAAACATTGTATAATTAGCCTTGAACTGTATATTGTACCTGTGGAAAAAATGTCATGAGCCCATAGGATCAACAAGTCATTTTGAATGGTTGTAAAACTTACTCTCTTTTCTTCTCTGCTTTGCCCTCCTTGCTTTGATCATAATGAGGGTGACAAGTACTCAGATTCGAACATTGAAAAATAACCTTTTATCGTTTCAAATAATCTGTCTAACTTCAAGAACAATCTTTCCAATTTTCAAAAATTTAATTGCCTATTGTTACTGCCATAAAGTGATATATCACATAGGGACAATGAGCTGCTACTGCTTTACATGTGAGAAAAGGGAATTCATTTGACAGATTTTGAGCCTTCCTCATATCATCATGCTATGGCAGGTTCCTGAAGGGCCAAGTGTGAGTTAGAATGTTTTCAATAATTTCTGGCACAAAACAGCCGCAGCTGTGGCTGAACTATGAAAGGTACTGTGTATGCTGAGAGTCTGCTGGTGGGTGATCGCGAAGTTGTCTCAGAGAAAGCTGCTGCTTCACTACTTTTGATTTTCTTGTTTTTTTAATTTTTTTCCATGCAGACTGGAAGATGAAGGCAACAATACTTTGCTGCGGAGTAAAGGGTTATCTTTGCACACTTTTTAAGGAGGGAGGCCTTTATCTGCTACATGCCATAGAATTACCTCCTACTTGGCTTCCCAAAATCAAATTACTTGTTTATTCTAAAACCAATTGCAGGTATAAATTTTATGATTCATTCCTTGGGGCTGGGAACATGGCTGGCTAAATAAAATTGGGATTCTGTAAGGCAGGAAAATAAAGGAAATGAGTACTGTGTGGATAACTGAGATTGAGACTGTTGGGTTCTGTTATAAACAAGTATTTCCCTACTTCCATGGTTTTAGTTTCTTACTGATATTCCACTTTATTATCAAATCACTCTTGGGTAATTTTACATTTTTACACTTTTTGTGTTAGCACTTAGGCTTTCTCATTTGTTTTTTTCCCACGGTTTTGTTATTTATTGAAAATATATTCTTCTCTCATTCAATATATCCCAATCCCAGTTTCCCTTCCCTCCACTCCTCCCAGTTCCCCTTGATTCTCCTTTCCCCCAGACCCCCTTCCCACTCTCTTTGTCTCACTTCAGAAAAAAAGGAGTCTTCCAAGAGACAACAACCATGCAGGACAAAAGAAATGCAATACGACAAGGCAGAAGGCCTCTTATAGAGGCTGGACAAGTCAATCCAACAAGAAGAAAGTAGTCTCAAGAGCAGACAAAAGTGTCATAGATACGGATGCTCCCACTGTTAGTCTCACAAAAACACTAAGCTTACAGTCATAACATGTACACAGTGGACATGGTACAGATCCACACAGGCAATATGCTTGCTGCTTCACTCTTCATGAGCCCATGTGAGTGGGGCTTAGTTGATTGGATGGGCTCTGTTCTCCTGGTTTCTTACATCCCCTCTGACTCCTACAGTGTTTCTGCCTTCTCTTCCATGGAATTCCCTGAGTTCTGCAGAGAGGGATTTGATTCAGACCTCAAATTTAGACACTTTCCTCATAATGTCTAACTGTGGGTCTCTGCATCAGTTCGGGTATGCTGCAGGAGGAAACATCTCTGATGATGACTAAATAAAGTGTTGCGTGTGGTTATAGCACCATCATTAACAGTAATTTTATTATTATTTTATTTATAGATCAACAGTGTTTGTTTTGTTTTACATTAGGTCTCTTGGCTATATAGTCTCTGGGTGCTTGGTCACTAAAGCACTGTTAGGAATAGGTTGCATCTCATGGAGTGAACCTTAGTCAAATCTGACATTGGTTGGTTACTTCCACAAGTTTGTGCCACAATTACCCTAGCATATTTTGCAAGCAGAAGAGATTATAGGTCCAAGCTTTTGTGTCTGGGTTAGTGTCCATGCTTCTCTTTCAGTAGCCTGCAGAATACTTTCCTATACTAAAGAGCTCAATTCTCATAGTTCAGTGAGTTGTGTGGTTATTGTACTCATCAATTGAACCCTGGTATCAGTATGTAGAGAGAAACTTTTGGCAACTTGAGCTGTTTGAGGATTTTCATGATATCCTGTTGCAGAGCCCAGGATATAAAAAAGAATGCCTGCTCCAATCTGTAAGGGACTTAGGAAATATTTCTTCTCTATCTTTGGCTTGACTCTTCTATCTGAAGGATAAATAAAGAAACCCACACTATCTGATGGTAACTCACGAAAAAAGGAACAGCACACCCTTTCCTGGTTGTAACCTCCTCTTTTCCATTTTCTTGAATAATCTCTCTTTCTTGACAGTCTATACAGTTGCATCTCCTTTACATACAGTTACATACCTCTCTACTGCAGAGCCATATGTTTCTACAACAGTTACATCTTTTTTCACATGGTTACATCTCTTTCCCTAGTTACATCTGCCTTCAATGCAGTCACACATTTCTATATGCCGATTCATCTATTTTCACACAGTTACATCCTCCACACAGCTACATCCTTACCTCTTCTTTACACAGCTGTCTCTCTCTCATCTTTCCTTCTCCTCTCTTACAACTTCTTTCACAGCACATTAAGCTACATCTTCCTACCAACAGGCACACATACATACTTTTCTCACATTTCTCTCTTACGTCCTCCTATGTCTTTCCTGTTTCTTTTCACAGCCAAACCTCTGGACAAATATGAATCACATCTGTCAGGGCCATGCAGCTCTTCTTGAGTAAACAAAAAATAGGGCCAAACTGACTACACAGTTTCTCTCAAGCTTAGGAGGTCTAGTTGACCAGTCAGTGAATAAAGTAAGCATGTGGCTTTGAGTGGTCAGGGTTACCAGACTGAAAGCAACATTTAATTTCAGGACTGAAACAATAAACAGCGAGTTGGCTAACATTGAGGTTGGTGAGCACGTGCCAAAAGTCCATAGCTGAGAAAGTTATGTCTACTAAGGTTGCTTCATGCTCTGACCTTGAATCAGCAATAAACACCTGGGAAATTGACCTCATGTTATTTTTCCAACTAGCTATTATAATTTAATTTACCAGTATTTTTAATCTACATTTTGCCATGTGACTCATACTTTTCTTCCATATCGCATGACCTGCATCTGGATTCCAGTTCAGCTCAGTGTTTAGCTGTGGGTGTTTGCTTTTGTTTCCATCAGCTACTAGATAAGGGTTTTATGATGGTAGATAAGGTAATCATCAATCTCATTATCAGGGAATGGCATTTATGGTAGCCTTTCCACTGTTGCTCAGATTGTTAATTGGGGTTAGTCTGTTAGGTCTCTGTACATTTCTCTAGAGTCAATTTTCTCTTCAAACCTATAATGGCTCCCTCTTTTATGATCTCTCTCTCTCTCTCTCTCTCTCTCTCTCTCTCTCTCTCTCTCTGTCTCTCTGTCTCTCATCTATTCCTCCCATGACTCAGTCATCCTAGTCCCACTTGCTTTCCTCTCCTCTCTCTGCCCACTTCTATTTCCAATATGCTCAGGAGATTTTGTTCCTTTCCTCTTCTGTGAGGGACTTTGTAGATTCATTTTTAAAGCCATACCAATATCAACAGATTCTTTTATTCTTTTGCGGGGGTTGGTTGTTTGTTTGGTTTTTGACACAGGGTTTCCCTGTATTGCTTTGGAGCCTATCCTGGCACTCACTCTGTAGAACACACTAATCTTGGACCTAACTCTGCCTCCCTAATACTGTGATTAAAGGCTTGAGCCACCACCGCCTGGCCAGCAAATTCTTTAATAATGACATATTTGTTAATTATTCTTTTCAAAAGAAAGATTTGCAGAATATGGTTTATTTTGTATCAATTGTAAATCCACAGAATATATAGGTTCAGGGTTTGCACTGCAATGTGATCCTTGTTTGCAAGTCTTTATTGTCAAACCATCGTCTTTGACTATTTTTCAGTATAATGTATATTTGACCTTAACTCTCTTTAAAGGTATAAAGCTTGAAAAGACATTTTAAGTACTAAATAGTGTGTGTGTGTGTGTGTGTGTGTGTGTGTGTGTGTGTGTGTGTGCGCACGCACGCGCGCACACGAGCTCTTCCTCATTTGGAACTTTTCCCATGAGAACCTATATTAACAGCATATTACACATGTAGACATTGCATAGAAGGCTAGGGTGAGGAAAGGACACCATCATAAGTCTTTGAACTTTGCTGATGACCAATGCAAGTTCTCTGGTCAGGCCACCAATGGCCTGCTCTTAATGATTTGTTCATAAGATAAATAAGAAGAAAACTTTATCTTTAACCTTGGCTTTGAGTACCCAATTTCCTTTTGTGCATGTCTTTTCTACATTTAAAAAAACACCTCTCTCTTTCTGTCCCTTTAGATTTCACCAGGAATCAGTTGTTCCCTGTAACTAAGTTAAAAGTTCCACAAGCCCTGACTTGTGTACTACGATGTTCCAAGGAGATTTGGAAACCCTAAGACACTCATAGGAAATACTTGTTTAATTGAAGGACTTGAAAAAATGCTATATGATTATCTGAATGCACCTTTTCTTTTCTCTTTCCTTTCAGAATAACAGAAATTGAAATCCTAGATACATATTTTTGTCTAGGCGAGAGTATTCAGTTTTTTGAAAATAAAACATTAGGTTTAAGGTGTGACAGTATCAGATAGATATCCCTTTACAAAGAGAAAATCAAAACTAAACAGAAACCTTTATAAAGTCAACTTTGACTACCATGATGATTATATACAAAATTTTAGAAAACTGATTATGTCTGCATCCCTGAGCCTTCCACACTTGCATTTATGCACTTCCACTGTTTAAATTTCATTTGACATAAGTGAGAAGTTAACTAAGTAGAAACAGCTTTAGAAAGATCTGCAACCAGCATTATTATATTAGAGTTGCAGACAACCAATTCAGACTCCTGAGCTTGCCTTCAGATTTAATTCTAGATGTCCTTTCTCTCTTGCACATGTGAATAAATAGGAAAATGATTTCCTTTAGCTAGATCTCTGCTTTAAGCAGAAATGCAATCATCATGGTTCCTAAGTGTTATGTGTACACTCTCTAACTCAATTTTCTCAGCATTATTTAGACACGCTCACTGCTTAGACCTGATAGGAAGCCATCCTACCCATACCAATTAACCTGACCCTGCAGTTTAATATTACCCAGTTGTCCTTGGATCCTTGCTTGTTCTCCTCTGTGCTCTCTATTTAAACTGGTTTGAATTCTTTCCCAGAAAATGGTTATAATCTGAAAATCATCTTAATCTATTTGATCCAAATTTTCTTGCCCTTAATTTTTCAACAGTCTAATGTAGGTCTCAAAAATGTCCACATGGTAATAGAATATTATTTTTATTTATAATTTTCTTTTTTAAATGTTATACATCTTAGTTGGCACCCAAAATCATCAGTTTTTTACAGAAGATGAGGAGAATCTTTCCTCCTACTCTGCTGTGGTGTCTTGGTGTTTCTTACATTTGGAGAAAAAAAATGGGCAAAAGTCTTTCTTATTTTCCAAACTAATGACACTCTGCAAGTAAAGCATTGAGAAATTTAATTGAAGAGTATCTGATCTACCTTACACTTGCAAAGATAAAAGCTGTGAACATTGGAATTTGGATTCTCTGAATAAATACATAATAAGCAAATGCATAAAATAACTATAATTTAAAATTAACCATATATCCCATCTTTTCTGGAAGCATAGAAGTACACTTAGAAAAACTCCGTTCTTTGAAACTGTTTTATTAAAAGTTATATCTGCAAGACTTAAGTCCAAATTCATCAAAGACCCCAACATAAGCCCAGCCAAACCGAACCTCTTAGAAGAGAAAGTGGGGGATACCCTTAGACAAATTGGTACAAGAAACTGCTTCCTGAACAAAACAACAGCAGCAAAGACACTGAGATCAAAAATTAACAAATGGGACCTCCTGAAATTGAAAAGCACCTGTAAGGCAAAGGACACAGGCAACCAGACAAAAGAGCAGCCCACAGAATGGGAAAAGATCATTACCTACCACACATTTTACAGAGGGCTGATTTCCGAAATATACAAAGAATTCAAGAAGTTAGTTATCAAAACACCAAATAGTCCAATTAAAAAGTCGGGTACAGAACTACATAGAGAATTCTCAACAGAGGAATCTAAAATGGCTGTAAGGCACTTAAGAAAGTGCTCAACATCCTCAGCCATCAAGGTAATGCAAATCAAAACAACTATGAGATACCATCTTACTCCTGTCAGAATGGCTAAAATCAAAAGCACCAATGACAGTTTATGCTGAAGAGGATATGGAGAGAGGGGGACACTCCTCCACTGCTAGAAGGAGTGCAAACTTGTACAGCCATTTTGCAGATCAGTATGACAGTTCCTCAGGAAAATGGAAATCAGTCTACTACAAGATCCAGCAATTCTACTCTAGGCATATCCCCAAAAGATGCACATCCATGCAACAAGTACATCTGTTCAACCTATGTTCATAGCAGCATTATTTGTAATAGCCAGAACCTGGAAGCAACCTAGATGCCCCTCAACTGAAGAATGGATGGGTAAAATGTGGTACATTTACAGAATGGAGTACTAAGCAGAAAAAAACAATGGAATCTAGAAATTGTCACACAAATGGATGGAACTAGAGGGAACCATCCTGAGTGAGGTAAGACAGTCACAAAAAGACAAATATGGTATGTACTCACCCATATATGGATTTTAGAACATAGAAAAAGACAAATATGGTATGTACTCACTCATATATGGATTTTAGAACATAGAGCAAAGGATTACCAACCTACAATATACACCTCCAAAAAAGCCAGGAAACAAGGAAGAATCTATGAGAGACACACATTGTCTCCCACAGTAGGGTAAATGGACAAGGGGGGAGGGGAGAGAGAGTAAGAACAGAAAGGGAGAAGAGGAGGGGATAGGAGGGCATGAGGGAGCAGGAAAATTAAGTCAGTCAGGGAAAGAATAGAGGAAAGGAAGAAAAGAGACATCATAAAAGAGGGAGTCATTATAGGAATAAAGTGAAATCTGACACTAAGGAAATGTCCAGAGATCTACAAGGATGACCTCAAATAAGAATCTACAAAGTAGTGGAGAGACTACCTTAAATGCCCTTCCCCTATAATGAGATTGATGGCTACCTAATATGCTACCCTGGAACCTTCATTCAGAAGCTGATGGAAACAGAAGCAGACACCCACATCTCAGCTAAATACTAAGCAGAACTCTTGGAATCCATTTGTGGAGAGGGAGGAGTGGTGAGCAAAGGGGTCAAGACCAGGCTGGAGAAAACCACAGAAACAGCTGACCTGAACAAGGGGGAGGTCATTGATTCCAGTATGCTAGCAGAGAAATCAGCATAAGACCAACCCAGACCCTCTGAAGGTGGATGTTTGTTAGGATGACTTGGCAGTCTATGGGACCTCTTGTAGTGGATCAATATTTATACCTAGTATACAAGTGGATGTTGGGAGCTCCTTCTACCTAGAGGAATACTCTCTCATCCTAGACACATGGGGGTGGGTCTAGGCCCTGCTCTAAATGATATGACAGACTTTGAAGATTCCCCTATGGAAGGCCTCACCCTTCCTGGGGAGCAGAAAAGGGATGGGACGAGGGTTGGGATGGAGACAGGGAAGGAGGGAAGGGTGAGGGAACTGAGATTGATAGGTAAAACAAAGCTCATTGCCAAAATAACTAACTAACTAAATAAATAAATAAATAAAAATAAATAAATAAATAAATAATAAATAAATAAATGTTAGGCCTGTTGTGATTAAGCTTCACATTACAATATGAACTTAATGTAACTTTTTTCCTTTGATATATAAGCCCATGCTACCTGAAGAATGTTTACACAAGTCTCATGACCCAGATTTATACAATTGTTAATTTTATGGATACTAAAGATGCAAGAGCAACACTAATAAAACATAAATGCTACACCAGAGGCCACTATGTCCAGGGAAGGGAGCAGGTTATCTACAGATTTTCACTTCTCCTTTCTCTCCTCTTAAATCAATTCCCCCAGTCTTTTACCAGCTCTGTAGCACAACCTGTTTTGCAGCTCCCCATCTCCAGTGGCTCAAACAGATCTTCTCCAAGCATCCTTCTCCTCATGAATCCCTTCATCCTAGCACCCAGCTATAGTGAACCTTCCCTAGGAACCTCCGGCTAGCCATGGAAGCAGATGGTCAAACTGCAGATCTTCACCTCCCCTCTCCCCTGCCCCCAGTCTCATCTCCAGATCTGTAGCAGACCAACTGATGCAGCCTCTCCTTTCTCTCTGCCCCATCTCTACTGGGTGTAATCATCCAGACTTTACCTTCCAAACTTCCTACCTCCTACTCATCACTTTATACCAGCCTCCAGATCCAATAGGCATTCTCTGAGAACCTGCAGACCACTGGCCAGAGAAATAGTTAGTTTAACTTAAAATGATCAACTTTCCCTCCACTACTCCAAACCCAATCCCCCCAGTGTTATTCTCAGCTCTGTAGCAAACTACATACTGTGGACCTACACACCATCCCACTTATCACAGCCCAGTAGATCAGGCAATCTTCCCTTTAACAATCTTTGACTAAGATAACATATTTTAGAAGAAGATGTATAAGGGACAACATGTGACAGCAAACTTTTTAACTTCTGAGCAACTAAGGACATTTAAAAAAAATATCACAATGAATCACAAAGGCAAGGGTAGCTATAATCACTATAAATAAACAAAATAAGTGTGAAATAGCTTATGAAGATACTGAATGGTTGGAATCATAATGTAATTTTAGAGGGAACAGAGAATTTCACAGTTAATTTGAAAACTTGTCTGAAGTTGCAAAAAAAAAATACTGAATGCAGTGTTATATCACCCATCAAGTCCCATCCCATTTATATTGAAAGGTATGTCCGCCACAGCCAAAAAGTGTTGCAACTGCCAAACTATCCATCAACTGTTGAGTAGTTAAATAAAATGTTTTACCCAGAAAATTCAATACTAATTGGCAATCAAGATGAAGTACTGATACATGACACAATACAAAGGAATACTGAAAACATTGTGCTGACTACAATAATTCACTTTAAAAAGACTTATTATATGAGATGTCTAAAATAAGCAAATTTCAGTTGATAACCTGTGTGAAGGAATGATGGCCAGCTGAGAACTGGAGTGGCTAAGAAGAATGAGGTTTCTTCTGAGAGCACTGAAAATATTCTAAAGTTAATTGTAGTTATAAATGCTCAGTTCTGAAGATATAGCAAAATAATTTTATGTGAGCTATACCTCAACCAAGATGCCTTTAAAGGTCATGTAAGTACTTATGGAACCACTAACTACTGCATACAGAACTTTGCCCTTGCCCCCATTTTGACCTTTCAAGTATCAGAGTAGTAGCAATAACTTGAGAATTTTTTCTGATATTCCCTTTCCCAATTACTGGATTGGACATTTATTTAAGCATATCCAATATACCCTCTGCCTCCTATTTAGATAAGGAACTTACAGTTGGTTGGTAATGGTGCATGCCTTTAATCCTAGCATATGGGAGACAGAGGCAGGTGGATCTCTGTGAGTTCGATGCCAACGTTGTTTACAGAGCTAATTCCAGGACAGCAAGGGTTATTACACATAGAAACCCTGTCTGTTGCACAAAAAAACACTGTCTTGAAAAATAAAATATAAACAAATAAAAAACAAAACCAAAACAAAAAACAAACAACAACAACAATACACATACACACAAAGAGAATGAACTGATGTCTTAGTGTCAGATGTTGTTTCATGTTTCATGCTCTTTGTCATATCTTAAGCCTTGGAGACCATAATTGTCTCCTTGTTATGCTATCACCACAATTTACCTCCATTCTTAGTAGGCATGACCCTTGATATATTTTCTTGATGTGTAAATGAAAGGCTCATTGTCTGGGGAAAATGTACAACTCTTTGTTTAAAGTCCCATGATTCTCTAGTAGCATGAGGTTAAGAGAAAGCCAAAAATTCTACAATTTTCAGTAGTTGACATAGTGTAACACTCCACTGCATTTGTCTAAGAAGGATCATAAGATTGCAAGGAAAATATATTAAAATTTTGATAACTGATATATTTGAACAGAGCAGACATGGAAAAGTTTTGTCCAGTTAAAGTTCAGTTTCTTAATTGATACATTCCAGAGGTGGGATTTGAACCTGTACAAAAGGACCTTGCAGACACATCCCCCATGGAGATGTGAGACAGGAGAGAAGTCCTAGCCCCTACTTCAAATGACTTGACAGATTTTTATGACCCAACGTGGATAGCTTAGCCCTACAAGTGGAATGGGGATGGAGGAATGGGAGGGCAGGGTGCCCAGGGTGCATGTCACAGGGGAAAGAGTGTAAGAGGGTAAGAGGGAAGGAGGGAGGGAGGGAGGGAGAATTGGAGGGAGGAAGGGAGAGGAAACTGGGATCCACATGTAAAATTTTGAAATTATACTATTTATAATAAAAGAAGGAAAAATGCTGCTGGATTAATATATATATATATACATATATATATATAAACATATATATATGTTTAAAATGTTGAAACAACTTGGTTTTGGAACAAAAATAGACAGGAAGACCAATGAAATTGAATTGAAAATCCTGATATTAACCCACACACCTATGAACACCTGTTTTTTGACAAAACAATTAAAATTATACAATGGAAAGAGGAAAGCATCCTCAATAAATGGTGCTAGCATAACTGGATGCTATTGTGTAGAAGACTTCAGATAGATTCATGTCTATCACCATCCACAAAACGTAAGTCCAAATGGATCAAAGACCTCAACATAAATCCAGCCACTTCCTTAAACTAAGAAGTTTCCGTAAGCCAAAGGACACAATCAACAAGACAAAACAGCAGCCCACAAAGTGGGAAAAGAACTTCACCAACCCCACATCTGACAGAAGGCTGATTTCAAAACCATAAAAAGAACTCAAGAAACTAGTCACCAAAACATCGAATAATCCAATTAAATAGTGGGGTACAGAACTGAATAGAGAATACTCAATTAAGAAATCCAAAAATGGCTGAAAGACACTTAAGAAAGTGCTCAACTTCCTCCTTAGCTATCAGAGAAATGCAAATCAAGGCGACTCTGAGATACTATCTTAGTCAGAATAGATAAAAATCAAAAGCACCAATGACAGTTTATGCTGAAGAGGATGTAGAGAAAGGGGAAACTCCTCCAATACTGAAGGAAGTGCAAACTTGTACAGTAATTTTGAGATCAGTATGGCTTTTCTTCAGGAAAATGGAAATCAGTCTATCACAAGATCCAGCAATTCCACTCTTAAGCATATACCCAAAAGATTCACATCTATGCAACAAGGGCATCTGTTCAACTATGTTCATAGCAGAATTATATGTAACAGCTGGATACAACCTAGATGTCCCTCAACTGAAGAATGGATAAATAAAATGTGGTAAATTTACACAATGGAGTACTACTCAGTGTTGGGGGGTGAGGGGGACAAAACAACAACACATGGAATCTTGAAATTTATAAGCCAATGGATGGAATTAAAAGAAAACATCCTGAGTGAGCTAACCCAGTCACAAAGAGAAGAACATGGTATGTACTCACTCATATATGGATTTTAAACATAGATCAACAAGCCTAAGATTCACACCACCAAGAGAAGCTAGGAAACAAGAAGGACCCTAAGAGGGACATGCATCATCCTCCATAAAAGAGGAAAGGGACAAGATCTCCTGTGCATATTGGGAGTGGGGGGCAGTGAGTGGAAAGGGAGTTAAGAGAAAATAAAGGGGAGAAGAGAAGGGGAGAAGAGAACATGAGAAAGCAGGAAGATTGAGCTGGGGTTGGAATGGAGCAGAAAAAGAAAAGAGATACCATAATAGAGGGAGCCATTATATGTTTGAAGAGAAAACTGGCACTAGGGAAATGTCCTGAGACCTACAAAGATAACCCAGCTAACAATCTGAGCTATAGTGGAGAGGCTACTGTAAATGCCCTTCCCTGTTAATGAGATTGATAACTACCTTTTATGCCATCCTAGAGCCTTCATCTATTAGATGATGGAAACAGAATCAGACACCCACAGCTAAACAGCAGTGCTCCTGGAATCCATTTGCAGAGAGGGAGAAGTGATGAGCAAAGGGTTCATAACCAGGCTACAGAAACCCATCGATGCAGCTGAACTGAAGAGGGGATAGTTCATGGATACCAGTCTGATAGCTGAGAGACCAGCATAGGACCAACCCAGAGCCCCTGAACATGGGTCTCGGTTAGAAGGCCTGGGCCGTCTATGTGACCTGTGACCGTGGCACCAGGACGTATCCCTGGTGCATGAATGCACTTCAGGAGCACATTCCCCCTGGAGGGATACTCTCTTAGCCTAGGGATATTAGGGAGGGCCTAGGCCCTACCCCAAATGACTTCTCAGATTTTGATGATCACTCTTGGAAGGCCTCACACTCCCTGAGAGTGGATGGGGAATGGGACGGGGGTGGGGGAAGGGGGCACCATGGGAGGATGGAAGGGAGCAGGAACTGGTTTCAAAATGTAAAATATTTTTTAATTTAAATAAAAATCCTTTTAATTATTACTTATTCTCCAGTATTTTTCTGTAA
Organism: Cricetiscus sungorus; assembly: GCA_030556225.1. Lineage (NCBI taxonomy): Eukaryota > Metazoa > Chordata > Mammalia > Rodentia > Cricetidae > Cricetiscus > Cricetiscus sungorus. The sequence continues at coordinate 22,768,005 of JANBXA010000069.1, forward strand.
AAAGACAAGGAAACTAATATATCATTCAATCAATATTGATGTTTTTATCTAATCATTTAATTTTTCTTAGAGTTTATGTCTCAGACATATATACCTCTCATTGTGTGCATCACATAAGGGCTTTAGAGCAGGTTGTCTTATTTTCTTAGTTTCATAAGTTGAGGGAAAAACAAAGTGAGCAAGTGAAAAATGAACTAGGTTATGCATGTTAAATGAAGAAACAGGTCTGTTGTTTATATTTTGTCTTTCCTTTGCTGCTATTACTCTTATTTGAAATTACTTTCAAGTTTGGCATCAGAGCATACAGTTTAATCTTCTAAATAAGAGACTTCATATTTCATTAAGTGAAAAATATTCATGCTTTTCTACCTGAACTACTGTGACTATGAACAAATTTTCCTAGAATGCAAATTAAAGTCATTACTCTAATTTCTATGCAAATTTCTCAAAATTGACAATTTTTATTTTGCTTATAGATCATTGAACATTTAGTCATGCATCCAAAAAAGTAAGTTTATACTGCAGTAGAAACAAAGTAGGATACAATTGATAATTTACAAAAGTACAGCTAAAGTCCTTTAATTGAATTTATTGGATGAGTGGCATAAATTTCTCTGGGTTGGGCAGCATCCCATTCTCAAATACTGACCCATAGTTAAAAGAATATAGGGTATCTTTTGTTTTGCCATTGGTTGCTTGAACATTTTCCTTATTACGGTAGATTCTGTCACTCACTGTTCATCAGTGTTCTTGATTGAAGAAGACCAAAGCAGAATGTGGCTAATTAATATAGCACAAACTTGCACAGCAGAAGCTATGTCCAAACTGAGTTGAAAGATTAGTCATTAATAAAATCAATAATATTGGTGTTCAGACACTGCTTTTGTTACATTAAAAAGAATGCACTTATTTTCTCCATCCTCTCTATGACAACATCTTATTTGATGCAGAAAATAGAATGACTAGGTGACATGACTATGTATCAAACTGAAGCTTAGCGTAGCTAATGTTGCCAAATCTATTGGTATTAGTAAACCATTTAGAAGCTAGGGGACTCTCTAGATATTAGTAAACTTTATGTGTTCTAAAACTGGAGTGCAGAAACTGTCATTTGTATAGGAGAAACTGGAAGACTCAAAAATCTGGTGGTTGTGGATAGCATAGTTAAAAGATTTTTCTGAAGAGTCAGAGGAAATTGTTCTTTTATTAATATTTTCATTACTTGATTGCCTTAATGCATTACTAAGTTTGACACATTCACTGAAGCCTGTATCACACATGCACAAACATACACCATACATATAAATCCCATTCTTATACATGAATATGCATTCACACATATACATAATACATATTTGATAAAAAGGATACTTTTATACTTCTAAATCCACTATCTTTAGGTAAAATTTATGTGGTTTTCTCTTCTTGGCAAGAACAGAACCTAGATTACAGTTTAGATGGGGATGGAATATAGTAGGCAAAGGTCTAAAGAGGCCATGCATAAGCTGCACTCAAGAATTTTCAGTCAAGTCAGAGTTTAGCTAATTTACTAAAACAGTTGGCAAAAGTTTTGATTACCAATTGATACTGATGAAAGGTTATTCATGTAAGTCATTAAAAGCTACAAGAAAGGCAGAATTGTGAGCCAGGGCAGTGAACTAAAACACAGATAAATAATGTTATAGGGAGGTCATAGAAACTTGGGAGATAAGGCCTTTAATGACGAAGGAAAGAGGCCATTATATGTAGTCATTACAGCTGCCAAAAAATAAGAACAAGACAAACGCTTATAAGGAAAAGTGAACCTCAGAATACAACTAACTGCAAGGAACTAAGTTTGGGCAATTGCAAGAATAATCTTGAAGGCTAGCTCACCTTCAGGAGTGTAGGAAAATATCACAGCTCTGGTGACATGTTGATTTGGCCTACTGAAACTGCAAGAAAATCTAGCTAGTAGTCTAAGGCATACTCAAACCTCTGATTTCCAGAAATTTCATGTAATAAATCTGTGTTGGTTGAAACCTTTGAGTAGGTGATGATGTGCTTTGATAGCAGTAGACAACTAATATTAGGTGCTCAAATAAGACTATAGTATGAAGTTGAAGCTGGTATTTATCATTATAATTTAGAAAAAGGAACCTTACAAAACAACATACCAGCACAAAGAATACTGAGATTTTTGAGATATGAAGGATATTTGGATAAAAGAGCACATGAATTTGAAAGTGATTTGAAGGCCACTGAACACATGTGAGCTAGATTTAGCTTTCTAATATTCCCCCTGGAGGGTACTTTTTATCTCAAAGTGACTCTTCCAAATAGAATAATACTACCATTATTATAAATAAAAGATATTATGATTGTGTATTTTGAGAAAACTAATGATATGAATAAAAACAATGATAATTTGAAATATCTATTGACTAGTTAAGTAAGCAAGATGTTCTTCTCAGATCCATAGAGTCTTCCACAAATATAGCTCTAACTTTTTTTAGACCTATCTTTTCAATAAATATGCTGACTAATTGGAAAACAAGCAACAATGTGTGCTCAGTATTTGTTTAGAGAGAGCTCCCATTCCCATAACAGTTTTCTTTTTTGTATTTTTTTTAATATAATTACAAATATTTAAGAAGGGCTGGTTTAATAAGTGCAGTCATGTGGTAACAGACGAGTTTCAGTATTGGCAAATAGACTTTTTTTTAAAGTCACCTGTGGTAAGAAGCTAGCAACTTGCAATACTGATTGTTGTATTTTATCAGGGCAAATCTGAGATGTTTGAAATGCTGAGGGAAGTCAAATTAGAATATCTCCATTGTGAAACTTAAGAATCAAGATGTATGGACTTGATGCTCTAATGTTAATTGAGCTGGAAAGAGGAATGGGTACAAGGAAGCTTTGTTCTTGGCATATCTTAACTATCATCTGAGATTACATATCAAGGGCAGAAACATTGTAAAATTTAATCATAGATTACTGAAGAACTGGAACACTATATACTAGTTAATATAAGTTCGTGAGACACTATGTTCACACATCCAGGAGGCAGCAGACAAAAGGACAGTAGCTTGTGTCTAGTAGTAAATTCAAGAATAATTCTTAGGGTATATTCTCAAAACACCCAATGGACAGCTTCAGAAGTTGCGTGTGAGTCACATTTGGTTCTTGGCCCTTAGCCTGTGGGCAAAGATTAAGAGATGTAGTCAGAATTAAGGTCACTCTCAAGAAAAGTGCTGCTACACACATGGTGTAGTGACAATGTCTGTCTGTTTACAGAGAAAATTCTTAACAAACTATCTAAAGATGGAGGAATTACTTCAGAACTCTGTGTTCTATTAACTGTGTTTCTATAGTCTCAGAAGTAGTGAGATTCTCAAAGCATAGAAGGCCAATATTTTTATAGCTTTACCTTTTTTAATGCCTGAAGAAGATGCTAAACTCAGGAACTATAATTTAGGGAAGCTGAAGATAGTTATTTTAGGTAACATAAAATGTGCATTTCAGTAAATTAAAAATCATTTCCATTTATAAGTTGCCATTACTTATCCCATTATGAAATGTATTTTAGTAATTAAAATAATTTTAACAATGAAACTTTTCAGACTATGTAGCAACTCGTCAAACATATACACTTTCAACTCACCAATACTTCTGAATGGTATACAGATAAAGTTTGCTTTCCCCATTCTCTAGAGAAGAATGTGGATAGCTGGAGGACAGAATTGACAGTATTTAGGATATCACTGGACTCCTAACCCAACTACACTGCTGTAAATAGTGCTGTAATTCAACAATAAAAAAATGTATGTGATTTTTTTAGAGCTAACTACACAGTAAATGGATAGATAAATGATAGATAGATAGATAGATAGATAGATAGATAGATAGGTAGAAAGACAGACAGACAGATTCAATTCTGTAGAGATTTAAGGGTCTAAACCTAGAAATCCATTTCTAGAACTGACTGGACCATTTTTCCAGCTGCTTCCTAGCACAGAAAGAATTTATGTATGAAGGGTATTTTTATTTGCTATAAGACAATCAAAATTGTCTCACTTGTGGGTATGTGCCATATCTAGGTGAATATTGCTTCTTTTGGATCAAAATGTATTAATAGTAACCTTTTCATATTGTTCAAAACTCAGAACACATAAATTTCATAAAATGGGGGAATTTGAAAGTTCAGGAAAACAAAATCTAACTAGAAAGGAAAAGAGCTTCACATACAACTGGGTGTAGATATTCAAATAATATGTTCAGAAGTGGTTATCTATTTTTTGAATATGATAATCTTTAGGCTCATATGTCTCTGGTAAGTTCTTCTGTATGGTGTGTTTTCAACAGATGCAGGCTTGTATTCCCCTTTTAGCAGCCCATGTTCAGTTGTGTTCTGAGAATTTACAACCTATGTACAACATGATATTTTGGGATACACACACACACACACATATATGTATATATATATATATATATATGTATATATATATATATATATATATATATATATAATGGCTAAAACTAAGGTAACTTATATTTTACCTCATGTAGTTTTATTCTTTGCTGGAGTGGAAATGTTTAAGATTATATTCTTAAAAACTGTCAAGGAAAAATTTAACATCTCTCATTATATGAAAAGTTTCCAAAAAATAATTTTATGACAGTCAATGTATGCTAGGATAAAAGATTCTTATCTGAACTCATATAATAGATGTCAGCCAAAACAAACACAATGGATGTTTAAATTTGTATATGAAAATATTAAAAAAAAAAACCCTGAAACTAGTCCTACCCAGGCATTTCAGAGTAAGGATGGATAAAAGTAATAGCATGCATTATTGTTACCTGAAGTCGCCATGCTGTGTAGTAGGTCTCCAGAACTGACTCATAACTGTAAGTTTGTGGCCTTTTGTGAACTTCTCCCCACTTTCTTTATCTCTCCCAGTGGCAATAATTACCTTTCTACTCATTCTTTGTAAGAGTTCAGCTTTTGTAGATTTTGTATTGTTTATGTAGTGTTTATTTTTATATGTCTGCTAATTTACACAGCATAATTTTCTGCAGGCTCTTCTCAGGTATAGATGATGTTAAATGCATGTATTTGTCAGGATTCTTCAGAGGAACAGAACTATAGAACATACACACACACATACATACATACACACACACACACACACACACACAGACACACACACACACACACACACACACACACTTGTATGTAAAGGGATTTATTAGACTAGACTACACTCTGTGGTCTAGCTAGTCCAGTGATGGCTATTTATCAATGGAAGGTTCAAGAACCAGAAATTGTTCAGTCCAGGAAGCCAAATGTCTCAGCTGGTATTTGTATACGCCAGTATCTTGAAGAATTAGTCTCTAATGCCAGTAAAGAAAGGGCATCTAGTGAGATTGGGAACAATCAGGGCAGTATAGAATAAGCTTCCTTCTTCCATGTCATTCATATAAGGCTACTAGCAGAATGTGTGGCCCAGATTAGAGAAGTGTCTTCCTACTTCAAAGGTTGGATCAGAAAGGGATCCTCCCACTTCAAATGATCTAAGTAAAAATCCCTCACAGGTGCACCCAGGCATTTTGAGGTTTCAGTTAACTCCAGATCTATTCAAGTTAACAACCAAGAGCAGCCATGACAGCTGGGCATTGGTGGCACATGCCTTTAATCCCAGGACTTGGGAGTCAGAGGCAGCTTTATTTCTGTGACTTTGAGGTCAGTCTGGTCTACAGAGTGAGTTCCAGAGCAGGTTCCAAAGCAATACAGAGAAACACTGTCTCGAAAATGTTGCATTGAATAATGAAAAGAAGATACAAATTTAGATAGTTCTATATTTCCTGTATACATGGTACTGTATTGTATGTTTGCACTTTTGCAGTAAGTTGATGTCAGAGATATGCACAGGACATTCAAGTACTATACTATGGAATCACAATCACAGCTTCACTTTTAGTTTCTTAAGGAACTTCAGTGTTATACCTATTTAGACTCCCCAACACATTGTTCTTTTTTTTTTTTCTGAAGATACTTGCCATTCTTTCTTTCTGTCATTGTTTAGTCATCCAAACAGTAATTTGTGGTTTTAATTTGAAAGTTTTAAAATCCTTAGACCTCTGTCTCTGTCTCTCTCTCATATATGTATGCTTGTGGGTGTGATACATACATTCATAGAATATATTAGAATATACACATACATACATATACATATATACACACATATGTACACACATAAAAGTGCACATGATTTTTTGAGCCATTTGTTCTTCTGTTTTGCCACAAGGGTATTTATTTGCTAACGCTGACAGTGGATCTAGGGCTTAACACATTCTATGCAAGTGCTTTTCCATCAGGCAAGTCTACATTTTCCTTTGTCTCAGGGTTAACTTGTTTTGCTGTGCAAGTGCATATGGTTCTCCATTTTTTGTGTGTTTCAAACTGTAAGTTGACTTTCTAGTCTTCCGAAGAATTGCTTTGTTATGCAGAAATGTTTTAGTTTGCTGAATTCTATTTGTCTACTTTTGGTTTTGTTGTCTATGCTTTTGGGTTCATAGCTCAAGGAATCAGGAATCTGCCCACTCTCCTGTGTCTCCTGTGGTTTTTTCCTTTCTTTCTTTCTTTCTTTCTTTTTCTTTCTTTCTTTCTTTCTTTCTTTCTTTCTTTCTTTCTTTTTCTTTCTTCTTTCTTTCTTTCTTTCTTTCTTTCTTTCTTTCTTTCTTTCTTTCTTTCTTCCTTTCTTCCTACCTTCCTTTTTGTTTTCTTTGTTTGTTTTGGGGTTTTTTTTTGTTATTGTTATTTTTTGTAAGAACTATTAGGATCCAGAATTATAACCTAGGACTTTTGCTTACTTGTTTATTTTGAGTTGATTTTTCTGTATAGTGTAACATAAAGATGCAATTCTGCTTTCCTTGGTGTAGTTTTGTTTTTGTGAGTGATAAGTTTTTCTTATACCATTTATTGAACATAGCTTCCTTTCTTGGTTTTCTCTCTTAGCACCCTTATCAAAGATTAGCTAAATAGTACATGTGGACTTATTTACTTCTGGGTTTCAGATTCTATATTGTTGAGGTATATCCTTTCCATATCAGTTAACATCATGCTATTTTAATTACAGGTTTGTAATATAATTTGAAATCAGGAAGTATGATGTCCCCAAGAATGTAATCCTTATTTAAGATTGTTTTAGTTCTTCATGATGTTTATTTATTTATTTTTTTATTTCAGGATCTTTGTTGGATCATATAAATTCTCAGGTTTCTTTTGTTTCTGTCACAAGTATTTTGTAGTTTGAATAGAGTTAATATATTATACAATAAAATAAGTATTTTGTTACTATTGATTTTTATAATCAAGTTGTTGAAAAAGTATCTTTCCACTTACAGATTCATGGATCATTTATTTTTGCATTTTTCTTCATTATATGTCTATGAACTTTCAAATGCTATCAAAACTACTAATTATATTTGTTTTCTCAATTTCTTTTTCAAATAGCTCATTGCATATGAAGGTCAGTTTATTTTGTATGGATTTTATATAATACAATTTCATCAAGATTATTATTGTTTTAAACATTACTATAATCTTTAGAGGTTTCAATATTTAAGATCATGATCATGGGTTGTATACATATAGACATTTCACCTTTTTGCCTATAGTTTGCATGCCAGGTCTCTTGTTTAACTGCTATAGCTAGAAATCCAGGTATTACACTAAACAAAAGTGGTAAACATGCAGATAACTAAAGGAGCTTTCTGATCTTACAACAAAAGCTATGAACATTTTATAACTGGGCTGGCCATTTATGAGTTTATTGAATTATTTGGGTACATGCTGAATCTTTAATTCCTAGTGTCAGATCCTTCAGTTAAATTGTATCTGTATGATATACAAAGATATCAAACAAAGTATTAGTTGGTTGACTTGGAAAAGAGTCACTAGGTGAATCAAATGTGTATGGCATCACATCAATTTGAAATCAAGTGATGTATTGTATTTATATGGAAAAGACAAAAGGTGTAATTTCCATGGCTAACTTCCTTTTGATATATATTTTTATTGCTCTCTTAGTTTGGTATGCATTTGTCTCAGAACATTAAATTACTTTTAAACACTTTGATTTTGTATCAGATTTAATTATAGTGCTACAAATTATAGTTGCTTATTTACATTTATAAATATGATTCATATATATGTTCATATAAATGTATGAGTAGATAGATAATAGATGGTTAGCTGGTGTCATAATCTTATTCTTTAAAGTAAAATTTAATTTACTATCTTTTATTTCTGCTGTTAATTATTCTTGCATTTTTAATTCTATCAACAAAAATATTTACTTCTTGCCAATGTCCTTACTCTGAAAAGTTCCAGAAGCTATTACTTGATTCTCTAAAAAAGTTTTAATTTTCACTTTTGCCATACTGAGAAGTGATTTCAGCAAGGATGCATGTCCATGAGTTGGCACTTTGATCATCTACATTCACAAGCTAGAACTGTTATTTAAACAAAAGAGCTCTTGGTGAAAATTACTTTCCTCCCATCCTGTCGGGGTGCTGGGTCTCAGTGAGTTCAGTGATTGAATGGAGCCTCTCATCTATAGTGACAAGGCCAGAGAGTTAGACAGAACTTGGCTGAGACAGCTTTATTGCTTCCCAGTTCTATTTTTCAACAATATTCTTCTGCAATCCAGAGAGTTCTCTGCTTGAAATAAAGAACAAATGGTATATCCTAAAATATTGCTAAATGTGTGACCTAAAACAACTGAAACATTAATTGTGTTGCCTTTTACAATAGGAACACTTGGTTAGATACTCAATCATCTTTCCATAGGAGCATGACAGGTAACTACTTCAACATCACAATGATTCAGAAACAGTCTTTATCATGTGATCTGAAAAGGTATCTTTGCTATGTTGCAGAACAATTATCTCATTACTGAAGAGGTGTGGAAATACACCTCTTGTTTGTAACACAAATGGATTAAATTTTCATCAGCTTGAGTGTGCACAGGACTGTTAATTAATATTTAAAGTGAACCTAGATAATTTAAAGTACACTAAAATATGGAAGAAAATTCCATTTGATGACAAGAAAAGTTCTCTTCTTGTTTACTGGGCAAATGATAAAATGATAGAAATATTTCACCTGTCAATGTGCCAGTGTTAGAACATAGTATCAGTTGGAATACCTAAGTGCTCGGTATCACCACCTGTGAGTCAAGCATGTTAATCTTTTCTGTATTTTGTTATGACTTGTTTGATTCCATTATGGGTATCAGAATATTTGGTTTTCATTTATTACTTGTTCTATTTGGATCATTATTTTAGGCAAATTGCTTCTCTAAAGTATCCTCAAAATTAGATATCATGGAGGAGATAGTACCCATATCTCTGTTCCAAGTGAACATAAGGACATCAGTGTTTTTAAAGAGATTTGGAACTTGGTAAAATTAATTGTGTCACCAGTTTAAAAGACTGGCATGCTGAAATCAAATGGAATACAATAATGTGTTATAGCTGGAAGAAAACCAGTCCCTATTCACTAACACACACACACACACACACACACACACACACACACACACACACATGAAAGAGACTGAAAGAGGGATATAGAGTTTGTTACTAGTCAGTACAATGTGTTGAGAATGCTGAAGAAGAATAAATGTCTATACTTTGCTAAAACAATAGCTTAAAAACCAGCCTTTTGTGATGATTTCTACCTGAACTTAAACTGTACATGTTTGTCTCCTATTATTTTTTTCAAAATTGTGCAAAGGAAAAAAAAAAGGATGTATAATGCCTTTATGCAAATTCTATCCAGGAAACTCAAATGTTCAAAATTATTTTGAGGACTTGGTAATTATAGGACATTAATGTGTAGTAATAATAATTCAATTTATTTATCAAAGGTGCCTAGTACACTACTGAACAACATTCTCATTTTTTCTTCTCTTATAAATTACATGCCCACTGCAGTTTCTCCTCCCTCTGCTACTCCTAGTCCCTTTCATATCTTCCTCTACCACAAATAAACTCCTTCTCTGAAACTAAAATGAAAAAGAAAAAACAACAAACAAACAAAGCAGGCTTCCTAGGAATATCCACTGAACGTGGCCTAACACAATATAATACAATAAGACTGGGCGCAAATCCTCATATCACAGTTGGATGTGGCAAGACAGTACAAGGAAAGGGTCCCAAGCATAGGCAAAAGACTCAAAGATAACCCCCTGAACTCCCATCATTGGGAGTCCCACAAGAACTTTAAGTTACACAACCATAAGGCGTATGCAGAGGATCTAGCTCAGATCCATACAAGGTGTATGTTTTTTTGCTTCTGTTTCTGTGAGCCCCTATGATCCTTCTTTAGTTGATACTATGGGCCATGTCATCTGGTGTCTTGTCCCCTCTGTCTCCTGAAATCCTTCCTTCCCCACTCCTGAGAGCTTTCCTTGGCTTCACCTAATATTTGGCTTTGGTTCTCTGTATCTGCTCCCATTGGTTGCTGGATGATACTCCTCTGATGACAACTGGATTTGGCACTCATCGATAAATCTTTCAGAATATCCCATCTTTAGGAATCATTTCATTTTCCTTCTTTCTTTCTTTTTTTTCATTCTGTCATGTTTGGTTATATCCTGGGTCATTGTGGTGTCCTGCCCATACTTACTGGTTATCCAGGCAACAACAGACATGCATCATAACTTGGAAAACTCATGGTTTGGCCATCCCAACAAGTTGTATGCCACCATTTCCCCAGATTGTGTTGCAGGCTAGGCAGATAGTAGGTAGTAGGCTTTGTGGCCAGGCTAGGAATGGAGATAAGAGGTATCTGACAGGGAGTGGGAGAGATGGAGTACTGTGAGAGATGACTGAAAATGGGGGCAGCTTTAGGGGAACAGTGTAGAAGCCTAGTGCTTTGGAAATATCCCTGGTTTCTACAAGAGAGACCCTAAAAAATCTGGTAATAAGAAGTATATCCAAACTAGCCACATTCTATAACCAGATAAGGCTCCCAGAAGTGGGACTGCGACATCAACCCAACCATTTCAAAATGCAAAGACACATACAAAGATATTTTTGATCCTTGGTTGAACTTGCTCCATTCGTGGAAATAAAAGAAAAAAACCTCAGTCTTGAAGCTACATGTGATAACTAACACTGATTCACAACTTGATGGGATTCAGAACCATGGAAACAAATATTTTGGTATGACTATGAAATCTGGATTGGAATATGTGAGATGGGGATTTGAAATGCACTGTTCCACAGACTGGCATCCTATTCTGAATAAGAACGGGAAGGATGATGTGCACAACCATTCATCTCCCTCTGCTTCCTGATTGCTCACATGACTTGACACCATTGCATTTCCTGATATGACACCACAGTAACCCTTTCCTTCCTGAAGGAAATTCTACCAGATATTTCATCAAACAGCATCATTGTCTAAGACTGAAAGACTGATTAGCTACTTAAGTATATTACAAACTTGAACACATTAAAAGCTGTCACTTAAATTCAAAGGCTAGATTAAGAACTGTATTGATGCATAGACTATGAGAGAGTTAGCACCAAGCTTTTATTAAGCAGCCCATGTAATCCCCTGACTACTTATTTTTAATGGACCCATTATAAAAGCATTCTGCCTTAAAACTATTCAAACATAAAGAAAGTTTGCAGTGAGTTGTGATGGTGGCCACTTGGCTTTTGTCCTGAAAATTTAGCTATGTCTCTTTTTATCACACATCAAACAACATCTAGAGAAACCCAATTTAAAATTAAAGAGATATGCATTCTTTCCTAAAACAGGTAGTAAACTTGTTGTTTCCCTAGCCACAGCAGAGATTAATGTCAGAGCTCAGTTCTTGGTTAACGCTTCTGAAGGAACCTTCTGGGCTAGTTCCACTGTGTACAATTTGATGACCAACAATAGTGTAACACCTCATTATTTTGCTGGTTACAAACTGAGGTGCAGGAGCCTGCAGCAGTTGCTGGAGTTGGAGGGATGCTTTTCAAGCTGCTAACAGAGTGGAGGTTAAAATCCTTCTATCTGTGTTGTTATCTCTGTTTGTTTCACATACATCAGTTTTTTTTTTTTTTTGGTATAGGCATCAGAACAGACTTATCAATATGCATATGTTATTATGGTTTAATGGCAAACAGCATTGAGGCACTTAGAAAAAGTGGGGAAAATTTCTTGAATGTATTATAGAATCACAGCAGATAGCATCTGGGAGACCCAATACAATATTTAAAATGTTTACTAAAGAGAAAGCTAACAGCATAAGAGGTTTCATTAGATAAGAACACATGAATTCATCATTCTGGCCATTGTGTTTAGAGTTCTATGATACTATAGTATAATAATAGTGCAGTAGAGTGCTGTTTTAAAATCTAGTTAGTACTGGGTATGGGTGTGAGGTATGGGTGCTATGAGTGGAATATGTAACATATGGTTCAATATGTATTTGTGACAGCAAGTTTCCATGTGGATTGGGACATAAGAGAAAGAAACTAAACAAAAAGGAATGTAAAGCTGAATTGTTACTCCATTATATGTGTGAACCATGTTATCTATTTATCTCTTCATGGATATTTATGTTCAATACAATCCTAAAAATGGAAGAAATTTAGTATTACAAAGAAGCTAGAGTGTAAATGATGGAATTGCTGGGTATGTGTTTAAAGATTCATTTATAATGAATAATTATATGCTTTAGGAATATACTATATAACATTATTGCTAGGAACCAAAATAAATCCTCTTTAAGTTGATTTTATAGATATTCTGTTGCAGCAACAGAAAGCTATCTAACACAAACATATATTTGTGATGTTAATTGTGGTTATTCATAGCTTTGTGCATATATCTAAACTCATCACAGTATATAAGAAATGAGTGCAGTTGTCATATATCAAATGTATCTCAGTAAATATTTTCAAATGATAACACTAAAAACCTTCACATGGACTATAAAAGGTTAACACAAGGTTTTAATGCTAATAATTTATTGAGGTAGGAGCTAATAAGAAGAAATCAGGAAACTACAGAAAAGGCCTGGTTTTGGCTGAGTACACTTGGAAGTTTCGGTGATGATTTTAGGAGAGTAAATGAAAAAAGCAGATGAATATGGCTCCTGAGTTCAGGGGAGACACAAGGTTGAGACAGAAAGTTATGAGTCATCTGTATAAAGGTAATAAAAACAATGAGGCAGTGTAAGGTCACCTAACGGTAGAAAATGGAGATTAAAAAATAAGTTCAAGGATAGACACTCGTTCAATTCTTTATTTTAACTTTTTATTTCTTATTTTTTCTTATTTTACATATCGATCCCAGTTCCTTATCCATCCCAATCTCCCATGACTCCTAATCCCCTCCCTATTTGGCCTCCCTCCCCCACTGCACAGGGAGGGTAATGCCTTCCTGGCGAGATCATCAAAATCTGTCAAGTCACTTGGAGTATGGTCTACGGCCTGCCCCCTGCCTCTAAGCTAAGGGAGTATCCCTCCATGGGGAATGTGCTCCCAAAGTCCTTTTGTACACCAGGGATACATCCTTATTCTACTGTCAGAGGTCCCTTAGTCTGCCCAGGCCTTCTAACTGAGACTCATGCTCAAGGAGTCTGAGTCAGTATAATGCTGGTTTCTCAGCTATCAGTCGGGGGAGAGGGGACAAGAGTTTCCCCATGTTCAGGTCAGCTATTTCTGTTGGTTTCTGTAGCCTGGTCTTGACTCCTTTTCTTATCACTCCTCCCTCTCTGAAACTGGATCCAGGAATTTGGTTCAGTGTTTAGCTGTGGGTGTCTGTTTCTGTTTTTAGTCAGCTACTAGACGAGGGCTCTGTGGAGGCATTTGAGTTACTTAACAATGTCATTATCAGGGAAGGGCATATAAGGTAGTCTTTCCACGGTTGCTCAGATTGTTAGTTGGGGTCACCCATGTAGATCTCTGGACATGTCTCTATAGTCAGTTTTATCTTCAAACATATAATAGCTCCCTTTGTTATGGTATCTCTTTTTTTCACTCTCATCTATTCGTCATTCATAGTTTAGGTAGAAGATAAGCATTAGCCATAGGAGAATGTAAGAGTGAATAAAAATGTGGTATTTCATAAGTCAAATCACAGTATTACTAGAAGAATCAAGTTAGCATTTTCATTAAATTGTTATTAATTAGTAAAATAATATATGACTAGCTATTGTTTGCAATGATTTCTTCTTGGAGAGAACAGTATTAACCTTGAGAAGAATGGATTTAGTGATCAAAATGCATTAAAACAGATTGGAAGAATTATACAAAGACAGCATTGTGAATTACTGTGATGGAGTCAATAAATGAGTGCTAACTGAATAAGAATGAGGCATAAGGGTGTTGATAAGATATTTGATGATATAAATGATTTAGAAGAATACAGCTATGCTGAATGAGACAGAAGAAAGCTGCAGAAATCTTTTTATGTCAACATTGGTGATTATATACACAGAGAAAAGACAAAACACCATGAAGAAAGGGGAGTGAGTGAAGTGTATAGGGTCATTTTGTAAAGGAATGATAAAAGCAAAACATGGACCTGAAATCTAAATTCAATAAATAAGAACTGAAGGAAGAAGGTCAAATAATTGGAAGTCTCTAAATAGAGAAGGGGAAGAGAGGAGAGCATGTGGGACTAGGAAGATTGAGTCAGGGAGAAATAGACAACAACAACAACAACAACAACACACACACACACACACACACACACACACACACAACACAGGAGATATTATAATAAAGTGAGCCGTTATAGGTTTGAATAGAAAACTGACTATAGAGAAATGTCCAGAGACCTACAAGGATGACCCCAATCTTAGCAACAGTGGAATGGCTACCTTAAATAATGCCCTTTCCTGATAATGAAATTGATGACTAACTTATCTGCCATCATAGAGCCCTCATCTAGTAGCTGATGGAAACTGAAGCAGATACCCACAACAAAACACTGAGCTGAAGTCCTGAAATCCAGTTGCTGAGAGGGAGAAATAATAAGAAAGTCAGGGCAAGACCAAGCTACAGAAACCCACAGAGACAGTTGAACCAAAAAAGGGGGAGATAATGATCCCCAGACTGATAGCTGGGATACCAGCTTTGTACCGACTCAGAACCCCTGAACATGGGTCTCAGTTACAAGGCCTGGGCAATCTACAAGACCTCTGACAGTGAAACCAGGATGTATCTTTGGTGCACAAAAGGACTTTGGGAGCACATTCCCCATGGAGGGATACTCCCTTAGCCTAGAGGCAGGAGGGAGAGCCTAGTTCCTATTCCAAATGACTTGACAGATTTTGATGATCTCTCCTGGAAGGCATCACCCTCCCTGTGGAGTGTGTGTGTGTGGGGGTGGAATAGGAGGGCGATCATGGGGCATGTGTGGGAGGGAGGGGGGAAAGGGAACTGGGTTTGATATGTAAACTAAGAAAAATAATGATTGTGGGACAAGTGTCATAGAAGTAAACAGGAATACTATGAATAAATGTAACATGTACTTTATATTTTAGAAATCAACCCTCTATCAGATGTGGGGTTGGTGAAGTCTTCTTGATTTGCCCTTTGCCTTACAGAAGTTTCTTAGTTTCAGGAGGTTCCATTTATTAATTGTCGATCTTAGTGTCTGGCTACTGGTGTTATGTTCAGGAAGTGGTCTCCTGTACCAGTTTGTTCAAGGGTGCCTCCCACTATCTTTTCTAGGAGGTTAAGTGTGGCTGGGTTTATGTTGAGGTATATGTTCCATTTGGACATAAGTTTTGTGCATGGGGCAATATTCTAAAATAAAAAAGTGGGGTACAGAAATAAATAGAGATTGATCAATAGAGAAATTTAAAATGGTTAAGACACTTAAGAAATTTCTCAACATCTTTAGCTGTCAGGGAAATGCAAATCAAAACAATTCTGAGGTACCATCTTACACCTGTCAGAATGACTAAAACAAAAGCACCAATAAAAGTTTATGCTGGAGAGGATGTGGAGAAAGGGGAACACCACTTTATTGCTGGTGGGAGTGTAAACTTGTACAGCCACTTTGGAAATCAGTATTGCAGTTTCTCAGAAAATGGGAATCAGTCTACCTCAAGACCCAGCAAATCCACTCTTAAGCATATACTGAAAGGATGCACATTCATACCACAATGACATTAGTTCAACTATGTTCATAGCAGCATTATTTGTAATAGCCAGAACATGGAAGAAATCTACATGCCCTTCAACCAAAGAATAGATAAAGAAAATATGGTACATTTACACATGGAGTATTATTCAGTGGTAAAACACACACACACACACACACACACACACACACACAAAACAAAAAAAAAATGAAATCTTGTAACTTGCAGGCAAGTGGATGGGAGTAGAAGAAATCTTACTGAGTGAGGTAACTCACACAAAAGGACAAGCATGATATGTTCTCAGTCATATATAGATATTGAACATAAGTCACCCTACAATCCACACCTCCAGAGAAGCTAGAAAACAAGGACCCTAAGAGAGACATACATGGTCCCCTAGAGAAGGAAAAGTGACAAGATTTTGAGAAAATTTGGAGCATAGGTGGAGAGTTGAAGGAGGTAGGAGAAAGAGGAGGAAAGCATAGCTAATGAGAGTAATCACACCCATAATCAACATTAGCAGTTCTGGAAATAAAAATTAGTAATTACAATTCATTAATAGCATCCATATTTCCCCTAACTTCAGATTTATGGCCTACCAGAGAAAGTCAAATACTCTTCCAAAACCATTCAACTAATATGCCTGACACTTACTTGGCTCTCCATCAGCTCTACCATGACAACAGCTTCCAGTGGGATACTAACTGAAACACCATTGTTTTCACTGTGTAGGTCACCTACATCTCCCTCTGCCTTTGAGTCTGCTGATTAGAGGAATAGTCATTGGTTTCCTTGCTGTTGTTGATACAAATAGACCATATTTCAGTATGATCAGTGCCATGTTGTAAAAGTCTATGCCTCCCTCAAAATCATGTTACCAATCTCATCCACAAAGATGGTACTAAGGGTTAGGATTATTTGAAGTTGAATATCTCAAGGTCAGAGCCATAAAACTTGTATCTGTGCTTTATTGTAGAAACCATAGTTCTGTCATGATTCTCCCACCATGCAATGATGCTGTGAGGTGCCCTTTACGGACTGATTATTGGGTCCCCCAGAGATTCCAGCTTGTAATGCTTTTGTAATTCCCATTTCTTAGTTCTGTAGGAAACCCACTCTTATCAATTCAGAGCTACCTAATTAATGGAATTTTATTCTAGAAGTTATTATAGACAAGGGAAGTGATCTTTGATTATTTCTACCATTAATGACTAATACATGTGCATATGTAAATAATCCTAACAGAACCATAAAACCATTAAAACATACAGTAATGAAATATTTTAACAAAGCAATTTAAGAGGTAATTTTCATCGTTATCCTAAAGATTATGATAGTCATAAATTTTATCTGGGATCTAAAATCCTATTTAAACTATTAAATATTAATGAGATCATTAATGGGAAAATTTCTCTTGGAAATAAATTTAGATTCTATATCCAATACACTTAAACATACTAAACCACAAAATGAGAGAGGATTGTTAAATGCAAATTGATAATACAAGTCCTCTTTCTAAAATTATAGTAGAAATTTGAGAGTTAGAATTTAAAACTTTGTATATGATTGTGCTTCCATCTCCACATCTCCTTGTGCAGGAATTCTTAACCTTGAACTTAACTGATGTTAGACTACCCAGCTTTCTGTTGCATGAGTGTCTGCTTGAGGACTTGTCCTGTACATTGCAGGATTCTTAGTAGAATTCCTTCATTGACTATACCAGATGTCAGCACCCATCAGTAACACTAAAACCTGTCATATGTACTTTTGAGATCAAACTCACCAGAGTTTGAATAGTACTGAGCATGTGAGATTCCTTCACTAACCTGTAATTCACATTTGATCGGTAAGTAGGCTGGTGCATGCTGATAACAGTGTTGATATCTGTCCTTAGATAAGTTTTCTATTACTGTGAAGAGAAACTGGGTGGCAACTTTAATAAACGAAAACATTTCATTGAGCCTGACTTACAATTTCAGAGGTTAAGTCTATTATTGTTGTGGCAAAAAAAAAAAAAAATGGCAGCATTCAGGCCAACATGGACCTGAGAGTTCTACATCTTGATATACAAGCAACAGGAAGAGAACTGTAAAGCACACTGGCATAGCCTGAGCATATCTAGGAACTTAAAGCCTGCCACCACAATGAAACATGTTCTCCAACAGGCCATACCTTCTGAAAAAAAAAAAAAGTTTAAAATGCATTTGAAAGGCATCCGTCTTACACAATACAGCCTGAAGGGACTAAAGAAATTGGTTAAGAGCATATAACAGCTCTTGCAGAAGACAGGAAGTATTTTCTCTGGTTTGTAGTCAGTCTACCAGGAGTCCATTACCACAGAAAATTGACACTCAGGTGGTGGTGGCACATGCCTTTAATCCCAGCAATCAGGAGGCTGAGGCAGGTGGATCTCTGTGAGCTTGAGGCCAGTTTGGTCTACAGAACTATTTCCTACAGGACAGCTAGGGCTGTTACACAGAGAAAACCTGTCTCAAAAAAAAAAAAAAAAAAAAAACCGAAAAGAAAAAAGAAAGGAAGGAAGGAAGGAAGGAAGAAAAAAAGAAAAGTGACTCTCCTTCTTCCAGTAACTATAAAAGCCAATATCTCCTCATCTTGAGTTAGGACTTCCTTGCCCAGTATCCCCCTTGATTTCATGTGGCTGGAACTTACATAAGTAAGTCTTATTCATGCTATCATAATTTCTTAAGATTCTTGCATTGTGTTCTCTGAGGCCAATGTCTTCCACATTGGAGGGAAATTTCTGAAGACATAAAATGTAAAGGGAAAGTGAAACAAAGGGATGTTTCAGGGCAGGAGGTCCAAAATGAGTCAAAACAAAACTATATTCTAGGGGTGGAAAAAACCCCTTACACAGGGGATCTCATTACAACAAAAAACCAACAACTCCAAACAACTCCAAGATATACAGAAACTGACCAGATTCACTAAACCCCTTCACCCCCCAAGAGTGTATAAATATAAATAGACTGCTTCAGTCAAATTCAGATTGACCAAGCTGCACAGATGATTCCCACACAAGCCCAGCTTCCTGGAAGAAACAGAAAACAGCTGAAGTGTCTAGAACAAACAAAAGTAGCCAAGGAGACTCAAACCAAATAAGGCGTCTGTGAAGTATGTTTACCAACATGTTGTCCTACATGTAGACTGTGTGGTGCTCTCAAGGTTCCCAACTGTTGAGAGCCATTTCCCACAGTAGTATAGTCTTTGGTGATGTATATAGTTGTCTGAGTCATTTCTGATTCTTTACTAAGCTCTCATTTTTATTTCCATAAGTAACCCAATAAAATTCATTGGTTCACCAAGTTTAACTTTGATGGTATCCATGCTATGGTTGTTTGGTTTTCTCTGGGGAGAATACTTGTCACATGTGTATGGACAACTGCCTTTCTGTCTAAATGATTTGTTCATTGTGAAAGATGGGTGATCAAGTTTCTTGCTGTTTTGTAATATGTTATTCCCTTTAGGATTGTTAATACTTAAAAATCTAGTTCTACAATTATTTTCTCATTAAATTGATCCTATTATGATTTTATAATAGCCCTCAAATACATACATAAATGTGCGCGCACACACACACACACACACACACACACACACACACACACACACACACACACACACCTATATATAAATTTTGGGGACTATATCTCTGACTGGCCTGGTGATGGCTTTGTAGAGCAGGGTAGACTAGAACTCACAGAGATCTGCCTGGTCCCTCCTCTCTGTTCTCGGATTGAAGTATAAAGTAATACCACATCTGCTTTGACTCTTTGTTACTTTTGATTTCAAGACTATTGAATCTGAGACATCATGGCTCTCCCATTTACTCATTAACTGCATTTGTAGGAAGTGACTTTTTCCATCTTTTCAACTGACGTTCATCCTTAGAAGTGAAGCAAGTTGGTTGTAAGGAACTCAAGTATGCACAGACAACTTTTGTTTCTACATCCAGTCATTTATTTACTTTGTTCTTTAATCAGTAAATTCTCTCAGCTTCTGCTTGGAGATGTCTTTATCCCTCCTTAATTTCTAAATGACCGTATATAGCCTTATCAGAGTATTGTCATTGTTTTGCCTTCAGTACTGGGAAAAATCTGTTTATTTTCTTCTGGCCTTGAGTTTTAGACCAAAAAGTTGTCTCTCAGGAAATCCTGTGTGTTTCTTATTTATATTGTCTTGGATCCCTGACAATAGTGTGTGTCAAGGTGTTCTTCCACAGGTAATGGTCAAGGAAAGGGGCTATTGTGTGCTTTTGGTATAAATTGAACCAACCAAGGGCAGTGTTCTATAGAATAATGCTCTGAAAACATCCTTATCCTTCACCAGAGTATATAAAGCCTTTCTGTGCTCAAAGGGGGACATAATTGGGGTATGGAAGGCAGTTTCTTGATGTCAAGCTTAAGCTTTCAGATGCCTTATGCATAGCATTGGGCACATGGAACAAGCCATGGGTCTCTTTCTAGTACCATGCTGTAATATTTCATGCCTGGTCCCAGGCTCAAAATCTTAAGGTCTAAGTTTATTTTCCTTCTATATCCACTAAGCAGAATGTATCGGACTGCATTCTGCATTGCTGGAGTTGGGGAAAAGTGGTATAGACAAGTCTTTATTTCCTGGCTCCTCTGTCTTGGTTATTATGGTAAAGCCAGGTTCTAGGACCCTTTACTCTGACTACGTTAGTTAGCTTATGTGAATGCCCTACTGTATGTGAGAGGTGTTGCTGCTAGAGATTTTTTTACTGTGCCATTAACATCCTCTGAATGTCAGCCTTTTGTGAACTGGGATTTTAAAGTATTGTTAGTCTGGCTCAAAAAACAAGGTGGCATTTTTTTTCAGAATGGTAATTTTTGACTAGCTTTTAATGAGATGATTATTATTTTAGGTAACATCTGATTACTCTCCCAAATACTGATGGTGTTTTGCATCCAAAATTACATAAAAGAGTCTCATCACAGGATACTTTAAAAAAACATTTCTTTTTTTGTATTGTACATGCCTTTCTCACTATATTTTCTATCACGGATAGCCTTTTGGTGTGTTAAATGAATATGTTTTTAATTGACATATAACTATTTTGTTAAATGAAAGAAATTCTTTGCATTGTTAGTTATTGAGCGCTTACTGTGTTTATAAAGTGACAAACTGCAGGTTTTTAAATCTAAAATGATTTCTACCTTACTGAGTTTCAGTGATCTTGAATAATTCACATCTGTAAGGTGCTTTGACAGTTTTCATTGGAAGTTATGAATCTGAAAGGGAATTTTAATTTTTTTTTTTGCTCATTTTTAATCCTTCTCGGAAAACATGATATCTAAGTTCCACACTTGAATAAAAAGTACCAAGACTCAAGGACTGAATCATGTCCCTGAAACCTAAATAGTGGAAGGGGAGAATCAAATCCTTCATGTCCTGTGACAGCCACATACATGGTCACACATACACACACACACACACACACACACACACACACACACACACACAGAGAGAGAGAGAGAGAGAGACAGACAACACAGTCTTACAGGTAATTTTATATTCTTTCTATGATGAATTTGTTTCATAGTAAAATGTTATATATATTGAAATCTTTTCTTAATGTTACATAAAAACAGTACAAATATTTGGAGATCTGTACCAAAATGACAAGCACCGATTTCAGAAGTAAAGTAGCATTTAAATTATTTTTCCTGCTTCTAGTTACTATGGCAAATTTCTACCACATTTCCTAAGTGATAATACATTTACCCAATCCTAAACATTCCAGGCCATGATGCATAATGACTACTAAGTATTATGCTGCAGATATAGTTAAAAAGAAAAAAAAGTATGTGCCTGTGTTTGCTTAGCGATGTTAATTTTATACCATCTTTTGCACATACTGTATTTTATTTTATTTTATTTTTGTCCAATACATTTTTATTAATTGAATTTATTCATTTATTTTCTATCCCAAACACAGTTTCTCCCCCCTCCTCTCCTCCTGTCCCCTCTCCCATCTCCCCTCAGAAGGGGCAGTTCTTCCATTGGTGCCAACAAAGAATGGCATATCAAAACACTAAGCCCCTTCCCTTTTACTAAGTTACTGGTTAAGGCAACCCAGTATGAGGAATAGGTTCACAAAGAAACATTAAGAACAAACCGTGCTCCCACTGCTAGGAGTCCCACAAGTAGAGCAAACTACACAACTGTCACACATATGCAGAGGCCTAGGATGATCCCATGCAGGATCCCTCGCTGTTAGTCCAGATTCTGTCACCTTGTATGAGCCCAGGTTAGCTGTATCTGTTCTTATTCATTTATTTCATTTAACTATCATGTTGTTGGATATTTTCTACTATGATATTCAGCTATTTTCTCACTAATTTGTAAGAATGAATGCATTTTAATACAGAAATAAATTATTATCAAAGAATGAAAACAAAACACAGCCACATTAAAACATGTTTCCAAATAATCTTAGTATTAAATGCAGATGGTGTATACTAGATGGTGTATTTTCAAAGCATACCCATAATAGTGTAGATATATTTCCATGTGACAAGTTGATCAAATCTGAAAAATATTAAGTTCAGCATATATAGTTAATCACAGCGATTAACAAAACAACGTTATCAGGGGTGTTATTAAAGATCTCTAGAGCAGCAGCTCTCAACCTGTAGGTCACCACCCCTTTGGGGGTCATATATCAGATATTCTGCATGTCAGGAATCTTTATTACGATTTACAACAATGGTAAAATTACAGTTATGAAATAGCAATGAAAACATTTTATGGTTGAAGGTCACCACGGAAAGAAAAAATATCGCTCGGGATCCCAATACCAAGTTCTCAGCACAAAGGAGATTTATTTGCTCCAGAGGGACAGAGGGCAGGGAATAAAAGACAAAGATAGGATATAGAAGTCAAGGGAGAAGTCTCAGAGGGACAAAGGACTGCCTCGGGATAGAGAGGAGACAGATGTGGTCTGCTGGAAATTGAGAGTTTATAAAGTTACAAGAGGAAATCCTTGCTAGGTTAGGTGACTAATTTTAATTGGGCATGTTAACTAGGTGAGCCAAAGGAGGCTTTTGATGGCTAGATTTCAATTCTTTGATAGCTAGACCTTAATAGTTGACCTCAGGAGGAGGAATTGGCCTAATGAGTGAATAGACCTTGGTGGCTAGCTTTAAAAATGTGATGTAATGGCAGAGAGAATGGGAGAAAAGGAAAAGCCCTGCTGGAGCCATGCCCCCAACACTCAAGCCTGCCAGAGACCATTCAACACAACATGAGGAACTGCATTAAAGGGTCATAGCATAAGGATGGTTGAGAACCACTGTGAATCTAGAGTAAATTAATTACATATTTATGAGGAAAACCCATAACAGGATATGACAAACATTATTTAAAAATCATAAATAATTTCTATATGTAATTAAAACAACAAAGGTAAGAATGAGATATCCAAAGCAACTATATTAGCTTAGCATGTGCTTAGGGAAGCACACCGATGTGGTACACTTTTCTAATCAAAAAACTTAATATATTTTAAAGGACATTTTGTGGTTATTTATATGACATGCTTTGCTTTTTATAATCTGTTTATTCTCATGGTTTCTAGTGCATTTTTGAGATGATAGTGAGTAAAGGAGATGCAGCCGTGAAAAATTATGAGCATGTGATTCTAACCAACAATTTGGTACTTTAATATACTTCCTCTCTCTCTCTCTCTCCCTCCCTCCCTCCCTCTCTCTCTCTCTCTCCCTCCCTCCCTCTCTCCCTCCCTCCATCTCTCTCTCTCTCTCTCTCTCTCTCTCTCTAATTGAATATGTATTCAATTAGAAGGAATCATAGATTCCTTTTTCCTCTTGGCAGTGGCAGGTCGGGACAGGGAATGGGACTTTTTAATAACACTGGTGACTTTTTATATACAGCTCAGCCTTACTGAAAGTTATCATAACTAGAATTGCTCTGAGTCTAAATTATCTTATTCTTTTATTTTAATAATATACATAAGTTGATTGTCCTGAATGGTTCTCCTTCCTGTTTTGATTTTACTCAAGTACTTGTTAGTAGATAAACATCTTCACATTTCAGAATTCTCACTCTCTTCCTCTTGTGCATTTATGAGAGTTGGCCATTCTTTAAAGCATATCCATGTTTAGATCACTATTATTTAGTTAACAACAAAGAAACTGTATGCACTGTGCTATCCACTGTCTCCAAGTCACTAAGCCACACTGCATTTAGTTTTATACTTTAATGTAATTTCTCATTAATGCCATGGCCTTGAAAAGAGTGATGAATCGAGTTATAACTCAGCAGGAACATGTCAGACAAGTCAGGATAACATGAAACATAAGCTTTATTTGTTTTTGTAAAAGTGCAAAAGAAAATGGATATTTTTATTATCTTCTCTTTCACAATCCACTCTTGTCAGTTAATGCTATAGATATATTACAAGGCTTGTTGCTTATTTGTTTGGACATGTTTCTGATCTACATTAACTAAGCAAACAATGAAAATAAATAACACTGAATTTTAGACACTTTTATGAAGAATTTGAAAGTTAATGTAACAAGACTTCTCTGTGATTGTGCTATAATTAGATTTTAGTCTTTCATGATAGGCTTGTGATTAAAACTTAATAACGTCTTCTTTTTTGACACTCAACTGTCTTCATTATATAAAGCTACATGTTCAGTTATCTGCTATCAAAATGAACACATTTTTTATTTATGTCTAAATGGATAAAGAGAAGGAAATACTGTAACTGGAAGTTTCTTTTAGAGACAGTAGACAGCAGAGATTTGGAAAAGCACATAGATGTAATTTATGGCATAAGAAAAGAATGGGAAACACACCATATAAGAAGTCAACATAAGCTCAATAATGACCACCAGAGTGAAAACTTGTTTCACATGCTAAGAATAAATGGAGAATTGCAAGTTCAAGGGTGACTACAAGTGGAATATAAGGTGGTTGTATTTATCTACTAATAGGTTTTCTGAAGTTTTTACCAGAAAAGCAGTATGAACTAGAAATATATTAAAGTGTCAGTCTGATATATGTTTAATGCAGTTCCATTGACAAGAGATGTCTAGTATTTCTATGTATTTATACTTAACTACTTAACAGTTTCTGCAGGAATCAAAATATTCAGCATTACATCAATTGTTTGATGACAGAAAGAAGATGGCTGTTTTCTGTGACACTGACAGTTGTCTATTTCAATGGTTCAGTAAGGAGTTATGCTGATAGAGATGGTCATAATTAAATTCCAGGGGGGGGAAGCTATGATCAAAGTGAAGAGGCAGAAGGCATCTATTTATTTTTTCTTTACAAAATTTTTAAATTTTAAACAAGCTTCTTTTACATGTCCATGCCTGTTCCTTTTCCCACCCCTCCTCCTGTCCTCCCCTGCCCCCAAACCTTCTATTCAGTCCCTTTTCTGCTCCACAAGGAGGGTCAGGCCTTCCTTGGAGTATCTTTAAAGTCTGTCATATCATTTGGAGAAGGGCCCAGGCCCTTCCACATGTGTCTAGGCTAATAGAGCATCCCTCTATGTGGAATGGGCTCCAAAAGTCCATTCATGTACTAAGGATAAATACTGATCCACTACCAGAGGCCCCATAGACTGCCTAGTCCTCCTAACTAACACCCACATTCAGGGACTCTGAGTTGGTCCTATGCTGGTTTCACAGTATCAGTCTGGGTTCCATGAGCACCCCATTGTTCAGGTAAGCTGTTCCTGTGGTTTCTCCAGCCTGGTCTTGACAACTTTGCTCATCCTCTCTGCAACTGGATTTCAGGAGTTCAGCTCAGTGTTTATTTTTGCATGTTCCCATCAGCTACTGAATGAAGGCTCGAAGGTTGCATATAAGATAATCATCAATCTCATTATCAGGGAGGGGCATTTAAGGTAGCTTCTCCAGTATTGCTTAGACTCTTAGTTATAGATCTCTGGACATTTCACTGGTGCCAGATTTCCCTTTAAAGCTACAATGGCTCCCTCTATTATGGTATCTCTTTTCTTGCTCTCTTCTATTCTCCCCCAACACATTCTTTCTGCTCCCTCTTGCCCTCTTCTCCCCTCCTTATCTCTCCTCTTTCACCTAACTCCCACTCCTTCCCTCCCTGCTTTAAATTTGCTCAGGAAATTGTGTCCCTTTCCCCTTCCCAGGGGATCGTTTCTTCTAGTTTCATCCATTTGTCTGTGAATTTCAAGATTCATCCATTTGTCTGTGAATTTCAATATTCCATTGTTTTTTTCCCTTTAAGTAGTAATCCATTGCGTAAATGTACCACATTTTTTTTTAATCCATCCTTCAGCTGAGAGGAATTTAGGTTGCTTCCTGTTACAAATAATGCTACTATGAGCATAGTTGGACAGATGTCTTTGTTGTACAAATATGCATCTTTTGGGTATATCCCTAAGAGTGAAATTGCTGTATCTTGTGATAGACTGACACCCATTTTTCCGAGCAACCACCATCTGATTTGTACTTAAGTTTTGCTCATGGAGATAGGTATGAATCTGTCTGAGGTCTTCTACATGCCAGAATCCATTTATGCCAGCACCATTTGTTGAAGATGCTTTCTTTTTTTCAATTGTATAATTTTAGCTTCTTTGTAAAAACAAAAAATCAGGACTTCTTCCTTTCCAATTTGTATCCCCTTGATCTCCTTTTGTTGTCTCATTGCTCTAGCTGTGAGACGACACTGATGGATTTTCATATGTTGAACTATCCCTGCATCTTACAACGAAGCCTTCTTGATCATGGTAAATGATTTTTCTGATGTGTTTTGGAATCTATTTGCCAGTATTTTATTGAGTATTTTTGCATCAATATTCATGAGGGATATTGGTCTGTAGTTCTCTTTCTTAGTTGTATCTTTGTGTGGTTTGGATACCAACTTAATTGTAGCCCCATAAAAGTATTTGACAGTGTCCCTTCCGCTTCTATTGTGTGGAACACTTTGAGGACTATTGGTATTAGCTGTTCTTTGAATTTCTGGTAGAATTCTGCTCTGAAACCTTCTGGACCTGGACTTGTTTTTTTTGTTTTTGTTTTTTTGTTTTTTTTGGGGGGGGGGGGGGCGGAATTAGAAGACTTTTGATGACTGCTTCTATATCATTAGGGGTTATAGGTTTATTTGAATTGGTTATATTTGCTTATCTATTCTTGATTTGAGTTTAATAACTGATATCTTTCCAGAACATAGTTTATTTACTTTAAATTTGCAAGTTTGTGAAATAAAGGTTTTGAAAGTATAACCTGATGATTTTCTGGATTTCCTCAGTGTCAATTGTTATGACCCCCTATCATTTTTTATTTTATTAATTTGTTCTCTCTCTGCCTTTGGTTACTTTGCATAAAGGCTTATCTTGTTGACTCTCTTGGGTTGGAGTTTTCCTTCCACAACTTTATGTGGGGCTGGATTAGTTGAAAAGTATTGTTTAAATCTTGTTTTGCATCTTGGTTTCTTCATCTATAGTGATTGAAAGCTTTGCAGGATATGGTAGTCTGGGCTGGCTTCTGTGGTTCTTAGTGTTAGTAGAATATCGATTCAGGACCTTCTGGCCTTCAGAGTTTCCATGGTGAAGTCAGATTTAATTCTGATATGCTTGCCTTCAATGTTACTTGGCTATTTTCCTTTATTGTTCTTAACTGTCTTTATTTTGTATGTTTTGTGTTTTAATTATTATGTGGTGAGGGGACTTTTATTGTGGTCCACCCACTTTATTTGGTGTTCTGTATCCTTCCTGTACTTTCATTGGCATGACTTTCTTTAGGTTGGGAAAGTTTTCTATGATTTTGTTGAAGATGTATTCTGCATCTTTGAGGTAGGGTTTTCACCTTCTTCTGTACCTATAATTTTTATGTTTGGTCTTTTCATAGTGTCCCATATTTCTTGAATAGTTTGTGTTAGGGATTTGTTGGACTTAAGATTTTCTTTGATAGATGAATCTATTTCTCCTAGGGTATCTTCAATGCCTGAGATTCTCTTTTCCATCTCTTGTATCCTGTTGGTTATGCTTATATATGTAGTTCCTTATCATTTACCCAGCTTATATATTTCCAACATTTCTTCAGTCTGTGGGTTTTTTTTTTTTTTGGTTTTGTTTGTACTGTTTCTTGCAATTTTTGGTTTGTCTTTTCCTCCACTTCTTGAATTTTTGTTTGTTTTTTATTTTCTTCCATTTCTTTAATGGACTTTCTCATTTCCTCTTTGAGGGTCTCCATCATCTTCATAAATTGTTTTTAGGATTGTTCTCTTCTGGTTCCTTTCTATTGGGATATTCAGGTCTTGCTGGTGGGGATTCCCTAGACTCTGGTGGCATCGTATTGATCTTTCTGTTGTTGACTATGTTTGTATACTGTTGTTTACCCATCCCTTCTTCCAATGCATACCAGCTAGAACTCTCCCTCTTCTGGTGTGTACTGAACCAAGGTTCTGGTGGATGCAAGCAGGTCCAATATTCCAATAGCTCTCCTCTTCCCATGGGTTAGAGGTGAGATTAGGATGCTGGCAGACTCTGGATTGGCTGGTCCCCTGGAACTGGTTCCTCAGTGTGCAGTACCCAGGACTCAGGAGGCTCTAAGCAGTGCATTGGAAGGAGTGCCTGAAACAGGCCATGCTTCAGAAGATGCCTATTTCTAAACAAGACAAGAAAGAGTGTTTAGATGTGAGGTAGATGTACTAAGAAGTGAAAAAAAATAGCAGGAAGAAGCAGCCTATCAACTTAGCAAAACATGATACACAAATATGTCAGCTCTTTTGATAAAGCACACAAATGAACACATATATGAACTTCTACAATCTGGGTTTAGCCATTCAAGTAAATGATGCTTATTATGTTCTAGGTAGAGACCAACTATCTGATTTGCTGGATTTTGTGGCTCTATGAATTAAAGTTTTATTAAAGAAAGTGATAAAAGTAGAGGAAAGAGAAAAGAGTGGAGAGCAGGAGGGATCATTTCATAGACTGGTCATGAGAACAGTGGGAGAGGGAGAAAAAGAGAGCAGGAAGAATCACTGCATACAGAGTGGTCTTCTCCATCATTTCAAACACTTGAACTTTGTAAAAATATTTATTTGAGAACAGGATTAAATTTCTGAGGGTTCTGAGACAACCATTGTTCATTATTCTTGGTTAAGGGTTTTAGGTAAGCTTATGTAGATATCATGGTTTTTCCAAAGATGAGGCAAAAATCTGAATATTATGATTTATAGCTATCCTGGAAAAACAGACATATTGTCTCTGATGGCCCCCGATTCTGCAGTAACATATAATAGAAAAATAAAAAAGTTAAGAGTAATCCATCAAAGGAAGATTATTACCCCATTGCCATAAGTTGGAGAAGGAAGGGAAAAATTTTTCTTAGAAGACAGATAGCTTTGGCTCATTTACACAGCATTAGCCAACAGTGTGCTTTATACCCAGTAGTGACAGATACCTATATTCTTCTAGTCCACAATGGAGTCCTTACAGTAGTGATCATAAATTTGTCAGTTTTGTAGGGGTGTTAAAAATTAGCTATGGTACATGTAAAATATTGGGGTATTTTATTATATTTCCAACATTATTTTATACTTGAATACAAATGTTGTCTAATAAATAATTGTAAGAAAGAATTCAAGATCCAAGGCAGCAATTTCAGTTCAGTAGCTGATTAGCTGAAAAAAATTGCTTGAAAGTTTTATTAGATACAAGCTATACATTTCAAATGTATGAAGCATTTGACAAAGTTTAAGGGTCCCAAGATTCATATGAAGTCTAGTTTTCAATATTCTTTTGTTGAAAAATATCATGCCAGGATAAAAATATCAGCACCAGAATATAATAACTGAAAAATAGCAGGCATTAGTTGTGAAAGTAAGAGCTTGCTATTATCAGTCTGGCCCCTCAGATTTTGGAGCCAATGACCTCTGACTTTCTGAGTGGTCCTAATTGTGTTGATATCCTTTACTCAGATATGAGTACCACAAGCCTCTTTTTCATCCTCAGCTATCTCTCAAGAGATTCCCCTGAGCACTTGTGCTCTTAAATACAAGCAATGTTTATTATGAGAATAGGTTGTGACTTGAAGTGTCTATTCTACTCCACAGAGAACACCGGAAAGGTTGCTAGCTGAGTGATGCCTGGGTTCATGTCTTTTGTTTGTTCCTTTCTGCTCAAAAACTATTCTGGCCTCCCCACCGAGAATATGTGCTTCACTTGCATCACTCTGATTATGGCTTGTCTGTTTTTAATAATTGTATCTCATGACTGATGAACCAGGACTTGAAAGTGAGAGCACAACTTAGAAATCTAGTTGTAATGTGATGTTAATGATCTGTGCTGGTAGCCTGAAGCTTTCTGAACATTTATTATCCAGAGATACATTAAAACCTAAACCCCAAAAGAATCTAGAAACAGGGAATAAAGCAGCCACCGTAAAATACTGCAGTCTAGCTTAGGCTTTTATTTGGGAGAATTTGTAAAGATGAATGTGATTTTTACACACTGGTGTAGGAGCTTCCTGTAGGAGTTAGATATCTTGAAGAAAGAGGTTAAGGTGTGAATAAGATTATGAAGTCATTAATCCTAAGGAGCCCAGTGGGACACCTGTCAGGGGATCTAATTAATCTGGCCTAAGTGGAACCAAATAGTAAGATATTTAAGCAACTTAAGTTAAATCTATAGGCATAAATTGTTTTTAAGAAATCCAGTTGATAAATCCCAACCAAGTCACTTTTCAAATTATTTGCTGCAAGAGAAGATTTTTAATGAAAATTGGAAAACAAAAATTTCTAAACCAATATCTAGAAATTATTGCACAATGTTTTAAATACTTTGTACATGTACTTAACATTTACGGTCATCCTATAGGCTCTAATGGTATCTCCATTTAAAGGAATGATACCTTAATGTTCATTGAGTGAACTAAATGATCTCCAGGCAATAACCTACACCAAGAGAGAAAAGCTTAGGAGCCAAATTGTCCTACACATACTAACAATCTCTAACTAAAGCAGAAAAAAGCAGATAATTAAATACTGGTGTTGGTGCCAATGGATTCCCAAGGAAAACTTTCTTAATAAGTTAAGTACATTTCAATGTCTCTATTCTATGATGAACCCCAAATATTAATCTACAGTACAACAGTGGTGTCTCATGCCTTTAATTCCAGTACTTGGGAAGCAGAGGCAGGTGGGTTTCTATGATATTGAGGCTAGCCTGGATTACAGAGCTATTTCCAAGTTAGCCAGGGCTGTTACACAGAGAAATTATGTCTCAAAAAGAAAAATAGACAATATAGTACATGACAGACTCACTGGTACTTTCAGATATAACCACTTTATTTTCTGGAACAATTGCTTTTCTTATTTTCTTAATATTTTCCTTAGTAAACATGGCAGAATTTTACTAGTATAACTTCTATTTCCCCTCCTTCCCTTCCTCCTAATCCTTCCCTCCCAACTCCCTTCCTTGACTTTTTGCCATCTATCTCTCCTCCATTTCTCTTCAGAAAAAGACTTTTTATGTTAGTCAGCTATGGTACATCAAGTTGCAGTGAGACTAGGCACATCCTCTCTTATTAAGGTTGGATAAGTCAAACTAGTAAGAGGAAAGGGTCACCAAAGCCTGAAACAGAATCAGATATAAATCCTACTCCCACTGTTAGGAGTATCACAAAAAGACCAAGCTACACAACTATTCCTTATATGCAGAGGGTCTGCTTGTCAGTTTATTCTCTGTGAGCCCCTATTAGCTCAAGTTAGTTGATTCTGTGTGTTTTCTTATGATATTTATGACCACTGTGGAGTCTACAATCCGTTCTCCCTTTCTTTACTAGGATTCCCCCACTTCAGCCTAATGTTTGGCTGAGGGTCTCTGTATCTATTTCCATCAGTTGCTGGATGAAGCCTTTCTGATCACAATTGGGCTAGGCACAAATCTAGGAGTATAGCAGTATATCATGAGGAATCATTGCATTAACATTATTTTTCCTTCCAGTCATGTTTAGTTCTATCCTAGGTACTGGGATATTCTGCCTCTGAGTCCTGGCCCTTAGGGGTAAGCTCCCTCTAAAGGGATAGGTCTGAGGCTGGACAATTCTTTGTTGGCCACTCCCACAAGTTCTGTGCCATCATCACCCCAGCATATCTTGCAGGCAAGACAAATTGTAAGCCTAAGATTCTATCACAATTCTTTGCATAATTTGAAAGAACAATATTCAACTTCATACAGAAAAACAAAACACCCAGGAGAGCCAAAACAGTCTTGTACACTGAAAAAAAATTATAGAGGTATCACAAATAGTGCTGGTCTAACTGGTTATCCACATATAAAATAACGTAAATAGATTCACATTTATGAGCCTGCACAAATATCAATACAACTGGATAAAAGACCTCAACAACTGAACTAGTATAGCTTTTTAAATGGAGAAACATGGACAAAACAGAATACAAGAGACGTGTAGTCTTAAACACCCTAATGAGTCACTATGCCAGCACCAATGATAATCAAGCACTAACAAAAACTGTTCTAAGGACATTTATCAATTACTATATTCTAGGTTCAATGACATAAGTTTACTCAAAGACTGAACATCAAACCCAATGCTAGCAAGGTCAGAACAAGACTTCTTACAAATAGTGTTTGTTTTACCTTGGGGGAAAAATGTTAATTATATTTGGGAATGTTATTTTAATGCATTCACTGTGTAATTTTCCTAAGAAAATATACTTGAACATGAAAACAGTAAAATTATTCAAGATATCCAGACACTTTGAAATATAAAGGAGCTAGATAAGGCTTTTAAGTTTAAGAAATAATAATAGAAGACAGTAAAATTTGAATTCCACGTAAATACCACATTTGGAGAGTATATTTCATGTATTGTCTTTCTCTCACTGGGAACATGACCTTGAGTGAATTTCTTATTCTCGGTTTCCCATCTCTTACAGAGCAACCATTTGCACATTGTAGAGCTAAGACACAAGTAAAATGAGACAACTTCTTCTCAGTCTGCCACAGCATAAGCAATCCAATGAACAGATAATTCAAATATTTGAATCACAAGATCATAAAGAACACGAAGTTATTTTACAGAATTACTCTCAGCCATTCAAACAGTTTATTGTTAGGTTTTATTATCCAAACATTTTATGGCTGAAAAGAAAGCACAAAATTCAATAAGCCTATGGACAATACTAGTAAATAAATCTCTTAAATATTCAAGAGGTCTTTTTAAAATGGCAAGAAACATTTTAAAATAGAAAAAAATGAGTTCTTTTTAAATGTTCTTTTAAAGTGTCTATGATATGAATGTACATGAGTGTGCACACACATACGTATCTGTAAGATGTATGTACATGCCTACATGAAATTGGATATGTAAAATTGCAGAGGTATATTTCTTAATAACTAACATAATGTTTTCTATATAGTAATTTATTTAATGATTGTTGAATTAATAAATATTGGCATTTTAATTAATTTTGGATAAAATATTCCCAAGTTCAAGTTTATTAATCACTATTATCCAGAATGAAAGAAATATGATGAACTTTATCTACTGGCTCAGTAAGCTTCTTAAATAAATTTATCTTCTCACTCTTGTGCTAGAAAATAACTTCCCTCATCACAGTGACTTCATCTCTTGTTCATGGTTTATTTTTAATCCAAACAAGTGTTAATATCTTTTCTAATGAATGATGAGTATCTAGATTTTGCTGATGCCAAGCTCCTCAATATATGTTTTGCAAAATGGGGCTTATTTGCATATAAACTCATATCACTGTACAAGGTGTAACTTACATTTCTGATCATGTGTATAATTTTCTAATAAGTTGTGGCAATATAAAATAAAAGCACTTATAGTATTTTAACTCTAATATACTAATTGTTATATAAAATATTTTTCAATGAGCAATTCAGTTATCTTTCTAGAAGTGTGAGTAGTTATTTTTACATATATCAGATGATATTTACTATATACAGGATCAAAATAATTTACTCTTACAACAGAATACTGGGTTTGTGTCTCAGGACTAACACTGTAAAAAGAGACTTTGCAATATCAGCTATTTAAATATGCTTCCTATCATTTTTCTTATAGCCAATTGAGCATAAGGATGGCATTCATGCCTTAATATTTTGTCCCATTTAAATAAAAAAATATGAAATATATGTTGGCCAATCAATAGCAGAGTAAAAACAACTAAAATAAAAAGACAAATACTTTTTCCGCAATCATGGTTTTAATTTTTCTCTTCTTTTTATTACTTCACAATCATAAGTCATGTTCAGTGTTTATATTACAAAAGATTATTTCACAGGAACATGTATGAATCATAGAGACAAGTATTTTCTTAGTGGAAAATGGTAACAGATTCCCCTTGGCAGAGAAGAACTCATGGAAAAGTGAGTCAGTAAAATCAATTTCTTCTATTGTCCCTCAAGAAGTATGCTATCTAGAGCCAAAGATATATGACACACTCACCATCTTTAGCCATCAGAGAGAAGCAAATCAAAATTCTACCAAGCTTCTATTGCACCCAAGTCAGAATGGCTGCCATGAAGAACAATAAACAGAAATACCAGCAAGAAAGATAAACTAGGGGAGTCTTACCATAGATGGGATGTAAATGAGTATAACTAATATTGTAGTCAAGATAAATATTCCTCAAACACTAGCACCAAGCTACTACATAATACAGCTATCCAACTTATAGCTATGTATTCAGGGGACTCTCACTCAATATCTGCCTCATGCCTCATGTGTACCATGATCCTCCTTGTGACAGCTAATTTGTGAAATCAGCTGATGAACCCAACAATGATTGTATGGGGTATGGGTAAAGAAGAAAGTATGTGCATGTGTGTTTGCATGTGTGTGTGTGTGTGTGTGTGTGTGTGTGTATGTGTGTGTGTGTGTGTGTAGCTGGACTGGTAGTGCATATTTAATACCAGTACTTGAGAGGCTGAGGCAGGTGGATCTGTCTAAATTTGAGGTCCAGGATAGCCAAGGCTTACATACCTATGCTCCTCAATGTCACCATCCATAACATAAAGGCAATTTTAGTAGCCATCTATAAGTCACCAAAATGAATTAATACACATTTTTAGAATAGAAACCAATGGATGCTGTAACAATGTGAACTTTGAAATCATTGAGTAATCTAAGTTATTACTTATGTTGCAAAATTTGTATTAACACCATGTCTATAAACCAAATATTTAAGAATTCTCTAGCATTATTTATTTCTCAGATTAGAGATCAAAGTGTTGAAGCATTGGTTGAGTAAAAAAGCCCCAGTAAAGATACATAATTTAATGACAGTAAGGAAAATATTTTGGTTATGTGTATATATGTTGTAGTTCTTAGTTATAATCCTATTAAAGATGAAACAGTTTACTTTGCAGACATTTGTTAAGATTATTAAAATGAACAATAAACTTTTCATTAGTTATGTCAATTCCAGGACTTGAAAGAAAGATTTAAATTTGAACTGAGCCACCACAATGATAGCCTTAACCAAAATGTTATTCCAATGACTATGCATACACGCTGGAAACCAACATTAAAATAACAGTGTATAGTGAAATTATTAAGTAACACCGAAGACTCCAAATTTGCTCTCAAAATGCATCCTGCATTTTTTTCAGTTGCGATGCAAATAACTCATTTGCATATACTGACCTTTCTGATAAAGTCCTACTAAAAGTCCTCAAGAAATGCTTGACCTTACTTGTCATTTTATATCTTAATTTGGCGACAAATATCAGCATCCACTCAAAAAAGTTGCCACTTCCGGTCTGTAAATAGTAATAATTACTATTATGACCATATTTTTGACACTTAATGAGTACTGTCTACCTTTTAAAAATCATACCAACTACCTCTATTTAAATATCCAGATGGAACTATATTACAACTGTTTTATTTTCTACCCTTAGCAGAATATGCATCTTAAGTTAGTTTTGAGATTAAGGGCATCCTTTTCATCTGTGGAGCTCCACAGTTGCATCTAGTTTTTAAGCTTATCCTCTGTTGAATGCCAGCCTTGAAACAAGTATGGTATAAGTTGAGAGAGCTGGTTCCATAGCTAAAAGACCATCTCATCTGTACACATCCTCTGTTTTACTCTGTTTCTCTCTGTCTCTCTCTCTCTCTCTCTCTCTCTCTCTCTATATATATATATATATATATATATATATATATGTATATATATAGTGTGTGTATATGTATGTATATATATATACATATATATATTTAAAATTTCAGTAGTTGATGGACTGCTTAGGAACTAAGAACTAAGTCAAAGCCTTAGAATTGTGTAAAATGGGAGAATATTTTCCCCTCTAACCATTGAATGTAAAGTAGCCTTTAAAAACCTCTTCAGTGTGAAAGACACAGGTCTAAGCACATATGATTGTTATAAGTAATTGAAGGATTAGAGAGTTGATACTAAAGACAGCAAGTTGCTTACTTTTCAATTATCACTTAGGAAAAAAGTAGACTATAGATCCATTCTCAGAATTCACTTCCTGCAAGGTAATTTTCTGTTGTTGCTGTTTTTGATATGAATTTATTTTTAGAATATTATGTGAAAAGTGTAATTTTATCATTTGTACTCTTTCTTTTCTGCACACCTTGGAAACTACATCCATACAATCTCAAAAGTACGTTTGCCTAAACAAGACCTGCATAATGACAATAGCAGTTGACACACCACAAGGCCCACCCCTAGATGAGGAGCTGTAGGCAATCAATGACATCTGAGAAAGAATTTGTCTTTTCCAAGACTAAAACAGCTTATTCAATCTCATGTGGTCATCCCAAAGCACATATATATGTGAACACCACTACATATTTTTAAAGTACTCATGAATTTGAGTGGGATTCAGGGAGGACATGGGGAGTAAGTTTTGTATTTTAGAGTGTTCCTTACAAACTATGGTCTTCAATAACATTTGTGTTATGTGTAAATTCTTTTTAATATATTTTGTCAATCAAGATATTTTATTTTCATCTGGATCAATAGCTCAGTGGTTAAGAGGACTGTCTGCTTTTCTAAAGGACCCAGGTTCAATTCCCAGCATCCCCATGGCAGCTCATAATTGTCCGTAACTCCATTTCCAGGGAATCCTATCCTCTCATAAAGAAATTTACATACAGGCAAAGCAGAAATGCACATAAAAATTAAAATGAAAAAAAAATTAAAAAGACATCTCATTTATGAGAGTGATATAAAGGGAAACTTATGTTTGAAAAATTATCATGTTGCTTTTCCAAAGGGAGCATCGCCCTACTAACATTCTAGCCATATTTTGCAGTTGCATAGCTTTGAGTTAAATCTGCCACTCAGCCCAATGCACATCTTGTCTATCATTGTGTCTTACTGCATAAGCCTCAGAAAAATCTTAATTTTAGTGTTCTTACATGAAAAAATGGGATAATGGATGTGACAACCCAACTCTCACAAGATCCTTGACTTCTCTTAAATTCCTAAGTATGATAAGTAGAGTTCTCTGTTCAGCAACAGACATCTTACCATAATCATACACAGAAAAGGCCATTAAAATAATTCTCTTCTAGCTTTCTATTAATTCTCATTCTCTTCCCTCTGCTTGGTTACCTGTACTGTAAATAAAAACTATTTCACAAGTGAACCCAGAGGTTGGAAAGCCTCAATTTCACCTCTGATGAGAGTTAGTCTCCCACTAGTAGAAAGTTGTTGCTATTAGTGGTAAAACTTGTCACATGAAGTACTTGAATTATATAAAAGTCCCATTCCATGGAGTTACCAGCTTTCTCTTACTACAAGAGAAATGAGCATAATTATCAAATACACCTTTGATCATGAAGCCGGCCAGAGTGTAGGAACTCAGGCTTTTCATAAGTATCTTTGTGGATAGTTCTTAGGACAGATATTATGGGGATTACAGGGAAAGTGAGTGGCAAAGACCTGGAAAAAATAGAAATGTGCTTAATAGCATGAAGTGACAGGGGGAAAATTTTATCTATGTCTTGTGAGATTAAGTCTGATTCTATATCAACAAATGCTTTCATTCCATAAATCTGCATTAAGAGTTTCGTGTTACAGCTTTTGCATATGAAGATTAACTGACTGGCACCAGCCCACACACCATTTAAGTGGCTTTCCTTTTATTTCTCATTATTCTTTC
Organism: Cricetiscus sungorus; assembly: GCA_030556225.1. Classification (NCBI taxonomy): domain Eukaryota; kingdom Metazoa; phylum Chordata; class Mammalia; order Rodentia; family Cricetidae; genus Cricetiscus; species Cricetiscus sungorus. Next base: position 22,806,342 of record JANBXA010000069.1, read on the forward strand.
TTACTGGTTTTACAAATCACCATATTAACCTTGTTAAGGATTAATACTGACTCAGTATCAACCAGGAGTTGGGGCTATTTATTTCAATGAAACTCCTATGCAATGCTAATTCCCAAGCTAGATGTTTGCCAAGCCAGCTCCTTATACAAACCATAGATGACCTGTTCTCTCTGCTGACCCCCAACTCAGTCTTCATTTGTTTCTTCAGTATTCTTTGTAGCACAGTATTAGTATTATTTCACTTAGTGACTCGTGTTGTCTTTGGTCTCTAGATTGCAAATGAAATCACATCACACTGCTGCTGGCATTGCCATCTACGTTCTTTCAAAACCTTCAAAATTTTTTTGATATAGGCTAACATTTGAGATCCACTGTCAGGTAAAAACTATGATGACAAGAATAATTTAAAAGGTATTTTTCATTCTTTTGTTGTTGTTTTTTTTAACTAAGTATATACAAGATTTCAGATTGCTGGGCTCTCAAAAAACAGTAGTTCTGGGGAATGGCTGGTGAATTTTCAATTCTAAATGCCCAGGTTCTGGCTACTGGCAATCCAGAAAATTCACTTTGAAAAGAGCTTGCACTGAAATAGCAGTTATACTTCTAAAAAATAAAATGAAAGTTGTCTAATTAGGACCTTATTGTGTTCTGTATTCACTTAAGGAGAGTGTATACTTAAATAGCAGTTGTTGACTTGTTATCAGATATTATATATATGGCCTGAGGACAAAGAGGTAAGATGCTATACTTGCACTGGAACTCCTTAGGAATTGCAGTCACGCTACCTTGTTCTGTAAGTTCCCAGTGATGCTGCTTGCTCACTGCTTTCTGACATTTTGCAAGCATCAAGGCTAACCCTTGAGAACATCCACTCCCTTTGATTTGCTTCACAATAGCTCAGAGCCCAGCCCAACTTGTCTTTCCTTTCTGCTTCTCTTTAGTTTCTTAGTACTCAAAACCATAATTTCTTGCTCAAATTGTCTTGTTTCTATCCTATTTTCAATGATGAAGCACCACAGGAAAATGGAAGAGACTGAGTAATTGCTATACAAGGTTTCTACTGCATTGGAGTCATTATTGTACAGTGCATTGTGAATTTTAAGAAGGGCTACATGGTATCACATTCTTTCTCTAATTATCTCCAGCAAATGGTAACATGGGTAAAGAAAATTGGAATTTTGGCCATAGGCAAGTTATTAATATGAAACAGTATTTTCATTTAAATAATGATTAAGAAAAAGGTATGTATTAAATGGAGTATGTACACTTATTTAATGTAAAAAAATAGAGGAAATATCCATAAACAATTTTAGTTTGGGCATTTTAAGAGATGCCAAGTTAATGGTTGAATTTAAGGATGTCAGAAATAACTCAATGCATAAGAATACTTTACATAAATTCAAGAAAATGTGGTATTTCTTCAGAATGAACACAAGAACAACATTAAATAGCTATTTTCATATTGAAAGACTAATATTATTGTTTACATGATTTTTACTAACATTTGTAGATTATAAACACAGATGGGATTCAATCCAATACTTCAGGATATGAGGTATACTGATCAAGAAAGGGGAAATTAGCATTTTCTCCTCCTTATGATTTCATTTGTTTTGAGCCTTAGGAATTCACATCTTGTAGTCGGTCATTAAATATGTAATAGATTATTCTGAACTGCAAGTCATACCCTTGGCTATAAAACACAAATCTATTCCTCCTTTGCAGCTGTGTTTTGGTAGCCATTATCAAAACTTTTTGATGTTTTAGATTTTAACTATAATCTTTTTAAGAAAATGTTCTTCTGTACAAGGATAAAAAAATTATGAGAAAACATATTGCTCCAGTTATTTGATAGAGTCGAAAATCAGCAAAATTTAAACAAAAACTGTTATACAATCCCATTCAGTTCTCTTTATCTCTTTCTGTCCAAAGTTCTCCCTTTTATTCATATATAATTTTCTAAGCCATTATTAGAATAACTGTAGAAAAGGACTTAATAGATTGAGAATGTCAGTTGTTAAGGCTTTATAAGAATAATGTCAATCTAAGAAAATATAGCTGTGACTTACCTTGACCACTTGACATCTACCATTTATTTGAAAGTTTTACATTGCTTTCAAACAATCTGTACTCTGAGAGAAGATGTGACATGGAAGCCAGAATGTATGTGGTGTTGCTTCAGGTTTACTGGAGCTAATTGGAGTAGTGTTACACATTGATTTTCAACTAGTCATCTTCTGGAAAGTTGACAGAGTTGCCAGGAAAACACTGTCAGGAACAGTTCCAACCTTGTTGACACTCGTTAATTATTAATCTCTGGGTAATATTCCAGAACACTCAGCAGAGGATGTGGGAAACACAGTATTCAGGTAGAAGGCCCCTCTTGCCCTAAAGTTTTCAGATCTGCTTAATCTAAACACTATACAGACATGCCTTGGAAAGGAAAACCAAGATATCTCTGAAATTATAACATATGTTTATGCTTTCTTCAAATGTGCATTTCACAGACCATAATGTTCCAGATCCTCATGAACATTCAATTGCTATAAAAATAATTCTATCTATTGGTAAATAGCAAGGGAAGAGAAGCAGAATTACTTCATCTCTTTGTGAGTCTTAATCCAACCCTCATCACATGACTACATCATTATAGATTTTATTAGGTAAATTAACCACACCCTTGAGAGAATTCTAAACCCAAGAAAGAGACTCTTTCTTTACAAATTTAAATACTTATGTGTATGCAATTACGCTTTCTTCTTCAATTCTATACCTCAAACCTGTTCCAGGAGTCAGATTACCAAGGGATGTTGAATAAAAGGGTGTGGCAGCATTCCCACTAGGTTATACCTGGCCTTGCTGCAGAGTGCTAGCACCTAGCCCTAATCTGTCTTTTGTCTAGCAGATACCTTTTGTTTCTGTTGTTTCCCTAAATGTGAATCTTGCCTGAGTTTCCCCCTGGATACAAAGTCTATGCAAAACGTGGTTGGGGAGGAACCCAGAAAACTGCAGTACATCCTGAATTGAGAATTTGCTCTTGGCATTGTCCCTTTGAAGCCTACTCAGGTTGTTTTGAGGAAATGGAAATTGACTTGCTTAAGTGTAAATATGGTATTTTTATTGTCCTAAAAATTCCCTGGGTTAAAGGAAAGGGTTTCAATCCTTAGAATCTGAATCCCCCTGCAGCAGAAAAAGTCTAAATTCATTCTTTAGATGTCTCTGAGTCTTTTAGCTGAGGACCCTCATGAACCTAATACCTGTGCCACAACAAAGGGAAAAGAAAGCTAAAAGAACAAAATAAAATAAAGCAAAGATACATAAAGCTATAGAAACAGCTTAAAATCAAGGCTAGGTGACTAATGTATATGATGCCACCAAAGATTAAAGAGCTATAGAAAATAAGCAAATGAACATCATTAGCCATTAAGGGCATGAAAATTAAAACCAAACTTTATGTATTTTGACCTCCCTGGGAATGGCTGTAATAGCCAAGAGAAGTACTGTACTATCCAGCTTCCTACAGTTGTTAGTAGTTAGGCATTTGTACTGGTCTGCCCTTGGAGTTCTGACAGAATATGTTTCGCATGTGCAGTTATTAAGAACACCACCTGTGCCTATTCACTATGTTCTCTTTTGAAAGGGTCCTGCCCTCCTCCCATCTCTCTTTCTCCCACATCTTTCTCTGCCTCTGCATCTCTTTCCTCTCTCATACTGCTCCTGTCTCCAGATGTTGGTCTCTCCATTCATCTTCCCCTTTTTACAATCCCTTTCTTCTAGTAAAAATCTCCTCCACTTGAACTCTCCTACATAGCATCTTTCAAAACAACAGTATGGGTAACAAACATCATAGAACCAACTACAAAACCAAATGTGGAGGCCATGAAAACTTGGTAACAGTAAAAGGTTTCAGAATGTGCAACAACCAAAAAATGTTCATTTGAAATTAAATGCATAGTGAACCTTAGTTTCTCCTTTGTTGTTTTTATGTGGGAAGGTGCTTGGAGTTGCCTGATGCTTTTAAAAGCTGCTAAAATTGTCTTGGGTTTCCTTACTTAAATTCTTTTAATAATGAGAACAAGTAGGGATCCCCTATTGGCCCTATTTTATCAGCATTCATATTTTCTTTTGTCTGTTATAGATGGCAAAATCATTTGTAAAAGAAAACTATTTCTTAAACAATTGGCTACCAGGAAATGTTTACTTACTTGTTTATCTTCCAAACGCCTAGGCTCCAATAAACTTTGATCATGAAAGAAAAGAGGTGAAGAGATCTTGCTTCAGATATAAATAGGAAAGCAGCTGATGTGCTTGTACATTGCTGGTGGGACTATAAAGTGACAAATGAACATACATGAATGTTTCCTACAGAGCTAAGGGGACACTTAACTTATAAACCTACAGTTCATCATCTGGGTATTTTCTCTAGGGGAAAAGAGAAGTTGCTATTTATTTACACAGAAACCTTTGTGCCTTATACACAATTATACCAAACTGAACCAAACTCCAAGTGTTTTCAATCAGGTAAATAACAAAGAATCAAAAACCCTATGGTCTATCTACGAAATAGGAAATGATTCAGAAATGAATAGTAACTGTTGAAAACAGTTATAAGTTATTATTAGTACTTAAATGCCATTCATATATATGTCAGGGCATAATGGTGAGTGACATATTGGATAATTTTTCTCAATATAACTTTCTGGAATAAAATAAAATTTGATGGAGAGTAATTTTTAGCATTTGTCAAAAGATAGTTTGTAGTAAGGGGAGATGGTCAAGCTGCTATATATTTTGACTGTGGCTTGTGGCTATATTTGAAATTCATATATATATTAAAGCAAAATATAAGGTTTATTTTTACAGGTATGAGTTTGCTGGCATGTTTGTATGTGTACCAGATACATACACTGTCAGGAATCCAGAAGAGGGTGACAAATCCCTTGGAACCGAAGTTATATAAGTTTGCCAATTACAACACCCCATGTGGATTCTGGGAACTTAACCCAAATCCTATGCAAAATAACCAGTGTTCTTAACTGCTGAGCCATCTCTCCAGCTTCCCAATGACAGTTTTTCTTGTCTGATGGTTGCTGTATGATTCAGATAGAGTTTAAATGAGTATACAAAAGATCATACATATACTGCTTGCTTTATATTGTGGTGGTATTGAGATGGGAGTGATCAAAAGAGTGGGGTCTTGTCTGAGATAATGCGTTCAGGGCAACATCTTGGAAAGTATTGATATGGTCTTTTCAAGTGAGAGCTAATTCTTCGACAGAGGAAAGACTATGAAGTGAGGCTGCTGCCTGCACAGCCATTTCCAATTATTTGCCTCCTCCAGGTGGACCCACATGGAGACAGCCACATGTACTATTTATATTTCTAAAATGTAAACTAAGCACACTAATTTTCTTAAAATTAGCATTGGGTATTCTGTTGTGTTAATACTTTTGCATATATTTTTATTATATATTTTAAATTTTACTGCATTTTTCTGTACGTACACATGCATATACATGAGTATCTCTACTTTCCTAGCACCAGGTGTGTCCTGAGGCTTGAACTCAGGTCATCAGGCTGAGTAGTATGTACCCTTACCCACAGAGTTATCTGATTGAACCAAATTAAGAAAATAATTCAAAAACACCTCACACCTTTTCATAATCAAAGCCACATATTTTGCATATAATGATTCTTCATAGGCCAAAGAATGTAATACTGCTTTTAGTTAAAACTTAGCTAACTATTCAGGGCCACACCTAGTCCTAGGAGAATAATAACCATGCGTGCATAATATTATTAGTAGCCTGAGAGTCCAGCTCTTCAAGGCCACCTCCAAAGTTGGAGGAGGGGTCCACATGAAGCAAAATGGAATTAGGCTTTTTCTAATCTGAGAGGTTACAAAATAAATTCACAGTAATACATGAATACATGTAAACATATACTGCTTGAGTCATGTCCTTTATTCTGCTTATTTTTTTTTTCTACCTTGCTTTTGTGGTCACCTAGCTTAAATACATTTTTATAGAAGGCTTAAGGCTAAAAAAAAAAAAAGTTACAGGAGTTACATTTCATTGGTCACCACACATTCCTTGGGTAAATGATGAGGACCTGAGCCATTTACCAATTTACCATGACTAGCAAGGTTTCTGGTATAAGACTATGATCAGAGGCCGGGGTGGGGTGTTGGGGGCAGGGGTGAGGAGCTGGCAATGCCCCGTGAGACAAGCTCCACGACACAGGTCTTTAGCAGCCAGACTTGGCAAGCAAAGAGTTGGCATGATTTTTAGGTTGCTTTGTGTTAATAACCTTGGTTAGACTTTTGCAGCTCCTACCTTGTGCATATCTGTAAAGATTTTAACTTATTGACCATATATAGAAGTATGTAGTCTAGTTTGAACTTACTCTGTGGGAAAAATGAGATAATTGTGTGTAGTTTGAGTAAGCTTTTAAGTGTATTATAAAAATACAAAGCAAGCTTTTAAGTGTATTATAGTCCTCATGGATAGATCTAGGTATGAAGCATATCTTAGTATTTCTTTTCTTTATCATAATTATAAAGCTTAATGAGAAGTCATCTTATTGATCATCCATGGATATATGTGCCCATAATATTGAGATACAATCATGAGATTGCACATACATATCTTATAAAATTAAACACTACATTGTACGTATCGGGGAGACACCATAGTTGCTTTTGCACATGTGAAATTGCAGACAGTAGCAACAGTTTTCATAGTCGATGGCCGCACAGGCCCTGCCCATATGTGATTCTCCTCCATCAGAGTATCATTCTTCTGATGGGTTGACATCTGAACATTAATTGTCATCTGATACAACACCATGGCCTCTGACATAATATAACAAAATACCTTTAAAGTAAACCCAAAGTAGTACTTATCAGCAATAAACTAAAATTGTGTGTTTTATATCTGTATGTTTTTTTTCTGTTTCTTATACCTTTAAAGTACATGGGTTATACAAGGTATGTCATTCATCCTAATTTCTTTTATTTTAAAAATCTCTCACTTGGGCAAATAAAAGATATATTGTAAGAGCAGAGATGCAAGGATGTTCAAAATTATCATATAAGGAGAAGGAAAGAAGAAAAGAGACTCATGTTTCTTCCTTGTTGAAGACAGCTTCCAGATTCGTACCTGTAGCTTTAGTATTTTCTGTTTGAGTTGCAAAAATCTGTGTAATGTATCCTCTTGTTCTTATCTCTAATCCAACAAATTTCACCAACACTAAACCATTCAATTAATAGTTCTGGCATCAAAGCTGAAGCTGACTCTATCTCAACACCTTTTACTCCTCTTAAAACAAGTGACTAAATATAGTAGATGCTTGCATTTATCCACCATAAAAAAAAGAAAGCCTCAAGCTTCATAGAATTGGAGCAGGCTTCTCTGGAATACCTCTGTTTTCTGCATGTTAAATGATCTTCAGGTTTGTACTCTGGTTAGCCTTGCCTTAGGAAACCTTATTATCCATTCTCCCAATCCACATATCTTTCATTATTTATGGGAAAGAAAACTCATACTTTGTATGCTTTCTTTTCGTTTGTTGGTTTTGTGTTTTTAAGGCAAGGTTTCACTCTCCAGCCCAGGCTGGCCTAGAACTCACAGAGATCAGTGTGCATCTGCCTCTTGAGTATGTGTTTCAAGGTGTAACTATTATGCCCAGCTTTATGTGGGTTTCTAAACCTATAGTAACTTGGAAGTTTGTAGTATTTGTAACATCATCTAGCTTTGTAAAAACCTCTCTAATTCCTGGGTGGAAGGAATGTAGACTTGTTTCTTGGTATGGGTTCCAGTAATCATGATATTTCTTGCTGGTGATAGCACATCAAATAGGTGATGCTTTATAGATGTGAAGCTACTTACTTTATTTCTCTCTTTATACATTAGAGTTTATGTACCTTTATGTGTTTGCTATTAATGCTTCTTGGAAAGACATTTTTAGTTCTACAGTTTTGAATTCATTACTTTCTTCTGAGCTTGCAAAGAATGATGTTATGCCTCCCACTTAGAGCATTTACATTTTTAGTTTTCTTTGTTTTATTATGCATGAATATCTTACCGTACTAGGATTACAAAATGATTAAGATAAGCAATTGTATATTAATCACTCTTCCATGCCTTAAATCCACTTTTGGAATAAGGTTCCGCCCCTATACATAAATAAATAAGCTGTCCTCATTTCCTTGTTAGATTTGGCTTAATGCACCTCACACATAAGTTGTGCAATGAATATATGCTCCCTGAATAAATAGATGAATAAGTAGCAGGCAGACTAACAGGCTAGAGAGTGCTGGAAATGCTACCTTGTACATTGCAATTACAGGAAGATTATCATTAGCAATAATGTGTTATTGCAAATATCATTCTGCCTGCTCGGATAATGTCAACATTTGTTTATTGTGCACCTGCATATGCCATTGAAGGTTGAATTATATTTTCATCCTATCATTCACCTGCTTAGAAATTCAGCACCTACCTGGGTGTGTTTCAGAATGAATTTAGAGCTTGTTCTACCCTCCCCTCAGTATTTGGACATTTTATTAGCATTGCTCTTTATCCAATGTGCCAGCATTTATTCAAATACATGAGCATTCTGTTTCTGTTTCACAGTATTCTTACAAATTCTCCCCCCCTCTCTCTCTCCCTCCCTCTCTCTCTCTCTCTCTCTCTCTCTCTCTCTCTCTCTCTCTCTCTCCTTTTTCTCTCCACTCTCATCCTTTTATTTTTTCCTTCTTTCAGTCTCTCCTTCCTCCCTCATTCATTTCGGTTTTCATATCACTATCATTCTCTGCCTTTGTTTGTTCTCCTTCCCCTTCTTTTTCTTTTCATCTCAGTCTCTTTAGAAGTTTTTAGTTAACTGCATACTTCATATTGATCTCAGTATCCCACAATCTCAATGACACACCTATTGCATGGGGTCTAGAGCAAGCCAAGTCAGTTTTCCTCTTGTCTGATCTTAACACTTTTTTTTTTTGGTAGATAAACTACTCAGGCTTAAGGTGACACCTGTAATCAAGTCCTTTGTCTTCCTTTCATCTGTGCTACCTCCAATATGCAGAATCCTTTATAGCAGCTGACCAAGATCCAAAAATCTCCTGCTGTATCTTTCTTCTGTAGATTTGTTCCTTATGATGAATCCCTCCTGTCTTTTGCATTCTTTTGTTGGTTGTCTTATGTGTACTTGTGACATGGTCTTCAAGCTTTTTAGGAAAGTTTTCCATTAGTCCTTAGCAAGTCTACTCATGGAAAATGTGGGTAAAATTTAAAGACTGGAGTTATTAATCTTCCAGTGACAGAGAGGGAGTCAAGGAGAGAAAGTGTCAACTGGGGGAGGGGTGAGGAAGAAAAGAATGAAGGAAGTAAGCAAGCAAAGAAAGAAAGAAAAATCATTTTTTATTTGAGCTAAAAAAGTGTGCCTGAAAATACTTGTCAGTGGATGATTTTAGCAAAATTGTGTACAGCAAACTCTGTCAGCCTAGGTATACATGAGACACTGTTTTATTAATTTCAATACTATATATATATATATATATATATATATATATATATATATATATAAAATGTATTGTTTCTGTTAAAACAAGTAATTTAAATTTAACACATATTCTCCTTTTTGTTGTATACTGTGTTATCAATATCAAAAAATTAAAAAAGAAATATAAATGGAATGTGAACTCCAAAGCAATGTCACATATGCCTTCCAGGGATATTTTAAGTTATTAATAAGCACATAGAAGACAGATATACATTACTACTTTTAAAAAGATGTTCTATGTAGTAACCTGCTCAAGGGCATTATTATTCACTATTAAACAAATAGAGGGCAGTAGAATAATGGCTCCTAGAACTTACTTTTTTTTTTAAAAAACATTTATTTATTTTATGCTGGACATAATTATACATGCTTTTTTTTTAAATGAAAACAAACATTTATAAACAATATTTGGGAATTTGGGTGTCGTTCTTTCCAAACTGCTTCCTGCTGGTAGGGGGCACTGTCATAGGGGAATCCTAAGAAGACATAAAAATCCTGGCTGTAGTAGCCATGGAAAAGCTACCATAAATGCCCTTCCCTGATAGTGAGATTATCAACTAAATTATCCACCATCATGGAGTCCTCATCTAGTACCTGTTGGAAACAGAAGCAAACACCCATAACCAAACACTGAGTCCAACTAGAATCCAGATGCAGAGAGAGGTGACAAGACCAGGTTGCAGAAACTCATAAAGATGGCTGACCTGAATAAGGAGGAGCTTGGGCCTCCCAGACAGATGGCTAGGAACCCCGCAAGGACTGACTCAGACCCCCTGAATATGGGTCTCAGCTAGAAGGACTGAGCAGTCTGGGGGACCTCAGGCAGTAGAAACAGGATCTATTTCTGGTGCACAAAAGGACATTGCGGACACATACCCCATGGAGGGATACCACCTAAACCTAGAGACAGGAGAGAAGTCCTAGTCTCTACTTCAAATGACTTGACATATTTACATGACCCAACCTGGACTACATAGCCCTACAAGTGGAATGGGGGTGGGGAGGATGGGAGGGGAGGGTGGCCAGGGTGCATGTCACAGGGGAAAGAGGGTAAGAGGGAGGGAGGGAGGGAGGGAGGGAGGGAGGGAGGGAGGGTGTGGGGGAAGAAGAGCTGGAGGGAGGAAGGGAGAGGAAACTGGGATCCACATGTAAACTTTTTAAATTATATTATTAATAAAAAAAGAAGGAAAAATGCTGCTGGATTAATTCAATATATATATTTAAAATGATTTCACTTCAAAATTTAAGCCTAAGGACAAGTTACTGGGGAAAAGGAGTTCTAATTTTGTTTTCACAGAAAATGAAAACTGTGGATCCCTTCCAGACTAATGTGGTTTGATCAAGCAAGACCCCCTGAAGCAAAGTCAATGGTACAATGCAGCCTTGCAGACCACTACAACCTAAAACTTACTTTTAACAAAACTTACCAAATCCTTCATTACAACCCCTAAAAAACATGTTCACTGCAAGCCTGATATGTTGATAAAATAGGAAAGCTAACATCATCACTTTTGTTTTACTTGCAGAAACTATTGTTTACTCTAAGAGAGGCAAGTGTAGCTTGGAGGCATGTGGCTTCTGCAATCTTTCTTCATTCTTGTCTTGGCTTTCTGTGCTTTGAGACCTTGGTCTCAATGCCCATTCATGGCTTGTATGGTTTCCATTGATTTATAAAACAAAGCATATGTGTTGAGTTCATAGAAGAAGAAAAAGATAACAATTTAATGTGGTTATTACATATTCAATAGTTGTTGATAAAATAACACCCTATGTGACTCAAATTGTGTTTCAATATTTCTGTTCATATTGCTTATTTAAAACTGACTTATTGCAAACTCCATGACTGACAGTGTAACCCAGGGAAATTCTCATTAAAAAAGCTTATAGAAGAACCATGTTGATGCTTACAGAAGCCCCTGGAAAAAAGAAGAATCAGTATCATGATCCTTTCTTTAGTCAAAATAATATTTTGTTCATCTTCGATATTTTACAAAAATTTTGACTTTAAATATTTTATTATATTATTTCTGTTGGTTACTACATTTTTTAAAATACCCTCTCCCCAGTTTTGGGGATGGAAACTTTCTACCCCTCACTTTAAAGTTATATATTTTTATTGGCTATTCAACCCATTATACTATTTACTTTGATCAACATAAAAACAAACAAACAATAAAACATAAAAAAGGTTGCATGATATAAAGTGATAGAAATGGGACCAAAAATTCTTAATCACTTAGTGTGTTCAAGGTAGAATGGCCTCTTCCACAGAATTGCTAGTGAGATAAGCAATGAAAGATAATTTGCTTCCAGAAAATCTGAAATAATCGCTTTCTCCTTCAAGAAAAAAAATTTATTATGCATTTCTCTATATCTATGTTACACATTGACTTAGTTTAATTACATATTTTTAGTCATATTTTGAGATTGGTAAATCACATTTCCACTTCCATTTCCTCCCCCCAAATCCTGCCATATACCCCACCTTACTTTCTTTCAGATTCATGACCTCATTTTTCATTGATTGTAACTATATGCACATATGTATAGTATATATTACATACATTATTAGCAGATTAATGGTATATAGATGATAGATGTTATGGAGACAAATAGGTGATAGTGAGGTACATGACAGGTTGAGGATACACAAATTGAAATACAGATACATAGTTGTAAAGATAGGTAGGTAGATAGATGATAGATAGGAAGATACAAAGAAAGGCAGTCAGATACATAGATACAGAGATATATTCAGAGTACTATAGCACATCACCAAGCTAGCAATGAGAGTGATGGAGAAGCTACTGATCACAGGATCAAGTACTTCTGTGCCCCAGGTATACACATTTTCTTAGCTTAAGGAATACAAAGTTTATATTCCTGTCCCTTGTTCACAATTCAGGTGTATGGATGGAACATAAGAACAGAAGTGATGGAGCCTTGTAGTTGTGAGACAATTCTGCATAATAAGGTGTAGATGTTACCTTTGAGCCTGTGAGGTAGGTTACTTACAAGGATTTCTGCTTAAGCATTGACAATCCAATTTTGAGAGTTTCTTCATTTATAACTTTGGTAATTATCAGGGTTTTCCTTTTTCTACTCATTGTCATCTAAAGGAAGCCATCAGGTAAAGATATTTTCTCCTTATTTTATATAAAATATGACATCTTTTTTTGAAAATGACTTAACTGTACATGAAGTTATCATGGCTATTAAGTATATATATATCTGTGTATATACATATATAATATTTATAATAGACACTCACTCATACACACCCACACACACACACACACACACACACACACACACACACACAACACACACACACACACACACACACACACACACACACAAACACAATTTGTATATAAACCAGTTCACAATTCAGCTTAACTAGATTTTTTTTTAATTTGCTTGTTTGCTTGGCAACTGTATCTCACTACAGCAAGGCTATCCTAGAAATGCCCATGTAGCTGTTGTGGACTTGAATTTATAGTAAAATTCCTGTACCACTGTATGAATGCTGGGTTTATAGGTATGAGTTACTTGACTATTTTCTTGGATGCTATACTGATTTTATTGTTAGTATCTTGAAAATTATTCTTAGAAGTTTTATACAAGACAAACCAATTGTGTTTTAATTTATAGGCCATTAAATTTTGCTACAAAGGAGCAAGAGGACCATTATAAGTATAAACAAACTCATAACTATATTGACTCAACATCTAGCAACATTAACTTACAGTGAATATTTAATTAAAACAGCATTGAACAGAACAAGATTTACTTCAAAGAATATCTAAAGCAATGATTATAATAAATAAAATTACCCATTATCTAGCTTCCCATCATTGGAAGCCATTCAGTACCTTGTAGAATATAAGTGCCTAGTTATTAAATCCAGCTAAAAATACTTCTATGTGAACATTTAATGTTTCCTTATAAATTTTTGCTATATTTTAAGCATTATTTATAAGAAAGATAACTAACATTAAATGAATTCTAACATTAAATGAGTCACTTGCAAGATAAAATGTAAAGCCTTAACATTACACAAGTAAACTTAGTCCAATTAGAAAGCAAAGGAGGTTATACTTGTTGGGTATAAAACAAATATATTTAGTATATTTAGTTGCTTAGCTCTTCCTTGCTCCCTGAAGATGGCAGTGGAGTACATTTGCATGGCTTCACTGATGAAACAACAAGTAAATAGCCTTGTAATATTTCACAAAAAGAGTGATAAAAGTGTTACATGTTAAGGTGAAGATGTTTTATCTTCCTGGTATCATGTAGAAGGCCATGGCTATTTCAATACCACCAACCCTTTCTTATTTGTCTGTAAGATAATGTTGAAAGGTAAGACATTTAGGCCCAATGTTATTATATTAGTTGAGAGAATTCCTACATGAAAATTGTGGCCTTTGAGTGTCACAAAACTATTCTTTTATTATTCTTTAGGAACAAGTATAAACAGGAAAATGAAGAATAGTCATGAGCTCCTAAGATTATGAGATAATCGGGGATCTCTTTCACCTCTACTCCCCATGGAAAGCATCTGAATGGTACAATGGTTTCATCTCAAATAGGATTGTTGATTGGAAAGGGTTTCCAAGACCAACAGAGTATTCCTGAAACCACAAGCCATATGGAATTCAGTAATTACACACTTCTTTCTTCTCAATTAAGTACTTAAAAATAGTACTGCGCTACTTTTGCACTTTGAAGTGCACAGTAAAAAGATGCTTAAAGTACTTTGAACTTCTTCACAGTTTCAGAGAAGTATGATTCAAGTTTGCATATGTCTCCTAAAATTCACCTGTTAGAAAATTAATTTCCATATTCATACATTAGTAGTATTTTCAGGTTAGGATGTGAAAGACAATTGGATCATGAGGACTCCTTCATGATATATTAATCTGTATATGGATGAATGGGTCTTTAAGTGGCCTGGTTCCAGAAATATATTTTCTTGGCTGTCTCCTGTCCTTCCACATCATTTCATGCTACCTCAGGTTTCTCGCAAGAAAACTCAGTTGTTGTATTCCCTTGAGATTTAATTTTTGAGTTTCCTCAAATATAAAAATTAAATTTTCTTTCTAAATCATGTTGTTTCAGTTGTTCTCTTAAAGTAAGAGATAGAGGCTCTATAGATATTGAAAACCTTGGCATATGATTTTTTTCTCTTTTGTTAATTGATAAGTCTTACTTTTTGACTTAAAGGAAGTACCTTATGGCTTTTCATTGATATACAGTAATTACCTGCAGAAGCATGGTTTCACATCATGGTTGCTATTAAGTAAAACAAGAATTACTTGAACAAATGTACCTAAGCATGACTGGTGCCATGTTTGAGAAACCATCCTAACCTTAACACCCATTACTTAGGCTCCAACACCTACTGAAATAGGAACAAAGACCCTAGTCCATAAAGAGAGGTTTATACTTTCATCCTGGATCTAAGTTTCAGTTTCTAAAGAGCAAATGAGATTTGTTGAAAACAAATGGCTATTAATCAACAACAACCCTGAGAGCAGGGAGGAGGGAAAGAGCAAGTACAAGGTATGAGCCAGATCCCACAGGCTCTCTCCACAATGACTAACAAAAAAGGGTAGTTCCTATAATTCCCCTGTAACAAGCCCAGACTTTACCGAGCATGACCAAAAATGGACAAATTAAAACCTCAGTCAATCAAATTTGTATTAATGTCACTGCTACTTGCTTAGGCAATCATGCTTAAGATGGCCTAAGTGTTCCTGAAATTCCCCTCACTGTGCTAAAAGGAGCCTGAATGCTCCTCTCGCACACTGTTTTGTAAAAGTGGTTGGCCCTGCAAGTTGGGTGTTTCTGCAGAATAAAAGAATAAATTCTCTTGTGTGTGTGTGTGTGTGTGTGTGTGTGTGTGTGTGTGTGTGTGTACTATTAGAGTTTGAAGTCTTCTTTTGTATTACTTGGACCCTTACATTACCTCCAGGGAAGTCCCCAGTAAAAAGTCCCTAAACATACAAACCTAGCGTCTTAGGTTCTGTGGTGTGGTTCTACTTCTTGCTAGCTGAAGTGTGTCCACTAGGATGTGATTCTTATACAAAAAAGATGAAGAACTATAAAGCTTAGGGTTGCATGATTTAGGCAAGTTCCCCAAGCAACTGCCTCCATTGTTTTAAAAGTGTGTGTACTAGTCTCTGTTGGGCTTACCTCACAACACTACAGAACCATGACAATAATAACTACAATAACTGCTAAGTGAGTATGCTTTGGTTTAAATATAATGTGGGTAACCTAGATGAAGGAATGTCATATTCTGTCTAGGATGAAGCAGAGCAGCTAGAATTACTTGATACTACTCAGAGACTCATGTAATTTAAAGTATGGATTGTTTCTTTCTGGAATTTTTGTACTTAATTGCTTACTATAAGTAACTGAAACCATGGGTAATGAAGCCATCAATAAACAGGCTTGTATAGTATATAAAAATTCTTATTCAACAACATAGATTAAAACAGTAGTTATAGTAGCAATATTTCTGTAGATTGCTACAACTAAAGGTTGTAAGATGATAAGAAGTGGATAGAAAATAAAAACACCAGGACATCAAGAAAGCCATAATGATAATATTAATAACAATAGTCATGTCCTCCTGAAGGACTCTGTCCACATAAACTAATTACACTGGTAACATAGTGTTTGCTGAATAGTATGAACATTTCAAAAATGTTTACCAAGGCATGTAATAGTTCAGTTGGAAAGGTCACTTTCTGACAAGCTTGACAACCTTGCATTGATAATCTAGATCCCACAATGTAGAAGGAGAGAACTTACTCTAAGAAGTTGTTGCCTGACTGTGATTGCTAGTTGTGGTGTGTGCACACCTGTGTGTGTGCAACTTTACTAAATAACTAAAATGCACAATAAGAGTTTTCTAAGACTGAATTGCCCTGATGATCTAGTACATGGATTTTGTTCAATTCTATTTTATTCTTGACTCTCATTTACCAGGGTAAAGCTTAACTAATCATTGGCATGGAGTTAAAGGAGATGAACAATCAATCTGAGACATGAGCAATCTGAAAGAAAGAAAACAGTAAACATCATCTTGATTTTAGTTACAAGTAAGTAAGTTGATAAATTCCAGTATAAAACTGTTTCCCCATTTTGTTGCTCAGATATTTCTTACTGATATTGTCAATAACATGTAATACTCAGTATATATCTATTGTTCAGTTTGTAGTGATTATTATATAACAGCAAAGTCTTTGCATTACTTTCACATACCGAAAATAATAAATAGCTGTAAAATATAATGTGGATTTATAATCACTAAGAATATGACTTAAATTATAAATACTCTTCATTTATAAATACATTATAAATACTCTTCATTTATTGGGTATTACTTATCCTTGAGTTTCCAAGGAGCAGTCAATTTTTGAGATATTAATTTGCTTTGGTACTACCCTAAAGAAGAATAAGAGGAACAGAATTTGCTTATTAATGAGACCACAATAGTTTTGTTAATTTGAGAATTGAATCTGGACTCCTATAATTTGAATGAAGGCATTTGGCACTTGGCATTTGGTGTCTCTTACAATGAAACAGGTTTAGACTGTGGCACATAGCTCCATTCTTCAGGATGGCATAGATTTCTTTCTTTACTTATTTGTTTACTTACTTATTTGTGTGTTTCTTTTTTATTTAGAAATTAGTTTTCATTTTACATATCAACTCTAGTTTACCCTCCTTCCTCTTCTCCTGCCCCCATCCTCCCCCCTTCCCAATCTCCATTTGTATCTTTTAGAAACCAGTCCTCTGCCTGATGTGGGGTTGATGCCCAGTGAGGTAAGCTTTGAGACATATGTCTTTTTTTATATTTATATTTATATTTAATTTAGAAATGACCTTATTTTACATATCAATTCCAGTTTCCTTCCCCTCCTATAGTCCTATACCCTCCCACCTACCTCCACATCCCACTTCCATCCACTCCCCAAAGTGGGTGAGGACTTCCATGGTGGATCTTGAGAGCCCATTCCCCATGAACAGATACTTTCTCAGCCTAGAGACACATATCTTTTATCAACTAGACTTGTCAGGTAAATAACTGGTATGATTTCTTAGGCTGTTTTGCATAAATAACCTTGGTTAGACACCTGTTACTCTGAACCTATGCATAACTGTAAAGGTAATAACAAGATCCATTTACAAAACTCTCTAGTTTGGTTTCAACTTGCTCTGAGGTAATGAGTCAATTGTGTGCAGTTTTTGTTAGGCTGAGGAGAAATTGTTATTTTCTTCTTCTATTCCGAATAGAACGTACAAAGCAGGCTTTAAGAGTCTTACATATCTACTCACAGATATATGTGTGCTAAGTAGATGGGATATTTTCACAAGATAAACACACAAGCAGTGGGAAAACACCCAAAGCTATTCTTGGGGAAGAAATGAGGTGGCACATGAAAGAAATTAGAGATACAGGCAACCAGTTTTCAGAGTCAGTGGTCCTGTAAGCCTCATTAGACAGAATTATCTCCATCAGACTCAGGATTGTCAGTTGAATAATAATCAATTGAACATCTAAATTATCAATTGCCATATGCTGTATACTTTTATGGTCCCCTGCAATATGTTTAGCAATTGCTTGTTTCAAGTTGACCCTACTGTGAAGTATTGGCTATGTTAATTATTTCAGAAGGGAGATGGAACTGGCAAGGTAGACATAGAAAATTGTTGAGATAAGGATCCTCAATATGTCTAAAGAAAACTGATCATAGATATAAATTAACATATTATGACCAGAACTCTTCATTCTCTGTACTAATAGCCTCATTTTAATTTTCCATTATAAATGGATCCACCTTATCCCTTGTACATTAGACATGATGTGACAATGACAATTCTGCCCTTTTGTCCCAGGAATTGACAAGTGAGCAACATCTGTCCAATTAAAACAATCTACTTCTCAACCTCTGATATTAATTGAAAACCTTTGCTGAAGATACCAGGAAACAGACCTCACTTTAATGCCAAGGTTCCTAAGTTGATGCTAAATAGCATTAGATAGGCTGAAAGTAAAGCAGTAATGGGGAAGAGAGATGTCCTGCCCCCTCATTTTGAAATCCAATTGTATCATGCACAGGAAATGTAGTTCTACATATATACTGCCTCATGTAGTCCACACCCCAATACTGCAAACAGTGCTGCCTTCATTTCAGGTGAGGCTCAAGAGAAAAAATGATTAGTTCAAGCTTACTTAAAGCCTGAGAATTTGGATTTATATCAGTATAGGGATTGTAATACTTTTCTATTATGAGTTTAATGTTTTACCTTATTTGAACACATGGTAAAGTTATCATGATATAACAAAAGCAAATTAATATATTGTAAAATGCTTCTTTGTTATATTGTATTTTCTTTGATAATCTTGATACTGGGTTTGATGTAGACTAAGACACAGATTCCCTTATTTTGGATATCATGAAATTTAAGGATACAAGTGGAAGGTCAAATCACTTTAGGTATGCCTGTGAAAGTACGTGGACTTTCAGCCCTTCCCTTGCCTTTTGTGATGACTGGCTATGAGACAAATAGTTTAACTAAACTGTATACACTGTGTTACGCTGATTTGTCAACAGAATCTGAACAGTAAAAGCAATCAATCACACATTGAATCCTCCAAAACACTGGGACAAAATGAAAGACTTTTTTTTAAGTTTTCTATCTCAAATATTTCATTACAGCAATAGAAAACTGATAATGACACAGCATTTATTTCTGATGTCATGATATTTGGAGCCTTGACCAATATGTGGGCTATTAGCGCCTTAATATGTAGATGGTTACAACAAGAAGATATCAGCAGTCATCATCTCTATTAGAATACTTTGGTAGCATTTCTATAACAACCATGTTTGATTTCATGGAAGTTATGTAATCAGCCTACTTTCTTAGGAGCAAAAGCAGAGGCCCACTTATATGCTGTCCTAGAGTCCTCATCCAGTAGCTGATGGAAGCAGAAGCAGTTACCCATAGCTAAACACTGAGCTGAACTCCTAGAATCCAGTTGCAGAGAGGGAGAAGTGATGAGCAAAATGATAAAGACAAGGCAGCAGAAACTCACAGTAATAACTGACCCAAACAAAAGGAGAGCTCATAGACCCCAGACTGACAGCTGAGAAATCAGAATAGGACTGACCCAGATACCCTGAGCATAGGTGTTAGGAGGCCTCGGAAGTCTATGGTACCTCTGACAATGGAATCAGAATGCATTCTAGTGTAGGAACGAACTTTGGGAGCCTATTCCCCATGGAGGGATACTCCCTTAGCCTAGGTCCTACTCCAAATGACTTGACAGACTTTGATGACTCCTCATGGAAGGCCTCACCTGCGGGAAGCCACAGCCCCAAGATGGTGCCTGGCTGGATGCCAGGGAGTTCAAGCTTAGCTGTAATCAAGCCTTATATGGAAGCGCTTGATGGATCTGGTGTGCTTCCTCCTTCTGTGGCCTATCCGGCATCGCCACATGGCATGAGCTGATTGGGCTGTGAGAGCACATTTAAGGGCTTGCTGGGGCTGGGAGAGGCGGAAGCTGATGTACAAGGTTCCTGAATAAACTGCTTGAAGAAGAGTCGGTTGTGTTTCCTTGCTGGCCGAGGTGACCACTCACCCTCCCTGGGGAGTGGATAGGGGGTTCTGTAGGAGCTATGGGGGGATGGGAAGGAGAGGGAACTGGGATTGATATGTAAAATAAGGAAAAAATATTAACTCAAAACCAAGAATATGTTATGTGACTATAAAGATACATGACATAATTTAAATCTTCTATCCTGGTTTTCCTTGCTATTACTCTTAACATTCACTATTACAATGAAAATACTACAGTTGCCAGCCTTGTCTCTAGGGTTAGTTCATTGCTTCACTTTTGCAACATATAATCTCTTCTCATGTTTCTTAAGGTGTCTTTCAAAAACAGAATCTAGATTTGAGATAGATAGATGATAGTGAGCATTACAGTGGGTGGGTATGAAGATAAAGAGGATCTGAAAGGTGTTGGAGGAGAGAAAAGAATGTAAATAACATACTTTGTATAAAAAAATTTCTTAAATATAAAATAAAGCTGGCTCCACCATTCACCTTTGAATTGTCACTCCTGAACATCCATTCTATCATGACCTGCTGGAGCATGTAAAAGGACTGGTCATGCAAAACCATAGCTGAAGGATCTCCATGTTTGGGCAATAGCAAGATAATTAGAGGAGTTTCAGTGAGGGTTCAGTATTGATGGTGGACCAACAGCCTGAGGCCTTGAACCAGAGGAACAACACATGACAATGTACATTTTCCAGTAGAGCTGTTTGGAGAAAAGTGTAAAATGCATGATACATAGCATCTCCTAATGCCACTATGATGAAGATGCAAGTAAGAAACTGGAAAGAGAAATAGAGAAATAAAGTTTTTCTTTTTGCTTGCTTTAATCTTTCTTGTTTTTTAATGTTTGTTTTTAATTAATATTCTTATTTATATTTTTTCTTTCTTATTTTTATTGTTTCTTTTTAAGTTTTTCTTTGGCTAGGAATGCTACAGTGGAAAGGCAGATATAGAGGGGCTGGGAAATGATTGGGATTAGGGTGCCTGATGTGAAGTTCCCAAAGAGTCAATAAAATATTATCTTTAAGTAGATGAAACAAAATAAAACAAAATAAATCAATTAAAAATGGAGTATATCACAGTCTAAAATATTGCATTCCAAATGGCTTTCATTAAAATGGATTTATAATATATTATTGGCTTATCAAATGCCAAAATCTTCCCTGTAAATACCCACAAATTTAACCCTGTCTTTTTCTCCTCACTCTACATCCTAACAGCCTTGGCCAACATTGCTTTCAGGGGCTTTCCACTTCCATTCTTCTGCTAAAACAAACACACAGACAAAGAAACACTATTGTATTCATGTCTCTGCACATCTTATGTAATTCATCTGTCACATCAGTCATCGCCTATTCCGGTGGACATTTTTGTACACTCTAAAAGCAGACCCCTGTGTTAGTCTCCTCATAAATCTAGTAATTTATTATCTTCATAGAATGCATCTCTACTCAACAATATCTTATGTATGTATTTTGGTGTTCTTCCTTCAAGGTATAGTAGACTTTCAGTCTTTGTGGTCAGAAGCCACTGCATTGTGCACTGAACAGCATCTGGAATGCAATATGAATATGCATTTAGTAATCATCACTGAGTGAAGGAACATGGACTGGAATGAAAAATCAATAAGAATCTGTATGAAAATCCACTTAAACCCATTTTTAAGTATTCCTTTGAGTCCTTTTATGTTATGTATTTGTTCTGCTTTGGATACAAGTGCGATAACAGGTGACTGAGGAGCCATAAACCTTCTTGGAAATGTGACACACTAGGAAAATGGAGGGAGACCAAATGGGGTTTTATTTATAAACTTAAACTCCCATGCATATATCAGCCTGCTATTGCCACTTGTCCTCAAGTATAGTTTTCAGAAATGAATGGGTAGGGACAAAGGACAGAGGGTCATGATGTTCCCATCAATATTTAATTTTCTTCTTCAGTCAAATATGAGGATCAGTTTATAACAGAAGTATTAAACAGAAAATATATGTTGCTCACAAAATAGTATATATAAGATAGAGAAAAATGTCTTATAACACCTATAAGCTAGACCATATCTTTCAATTTCTACAATGTCCCAATACAGCATTTCCTCTGATTTAGAGTACAGATGATTAATTATTAAATAAAACGAGAGTACTAATTGTAGATAGTTAAAATCAGATAAGCATGATTTAAACTAAATGGTATACAGATTTCAAATAAATAATTTATTAGTTATCCAATATGCATTGCATCCACTTGTAGAGTTATTCATAATAAAATGAGATAATTAGATCCATGGGCTATAATATTCTGTAGCTAATGTATACTAGATAATTACAATAGGCTTTGTGGTTACTGATTACTTCAAAGGTAGCTGGTAGAGCAGGGGGTTCTATAGCCTAATGGTAGATCACTTGTTTAGAATTCCTGAAGCTTGGGGTCAATAAGGAATTGAATTTTAAATATTGCTTCATTTTAATTTAAGTAGCTTTGTGTCTAGTGGTTCCTGTATTCACTATCATGAGTATATAACACTATGTTTAATGAAACTCCAAACTACAAATAGAGTCAGACAGAGTGAATTAAAATATCTAGAGAAATTAGATGTCAAGAACTATGAAATTTCTTTTAAACCATTACATTTTGACTGTTAATGTTCGTGCCATCATCTACGTTGGTAAGTCACATACAAGGTCAGGTAAATGGGAGTTCCCCTAATGAAGGGCTTGGTGCAACATGTCCATGAAAGATATAGTATTGTCATGAAGGAAGGACCAAATTAACATTAATAGTTAACTTTGGGGTCTATTCTTTCACAAAGATAATAGATTTTTTAAACACACTAAGACAAAAGGTCTTTATAAAAACTACAAACCAACACAGAAGAGTGATGTCAAGACTCCCTTATAGTTATGAATTTCACAATTAATTTTGAAGAAGAATGGTTTTATTTTGAACAGACCTACACCTACTTATAGCCCTCATTTTATTCTTTCCTTTGTCTACTTCATCATTTCTCAACTTTGACCAGGCAGGTAATTTACGAGTAGGTTGGTTACACAAAACTTAGGGTATTATTTAAGAGCAACGTTTACCTGATTAGTTTTTTTTTTTTTTTTTTTGCCTTATATGGTGACTTGTACTCCTTTATCAGTATTAAATCATCACTTTTGTTTGAAATTGCTTACCTTTGAAGGTGGTGGAGCAAATCAAATCATCATTGCTTCAACCACATGTGACTCATGTTTTTAAAATAAATACAAACCTGCAATTATCTGCAATTTCTAAGTGCTTATATGCCTAAAGCCTTAATTGCTAACAGTAGTTTCAAATAACCTAATAAACTTCAAGCATCTAAATACAGAATGATAATTTTACCCTCTTCTTTTTTTCTGCATTCCATTCCACCAGAATTTGCATAGTTTTAGAATTTCTCAGAGATAACTTATGAAAAGTACCTTCTCTTCAGGTTTAATCAGACATAAATGAATATCCCATTTTTCACTCCTACACTTTTCTAGACAAATTTCTTAATAACTCTAAACATCTGCATGCCTATAAATCATCTAAATTTCAGGTTTCCCAGCTATTAATATATTTATGCAAAATAATAAATTACTATTTTATCATTGGAAAAACAGTAAGGAATGTTAATAAACTTAAAAACTTTATTCAGACGTTTTATAGTGCTGTTAGTACTACAAAACATGTGTTCAGTAGCTACTAATTGTCATTTTAGGGCTTGTTTTTAATATGGCAGCGTTATTATAAGTCTATGTGTCTGAAATTGTTAAAACCTGTGATTTTTTTGGCAAGCTTGTTCTTGTGTTATTCATGAGACAGTAAATAAACTTTTATTCCTCTATTTGTCACATGATATAAATTCCATTACTTTATACATGCACTAAAGTATATCTCTTAGGGAATTTTTGATTTTATTCTCAGAGATAAAAGTTTACACAGAGCTTATATTTAGAAGAATGCTTAGAAATTATTAATGAGTATAGCACAAGTTTACCATCTTAGGATAATGCACAGTATACTGTACTCTATATTTTTTGATCATTTAAATGACACATGTATGAAGTACCTACCATATGTGTTATGGTTGAATATTTAATCCCCCATGAAACACTATTGAAATGAGGGGCCTTTTAGCCGTTATTTGGTTATGAGGACTATTTTGTTTAAGAGATTAATGAAATCATTAAAAGGATGGGTTAGTTATAATAGGAATAGTTTGCTGATAGATGAATTGTTTTGGTTTTTACACCCTCCTGTTATTCACATGCTTACAGGTTTCTTGCTTTCTCCCTTATGTCAAGGAATGAAGCAGCAACAATATCTTTTCCAGGCATGGATGATTTGATCTGTGATTTTTTTCAAATCTTCAGAAATGTAAGAAGTAATGTCTAGTTTTTATTGATTATGTAGGACCAATCATTCCGGAATAGCTATTATGAGCACCTATCATTTAGTTAAGTGATTTACAAGTATTTGTTTTTCTGAGTAATTATGGGATTACTATCTTTTATTTATCCCTTTATAGTCTCATTCCTCATCTTGACTTATGCCATGAATATTTCTTGTGATTTAATAGGAACTCAATCAATACTTATTGACAAGAAGAAAGCATAGATGTGAAGACATCTGTGAGGTGCTGGATTGTGACAATAGGTGGCATTACTTGGTTAAGCATTTACCTGGAAATATAAGGCATGTGCATTTCGGCTCTGAGAAAATAGAATAAAGACATCTTTCCTCAAAAGAAAAATCTTAAGAATCATTACTCCCATTCAGATAATTCAGGATAAGCTTTAGGAGCCTCAAGTCAGATAATGCAGCATATTCTCACAAACCTCCACACCCTTTCTTATGACCCATGTAGCTGCCACACGAGAAGCTATCCATCTATGCTTGAGTCCTCACCTTCTCAATTACAATCACTGGTTCTTTGAGACAGATTTAATCTTTTCTGAGGGGATAGTGTGTTCTTCAAACTGTAGTACAGAACTATTCTTCCCAGGGAAATCAAAAACAGGAATGCTTCCTATACTGCCTGAAGCTAAAAGATAATGGTGGTTTTGTGGATATTATTTTTAGTCAGTGGAAAAAGTCAAAATCTCATGGAAAAATTCCATAGCAGGAAGAAGAGACGGTGTAAGATATAACTAGCCCTGTGTAATCTGCTAGTGATCCATTTGTCTGATTTGTACCTTTGTCCAGTGTACCTTTGTTAAACCATACCGAGGAGCTAAGCATTAAGGTCTAATCTAATTCTTTTCTTTGTATGGTTGCCATAGAACAAAGAGAAAAAATCATTTGAGGCCAGGCTTGGTGGGCTGCAAGGTATTGAGACCTGTGCTCAAAGTTGGAGCTGGGCATTCCTTACAGATGTAGTGATTCTGTCTACTGAACTATGAAGGAAAATCTCTGCAAACTGTTGATAATTTACACTGCAATAGGCCAATAAGGAAAACTATGGATTTACTCAAAAGCTATACTTTACAATGGAGCATAGGTATCAGAAAGAAGCAGAATTTTAGATATGGCATTGCTATTGCTGTGGCCAAGAAAAACTGCTAAATGTTTTTTTTTTTTTAGTCTTGTAACAAACAGAACTTTTAGTTAAACTATGAAAATCACCTAACTGCATGTTGAGGCTTCTAGTTTATTTTAACCACAGGCAACCAGAAAAGTATTCATTTAAAAATAATCTCTCTCTCTCTCTCTCTCTCTCTCTCTCTCTCTCTCTCTCTCTCTCTCTTTCTCTGTTCCTCCCCTGACTCAATTTTCCTAGTCCTATGTTCCTATGTACTTTCCTCTCCTCCCCTTCTTTAGTGACCATAAAAGAGGGAGCCATTATAGGTTTGAAGAGAAAACTGAAACTAGGGAAATGTCCAGAGATGTTTCACTGATAATGAGATTGATGACTAACTTATCCATCATCATAGAGCCCTCATCTAGTAGCTGATGGAAACAGAAGCAGTCACCCACAACTAAACACTGAGCCAAACTGGAATCCAGATGCAGAAAGGGATGGCAAGACCAAGCTGCAGAAACACATAGAGACACTGACCTGAACAAGGAGGAACTAATGGGCCCCAGACTGAAAGCTGGGAATCCAGCATGGGACTGACTCAGACCCCCTGAACATGGGTCTCAGCCAGAAGGTCTGTGCAGTCGAAGCGACCTCAGACAGTTGAACCAGATGTATTCTTGGTGCACAAAAGAACTTTTGGAGCATATCCCCCATGGAGAGATACTCTCTTAACCTAGAGTCAGGAGAGAAGTCCTACTCCCTACTCCAAATGACTTGACAGATTTAGATGACCCTTCTTGGAAGGCATCACACTACATGTGGAGTTGGGGGGTGATAGGAGGGTAGGGTGGTCGGGGGACATGAGAGGGTGGGAGAGAGGGAAAGAGGGAGGAAGGGAAGGAGAGGGAACTGGGATTGATATGTAAAATAAAAAATAAAACTAAATAGTTTGTCTTTTAATTACCAGTTTCTCCTATGTATGGAGCAAGTCTGCTATAAAACAAATTAAGTGTATTTTGGCAGCTTGTAGGGTGTGGGAAAAAATAAGGTACCCCAGGTCTCAGCTCTCATTCTCAGCCCCGCATACATACTAGCAAGTTTCTGGCTGGAAAGTGGGCTAATCAAGGCCACTGGAATCTCACTGCCTTCTAATTTTCTAAATTTTTAATAAATTAACCTTATAAATATTATGTATAGAAAATCAGTTTGGTAACAAATTCATAAAGATAGACCAAAAAGTAACAAAGAACAAAAAGCAAAACTGTAATGAACAATAATAAAAATATAACCAAGCATATTATGATTTGTATTTTAATGATAAGAAAGTTTAAAACTTAGCACGTTTCAGAGACTCTCTGAGGATATAATTAATAACTTGTTTCCAAGTTGCACTTTTTAAGAAATTTATAAGTATTTTTAGATTATTAGATAATTATATAAATTCTTTCTTTCCTTCATATAAATTCCCATGTACCCTTTCTCAAGTTTTTCTTTAATTATATATAATATTATGTATATAATATATGCTATGTACTATATATACAATATATATATATATATATATATATATATATAATACATAAATAGAGCCTTCTCAGACAGTATGAAACTTTTATTTGTGTTGTTCAGGATTATTTATTATTAGGTAACCAACTGTTGTACCCATCCTTGGAGATGACTATTTCTCCTGTACAAAGCATTTCTTGGTTGTGTATAGTATTTTGTGTAGAGCTAAGGACTCCTGAGCCTCCTGTTCCTTCTTTCTCATTACAATGATGATTGGTGTCATCTTTGTTCAGTTAACATTTAGAAAACCATATTGGTGAGCTTTCATGGGTATCATAGTGTTAAGAGCATTCTTTCCCTGTAGCCTGGTCCCATAGTCATGTCAGCTCCAAAGGAACACACAGATCCTGTATTAATTATGAAACTGTTGGCCGGTGAATAGGGTTTTTTTATTGGCTAGCACTTTCCTAATTATTAACCCATTTCTACCAATCTATATTGCCATGAGGCTGTGACTTACCTGGTAATACCTGGTATGGTGTTACTCCTCTGGCAGCATTAGTTTCTGACTCTGCCTACACCTCCCAGAATTCTCCTCCTCTCCTAGCCCCACCTGTCTTTCTGCCTGTATAGTCAGTGTTTTATTCATTAACCTATAAGAGAAGCACATATATATAGAAGGAACAACCCCATCATCATAGAGTTCTGAAAAGTCAAAAATCACAACAGAGTTAGTGTAAATAACTCAGTAAACTTTTATTTTTGATTTCAGAAAAAGATTAACCATTTCTATGAAATAAAATGAATGTATCAATTAACAGCACAGGGTATTGTCTTTATAGCAAGTAAAAACAAAAATCAAGAAGAAAAGAGAGAATGATCATTTCACTCTAAGGTTTTCTACAGTTACTAGACTGGAACAAGGAAGCTAAAATTAGTTGAGGTTTTGTTTGTTAGGAAAATATCCATTTCCATGGTCAGTTGTGTATGTTTTGTACAGCACAAGTGACTCCACTATATCTGATCATGGGACACAGTGTGGAAGGCACTTCAAACCAATATCCTATAAATAAGAAAAACAAATAAATAAGGCAATATACTTCCTTTTTGGTATCATTTAAAATATTTCTTATGTTGTTAATTTGAGAATTGTTTTCTTTTACTTGAACAAATATTTGTTGAGTTCATTTATCATTTTTAAAGAATCATGTCTGGGACATTGGTTTATTTTATTGATCTTAATCCTTTATTTTTTGTTTTGTTTATTACTATCCTGGTATTTGCTATTTCTTTCCTATTGCTTTTGAGTTTTAAATAATGTTGGGGTTGATTTCTTTTTGCTTTCCAGGACTTGAGACACATTATCAGGCTTTAAAAAATATCTGATTGTGTTTAAATAGGAAGTTGTTGCTATAACCATTGTTTGAAGCACTGCCTAGGCTTGTCCTGAGTTTTATTTTTTATTTTTTTCTATTTACATTTGTACTTTCCTCATGATGTTCTAAGATTTCCTTGTTCCTTTCCTCAAGGGTTCATTGTATACTTAGTCTAATTTTGTTTAGCATCCATAGATTTGTATAATGTTTATAATTTTTATTATTAATTTTCATTTTTGATACTCTGTGTTCAGGGATCTTACATGATTCAATTCTGATTTTTTTAAATGTTAAGATTTTTTTGTTTCTACTATTAGGATATGTTTTAGGGAATGTTCTGTGTGATGAAGAAGATAATGTTCAGACTATAATTGTTGGAAGAAATGGCCAATAAACATTTGATCTATAGAATACTGTAACTCTCTTGTTTCGTTATTGACTTTCAATCAGCATTATCTGTGAATGAAATAAAGTGTAATGATGAAGTTTCCCATTACTTTCTATCAGGCCTTATTTATCCCTCTAATTTAATATTTGTTTTGAAAAATCTGATGCTCTGGTATTGGGTAAACAAACATTTTCACTGATTACTTCTTTGGAACTCAGTGTCTGGTCAGTATGTAATGACTTTGATTTCTTTACAGTTTATATTTTTATGTTTTTTATTTTTGAATGACATGAGATTGATGGCTTCTTATTACTTCTCTCTGCTGTTTGAAGAGGATATCTGTTTCTACATTTCCCTTACAGTCTGTATGCACCTTTGCTGATAAAGTAGGGGATGGGCATGCAAAGCGTTGTCAAGTCTTGTTTCTGTGTTCATTCTGCCAATCTGTGCTTTCATCAATGGGGATTTCTAGTTTATTATAAATATATAAGAAAGGTTTTAATCCTGTTACTTGTGAAATTTCTGTTTGAATATTGCTCTTGCCTTTGATTCCTTCGCATCTGTGAGCTGACATTTTGTTGTTGTTCTCAATGGGGTTTGGAATTTTCTACTTCTTTTTGCACTCCTATTTCACCAGTGCATTTTTTTTACTTCCCTGTCTTGTCATTGTTATCTTTCTAGTGATTTCACAGGCAGCTTTTGAAAGGGATGATTCTTGTTGATTAATTCTCTTGGATTTGGCTAGACTTGAAAAGTCTTTATTTTATCATAGTTTATAGAGGTTAGCTGTGCTCGTCACAGAAGTTTGATAGACAGTTACTTTCCTTCAGAACTTGGCAATGCCATTTCTTTACCCTTTGCTCCATAAAGATTTCTATTGCAAACTCTACTTATTGTTTAATAATATGATGCGGTTCACAATATTAAAGCTTTAGCAGTCTTACTCTGTCTTGTGATATTAGTAGTTTGACCATATTATGAGTGGTAATTTTTTTTAACATGTCTATTTGGGATTCTCTATTCCTTGTATATTTCATGTCTATATCATTTGATAGCCTTGCACATATTTCAGCTAATGTTTTATCAAGTAGCTCTATTGCACTGTTTTTACATTACTATGGCTAATCTAACCTATCATGATCAAAGACATCATTAGGAAGAAAGAGTTCCTCTGAGCTTATGATTTCCAAGGGAGAGTCCACAATGGCTGGAGAGGCATGACAGGAAGCAACAGACATGTTGGAAGAACAAAGGCTTGGAGATCACATCTTTCATACTATCCTAAAGCAGATAAAGAGAGTCAGAGAGCAAGAGAGAAAGAGAGACAAAGACAAAGAGACACAGACACACACACACACATACACACAACGACACAGACACACACACACACACACACACACACACACACACACACACACACACAGAGAGAGAGAGAGAGAGAGAGAGAGAGAGAGAGAGAGAGAGAGAGAGAGAGAGAGAGAGAGAGAGAACTGGGAGTTTGGAGAAGCTATATAACATCAAAGAGTACCTCTTATATTTCAACCAGCAATACTACACCTCCTAAACCAACTAAATAGCACAAAGAATTGGAGGTCAAATCTTCAAATAAGTATATCTATGCTGGTTGTCTCTCATTCTAAACACCGCACCTTTGCTCTTCTTTTCACCACTGCATCTCCTAAAATGTGGAAAGTCTTTACTTCATGCTATTTAAAGAACTTGAATGAAAACTTATATTATTTGGTTTTTCTTTTTTAAATATATTTAAAAAGATCTGTCTTAAAGACATATATCTTTTTTCATACTGGATCTTGTATGATACTCTAAATAGCATTTCTCATTTCATTGATTAAGTACTCCAATCCCAAAATTTCTGTTTGATTCTTTTTAAGACCTCTGGTTGCTTAATTTCCCTTTTGTAACATGACTTTATTTCTTAGTTTAGTTTAATTGCTTGTCTATACTCTCCTGAATATTAATGATATTCAATGAATAATTACTTAGACATTTTTATTCTGCATATAGGCAGCATCAGCTTCTTCTTCAGGTGCATGGTAAAGTGTTATTGGAGTCTCTCAATAAAAATCAGATGTCTTGCATCTTCATAATCCTGTGCTTTTACTTTTTTTTTAAGTATCTGATTGGTCAGTAATCTCTATCATTTATTCTCTGTAGACTGAATTGCAAGAATATTTAACCTAAGGATGTTTATTTGGTTCCTGATTTGGTAGGCACTGTTGGCTCTAATTCTAGTAAAGCCACCTACAATATTTACAAATAGACTAATATTGTGTCTTTTCCCCAAAGGACAAGGTTCATGACCTTAATTCTGGAAGATTTCATCTTCAATCTTTTCTGTTATATATGTTCCTTGTGGTGTAGTGCATCAGGGAATGAATGTTCTGAATCTATGGTTACTCAACATGGCTGTGTTGGGTCATTGAGACTGCAATCTTCTGCAGTATGCTAATGTAATATATCATGTTTTAGATGTGACACCCATCCACAAAAGTTCTCAATGGTTATGGGGAAATTGATGATGCATTCCACAATATACAGCTACTGGTTAAATTTTAGGTGGCTTTCTTAACTTTGTTTTAAACTATGACAACAATGGGAAATCTTAGAAGCTAGAATTAATAGTATTCAGATGAATTTAGATTGTATGGACTCTCCTTTTCACTCCTTCCTCAAGAAATACAAACCCACATTCCCCATATGTGAATCTTGTGTGGGAATTGGTAGTTGGCACAAGTGATTTTGTTGAATTTCTATGCTATTGTTTCAAGGCCTTGAGCCTTCAAAGTTCCATTCTGTCCTTTCCTGATGGATTCCATCATTCTCTCAGTATCACTTCATTCAAAATAAGTCCTCTCTCTAAAAACAATCAAGCAAACAACATAGCCAGAGAATAAAAAAGAAGCAAAATTGATCTTTAGAATATTTTGTATATTTAGGGTCCTGTCCTTTAAGAGTTATTCATGTATATCAATTACAATAAAATTCTAAGAGTAAAATATTTCTGTAGCTGCGCCCCTTTTTTGTTTCCTTTCTTTCTTTCTTTTCTCTCTTTTTCTTTCTCTCTCTCTCTGTCTCTCTTGCTGTCTCTCTCTCTCTTTTCTCTTTTTGAAGAAGCACATGGTGGGCATCTTTGAGCATTTAATGTTTTTCCCCATGTGCTCTGAGTTTTTTGGTTAGTTTGGGTCTGGATGTGAATACATCTAACCAAATATTCATGGAGTTTTCCAACTTTTTACAATGGAGAAATGATTTTTGAGACCTTTGAGAGACATACTGTTTTTACTTTGCTTTACATTAACTGAGTTTCCCATTTCTACTGAACTATTGTTCTATGTGATTTGACTTCTCAGAGACATGGCACAAAGGATTTCCTATATTATCCATATTCATCTTAAACTTATTCCAAACTTATATTTGTGTAGAAAAACCTTTTAAATCTATAAATGAAGTCTAAACTTAGCTCATGAGTGCATGATACGAATGGGGTTTAGGGGCAACCAGGGAACCTGCATGGGACTGGTGTACTTCTGCACATATGTTACAGTTGTGTTACATGATCTTCTTGTAGGACTCATGATGGTGACAACAGGGGCTCTCTGACTGTATTACCTGTTTCTGGGACTTGTTTCTTCTACTGGTTTGCCTTTTCCAGTCTTAATGGGAGAAGAGGCACCTAGCCTAAGTGTAAATTGATATGCCTTGGATGCTTGATTTGCTTGTGAGGCCTGCCCTTTTCTGAAGATAAACAGAAGAGGAGAGAAAGGGAATGGAGGGGAAGGGAATGGAGGGAAACTGGTAGGGATGTAAAAACAAAAAATAAATATTAAATAAAAAAAGAGAAAAAATGGGTTTAATATGTCTGTCTCTGTCATTGTTTACATGCACGACTATAGTCATAGATTTGTTAGAATAGTCTGTGGTTGACTAAACAGTCCTATAACAAATATTATTTTCCATTTACAAATAGTGAAACTGAACAAAACTCAGGTTAATTTGAGATTAAATAAGATCTTTTTCTAATAGTAAGACATGATGCAAAAGAACCAGTCTTAAAAAATTCACATAAGCCACTCAGAGAGGTTGATAATGGGAAATAAATGCAAAATGCTAATTAGAAAGGCAGATGGATAATATAGATAAGAACATAAATTAAATGTCACAAAGCAAAACTTTCTAAGTTTAGAAATAGGAGCATTTACATTAAATATGACTCCTTCCTGTGGCTCTTAAATACCTGCTCTAATCACTTCTTGCTTAATACCTGATTGCACTTGACTTTCTAGAGCACCTGAGTTGATTAACTAACTGTCTTCATCAGGAAGGAAACGTGTGTGTGTGTGTGTGTGTGTGTGTGTGTGTGTGTGTGTGTGTGTTGTTTGGGAGAAGAGAATTGGCAAGAGCTTGTCTAAAAATAAAAGTTTTTGTCATATTATATTTTATGACAGAGAGTGAAAAGCAGAGCGGGCACAGAATGAGAAAATTCCTCTTGGCATCTCTGAGATAACTCAATGACCTTTTCAATTTATTTTCTTTGGAACACACCTAGAATTTATTTCTCTACAGCAGTAGGAGTGGTTCTTATCTTAAGCAGAAGTTATGCAGTTCATAAGTGTCTCCAGGCAATGAAAGCCTTATTTCAGAAGACAGAGAATAAATCTCCCTGAAGAATCCTTAAACAATTTGCCAAACTTTAATCAGCCTTTTATTGTGTTTCACATAAGTTTTGTTCCTTTATTACCTTAGTCATAAATATACATTAAATTTTATTTTGAAAGTCACAGGGGATACTCTGAATTAGAAACAATTTTTGGTGCTTAATAGACTTTGGGTCCTTTGACTGCTCTAAAGCACATTACACTGAAGCATTGTTTAAAGACCTAATGTTTGCTCACAGCATATTCTTCAGAAATAAATTTTGAAATATTTTCAGCATACATAACTACTTTGTTTTGCAAATATTTCTCTCTGTGTGAAACACTTCAGAGATATTTCAGAGTAGACATCTGCATATAGGAAAATGCCTGCCCCCAAGCATGTCACAAAATTTTTGAAGTCATACAACTTTCTATTTGTTAACAAAATCTAAAGTTCATTGTTTTACTGAGGCTCTGGGAGATAAGATTTGGTGTAAAATAATGCCTTTATTTATAGTTAGGCCAGATCTAATGAAAAAAAAAAGTACTGTCAATCTTTTATTCTCTTGCCTTGTGTCTTAACAATTTATAAAGAACAAAAAGAGAGAGGAAATATGCACACATAGATTTAGATATGAACAAGTCCTCCCCCACCTTCCCACCTGCCCACTGGGAGATTAGTTCTGCTCTGGCAGGAAAACTCCAGTGAGTGGCCTAACATCCCCAACCCTCCCCTAACTCAGTGCTAGCCATTGCCATTTGCATCTGGTTCACCATCTTGTGCTCTAATGCTGTTCTTCTACATGTATCAACATGCTGCAAGCTCCCATATCATATCCCATATCCCATATTTTTTTGTGTGTTTTTTTCCCCTATGGTACTTGACACACTGAGAGAATGTGGATTTACATATGGAAAAGATGATTGGGTTGCTAGTTTGGGGAAGAATGGAAATAAGAAATCATGGATTATTTTACTAGAAAATCGAGCTTTCCAAGGATATCAACTACTTATACACAAGACACCCAAATTATAATCTTTATTTGCCACATAGCCCATTTAAAAACCAGATTTAATGTCTGGCAAGAGGGCTCAGTGTACAATTTAGTTTGACACCAATTCCAATATGATCGCTGAAACCCACATAGCACAAAGCAAGAACCAATTTCCACAAATTATCTTCTGATCTCAATGCACCTACTGTGGCAAACATTCCCTCAACACAGATATATAAGTAGATAAATAAAAAATAGGTGTAAAACCATTTTTTTTCATTTTTTCTTTAACATTTTAAGCATGTATGTGTGCATCTCTGTAGAGGTTTATGCATGTGAGTGCAGTGCCCCAGAAACCAGAAGCAGGTGTTGGATACCCTGAAGATTGTGGGTTTGTGAATTTCCCCATGTGAGTACAGGGAACCAAACTTGTCTTCTGCAAGACCAGCAATTGCTCTTAAGCACTGAGCCATCTGTCCATCCATCAGATGCAATTGCTTAGTGCCATTTTAAGTTCACAGTAGACACAAGTGCAAGGTTTGGAGATTTTTTCTACATACCCTTGCTCAAATTCAGGCCCAATTTCCCTTCCTACTGGCATTCTTCAACAAAATGATACCACTAATAAAAATGACAGAAATATGCTAATACACAATTAACATCACTCAACTTTTCTTGTTTGCACTAGAATATATTCATGGTGTGGCATGCTTTAAGATTTAGATGTTACAGATTATTGTCATTGCTCCCAAAATTCTCTGTGTCTTGCCCATCATTTCTTCATCAACCAATAAGAGAAACAAATACACAAAAAACATTCCCCCATCATCTAGGCGTGTGTATGTCTGAGTGGGTGTTTTCAGAGAGTTTAACTAAGGTGAGAAAAATTAACCAGAATGCAGGCAGCACCATGCTATGGACTTGGATTTCAGAGTGAATGGAAAGGAGAAAATGAGAATAATAAAGCATAAATCCCTCTTTGCTTCCTAACTGTGGAATCAATGAGAAGCTACCCCATGCTCAGACTGCTGTGCAATCTCTGCTGTGATGACTTTATCCTTAAACTGAAATCCTTAAAATTCTTTCCTTTAGTTGTTTGTTTTAAATATTTGTCACAGAAGTAAATAAAGTAACTATAAAGTGGGTCATTCAAGAGATGTTTCAAAAAGTGAAACCAAATAAGCTAGAATTAGGTCATCTCCATGTTTAAAACTAAGTGGAAAATTATTACAAAAATTTTTATGGTATACATAGAACTTAATTTATAATTATGAACATTTGTTTTCTCTGTCTAAATGTCTTAGAAGAATAATAAGGATCAATCAAGTAACCCTTTTCCTTTGTCTATAAATACAGAGGGCTACATTAACTCATGATGAATGGGGCTCACTTTTCTTACATAGTAGAGAAGGTTTCTACTACGCATCCTGACTGTCCTTCTGAAAACACATTTTCTGCCATATTTCTGCCTTCATCTTACTTGGTGGGGCCTAGTGATTAGAAATAGCTTACTTTGCTGGTTGAGTAGTATTGACATATCTTTGATACCTACCTCCCAGATACAGTGAAGTTGATTTTACAGACTTATCAATGAAAGAATGAAGTCATTTTACCACCAAGTTCCTCTTGTCCTAAGCTTTTCTAATTTTCTTTATTATTTTTGTATCTGCCCAAGGCTAGAATGTGCTAGATGTGTTTAGTTTCAGTGAAACTACAGTAAAAGTCTCAGTTTTTTCTCTCTCACTGTTCCTGACAGTTCTTATTCTTAGAGTGGTTGATATATTCATTCTGTTTGCCCCAAAGCCAAAACATGATATATTATATTACCTAAACAATTATGGAGCTTTAAAACCTTCAAAAGAATTATCATTAAAATATAGATGAAGACTATAAACAGCCCACATTAAAAGTGCATTTTCCTAAATGTGAGCCATTATTTAGTCAATTTGTAAAAGACAAATTCCATTATACAGTTGACGGATTGTTAGTAATTACTTGTTTTTCTTCAATATGGCAAGAAACAAAGTACAAGGAAAACTTAAAAATGAGTGTATTTTAAAATTTCTTCTCAAAAAACTTATACATTTACCAATGTATAATTGTTGGTAAATTACAACAATTGGATTCTTATAATCCGTGCCAGTTTTGTATCTATCATTAAGATTCCTTTGGATCAAAATGGAAGACACATGTGTCAAACCATAGTGAAGCTATATCTTCAGCATTCTATTTGAATTGATCAAATAGAATGACTCTGAGAATAATGAACTATTCCTAATTCCGTGGTCATTGCTTGCTGCATCATTTTGGGGTGATTTGGAATATGAGGTAGTTATATAAAGACCGAATCAATTATCCACTGAATTCAGTTCCTTCATACTTGATATCCTTAATTCAGAATTCAAGTGGTGTTTTTGCTTAGAGTCTAAAACATATTTCTAAAATAAGGCAAAGACTTGTGTTTTCAGAGGACATCTGCCTATTTATATTTTAATAGAGTAGGTTTTCCAAATGTATTTCAAAGGATCTGTTGAAGGTTTTATCCTTGATAGTCTCTTTCTTTCTTTAACTAAATAAATACTTCCATATTGTTTTTATACACCGGATACAGATTTACTGAAGAAACAAAGTTGCATATATAGTGAAGGAATTGCATAGTTTCACTTTTATATTTGAAATACAAAAATGAAATGGATAGTGGTGAAAGATTAAAACAAATAGGTGAGTTTGCAAACAGCCTGTGTTTCTGTAGCAACTTGAAAATTGCAAAAATCATACATTTTGGAAATATTGTCTCAGTCAAATGACAATCTGGGGGAAAAACTCGCTGATGGAGAGAACGTTTTGTTCTTCTGGAGGACATGAGTTGAATTCCCAGCATCCAAGACAGAAGGTCAGAGCCACGTGTAACTCATGCTCCAAAGGATCTGACATCCTATTATGGACTCTGTAGGTACGGCATTCAAGCGCACACACCACACACAGATATACATACCATTTAAAACGTAAAAATAAACTCTAAAATGACGGTAAGCAAGTTCTAAAAATATGATGAAAAGTTAATTAACTGGCTTTCTATTTTCTACGCCTTCACATAAAAAGGCAGCATCAGTATGTCACTGCTCTGACATAATTACAGAATGTTTTAGAAAGTTTGAGTACAATGGATATCAGAGGAGACACTTACATAAGCTGAGCTATAATATTTAGATATTTAATGACTCCATAGTGTAGCCTGTTTTTGGTGGTGCACACCTTTTATCTCAGCACTCGGAAGGCAGAGGCAGGCAGACCTCTTTCAAAGCCAGCCTGGTCTACACAGCGAGTTCTAGGACAGGCACCAAAACATTACAGAGACACCTTGTCTCAAAAAAAAAAAAAAAAAAAAAGAAAGAAACAAATAAAGACTCAATATTGCTTCATGTAGTGTTATGCCTTAGATTTTTTCAGTATGAACAAAAGGGTAAACTCATTTGCATATGTATACATGTGTTGGTTTATGTCTAGTTACCTGCTAATTATTTCTTTTCTCTGTTATGTAGAAGACTTATTTCTTCTCAATAGAATTTTAGCACTCTCAAAACTTTGTCATTTTAAAAATAAATTTATATCCCCTGTCTACTACCCCTATCACGTTGTGCCACACCAAATCATGTAGATTCTGTATGACAAGTTCCATAGCCTAAGGTGATAACTTCAAAAGAAGGAGGTCTCTTGGAAACGGTTGTGGAACTCTTGTCCAGAAAAAAATATTGAGCCGTATTTCTCATGGCAATTTCTAATTTTCTATTCTTTTCTCATATTAAAGAAATATTCCCGAAAGCCTATGCTAATATTTAAAACAAAAGATATAAATGAGAAACCCTCCCCTGAGAGGTTGTCACTCATTCACATAAGTACATAGTAATAGTATTGATAAAAATTTTTCCCAACAATAAAATTTCATAATGCTGTACATGTGTAATTGAGAGTGGGTTTAAATGTTTGGTTAAAAAAAAAAATTTTTAATAAGAAAGATCTTTGATAAGAAAAAATCAAAAATAACTCAATATTTCAGACTTACAAGAACTAGGCAACAGATATCAAACAATTGTGAACTAGGTAACAGATATCAAACACTAACTTATCATAAAAATTTATGAAAATGATCTTAGAACTAGGAGGTTAGCCTTGAATGATTTTCTGATTTATTGTTGGATAAGTTGTGTGTAACTGTGCCTAGTAACAACGATGTCATCTGGGTACTTTGTCACTGAACACAAATTCTGAGAATAATTTGTTTTATTATAAAAGGCCTTGCTTGAAAGCTGCAAAATACACTCAAATTCAAACTGCTTAGGTGTTTGTTTCTGTTTGTCACCACCAAATCCTTACCCACCTAGTCTTCAGAGTACCCTAACCCCAGGGACTCCCAAACCTGGCTGGGGATAGTCCATGGAAGCTGGCACCCTCAATGTGGGGCTTGAAGTAGGTAAACTTTCTCTCTCCCTTTTCTCTCTTTTTTCCTAAAAACGTACTTTTTTTCATGTAAGGATATGGCCTCACCAGGGTACTACAGACTCCTTGATAGAGAAGACATCAAGTTAAGATGGCGAGCAGGTATTCACAGTCCAAAATCAGAGGCATGTTCCTGGCAGTATTGAGTCATGTGTTAGAAAGCATAGGTGTTAAAACCTCAAAGAAGAGTTTGGCAGCATTTTATGACTTTGTATGGAACATCAGTTCATGGTTCCCAGAGGAAGGATGCCTGTCTGTAGAAAAGAGGAAAAAAGTAGGACAAGAGATGAGGAAACTTTATGCATGCCATGGCCCTAAAGAGGTCCCAGTTCAGGTCAGGCAATTTCATTACTGATACAAATTAGAGACCTCCTTTCAGAAAAACCGGAAGTGGAATTCTACGCAGATGACTTTATTGCAGGATGCTTCCTCCCTCTGAAGGCTCGGACATGTTATTAAAACAACTTGAATGGGAAAATGTCATTCAGCCATTATGGTGGCCTGCCCCTGTCACCTGGCAGAATGCACTCAGGCAGTATTCTGGTCAGCTCAAGAGTTCCATGAGTACTAGTCTCCAGGGAGGTAGACCCCCTGCCCACTTATGCTTTCTTTTGCTCCCCCCCCATCTCTCTCTCTTTCCTGCTTTTGGTTGGCCCCCTCTCTCCTCTCTCTCCCCCCTCTCTTCTTCTATTCTTGGTGCCTCTATGTCTCTTCCCTTCTCCCTCACTCCCCTTTCTAAATAAACTCCTCATTCAAGCTCTATCTGCCTGGCATGTTATTCCCTCTGCCTAGGTCACCCTTACCTGCTGTGGAACCTGCTATGCTCTCCCACGTGGTCCTTTACCTTAGGACCCCACTCACTTGGAACCCTTACTCGGGACCCTCCTCCTTTCTCCAGCTTTTATTCTTATAGCTGTGACAAAAGAACAACACTCTTTGTCAGGAACTAATTAGGCCAATCAGAAAAACAGGGACTGTGCAAGATTACATCAAAGCATGTATAGATGCCTCACTAGCAATGATCCTATGCTGCCGCTATGCAAGGGAAACATGGGAAACATTTCTGTCCCTATATTCAGAATTTAAAGGGAGGAAAGAATAAAAAAAATTATGGCTTTCTCATTGACAACAAAGACATATGAGCCGCAACTGAACAGACTTGAAAAAATAAAAATAAGAAAAATCAAACTCTGGGACTGTATCCTCGATGTAAGAAGGGAAAGCATTGGAGAAATGAATATAAACAGAAATGTTATGAGGATGGAACCCCTCTGAAAGATGAGGAGACAAAAAAAATGGGATGAAGGGCATGCCCTATGCCCCTAAATTTAAAAAAAAAAATGGGGGCAAAATAGGAAGACAGAGGAAAGTGAAAGTGATAAAATCCTCTGGCCCCTGAATTTAACATCTTAAGTTTACCTAAAGCAACTCCAGGTAGTGCAGGATTTGATCTTGCAGTAGACAAAGATTACCACTGGCACCTTTGTTGTTACAATAGGAGAAGTTCAAATTATAAGAATAATTTTGAAGTACTTCTTGGAGTAATTGATTCAGACTTTTATGGGGAAGTAAAAATTAAGATTTGGCCATTGAAAGAAACAATACAACTACATAAGAGTCAACAGGTATCTCAGATAATACTATTCCTTTACATATAGTGCCCCAATCTGATATTAAAACAGACTAGTGTGGATGAAGGGTTTGGCTCCACAGAAGTGGTAGCTTGGACTCAGGAAATTACTAGACAAAGACCTTTAAAAACTGTAAAAGTAGAAGGAAAAATTATTCAAGGATTGTTAGACACAGGAGCAGACAGGTTGTATATTGCAGGAAAGGACTGGCCTGGGACATGGCCTATAGTTCATATCACCTCTACTTCAATGGTATGGAGGCTAGCTTCCAATGTAGCTCAAAGTTCAAAAATCCTGACATGGAAATGTGAAGATAAAGTAAGTACTTTTCAATCTTACATTATTTCCTTTTTGCCATTCTCCTTATGGGGAAGAGATATCTTGGGGGAGATGAAAGTAAAATTAAACATGGGCAGAAACTGGAATAACCATCATTTTTCATAAAGGGTGCTGATGAATTATATGCAGATAAAATTTCATGGATAATGATGAGCCTGTTAGGGTGACTCAATGGCCCCTAACTCAGGAAAAGATACAGGCTTCAGAACAACTAGTAGAAGAACAACTGCAATTAGGACATATTGAAGAATCTAACAGTCCATAGAATACTCCTATGTTTGTTTGTCAGATTTCTGTTTTGCCCAGGCAAATTCTTCTTTCTGATTATGGCTGTTAGAGCTTTGGCTTGTGTTTAGACTCCAGCTGGTTGGGTGACCAGTTCAGAAGTTTTCTATACCTATCACATTTTCTTCCTGCTTCAGCTGTAACCAGTCTGGTGAGTTCTGTGTTATCTGTTGTGTTGGACTGGCAAGTTCTGTGTCATAAGTTCTGTGACAGGTTTATGATTTTATGTTTTTTTGCTTCAGTTTGCTAGTGGACAATATGTAGGAAACAGATCAGACGTTGGCACACATGCCTAAATGGTCAGATCTGGAGAAGCATTCTTGTTTGGGTGGGGATCCTGCTATCTGAATCTGAATACCTACTGGGGACTTTGCCTTTCATCCATAAATCTGAAATTTGCAAGTATTCTAGTATATCCTAATTCCAGCGACTCCTATACCTCTCTGGGGATAGTCCATGGCAATTTTGTATCTAATGTCAAGTTGTTTGAAGGAAGGCTGTGTTCATTTATTTTCATCTTGTTCATCAAACACTCTGCTGTTATCATTATGTAGAGACTGGTTCAGCAAAGACACAAGCAGTTCCATCTTAAGTCCTATCCCCATCTTACTTGACCTTTCCATGCTGTTTGTCACTTTGAGGACAGCTACTTCCTCCTGGATATGTTCTGATCTTGATTCCTGTCTCATTAGACTCACTGTTTTGCCCTTTGTTGTTGAGAGTTCTGTCTTTATTTTAAGAACATGTGCTTTCTGATGTTTACAAGAAGCCTGGTTTTCACTAGTGTCTCTATCTCTGGGACACTTTATTTGATTTCTGGGTCTAGAATTCCATATGCATACAATATAGAACTAAATATCTGGAATTTACTCTTGGTAGTCTCATTTGTCACAGTCCTTGCCATCTCATTCCAACTATTACCATTTTAATTTTTATTTTTGGTGAGTGCATATCTTAGGCACACACTAATTATCTTCCTCAATTTCTGACTATTTTTCTATCTCTGTAGTATTACATGTTACCTTCTCCTGGAACACTCATGGGGCTCCTAAATGTCAGTTAAGTCTCTTGCATGCTTCCTCCAAAATTCTTGTTTTCTATCCCTGTTGTTCATGATACATGTTCTGCTTATGTATCTAGACTTAAAGTTATTTGATAGTCAAATGTTTTTTGCTGTGATTGATATAATTCTGGGTATCATAAATACCTTGCACACAACAGGCACCACAGACTTCCTTAGTGATTGAATTGATGAGAAAATGATAAATTACACTATTTTAAGCAAACAGGAAATAATTACCAATGACAATGTACCTTTATAACATTGATTGGCATTCAGTAGGTTGGTGTGTGGGAAATGTTACGTGACTATGAACATAACACAGTCCTGTTTTATGGTTTTATTAGATAGGTTTGTCAGTTAGTCTCTATAGTCACTTTACCCAGCTTTTTATTATGGCTTTTTAATGCAACTAACAGACCATAACTAGAAGTGAATAAAATGGCAAAAAAACTAATTTAAGTAAAATAAAAGGATTTATTACCTGAAGCCATTGAAAAAATGCAAGGGTAGTATATTATTAGCTATGGGTACAGGCTCAAGTGTTATTTCACCAACAACAGAAAGAGATTTCTATTATGTTGGCATTATTCTCAAACAAGTGTTATAATGAGAGCCACACTTACAACCAAGTTGTTGGAACTGAAGTGCATTAGTGTTGGCTAGCTACCTCTATTCCTTAACTCATTATTTAAATGAGTAAACCTAACTGATCTTATTTGCAAGTACTTACAACATACTATTCTCTAGGAATAGGTGCTGTCAGATATGTTCAGTTCAGTTACATGAAATGGGGATCATGAGACATGACTCCTAGATGACATTTTTCTGTCACCAAAAGCAGTAGGAAGAATCATTGCCACCATCAGGCAGAATTAATGGCTAAATCCCTTCCATACCAGTCTTGCTCTTGACCAAAAAGTCATAACACTGTGGGGAGACTTATAAAATCTCCTAAATATCTTGTTGATTCTTCTACAAAGACAAAGCATGCTTTGTGCTATTATTGGCCTTACACATCTACACCATCCCATTTCTGTAGATTCATCATGTCCATGAGATTTAATGTGTTTCTATATATCCAGATATTTTAGGAAACCACATATTAATTAAATATTATAAAAAAAATAGCTCTGTCAACTTTTTAGCTCATCTCTGCACTTTAAATTGCAGGATGACCCCAGAGAAGACAACTAGCAGTAGTTCAGGTAAGTACTTAGCTGTGGGTCTCTGCTTCTGCTTCCATCAGCTACTGAATTAAGGCTCTAGGATGGCATATAAGGTAGTCATCAGTCTCATTAATGGAGAAGGGGATTTAAGGTAGCCTCCCCACTACTTGCTTGGGTTTATCCTTGTGGATTCCTGAAGATTTTCCTAAAGCCAGGTTTCTCATTAAGCCCATAACAGTTCCCTCTGTTAAGGTATCTTTTTCATTGCTCTTCTTCTCTCTTCTTTCCCCAACTGAACCTTTCTGATCCCTCATGTTGTCCTCCCCCTCTGCTTCTCCACTCCTTTTCCTCTTCCCTCCCTCCCCCTTTCTCTGTGCTCCCGATTTACTCAGGAGATCTTGTCCCTTTCCCCTCTTTGGGGTGTGGTCCATATATGTTTCTCTTAGGTTCCTCCTTGTTTTCTAGCTTTTCTGGGGTTGTGAATTGTAGGCTGATTATCCTTTGCTCTATGTTTAATGAGTGAGTGCATAACATGGTTTTTTCTTTATGTGTCTGGGTTACCTCACTCAGGTTTGTTTTTTCTAGTTCCATCCCACAAATTTCAAGAAGTCTTTTTTTTTTAAACCACTGAGT
This sequence comes from Cricetiscus sungorus, assembly GCA_030556225.1. Lineage (NCBI taxonomy): Eukaryota > Metazoa > Chordata > Mammalia > Rodentia > Cricetidae > Cricetiscus > Cricetiscus sungorus. The sequence goes on from JANBXA010000069.1 coordinate 22,850,608, forward strand.
AGTACTCCATTGTGTAAATATAGCACATTTTCTTCATCTATTTTTTGGTTGAGGGGCATCAAGGTTGCATCTGAGTTCTGGCTATTAGAAATAATGTTGCTAAGAACATAGTTGAACAGATGTCCTTGTGGTATGACTGTGCATCCTTTGAGTGTATGCCTAAGAGTGGAATTGGTGGATTGTGAGGTTCACTGATACCCATTTTCCTGAAAAACTGCCATACTTATTTACAAATTGGCTGTTCAAGTTTGCATTCCCACTAGCAATGGAGGAGTGTTATCATCTCCAGCATAAACTGTTGTTGGTGTTTTTTAAAAAAGTAAAAGGTAAAAGATGGCATCTCAGAGTTATTTTGAATTGTATTTCCTTGATGGTTAAGGATGTTGAGCAGTTCCTTAAGTGCCTTTCTGCTGTTTGAGATACTTCTATTGAGAATTTTGTATTTAGATCTGTACCCCATTTTTTAATTGGCTTATCCAGTTGTAGAGAAGAAGAAATGATTAGCAAAGAAGTCAAGACCATGCTGGGGAAATCCACAGAAACAGCTGACCTATGCAAATGGGAGCTCACAGACCCAAGACTATCAGCTGAGGAACCAGCATAAGACTGAACCAGGCTGAACTCCCTGAATGTGGGTGTCAGATGTGGGGCTTAGGAAGTCTATGAAGGCTCTGGCATTGGAACCAGTATTTATCCCTAGTGCATGAATGGGCTTTGGAAGACCAGTATCTATGGAAGGATATTCTCTCAGCCTAGATACATAAGAGAGGGCCTAGGTCCTACTTCAAATGATGTGATAGACTTTGACAATCCACCATGGGAGGCCTCACCCTCCCTTAGGGGTTGATAGGGGGTGGTATGGGGGAATGATGGGAAAAATGGGAGGGCAGGAGAGAGAGGGAACTGGGATTGGTATGTAAAATAAGATTGTTTTTAATTTAAATAAAAGCAATAGTGTGAATATAGCCTAAACTGGCCATCTCCTATTATCATATCAGTGTTTACCTCAATTATTATTAGAGAGCCTCCATTTAGTAACTGTTGGAAACAGATTCAGAAACCCACAGCCAAACTTCAGGCTGAGCTCAGGAAATACTGCTGAAGAGAAGATTGTAGCAGCAAGAGCAGTCAAGGATATCACAGGAAAACCCACAGAGAAAATGAAAGTGGCTTATCGGAATTCATAGAGTCTGAAATAACAACCAGGGAGCCTATATGGAACAAACCTATGCCCTCTACATATATGTGACCAGTGTACAATTTGGTCTACTTGTGGGACTCATAACAATTGGAGCAAGGGCTGTCCCTAATGCTTTGACTGGCTCTTGAAAACCTATTCCTCATGCTGAATTGCCTTGCCCAGACTGAATACAGGGGTAGGTGCTTAGTTTTATTGCAACTTAATATTCCATACTTTGTTGATACCCATGGGAAGCCTGCACCTTTTTGAACAGAAACAGAGGGGGAGTGTGTTTTGGGGGCCTGAGGTAGGAAGTTAGGATGGATGAGAGGAGAGGAGATGAGAGAGGAGAAACTGGTTGGTATGTAAAATAAATGAATTAGAAGTTAAAAAATTTAAATTCCACTGCCTTATCCTAATATTTTCAAATAATTATATATAAGTTACATATTTATAACACTAATCATCACATTGAAAATCTATGCACCTTGTATAAGTAGCATATACTATATATTCATGGTCAAAAGCTTCAGGCCATTTTGAGAAATTTCACTCCTATATATGTAGTTTAGGAAACAAACTTGTACAAGATATTCTTCTTCAGGGGAAAAGCAATTATCATGCTGAAAACCATGTGCCCTTCTTGGTAATTTTATTTGCAGAATTCTTATGTGAAAGCTTGTCTTTTTTAAGATAAACAACATTTCCTGGCAAAACGAAACAGCAGCAGTCCTTTTAACTTTCTGTTATAAACGTGTGTAAACACACACACAGTCACACATGAGCTTTGGAATTAGAAAAGCAACACATTTTGTGGCATTTCTGAACCTACTGATTGCCATTCTTTTCAACTAACCATAAATAACTATTTTAAGAAATGTAATTTTGAAACACTCTTCTAAATGTGTAACATGCTTAGGCTATAATTTTGTAGGGCATTTAGGTTAATGCTCATGCTGGTATGAATCCAGGCTTGGAAAACAGACTATGTTAGTCTCTTCATAGTTTCAAGAAGAGTCAAGCCCAGATTATATTTGTTGCTGAGGACTTATTATAAATTCCCATATAAAAAGAAATATTAGGTAAACACTCCTGGCAGTTTGAAACCTTGCCAGACCTCAGACTTTCAAATTCACATAGACAGTCTCATGGACCAGAGAACTGGAAGCTGGGCTCATAATTTTTCAAGAACCTTTGCTCCAAAGGGATGTTTGCACTTTCCAGAGAGTGGTCTCCTTTGGATAAGTTGTTGCTGCAGAAAACATTTACCTTCTTCACATTCAGTGTAGCCTGAATAACATATCCATGAAGAAATCAAGAGATGTTGTGTGAACCCTGAGTTTTTGACACAAATAATCATATTATTGAGCAGCCACTGAAAGTTGTTACTCTTATACTAGAAGCTATTAAAAACTAAAGACTCTCCCCTAAAGTGAAACCTGTCTCTGAATTACATAATTGCTATTTTCAAAACTATTTAAAACCCACATTATGAGAGTGAGGTCGGTTACACTATAGTAACTAATAAAGGCCCATGAGCTTTATGGTTTAATATAGCAGGGATATTTTTCTTGCTCACTGAACCAAATACAGTGCTTCTACTATCATGATAAAACACCAAGCCTAAAAGCAACTAGGGGAGGAAAGGGTTTATTTAATCTTATATTTCCAGGTAACAGTCAATCACCAAGGGATATCAGGGGGAAACCTAGAGGTGGGAGCTGAGGCAGAGACCATGAAGGAAGTCTCCTTATTGGCTTGCTCCCAATGAATTGCTTACTCTGTTTTATTATAGTACTCAGTATGAAGAGTTCAGGGCCGGTGCCACTCACAATGAGCTGAGCCCTTTCACATCAACCATTCACTAAGAGAATGCTCATAGGCCTAACTAATGGAAGGCCTTTCCAAAACTGAGGTTCCTTTCACCAGAATGACCCAGTTTGTGTCAGGTTGACAAAAACTAGCCAGCATAGTGGCCATTGGGGGATATGTGATATTTAATTTAACAAGCCAAGTGTGATTCACACTATGGCATTTTTGTTTCAAAAGCTAGCTTACAAGGGGGTTTTGGTGGGAAGAGCAGAGCAGACTCACATCCATGGTAACTGATGGGAGTGGCTCCTCTTTCCATAAGGAATCTGTTCTTAAGAATCAGTCACTTAAGTGGCACCCTGGGAATGTAGATAGCAGACTTAGGCAGCATCACACTTCTGTCTCCCTAAGTTTTTCTTTCTGCAAAGTGGTAGATTACATATACCACAATATCTAGGCTTATCAAAAATGAATGCCTGATTTTAAAAAATCTAGGACTGATGTATCACCACTGAAATAATAACTCTAATGTGTTTAATAGTCATTTGTCACAACACAAACATCAAAACCAATAATTAGCACTGTCATTCACTCAGGGAAAAGATGATTGTCTCTCATGGGCTTCGAGCTCATCAGTTAGGCCTGACTGGCTGGCTAGTGAGCCTCAGCTTTGCCAGGTGTGTGTGTGTGTGTGTGTGTGTGTGTGTGTGTGTGTGTGTGTTTGTGTGTGTGTGTGTGTGTGTGTGTGTGTGTGTTCTGGGAATGAAATCTGTCTGTCATGCTTGAAAAAAAGCATCTTAAGCTTCAAGCCTTCATTCTTTTGTTGAAAAGTGTTTAGTAAGTTGCTTTATTAATGGCCTGTGTAGGGTATGGTGATGATGTGTTTCATACATTCAGGCCTTTTGTTTGGAAAAACCAGAAGAATAAGTCAATGACAATAGCTTTAAATTATACTTGAAAAATGTGTTTATATGAACTTGTGAATGATCTTATCCATGGAAATATCTTCATTAGAACTAGAGAAATAGATACTAGAAAGGAAAAATTTCAAAACAGTTAATAAATTGTAGATTGCTTTTCTTTTGTTATCAAGCTACTTGGAGGAAAATAATGTATGCAAATGTTTAGTAATAGAATTTGAAAAAATATTCTAGTTCAATTTTTAATTAACTGTTGTTCATGAGCAGTATTGTTCTATAGCAAAAGCTTTCATTTTTACAGAAAGTAATAATATAATAATATAAATTATGAAAAGTAAAATGCTATTATAGGTGTATTCTCCAAAAAGCAGAAAAAATGATGAATCACCCATCAAGCTAATTATAGATGTAAATAGATGTGTGTGTGTGTAGGATTCCACAAAGTGCTGAGTTTTAAAAACATATGTGATATCACAATTCATATGATGCTACAGTAATATGAGCAGAAGTCATGAAGGCATCTCACTGTTTGATGTTTTTACTGTTCATTTTTTAGATGCCTATAATAAAGTTGGGCTTTTGCTTTAGTTTAATTCAAAACTGGAAACAGTGATTTTGCTTTGCAGCCACCTAATGCCATCTTCCTTAGAAGCAGCATGCTCTTGCCCTGTTTTTTTTTTTTTTCACAAAGTTCAGTGTGAGGAATTAAATGCTTCTAGCATCTGTGACATTGAAAAGGGATTCTGCTCTGTGAAGCTAAGCAGCATGGGCCTCAATTCGTGCCTAGTATAAAACCAAACCTGACAGTGGTTCATGGAAGCATAACAGCATGCTGCAATTATTAGATAAGCTATGTAGGCTGGCCTTTACATGGGTATCTTTTTTGGAAGTATTCTATTAAGATTTTATTATGTTTACAGTCTTATTGCTATCCTCAGTTGAATTTAGACTTTTTCCTCCTGACAATCATTTTTTATTTCCATGAGGAAGGGAACATTAAGTTCTATCTTTTTGTTGTTGTTCGTTAGTTCTAAAGCTTGCTTAATGTCTTATACATTCATTAAATATATTACTAATTGATGGCTTTTTCTATAGAAATGTTAGTGCCTGAAATTATCACCTACCAAGGCTCTACTCACTGCTGCATGTATAGGGCTTCAAACATTTATTGCAAATGGTTGGTAGCCAGTGTAAATGCACTAATGGATGGATATCATCTCCACAGCATTTTTGCATAAATTACCTATAGAAACCATATGTATACCTTGCATGAGATTGGCATATTTCTCACTTATTCAAATATAAACACATGCAAATATACTAACTTATATTCAGTATATTTATGCTTTCTTAGCTGATGATAAATATCATTGGTTTTAAAGCTTTTCTTATAATAAAAGGTGCTAGAATTTCTTCCAGACCTCAACTGGAAAGAGAGGCATTTGAAAAGGTCCCAAGAACTGGCCTTGGACACCCCAACTGCATTTCTTTTCAAAGAAGGAGTGAGGAAGCTCCATGGGTGCTGTGACTCACTCTCACTTAAGATGTGGTGAAATCAGATGAATCATAAGGAGTCACAGTGTCCCTCAGGAATGTGTCAACTCATTAATCTTCATTCTTATGGCAGAATGTGCAGCTAATAGCAATGTTAGATTGTCACACTGGTCATCTCCAGAATCAAGTGGCTAAAAATATTTTTCACTGTGAACAGTAATGAGGAGTCTGAAAGATCACATTTAAAATATTTTTAAAGAATGAGGCCAATACAACTGTAGCCTTTCTGTGCAGTATATTTTCCAATTGAAGAGTATTTTGGGGTTTCAGCATAGGAGTTTCTGGATTCCTAAGCCAGCTCTAACATGACATATACTGCCTGTGAGGCTCATGGATAAAGAGCTCATCCACTTCTTTCTTTGTTCATGTTTTCATTCTCTCTAGCACTTTAACTACTAGCTGGATAGTCCAGGTACCGCTTCAGTATGCTATCACGATCAAGGACAATAACAAGGATAGTTTGAGTTCAGGGTGCGTGGTCCCTGAAGAAGGTACATGGAGAAGGATTTACAGCAGAAAAGAAAGGTTGTTGATATTCAGGATAGCTTGTACTCCTTGTAAATTCTGAGAATAACTCATTTATGTTGATGGGTTTAAAGAAAACAAAATAGACATAAAACTAATTAAAAGTGTGTAACAAGTAAGGAGCATGTGAAGTAAGGTATAAAAGAACATTTTAGATGAGTCATAAAGATCAGATTTTGATGAACTAGGCATATTTGAAGTAGCACCATCCATACAAAGCATTAGGCAAAGGCAGAGGGGAGTGCATGCCAGAAGAAAATTCTCCTGTGGGACAAAATGAATTTTGTGAAAGCATAGTGAAAAGGCAGTTTTGAGATGATTAGCTTCTCCAAGCATTGTGCTAATTTAAAACTTCAGAAGGCAATGGATGGTGGCAGTTTGGAGTCCCAGGAAAAGGGAAATGATTGAGAAGTTGTATTTTCCTTATAGCTGTTATCCTCTTCAGTGCTCTTATTAACCCCCAAGGAGAAATGTAAGGACATAAAGCAGCTTGAGACAATCATCACAATGCTGTTTGGATTTATTTTTAACATTGTTTTTCAATCCTAGAGTCACCTTTGATGGCTATAGTCTACTGTATTTTTTTTTCAAATATCAGTTAGGACTGGGCCCACTGCAACTGTTGAACACTGCAGAGATCCCAACCAATGTGGAATTGCTACAATTCTAACTTTTTTCTCTCCAACAAACTTGCACTTTTTTGTTGCCCTCCAGCCATAATAATTCACTCTTGTCAGATGATACCACTCTCTGCCCATTTCAATTTTCACTCCATTTCTGTTTTCTTTCAATATTGGCAGTCCTGCAATATAACACATCCAGCATAGATCTGCTTCAGGTCTCCAGCGATGTGATGCTTCATCATGTGCAAAGGGGCAAACACTTTCATTTGGTTTTTAATCTAACAGGGCAACCAGAAAATCAAAGCTTCTGAACCTTTTACTCCAAGTCTTCTTTGAGGATCTGACATTTAACTGAGCATTAATGGAACTGGTCATGCAGTCCCGGGTGAAAGAATAACACTTGAGAGGATGAGGGAGAGGCAGGCATTTCTGGTGGTAGGAACTGGTATGTTCAAAGGCTCAGATAATTGATACAGAATGACTCACAAAAGGAGCCACTATTCTTTAATGTTAACATCCATGAAGTGTAAATACAGAGCACCCCAAAGCAAATCCATATCTGCATTTGTTTGATTAGAAGGAGGTGGCTAGAGAATGGAAAATCAAAACTGAATGTCAGCCTTGGCAACTGTGAAATCAGTTTCTGCCTCACCTAACAATAGAGTCCTGGTTTCCAGGGGCTCCAGACTCCCTTTCAGCCTGATTTGTTTGGGTGAAAAATTAATCCACCTTGTTTCCAAGCTTGCCTGCCAATCTGATAATTACCAACATATTTCCCTGCCCAAACTCTTCAGTAGTTTGACTTATAACTCAATCAGAGACAAACACCAAATTCTAAACTTTTGCCCAATTATTTGGATAACTTTTCCAATATACTTGTAAGTCTGTAAGAATTGCAAGATGAAGAGATAAATGAAGGTATATCATTGGATAGAAGAATCTATCTATAGAAGAAGTTGGATAGAAGAATCTCAGGGAGGAAGATGCTGAGAAAACTCTAAGGACAATGGGACATTTAATCTTTTGACAACAAATCATATACCAAGCTACAATCCTTTAATATACATTAGTCAATAAATTTCCCTGTTGCATAAAATTAGCATGCATTCAGTCTCCATTGTTTGCTTTAATTACAATAAAAATTACAATAACCCAAATAATAGGATATGAAAGTTATCATATAAAACTAAGTAGGGGAAACTCTGTTAACCTGAATCTAAAGTCCTGACATCTTGGAGGCTTTTATGATCAGTTTCAGTAAGCATGTTACAGACAGCTTCCATCGTAATGATGAGATGTGAGTTCGTCACTAAATTAGATATAAATTGTTTTAAATATTATAGTAATAAAGTGTTATTTATTTGAGTTGTTTTCCTTCTAGAGCTAGTATTGAATGTAGAGAAAAATGCACATTATTTTTGTACAAATGCTGATTTCCCTCTCCAAAGCATAACTAGTAAGTAGTTTTAAAAATGCTTTAGAGGGAAAATTTTTCTATTAAGCTCTATATTCTTCAATGTTAGCTATTTTACCTTTAGCCTTATTTCTTTTTCTTATTCTTTTAAAATTATTATGTCCTTCAAGTAATATTCTAGTATGTTCAGCAAATATTAAATGTAAAGCCCATAGATACTTGACTCATTGAAATGATTGCTCTGAGCCTACATAATCCTCCGTAAGTATTTTAGCCAGTTGATGGCCATTTCAAAGATATTTTTCAGCATTTATTTTACTTTATTGATCTGATAAACTGGAACAGAAACTAAAATATTCATATAACAAAGATAAGGAGATTTAGTAAAGCAGCCTAAAGAGAAACTCAATAGATAGCTAGGATGGAAAGAGCTGATGTTTAATATCTAAGATGTAAATGAAAGAAACAAGTGCTGTGTCTGTTCACAACATTTTATCCCATGTCTTAGAGGTATAGTGGAGTTGGTAAATTTGAAATCTTATAACTTGATTTAAGTATAAATGGTAAAGAAATGAGGTTAGAAAAGGAAAACTATTCTATAACTACTCAATCAAGAAAATCCAAGTCCTTTATTGGAAAGAGAGCAAGGTCAATGAGTGGTTGTTGAAAATGATAAGATCATTCTGCACATAGACTCAAGGGGGTGAATTGGAGAAAAAGGTGAAGATGTTTATTAAAAAACTGGGTTTAGTTTAGTTTATAATCAAAAGGAGACTCTTAAAAGCATTGCTTGCTGAATGTTCTTGGTCAAGCATCTTTTTTGAGTCAGAAGAAGTAATTGCTTCTTGGTTTTTCAGTTAAGTTCAAGTGTGTAGATTTGAGCAAGTAATTTAAGAGAGCTTTACTTCTCTTGTCTTGGAAAGTAGATCCCTCATCTAAGCAATTGTTGGGACTAGATGCAGAGATCCACACCAAGAACCAGGCCGAGCTCTGGAAATTTAGTCGAAGAGAGGTAGAAGGGAATATATGAGCAAGCAAGGTCAAGATCATAAAGGAGAAAGGTACAGAGACAGGTGCCCAAGCTGCTGGAAACTCATGAGCTCTAGACTGACAGATGTGGGGACTATAGGTTAGAACTAGGTCCTCCATATGTGGGAGACAGTTGTGAAGCTTGGACTATCAGAGGGGCCCCTGCAAGTAGGACCACAAAACAAACCTGGTGTATGAGCTAGCTGGTGGGAGCCCATTGCCTATGGTGGAATGTCATGTTCAGCCTTAATGCACTACAGAGAGTCTTCGCCCCGCTCCAACCTATTGTGTCAGACATTTTTGACTCTTTATGAGAGCTCTTACCCCTGAGGAGGAGTAGACTGAAGGTGGGTTGGGAGGAATTGTGAGGGGGTCCTGAGCAAGAGTGGGAGGAAGAACTGGTTGAAATATAAAATGAAGCTTAAAAGAATAAATAAATTATAAAAAGTAGTTGGCTTCAGTTCCTTTAAGTGTATTAGAAGTAAATGGGAATATAAATATTGAAGAGGTAGGAAAACAATTAGATAAAACTCATTGTAGCAAGGATTTAACTAAAATTTAAAAAAAATATAATTATAAATATGGTGAGAAAGAAAACCAAGGAGATGGTTCAGCTAGCAAAGTATATGCAGCTCAAATATGAGGACCTGAGTTTGATCCTCAGCATCCAAGCCACAGAGCTGGGCTTGGCAAAGTCAGCCTGTAATTTCAGCTGTGAGGATGGGGTGGAGTGGATACAGAAGAATTCCTGGGACTCGCTCTCAGCCTGGCTAAATCAGCAAGCTCTAGATTCACTGCTGTCAGTGAATTCACAGCTGTCAGTGAATTCACAGCTGTCAAAATGTGTGGTAGAGTGTGGTAAGGAATACACTTTACATTGACCTGTGGCTCCCACATATATACCTGCATATTTGTACACACACATCAACACATATTTATGCATGTATGCACGTGAGTGTACACACACACACACAGGATGGAAACATAAAATTTTATGATTTTGGGAGGTAAGAAATCTGAGGACTAAAACATTATCAAAGAAAGAAAAAGAATTTGTTTTGAGACAGAATTTTTCTCTTAGATTCTAGGACCCAGAAATACATCATGTGTCTTAAAGAATAATTTCCCTTGTAAAGACCACATCAAGATACAAGGCCATTATATGAGTGTTGAAATAGGAATAGAAATAGGAAACCCCTTTGTGTGTTCTGAAGCCTACCTTATGCCCTCATCATTTTAGGATACAAGAATTGTTAAAAGGGCAATGCCATTGTATTACCCCCCAAAGCCAGTGAATCTGAAAATGCTTTAGGACTTTTAATGTGAATAGATATTTTTAAGTGAAGATTATTTGAGAACATCATATCAGGAAATAAGCAGATCCAGTGTTGAGTCAGAAAACCAAGAGTAGAATTATAAAATTTAATAATCTATACAATGTTCTTGGTGCAATGTCCACACATACTACCTGTAATTGGGATTTTCTTCTTAGAACTTTCCATTCTTGACTTACCTGATAACTGTGGTTGCCAGGCTTAACATATTATAACAGGATGCTCCTGTTATAATTCCATATGATTTTTAAAAAACAACATAACATTTTAGTATATTTCTAAAATTCTATATGTATTTAACAAAATGTGATAATTTACTTTTCTAGATTTCCTTGTTTTTCTGATAAACCTTAATTTCCTCTGATGACTCTTTCCCACAAGCTATAATAATTTCTCCAGCTTTCTTCTTTCTGTAAACACTATATGAAGATATTTCTACCATAGTTAATTGGACCATCATACTCATCAGCCCTTGAAGGGCTGACATCATCAGATTTAACTTATGTTAAGTTATATATTTTGTTACTCAGTCTCACTATACACATTTGAGAGGGGATTGGTTCTGCTTCAACTTGGTATGCCAGACATTGTTGACTCCCTTACCCTCTTTGAGGAATGGATGGGGAAATAAGAAATGGAGGAGGTTGGGGGGTGGAAGAAGGGAAAGGAGGGAGAACTGGAGTAGGTATGTAAAATGAAAAAAAGTAAATACAAAAGAAAACACAATGATGGCCTAGATGTTGCTAGACCATCCAAAAATATGTAATGTGTTTCATAAAACAACAATAAGATCAACATTAGCTTTCAGAATGAACAATAGCTAACAATCTAGAATACTAGTCATTTAATTTGATATTTGGCAGGGTATTGGAAATTTGAACCAAATTAATTGCTAACATTGTATATGGGCAGAACTGCTAACTAATTCAAGTATAAAACAAAAAGTCATTAGCTGAGCAAAGGAAGTTATTGACAATGAAAATAAAAGAAAAAGAAACAGTGTGACAGCCTGAAAAATCAAGTGCTTCATTTTCCAATATACAAGGTTCACTTCTGTCTAGATGATGAATATCACAATTATTAGAATCAAATAACTCATTTCCTTATTAACAAAATATTTTACTTAGTGTCTCACTGTCTTTTGTTTTATATAGCCATAAAATGACAACAACTCATCTCATCAGAAATATTGAAGTTTTCTAAATATTGGCATGTTCAAGATGCATCGATGTCTTAGGTTGGATCTTAGATATAGTTTGTTTCTTTTCTGTGACTACCATAAACATAGGTTCAACCATTGGTATGTATTTTTTTTATATTTCAAATGCTTGAAATGTAGCCCTTTTAACATTGATGACACATGGATTAAAAAGTATTTTTGATTATTTTGAGATGGAAGAGGTTAAAATACAAAAATATTACTATTGTTCGCAGAATAAATCAGGTCTCGTCTGATGGTTGGAATGTCTCTCCATGTTCTGCTCATAACACCTGATAAAATGGATGATTGTCATGAAGTCTCTGGCCTCTCTTCCTTCCTCTCTCTTTCACTCCCTCACTCACCCATTCACTTCCTCACTTTCCTGCATTTCTTATCTACACCTTTGTTTCCCTCTCTCCCTTTCCCATTTTTTCATAGTTGTCTTTTTCTTTCTGTCATTTTATCACAGAAAACAAAACAAAACAAATGCTTTTACAGATGTAGCTTCTCAATACTAGACATTGTAGTTTGCAGAACTGTGGGAAAATTTACATATTGTTATTTATGTACCCACTCTGTGAAAATTGATATAACAATCTGAAACATAGTAAGACAGATCTAACATGCTGAAGGTAGGGCTGTTGCTAAAAAAGCACTAAAGAATGGGAAAACAGCTTTGGAAGTGTGTTATGAGTAGTTTCCCGCCAGCCTGTTCCCACAACTGCCAGCTCCAAATAACACACAGAGACATTCTATTAGATATAAAGCTGTAGGCCAGTTACTAGTTTATTATGGGCTAGCTCTGTCTTAAATATTAAACCATTTCAATTAATCTAAGTATTTCCAGAGAGAGAGGCTGGCGTTCTCTCTCTGTCCTCCATCTTGGATCTCCTCCCTACTACTTCTGGAATCCTCCTTGTCTCCTAGTCATGCCTATCTTTCTTTCCAATTGGCCAACAGTGCTTTATTCATTAACCAATAAGAGAAGCAGATTTACAGAATGATATCCCCAATCAGAAGTGGGCACAGACTAGAATAATTTGGAGAAGGTCAAAGAAAGTATGCATTTCTAAGAATAGCACTTAAGGCAACAGTAAGCAGTAGGGGAAGAGACCACATCTCTGTCTTCCTAGACCATAGATCCTTGAGCAATCCAGGCATATGATCAGAATGTTGGTTGGAACATGGACAGTAAATGTCAGTATAATGAGGTATCAGTAGAAATAAGGAAAAGAAAATCACAACTATATGATATCCTCAATTTATACAGTTTCAGAGATCATGCAATTGTGTGCCCAACTTAATGAAGATAGAATTCATGCACATTGTTCTAGCATAAGTGCCCAAAGAAATGAATAAGTAACACAGTATTTATTTAAGGTGCTGTTCATCAACTTTCAAATGTATAGTGTGAGATGGGTGATAAAAGAAATAGTTTAAGTGGGCTGCCAGAGCCTTCCTGCCACCTAATTCCCCAGAGGGACTTAGAGGCAGAACAAAAGACCCAGCATCACCCAGCATTTGGCACCACTCCTGCCCTGGACAGAGAGGTGAGTACAGGGGGAGCACCTCCAGTCCCCACTTCCCCCTCTTGAGTCCCCTGATCTGAGCCTTCCAGACCCTTGCTGCCACCAAATACCCCAGAGGTACTTGGAGGCAGAACAAAGTATCCAGTATCAAATGTCATTTCTGTCTTGCCCCTGCATTCTCTATAAGAGAGGAGAGGATAAAGCCATGAACCCATACCTGCCAGGAGAGGGAGAGATCCCACCTGTACTCACTGGAGAAAAAGATGGGAAGATGACAGTATAAGAACACATCTAACAACAGAAAGACTTATATGACACCAACAGAGTCTAGGGTTTCTATGCCAGGAAGACCTGAACATCCCAATGCAGGTGAAGCACAAGAGAATGACCTTAAAAAACAATATCATGAAAATGATAAAGGCCTTCAAATAGGATATGAGAAAATCCCTTAAAAACTGAAGAAAAAACAAACCAAAAAATGCAAGAAATCAACAAATCTCTTTTAAAAAAAATCAAGGAAAAACAATCAATCAGATGAAGGAAACAATTCAAACAGTCCATGACTTGAAAACTAAAAGAGAGCCAATAAAGGAAACACAATCTGAGGGAATGCTGTCAATAGAAAATCAGGGTAAGATCATGAACTAGAGATGTAAGCATAACCAACAGAACACAGAGAATGGAAAGAGAATCTCAGGCATTAAAGATACACCAAGAGAAATAGATTCATCAACTAAAGAAAATCTTAAGTCCAACAAATCCCTAACTCAAAATATCCAGGAAATATGGGACACCATGAAGAGACTAAACCTAATAATAGAAGAAGATGAAGTCCAGCTCAAGTCTATGGGATCCCTGACAGTGGAACCAGAATGTGTCCCTGGTGCACAAAAGGATTTTGAGAGCCCATTACCCATGGAGGGATGCTCCCTTAACCTAGAGACAGGAAGGAGTGCCTAGGACCTACCTCAAATGACTTGGCAGATTTTGATGGTTCATCCTGGAAGGCCTCACCTTCCCTGTGGAGTAGGTGGGGAATGGGATGGGAGAGAGGGGATCGTGGCACATGGGAGGATGGGAGGGAGAGAGAACTGGAATCCATATGTAAAATAAGAAAAGACAAGTCCAGCTCAAAGGCACAGACAATATATTCAGCACAATTATAGAAGAAAACTTTCCCAACCTGAAGAAGGACATGGCTATGAAAGTACAAGAAATGTACAGAACATAAAACAAATTGCACAGAAAAATAAATTCCCCTTGCCACATAATAATCAAAACACCAAACATACAGAATAAAGAAAGAATATTAAGAGCACTGAAGGAAAAAGTCCAAGTAACATATAAAAGCAGACCTATCAGAATTATACCTGACTTCTCCATTGAAACTCTGAAAGAGAGAAGTCCTGGATAGATGTTCTACAAACACTAAGAGACCATGGACGCCAGCCCAGACTACTATACCAGCAAAACTCTATACTATAGATGGAAAAAACAAGAAATCCCATGATAAAACCAGATTTACCAATATATATCCACAAATAAAGCCATATAGAAGTTCTGGAAGGAAAACTCCAACCCAAGAAAATAAACTATACTCACAAAAACATAGGCAATAGATAAGACCACTTTACCACCACCACCAAATCCAAAACAAACAAGAATTAACAATTAATGGTCCTTAAATTCCCTTAATATTAATTGTCTTAGCAAGCCTATAAAGAGATACAGGCTAACAGAATGGACACAAAGACAGAATGTATCCTTCTGCTGTATGAAAGAAACATAACTTCAAAGGCAAGATGCTACCTCAAGTAAAGGGTTGGGAAATGATCTTCTAATCAAATGGACCCAAGAAGCAAGCTGGTGTAGCACCCATGTTTGTAAAAGAAAACGCAAATCTCACATAAAACCTCACATACTTATAGTGGGAGACTTCAAACTCCTACTCTCACCACTATACAGGACCATCAGATAGAAACTTAACAAAGAAAGAACTAACAGAAGTTATGACCCATTTGGGTTTAACAGACATCTATAGAACATTCCATCCAAACACAAAAGAATATACCTTCTTCTCATTTCCATATGGAACTGTCTCTAAAATCAACCACATACTCCACAACATAGCTAACCTCAACATATATTTAAAAAAAAATCCTGTATCTTATTAGACCACCATGTTTTAAAGTTAGAATTCAACAACAACTCAAATTGAGAAACCTTACAAACTCATGGAAAGTGAACAATGCTCAATTTCACCATTCCTGGATCAAGAAATTAAAGACTTCCTAGAATTCAATGAAAATGAAGACACACCATACCCAAACTTGTTGGATACTTTGAAAGTAGTACTAAGAGGAAAGGTCATAGCAATGGAATACTATTCAGCAGAAACAAACAAACAAACAAACAAAACAATGGAATCTTGAAATTGACAGACAAATGGATGGAACTAGAAGAAACCATCCTGTTGAGGTAACTCAGTCACAAAAAGACAAACATGGTATATACTTACTCATATATGTATTTTAAACATAGAACAAAGGATCACCATCCTACAATTCACGTACCCAGTGAAACTAGGAAAGAAGGAGGACCCTAAAAGAGATATACATGCTCCCCCACAGAATGGGAAACAGACAAGATCTTCTGGGCAAATTGTTAGTGTGGTGTGGCAGTGAGTGGTGAGGGAGTTAGTAGAAAGAGGAGAGGAGGAAAGATTAGAACATGAAAGAGCAGGAGGATTGAGTCATAGGAAGAATAGAGGAGAACAAGAAAAGAGATACCATAAGAGAGAGAGAACCATTATATGTTTAAAGAGAAATCTGGCACTAGGGAAGTATCCAACTACAAGGATGATCCTAACTAACAATCTAAGAAATAGTTGAGAGGCTATCTTAAATGCCCTTCCCTGATAATTAGATTGATGACTACATTTGATGCTATCCTAGAGCCTTTAATCCAGTAGCTGATGGAAGCAGAAGCAGATACCCACAGCTAAACACTTAGTTGAATTCTTGGAATCTAGTTGCAGAGAGGGAGAAGTGATGGGCAAAGGGATTGAGACCGGGCTGGAGAAACCCACAGAAACAGTTGACCTAAACAAGGGGGAACTCATGGACCCCAGCTGGGAAAACAGTATAGGACCAACCCAGAACCCCTCAATGTGAGTCTCAGTTAAGAGGCCTGGGAAGTCTATGGGCCTCTGACAGTGGAACCAGGATGTATTCCTGGTGCATGAAAGGACTTTGAAACCCCATTCCCCATGGAGGGATACTCCCTTAGCGCAGAAACAGGAGGGAGGGCTAGGCCCTATGCCTAATTACTTGACAGATTTTGATGATCCTCCCCTATAAGGCCTCAACCTCCCTGGGTAGTGAATGGGGCATGGGACCTGGTGTGGGAGGTTGGGGGACATGAGAGGATGGGAAGGGGAGGGAACTGGGATGGATATGTAAAATAAGGAAAAAAGAGTGAAAAAATAAGAAATGTTTTAAGAAAAGAATAGGAAAATACATTTGGGCCATATGAAATAGAAAGTGTGTTTGGGAGAGAATCTTAAATGTGTGACCTAGAAACCTGTATTATTTGGTTAGGCAGGCGAAAGACAACCAAGGGCCATCCCAGCTCCCCACAGGTTTGCCTGGTGTCTTGTAGTGTGTGGTGGGTAGCTGGTATTATGATGGGCAAATTTTTGATGGAGGAATGGGGAGAAAGTGCAGCAGGACTGTTCATGTGTTGTGGAGAGAGGCAGATCTGAAGAAGAGAAGATGGTGAGGACAGGACGATGTGGAAGGTCTGCTTTACACCCAGGACCAGGGTGAGGTTACTGTATGGGCTGTTACCAATAGCCAGCTCTGGGCCTGTGGTCCTACTACAGGCAGATGATAGCCAGGAGCCATGCTGCAATCAAAGGCCATAAGTACCTGGGGTCTGACCCGACAAGTGTGACAATAATGGTGTCCAAGTGATCATGCTGCCACTGGGATCCTAGTGATCTGAGTGAGCTGACCTGCCACTGGAGACATGGTGATGTGCAAATCTTAGCTGCTGCCAAGGACCATGCACTGCTGCAGGGGTCCATGTTCCTGCTGTAGCTGAAGTCTGTGTTGATGTAGATGGCCAGTGATCCCATGTGAGTTTATAAGAAAAAAATCCAAGAACTGCACTGAGCTGGGCCCACCCTTTAGGGGATAGCCCTGCCCTTGCTGGACACCTCAACATTAGTGTTGGCCACACTCATCATATTGAGGTGGACCAAAGGATATGCTGCATGGCACACCGCAGTTCCCAATGCCATTAGTATGAGTGAAGAAGTGTTGGAAATATGGGAAGGATGGGGGAAAGAGGTAGTGTTTTTGTTCTGTTTTGTTAATTAGTATGGGTGGAGGATGATTGTAGGGGTAAAGATCGATATGGAGGAATTGGGAGATGAGCAGTATTGGGGTACATGGTGTGAAATTCTCAAAGATCAATAAAGAATTATGTGTTTATATATATATATATATATGTAGCACACATATATTTATATATATATGAATATGTAGTATATGTATTATACATATTAAGGAAAAAAGTAAAAGAAACCTCTGTTAAAGTCAGTCATGAGGATAGACAGAAGCTAGATTCTGTTCACAAAGACAGTGGAAGTCAGATGTCATGACATTCAGGCTAAGCCTGCCTCATTAAGAAAGTAGAAATCTAGGAGGACATAATGGTTTGTGGAATGTCATACACTTTCTTCCTTAGTCTTGAGGCCGAGTGCAGCCTGGAATATTTGATCCCCAGATTCTGCCATAGTAATCCTCATCTGTCTCAGGTATATCTCAAGATGAGGTATTAGATCAGGTGCTATTATCTCACAGACCAGGCGACATGCATCTTACCTTCTTTATTCTCCAACTTGTTTTGAGAAGCTGAGAGGGAATGCGTACTATAAGCCTGATATTATAGATAGCTTAATCTATTCTAGTTTCCCTTACTAGAGAGGACGCTTACTTGGGTTTTAGAGCATGAGCACAGAATGAAGGGTGCTTATAGTTCAATCCTACTGCTGCATTTATTGAAAATTCTTAATATTAGGAACTCCTATTTGTCTGTGAGAAGTGGTCTCTTTGTTCATGCCCATGACATGTTGTCTGTGCATCGATAACCCTCCAAATAAGTATTTTACTGTGAAGAGCAATTTGGCTAAGTATGTCCTCCTTGATTCTCCAGTTTTTCTGGCTTTGAATCTAGCAGAAGGAGATAGTGCAGTGGGTAAAGCAAGACCTTGATTTTTGTGGGAGAACCCCCTTCAACAATGCGGAGAATAGTAGAGGAAGACATCTAATGTCAAACGCTGACTTCCACACCACTCAAATGTATACTTATAACCTTTCCAACAAACACATGAGTATTCATGATTACACTCAAATCAAACACAAGCTCAGGTGACTAGGCTTACCACTCCCAAGGGCACAAACAGCAAGCTTATTGAATTCATGTGGTGATGATATAGTAGGTTGGCAAATTGTAAGTGCTGTGAGAGTTGTGGCTTCCTTTGCCTACATTTCAGAGGTCTCATGAATTACTCAGAAGCCTTAGCAGAGACTTGGCATAAATAAAATCCTGCAGGAGCTTCCATAACTCATCATTAATGAGAAGCTTCATCTGAGCAATTTCTAACATAGCCATAGGAATGAGGCTCCTGCAGGGTCTTTTACAGCAATACCTAGAAGAGCTGTGTGATTGAGGCTACCTCAGACATACCAGAGCAGTGGAGTCACCAGTTTGCAATGCTAGTCTAGGAGAACTGTCCACAGGTCTCCAAGCAGTGAGATCTGCTGTCCAGATTGAGTCCAGCAAAACTATGGCACCAGGGCTTCCAAAGTACTCAAATCCCCAAGAGATTGCAGGCAGTGGACAGTATCTTCTTTGTTCGGTTTCAGACTTACTTGAGGCTTCTTCTTATGTTGCCCGTGTCTTCTTTTTAAAATCGGAGTATCTACCTAATCCCCAATTGAAGCTGTGTATTTGTAGCAGCTTGTTTTTATTTCATAGGCTCACTTCTGGAGGGAGCTTGCTTCAGGATGAATCATGATGGGAGTTTTACTCCTGTCTAATTTAGAGGAGAATTTGGATTTGCACTTTTATGTTGCTGCTTGAGTGTCTAAGGCACTTGGGTGCTATTGAGATAGAATGAATGGATTTTATATGTGAGAAAGGTGTGTTTTAGAGGGGAAAGGGTAGAATATTATGGTTTGAATGAGTCCTCCAAGGCTCATTGCGATGGTTTGAATCTGAAATGTGTCCCATACACTCATGCTTTAAACACTTGTTTCTCAGCAGTTGGATGTTTTGGAGATTTTTGGAGCTTTGGGAGTAGGGCAGGAGACATAATTAGTTGAAAGAGATCACTGTAAGAGGTCATTTGGTATTTAAGCATAGACTCCATTTCTTGTCCATCTTTGCTACTTATTCAGCAGATCTTAGTAGTGTCCACCAGATAAGCTGACTACAATAAATTCCACAAGGTGTTACCTGCCATTATCCAAAAACCAAAAAATGTTTTCAACTTATATTGTCTTTCAGATACTTGGATCAAAAAAAGAAAAACAACAACAAAAAAAGATCATTATATTCATACTGAAACTTAACTGCTACTGTAATGAGCTATAATTCAGACCCTTTGGAGATCATTAGTTCATGAGGAAGACTTTGGCCTTTTGTCCTTGTGACTGGATAGATGCAATTATCATGACAGTGTTTTAGATGTTATGGAAGTGAACTGACTGGATTTCCCTAGGTTGTACACATGCCAGCTTGATGCTTCACCATGACTTGGTGTATCTTGGAGACCCTGCCCACTTACTTACTTTAGGACTTCTATGCCTCCAGAACTCTGATGAATTTATTATATTTCAACATTAACCAATCTGACATATTCAGATGAATATCAGCAGAAGATGGACTACGTCTTTACTACAGATTTCCAAAATCAAAGCTGTATTTTAAACTTTTTTAAACAAAAGTTTAATATATTTACATAAAAGCATGAACATAATAAGAACAAAACTTAGGGGGACTAACACTGTTGCCAAGACTTCTCAATTTTGAAAAGGAAAGGGAGGAAGGAAGAAAGAGAAAGAAAGAAAGAAAATAAAAATAATTTCAACCTCAGGTTGAAAAAAAAAACTACTTTTCTTAGCTTCTAAATCACTGTCTCCATCATTCCCACTGAAATTCAAAATGCTCCTTTATTTCAATGGTGAAGTAAGTTGTCGTATAGAGTATTTAGCTTTCTGTGAATAATAACATGCACATGGGATCTTTGTGTTTTGATTTATAAATACACTATTTTTTTCTTAAACTCTGTGAATAAAACTAAATGTGTATTTACCTTTCCAATCTCTCTGCTGTCACTTTTGATTTTTTTGGCTAAGGCTTCAAGATCAAGTTTCATACTTTTCATTTTGTTTTTCTCTCCATGATATTGTACTACAAATATTCATTGTCTTGGAATCCAGATAGTTCCTTCAAAATGGTCTAATAGTTTGATCACATTCCCTAGTTGTCTTCAATGACCTTCAATAAGTAAATTAAGCCAAGCAAAATTAAAGTCAAGTCAGTTTTATGCTCTTGCATCTTCCAATTTATTAGCCAACTTTATGGTGTGGAAGTTTAGTTGTCTACCACCGACTTCACTTATCTAGTGTAAGCTGTGTCTTCCTTTCCAGCATCTACCTACATATAGTCTTATCTTCTCCCATATGAAAAACAACTTCCGACTACAAAAAGTTTTCTCCTTAGTATCAATCTTGAATCCAAATACATTCTGTTATCTTAAATTAGATGTACTTTATTCAGATGCTCAAAACCATTGTAACCCTGTTTGGAATAGGAAAGAAAGAAAAAGATTAATCTTATCTGCAAGAGTAAGGATAAGGAGGATTCTGTTGACTTCCACATCCTAAATAAGTAAAATCTGTTGGTTTGCCGGGTCCTTTAGTACTTTAAGTATTAAGTACCATGTATCTCCAAAGTATTTTCTAAATCAAAACCATATATCCTATGTTAAGTAAACACTATTTGCCATTAGTTGGGCTCTGGTTCTGAGTTTCAAACCTCATGGTTCTCTTTAGAATTGCTAAGTTTTTTCTTCTCTGCCTAGGCTTTGATAGTGACCTGAGGATGCCATCAATTCTTTTGTTATCATTTTGTTTCTTAATTTAGGAGTATAGATCCAATTGCATTGTTCCAGTCTAGTTTCTCTCTATTGCAAACAGTTTACATATTTGTGTTTGTTCAAATTCCAGCATGTTAATAAAAAGTTTGATGTTACTTTTTACATTTTTCTTTTAGTCTTTATCAGTCAAATAAAAAAAACTGTTTGTTTCAGTGTTGATTTGGTAATGACTATACTCCTACTTTACATTGCTCAATATTGTCACTTCTGGATCTTAAGGATTATCTCATCTTATTCTCCCCCAATAGTGTTATTCAGATCTGACTTTGAGCATCATTTGTCTCACCTAAAGCAATTTCTTAATACATAGTTCCGATAGCAGTCACCTAAGGAATTGTGTAGATGTTTCCCAATTGAACAAGAAAACTGGAAATTATTAATGCTGAGAACTTATTGAAATATAATTCTTCTCCCCAATCAAATCTCAATCATCTTAGCTAAATTCTTAAAAGATATTTAGAGGAAATTGTGGTAGATGCTTACAGTGTGCAATGATGCCCAACTCTCATACTCAATTCTATGACAAATTCATTTTGAGGAAAGACATTTTTCCTATCAAGCAACCTTTCCAAAGACTAAAAATCAAAGTACACTCCTGTCAGCAAGAAAGATCAAATACTCTAGATTTATAATCAGTGTAGACAAATTAGGTCTCTCTATAGACTTCAAGTGTTGTTCAGAGACTGAAGAGAAAGTGAAATGAACTTAGGAGTTCAAGCTATAGAATCTGCTTAAGATGATCAACATCTTCAGCAGCTCAGATGCTCCCAACAACCCCAGCTACCTGGTTTGAAAGTTTTACAAAGATAGTCTTGAATTCCTGTCAGAAGCAAATACAACTCTCTAGAATGGAATAGGTGACTGATCTGCATTTGATTTTTGATTTTCTATCCAACCTGCTCCAAGCAACTTTAGCAATGTGTAGTATAAATGACGTTCTTCTACAATCCTGAACTAAGTAGGTTTTTCAGTAAGAAAATGAGTATATAGAGAAAAATGAACATAGAAATAATCAAAGCAACACTCTGTCTTCTGGTTTCTAAATTCGAGGTATTCTAGAATTTATTTCCATAATTCAGTCTATAGAAATTATACATGTTTTTCCATTTCTGCTTGTTTCATTATTTCAATCACCTGCATTAAAAATGTTTGTCATTTCCGAAGTACCCCTTCACATGTTACCTGTACTTGCTATATGTTCTCATTGGAAAATGATCACTTTTTATTTTAAAATCCATAGGAAGTCGAATAAATTTTACAGTGGTCATTTATTTCTCATTGCATTTAAAAATTACTTTTGAATACTACATGATGTCAGGAACATTTTTCAATTTAGATTGTAAATAAAACAGTTTTTCTCATGTTGCTGAATAAAAATAGTTTTTACTTAAATTGATAGTTATAATTACTACCACATATTATTTGTAGAAAATCAATAAGATCTATTATCATATTTCCATGCATCATGTATTGGACATGTCCATTTGCCCATACCCTATCCCTCTTCACATTTTATAACAGCTGTCTAATTTGCCATTCTGTGAGTATAATCATCTTAAATGTGGCCATTTTCAATGGTCTATGAAGAAATGTGTTTGATGACATGCCAATAAAAAATCATTCTTTTGATAATTGAGCTTTGCTTTAGGTAGTAACCAAAATGTACTGTTTTTTTTAGCATTTTTTATGAATGTTATAATACATCTCATAATAAACAGTGAAAATTTACCATTGTGGACTTTGAAAAAGAAAAAAAAATAATTGTGATTATATGGTACCTGGGATTGGGAATCTTTAACGAAGAATTGTTATTTGGACCCAAACTTAATAATGAGTCACTTTTGTCATGAAAAAAACACTCTTCAATAGCTTGTGCGCTGATTCACACAGCAGATCCTTGTCAATGACACTTTTCTCACTCACAGGGAAGACCAGGAAAGACTTAAAATCAATAAGAAATTAGCTGAATCAGCTAGATATTTATGTATTTTCTGATACACTGAGTTACCAAAACCTGGGGATGTAGACTATTCTTTAAGTGACATAATGAAATACCAACATCCAAAGCTTAGGAGGACCATCTTTAAATAAAGTGGCAGGCTTTTATGTAAAACTAAATGCAAACAAAAAATATGGTGACTTTAGCATCAGTGTGAAGATTAATTAGTTCCTCACAAAAGAGCAAAACAAAAATGACACATAATATATGAGGATAGCCACAATTTTAATATCAAGCCACAGACAGAGTATGCATTGACTGCTCAGCTGTGACTCTGTAGCTAATGCTGATTCCAGTTCTCTATTTTCTTAAAATCAAAACAAAACAAAACAAAATAAAAAGTGTCACATTCCTTGGGGCAGAGGACACTTGTGACCTTCTACTGTCATTTAACCCCTCTGTTTTTCTAATCTTGAAAATGATATTGTCATAATCAACAGGATTCTCAAGGGAAGCTGTGGATGTTTTTTTTTTCCATTGCTTTTAAGGATATTTTATGTAAAGCACTGTGAGTGCTTCCAAGCATGCTGTGGTGTAATGAGAATTTTTTATTAGAAGTCGTGGTGAGAGGCTAGTTAGCTGACTTCAAGCACAGTGTAAAAAGGAGTCAAATTATGTGCTGTGGCCCTCTTTAAGTGGACACATAACTTCTGTATCTAGGCCTGATATGTAAACATAGACAGTTTCATAAAAGTGGTTGCCATTGGTCAAAAGGAGTGAGAATTGGTATATATTTTTGAGGACTACAATAAATCTATCCCTGAATCATTTCTTTTTCCCCTCTGTCTTTCTTAAGTTTTCTTTATTGTATTTGAGACATGATTTGAAACATTCATTTGATGTTTTAAATAATAACAATCTTTTTTTTAAAAGATGACAGGGATACATGAAGGCAGGAGGAGGGTGAGGGGGGGCACATGGGAGATTTTGTGCTTTTCTAGAGGAGTTAGTGGGAGCAAGAGGGGATAGATAAGTTATTATATCATATATTATTGCAAAAGGTAATGAAATCACATAAAAAACATTTGTCTAAGGGTTCTTCTCCTCTGAGAGTTTCACATTTTGTATAATATGCCCTTAAAAAAAGTAGATTCCTGGTGGAATATCCATAAAAAAGTTAATGATATACAGAAGTAAACTTGAATTTTCAGTAACAATAATAATGATAATATTCATAAGATAACATATATGAAGAAAAAAAATGAGGTACTTTCACCTGTAGACCTGTGGAAATCTAAATTCTGGAGAATATACCAGAATATACGAATGGATCTGATATCAAAGCTGGTCCAATTTGTAATGGGGGCAGCTCAAGATAATTGTCAATAGTCTTTCAGTGGTTATTAGACCTCAGCTGAACTTTGGGTTTTGTGTATTTGGCATGTTATCGAAGCTTCAATATCAAGGGCATTGGAGACACATATTGTTTTTTGATAGTTGAACGATTCTCTTTCTGATCTTCTTCAAATAATAACTTCTTGAGTTACTTTTAAGAACCACTTAATGCATTTGTTTCAAATAGTACCAAACCTGCTCTAGCAACTCAGAATTGGTCTCATAGCTTAGGCACAGTCAAGAACAGCACAAGTTAGACTTAAGCTTCACTGGAATTACTGAAAAACTTTCTGGGATGTCAACCTGAGGTGGCGACTCTATGTATTTTAGGTAATTTGCCTTCAAGTTAAAATACAATGAAAATAATTAAAATAGATTCTTTGGCAAACACAAGATCTACCTGTTTAATGAAAACAATATCTATGCAGCGATATGAATGTGTGAAGAACAGGGTTCTTAAGCATGTCTGTTCATTTAATATAAGTCCTTTAATACTTTAAACTTTTGCTTTATAAATAATATAAACAAATATAAATGACAACTTATTCTAGTATCCTGACCCCAAATACCACCAGGGATTTCCTAGGAACCCAGAGTTTACTATGGACTGGAAAACAGGTAGGATAACTGAGGGTGTTCAGCTTTCCCTCCTCTCCTTCAGTGTCATTCCCAGCTCAGAAGAAAAACACCAGCTGACAAGACAATTCATCTCTACTAGAGATCAGTAACCCTAGCAAAGTAGGCACTAAAAATTGTAACATAGCTGAAGCATAAGATAAAGACTTTAAAGTAGACTTTATGAATAGATGGAGGTCCTTAAGATAAAATTAATAAATCCCTTAAAATAGTATATTGAATTACAAACAAACAGTAGAAGGTCTGAAACAACCAAGACCTGGAAATTGAATCAAACTGGTGTCTACATAAAACCTTCACCTTTAGTGCTAGCATAGGAATGTACTTTGCATGTACACTAAGGAGAAATGAAAATACCAGCCCAGCCACAAAATCTTCAGTCTAAAATAGTGTCCTGCCTACAAGATATGCTAGTCAATGGTGGAACAACAATCCGAGTTTACTTAAGACCCACTGCATGAGAAAGAATCCATATCTGAGACAGATTGGGTAACTAAGAAATTGATATCAGATATCCCAGAGACTGAGGGCAAAACCAAATATTACTGTTCTACTTAAAGAATGCACCAGTATAATGATTTCTAATAATACTTTGCATTGTTCATAAATAAGTTTCTCAATCAGCCATCCTCAGGGGAACTTCTTACTGCAGCAGATGAAAACAAATACAGAGACTCACAGGTAGATAATGTCAGGATTGAGAGTCTATTGACTATTCATCCTTAAATATAATGTATCCATCAAATTCTTCCCATCAGGACTCAGGGAACCTGCTGAAGATGAGACAGAAAGAGTGTAAGAGACAGAGGAGATGGAGGACACCAAAGAAACAAGGCCTTCTAAATCAGCAGGATTGATGTACATATGAATTCATAGAAACAGAGGCAGCATGTGTAGTTCTCATAGGTCTGTACCAGATGGTCCTAGAAGAAAGCATTGGACACCCTTCCCATGACTTATCCAGAATATTCCTTTGCCATGGAAAATTTAGTTTCTTCCAAGGGAGTCTCATTGGTTATATAAACAACTCTTGAGGGTAGGCTGCAGGCCCCAAAGTAGATGGCCTACAGAAAATAAATTCAATGGCATCTTTCTTGTCTCATAATGTCATGTTGGAACTTTAAAAACTATATATCTTTTTACTTTTATCTTATTTTAAAATGGATGTTCTGGGGCTAGTGGCATATGCCTTTAATCCCAGCACTCATGAGTCGGAGGCGGGAGTATCTCTGAGTTCAAGGTCAGTCTGATCAACTTAGTGAGCTTTTGCTATGTTAAGGTTAAATCTCTTCCTTTTATTTTAGACAGAAAAGAGGAGATAATGGGATTTGTCATTCTGTAAATATGTTTCTCCTATTGGTTATTGAATAAAGCACTGTTGGCCAATAGGAAAGAAAGATAGGTGGGACTAAGAGACAAGGAGGATGAAAGGAGAGGTAGGAGGAGATTCAACATGCATGTAGGACCTAGAGAGCAGAATTCTGGACCCTCTCTCTGGTAAACCAAAACCACGTGGACATACTTAAATTGATAGAAATGGGTTAATATTTAAGACAGAGCTAGCCAATAAAAAACAATAGCAACAGGCCAACAGCTTTATATCTAATACAGTGTCTCTGTGTGTTATTTGCAACTGGTGCAGTTGTGGGACCAGGCTGGTGGAAAAACAACACGTAACAGTGAGCTCTAGGCCAACAAGGGCTACATAGCGAGACCTTGTCTCAAACAAACAAACAAAGTTCAGCTCCCACAAACGGGATAATAAGCACTTACCAGGAATGTCAGGGATAAGTCAAGGAGTCCATGGTAATCAAGAGTGCTTGTGGGCCTAACTTGGATCATGATATGCTCTTTACATAAAAAGAATTTCCTCAGCAAGCTAAATATATGTAGCTAATAATAAGAAATATGCACAAATAAATGGAGGCTAGTAATACCTTAAAACATGCTAGCTTTTTTCTTTATGCTGTGAAGTATACTCAATAATGCAAAATAAAATTAAAATATTCAATCTTGTTCCAAATTTGTGAATATAAAATATTTTCCACAGTGGGTGGCAAATATGTACTCAGTAATATTTGTTTGTGTGGAATCCATCTGGGTTTGCATAACACAGTTGTTGAACCTCACTGACACTACATCTCTAAAGGTCGAGGGTGGCACCCATGACAACCTGTAATAGAATATTTTCCTTGCAATCACGACTAACTTTGGGAAACAGATGACATTTATCCTGATCCACTGGAAGGTTTCTGTCTTTACAGAACACAGCTTGTGAGTAGGGGATGAATACTCTTGTTATGTATCACCCATGTTCCTAGCTAAAACTAGAATCTCCTTTATAATGACAATGGAAAAGCAGATTCAGTTCATAAAGAAAGGGGTATATTTATGCATTGTTTAGCAGGTTCAGCATGAATAATGAATAGAAATTTGAATAACACCACATCTTCAGGTTTTGTGAGGCATATCAGGTTAAAGACTTCATCAATATCCAGCCATTGTTCATTTTTCTAAAGATTTCTCATTTCCAGAAATGTTTTTGTTTAGAGTTGTTTCCATTTTAATATATGTAGACATGAGTAATATGCAGAGATATTACTGTATGATTTAAATTAACATTTTGCTTCCCTGAGCGATCATGCCTAGATAAGCAGTACACCTTGCAGAGGTGAGTGGAGCATGCCCAGATATCTGCATTCCTTACACCTGTGCAGACACCTGCAAGTAGAAACCATATGGGATTCCCAGTATCTATCCCAGCATAGCTGAGCAGTACTCCTTAACATGATGGATTCTACTTTACAAACAAAATCTTTGAGGATCTTATAATAGAGCTGTTAACATATTAACCATCTGTTAGCAGTCTGGACTGTCATGAGCAAGAACCCACGCACAATATGAACCACCATTTATTTTTGCTCACATCAAGAAAAGACAACATTTATTTTAATAAACTAAGACACAGGAAAAAATAGGTCTAGATGTAAAGAATGGGTCACCGAGAGACAGGAAAATGTTGCCTCTTATAAAGGACATGGGGCAGTTTTTGGGAACTCTCAGATTGTTTTTAACTTCTGCAAATATAGGAAAAGTGTTTTCTTGGTCACTCTGGGAAAAATCCCAATTTCTGAGTTTTTTTTTTTTTTTGCTTTGACAGTGATTGGTTGATGCTACTATTTACAACCCACAGGGACAGTATTCCAGAGATATACTCAGTTGGAAGAACGCTGCTGCACTGCTCTTACTAGCTGCTAAACACTGAATAATTTGTATTTTCTTGTGGGATACAAAGCTATAGTTCTGCATATCATGATTGTAGAAAGGCATTTTTTTTAAAAAAATGGGATATGGCTTAAAGTAGTGAGTGCAGACCTATGACAGTAAAATTTGAGTGATTCTTATATCAAATAATTCTCATTACCTGGCCTACTAGCTGTCAGAATCATAAAAGAAATGAAGTCTATAATCTTATTTAAAAAACTGCATAGTTACCTTAAGGGAGTGACTTTAGACTTATTTTTTTAAAATTATCTTATTAATAATATAATTTAAAAAATTTACATGTCGATCCCAGTTTGCTCTCCATTCCTCACTCCTTCCCTCCCACGGTCCCTCCCTCTTATCTCTTTCCCCTGTGACATGCACCCTGGCAACCCTCCCCTACCCTCTGATCCCTTCACCCCCATTCCACTTGTAGGGCTATGCTATCCAGGTTGGGTCATGTAAATCTTTCAAGTCATTTGAAGTAGGGACTAGGACTTCTCTTCTGTCTCTAGGTTAAGGGTATATCCCTCCATGGGGGATGTGTCTGTAAGGTCCTTTTGTGCACCAGGAATAGATCCTGTTTCTACTGTCTGAGGTCCCCCAGACTGCTCAGTCCTTCTAGCTGAGACCTATATTCAGGGGGTCTGACTAAGTCCCATGCTGGATTCCCAGTCATCAGTCTGGGGAGGAGATCCACTAGCCCCTCCACATTCAGGTCAGGTGTCTTTGTGTGTTTCTGCAACCTGGTCTTGTCCCCTCTCTCTGCATCTGGATTCTAGTTTGACTCAGTGTTTAGTTATGGGTGTTTGCTTCTGTTTCCCACAGGTACTTGATGAGGGCTCCATGATGGTGGATAATGTAGTTGATGATCTCATTATCAGGGAAGGGCATTCATGGTAGCCTTTCCACGGTTGCTCAAATTGTTAGTTGGAGTCAGTCTTGTAGGTCTCTAGACCTTTCTTTAGGTTCAGTTTTCTCTTCAAACAAATAATGGTTCCCTCTTTTATGTTCTCTCTCTCTCTCTCTCTCTCTCTCTCTCTCTCTCTCTCTCTCTCTCTCTCACTCACTCTCTCTCTCCCTCTCCTGTCTTCTATTCTTACCCCGACTCAATCTAACTAGTCGCACGTGCTTTCTTCTCCCCTCCTTGTCGTTCTCCTAGTTCTCTCTCCATTCACCACCCCCCACTTCCCATGTGCTTTGGGGGACTTGTCTCTTCCCCCTTTTTTGAGGGACCATATATAAATCTCTTAGAATCCATCTTGTATCCCAGTTCCTCTGGTGGTGGTGTGAATTATAGACTGGTGATTGATGGGAGATGTTATTCTGTATATATGTTTCTCATACCGGTTAATAAAGCTCTGTGGCCAATGAGATAGCAAGATAGGCGGGACTAGGAGACCAGGAGGAGGAGAGAGGAAGTAGTAGGAGTCAAGATGTAGCCCGGGAATGAGCAGGAAGCCTGCCGGGCAGCTCCCCGATAAGACAACCACGTGGAAATACTTAGATAAGTAGAAATGGGTTAATAATTAAGACAGAGCTAGCCCATAAACAGTAATGGTAATTGGCCAACAGGATTGATATCAAATACAGAGTCTCTGAGTGTTATTTGGGGCACATGTGGTTGCAGGACAATGGCGGCAGGACCAGGAGGCTGGCGGGGAGACCTGCTGCAACATAATGGTGTCAGAAGTGGGATTGAGAACTTTCACTTAAAACTTAACAAAAGTTTAAAAAATAGTTTTTAGAAACAAGGGAACAGAGACTTCTTGGTAGCAGCATTTTCTTGATTGGATTTGTTTTGCTGTAGACAGAGATTTGCGCAGCTCCTTTAAGGGAAGTTTCCAAAATTAGCATAAGCGGCAAAAAGCCGCCTGGCTTTTAAAGAGCTCTGCTAACAATTCATTGGTGTGTACAAGAGCTGCAATGAAGGTTTACACTATGTTTTAAAAAATACGCTGGCTTGGGAGAGAAAAAGAAACAGGGTACAATGGTTTAAAAAAAAAAAAGAAAGTAGAATGAATGGGTATAATGGGACATGCCATTAATCCCAGCACTCGGCAGACAGAGGCAAGCAGATCTCTGTGATTTCAAAGTAAACCTGGTATGCAGTGAATTCCAGGACAGATAAAAGTTACACAGAGAAACCCTGTCTCAAAATATGTAAAAATAGAAGTAGAAGAAATAGAATAATAAAAAAGCCACGTAAAGATGGAAAACACAGAGAAATTTTGGATACTATACGTGCTTCTGTTGTCTTTAAATTATTTGATTGCTGAGAAAACAACTACTGATAAAAGAAATGCTGCTGGATTAATTCAATTTATATATTTTAAAAATGCTTTGACTCCAAAATTTGAGCCTAAGGACAAGTTACTGGGGAAAAGGATTTCTATTTTTATTTCCACAGAAAATGAAAAGCTATGGATTCTTTCCAGACTTATGTGGTTTGATCAAGCCAGACCCCCTGAAACAGCTCCCCTGGTGATCCAACATTCAAAGCAGTTGGGACAAAGCCTTGCAGACTACTGGCAAGATTTCTATGTCTTCTTTGGACCCCCATGACAGCGCCCTCTACCAGCAGGAAGTAGTTTGGAAAGAACGACGCCCAAATTCCCAAATATTGTTTATAAATGTTTGTTTTCATTTAAATGGACTTGGTTATAAATAACTATAACCACAAACAATCTTTTTAAAGGTAAAAAGGGAATTATGGTATAGATATGAATACTTTGCTTTGAAATGTATTTTCTTTTATTGATACAATTTAAGTTCAATTTTATAATATGTATATTTCTCCTCTTGTTTAGGTATTGTGTTTATATAGCTCATTGGAAAATGTAATGTATAATTTAATACAGATTAAAGAATAGCCTATGATAATGAAAACTTTAGAGTTAAGTTAATTAGGATTTCTAGATATGCAGAGATGTATTTGAGATGAATAGGCATTCTTCAAACCTTTCAAAGACCTACAGAATATGGCATTTAAAATGGTTTAAGGTTTTTCTTGACAGTGAGGCACAACTGCTCCTGGTAACACCACCTGCATCAAAAAGGAAGATGGACATTGAAGAAACTCGTTATGAAGTTTGCTTCTAATATGGCAAGACTAGCCATTTGAGCAAGGTACTTCTCTTGTCTAGACTGTTTGACTTTATGTTGTAGAAACTGGACATGCAGGACCCACAAAAAGGTGACTGCTGAAACAAGATGGACATTGCTACAGGATTCCTGCTTCATGGAAGAGGCTGCCAGACAGCCAGACAGTCTACAGGACACAGAGAAAAGTTTCCTGCCTTGTTGAGGAGTCTGGACACACACTATGGCCTATGGGCTGAAGATGGAACCTTACAGAAGAACTTCGGGTGACTGACCAGGCAATGAGTTGTCTCTGTCATTTCTAGAGTTTATATATTATCCTTCTGTGGTCTTTGAAGGAGTTGAAGACAGGTAGTTATGATTATAGTTTTCCTTGGTTAGGATTGAAGATAAGGTACATATAGGACTTTGGACTCACAAAGATAGGATAGATGATATTTTCTTTAAGTCTTACAAAATGTTAATGGACTAAATATTGTTTACTGTGATTCTTATTTGATAACTGTTGTATGATATATTTCGCTATGTTAAGGTTAAATCCCTTCTTTTATTTTAGACAGAAAAGAGGAGATGATGGGAGATGTTATTCTGTATATATGTTTCTCATACCGGTTAATAAAGCTCTGTGGCCAATGAGATAGCAAGATAGGCGGGGCTAGGAGACCAGGAGGAGGAGAGAGGAAGTAGTAGGAGTCGAGATGTAGCCTGGGAAGGAGCAGGAAGCCTGCCGCGCAGCTCCCCGATAAGACAACCACGTGGAAATACTTAGATAAGTAGAAATGGGTTAATAATTAAGACAGAGCTAGCCCATAAACAGTAATGGTAATTGGCCAACAGGATTGTATCAAATACAGAGTCTCTGAGTGTTATTTGGGGCACATGTGGTTGCAGGACAATGGCGGCAGGACCAGGATGCCGGCGGGGAGACCTGCTGCAACAGGTGATCCTTTGCTCTAGGTCTAAAATCCATATATGAGCGAATACAAACCATGTTTCTCTTTTTGTGACTGGGTTACCTCATTCAGGATGGCTTCTTCAAAATTTTTAAAGATATGTATGTCTCTTTTTTCAGTCTGATGAGAAAAATGCAAACATTTGAACAAGAGAAAAGGGCAGGCTTTTTGCACAGAAGGTGTTTGGGTGAGGATTGTTTATTTGGAGAAGTTTTTCCAAACAATGATGATGTAGTTTCCACAGAGGAAGAGCCATCATAGGTGGAAGTGATTTCATGCTTGACAGCTATTTCAACAGCCAGGATGAGAGTAAGAGTCCTCATTCATACATCAGTCTATTTTGCAGTAGGAAGGGCCACAGCAGAGCTCCAGAGAGCTTACACACAAAGCATCACTATGTTGAGTTTTGTTTCATTTTGTCTGATAAGTAATCAGCTTATTTATTTATAACTCTTCAGTAAACCTTTATTTCCTTCTGGAAACCTGTTGGCCTTTTCTCATAAGTATTCTTGACTAGTCTCAGAATCAGCATTCTGTGGCACAGGAGTGTATCATGAAAGGATGGACAGATTGTGAGGGATTTATAAGTTATGAGGGCATGTACAGACTTTCGAAGATTTCAAGCACCGGTGTTTAAAAGCATGCATGTGAGATATTTAAATGGTTTGCAGGCATCTGGACCCGATTACTGAGCTTTGCAATTATGCGGTTGAAAAGGCTTGGTGGGAACTTCTGGCATTTAGACTTTTGCAGTGAGCTCTTACGTGGAAGAAGAAAATGGTTGCAAGAGGCATAAGAGCACTAACCCCTTATAACAATGTGCAGAATAGATGGCTGTGTATTTATCAGCATGTCTGCTTGCATGGAGCTTGCTCTCTCTTTCTATCTCTCTTTTACTAGTTTTTACTGAAACATAGCTGCTTCTTTAAAAAAGTAAAATGATGTGGCTTTGACTCTGATTTCAGTGGCACACATATCAGATTAAGTGCTTGTTTCTTAAAAATAAAACAACATACAGAATTTTGCATTAAAGAACTTTATTTTGGTCCTCTAACAATTAATCATAAAAATAAATTGTGCTGATTAAGCGTTCTAGGTAATGTGTAGATTTTTGGATTATACAAAGTGATTAATTTTCTGAAACTATAGTTAATCTTCTGGAGATAAACTGAAAAAGATAACCATTTCAGTTGGCAAGGATAGATGCTCATTTATCTTCACTGTCAACATCCAATTAAAAAAAGCAAGAAAAGGCTTTTAGAGGCCACAGAAACCTATCCTCTTGAATAAATTTGGCTAGTAGTCACAGACCGTTTTGGAACTATGACAATTTGTGTGAATGAACCACAAGTGTGTTATATCCCCACAAACACACTTCTCCCAAGAAATCCTGCTCACTTAGAATTTTCATGCCTGTAACACATTTTCTACTTCAATTACTATACAGACATGCTTATTGAAACATTTGAACTTTTTGAAATCACTAAGATAATTTTCTCAGTAATAATTTTACTAAAAATGATAAACTGTGAAACTGCCTCTTAAATATATATCTCTGTATGTGTGGATTAAACTGGCCTTCAATTGCATGGGAAAAGCTTATTTTTGCCACAGAGTACAGTTAATATAAAGACTCACAATTTTCCAGTGAATAGAGATACAGTGGAGCATTCAGTTCTTAATGGTAGATCTGTACTACACTCTTTTACACAAGGCTCAGGGACCATCACAGATGACAGCAGAAAGATTGTAGAGTCAGAAATCAGGAAGAACGGTTAAAAAACTTTTTTCTGTAAATGACAGTGTTGGACTGCTGAAACTTTTCCAAACAAGATAGGACAGTTTTTCAAAGTTTCTTTTTTCTGATATGATCTGTCAGATGTTCTAGACCTATAGCCAAAGTTGGTTGCTCTATCATTACAGAGAGACTTTGGGTAACTGTACAGGTAGTTTCTATTATTTCTTAAACCTTTTGGAAGTTGCTTATTTGTACTTCCTGCGTACTTGGTAATATTATTTTCCTTCTCGTGTTTTTGATGGGCTTAAAGGCCAAATAGTCACAGTTCCTATCTTCTCATATCTTAGCTAAGACATTTTAAGACAAGACTTAGGTTCTTCAGGAAAGGACAGCTATTGGAAAAATATCTGTTATTTGCCAATTCCATATAGCCTGGACATTTAGTATGTGTTTTTTTTTCTTGCTTGATGTTATTTTTATTGTTGTAGCTCTATTTTGTGTTTGTTATTTCCCTTTCTTTTTCTTGGACAATACTCTACATTTGTTCTTATTATACAAAGTTTTGTGCTTTGTTTAAAACCTTTTTATTTAGACAAAAGGGAAAAGTATTGTGGGGATTCATTACACCAATAGTTTTGAGGGACTTGTCTTAGGGCACGGTTTTTGTGTGAGGACATGATCTCTTATAAGGAAGAGGAGGGGTCCTTCTTGCTCTTTTGTGTACTCGTCAGAGATTTGATCACAGCATCCATTGATGCCAGGGCAGAATGGAAGAGCTAGTGACTCTCTACCTTATTATTATTTGTGAGTGTTTCTCAATAAGTATTTGCAGTCCTTTGGAGCAGTCCATTAATCTTACAGAAAGATGTGTTAATTTTAATAGCTACAGCTGGGTATTTTTAAATGAAATCCTTTCACCAGCAAGATCAGGCATTTGAAATACAAGGAGGCATTTTCCTACATAGAGTAGGTGTGTACTTCAGGGCTTAATAAGAAATATGAAATAGGGCCTGCAAGGTGGCTCAGTGGGTGCTTTGTCCACTGAGCCTGACAAACTGAAATTCAATTTCTGGGCACACAGAGCAGAGATAATGAAGCAACTCCCAAATATTGACCTCTAACCTCTATAAGTACACGTTTGTATAAGTGCACCTCCCAGAATAATAAACATGATAAAATTGTTTTTAAAATCATAAAACACATTGTTAGATATGCACATATACAAAATTCTTTGTCTGTTAATCCACCCCTGCACACACAGAGAATGTAACCAACAGTCATTTTTAAATGAGAACAGGAAATGAATCATTGTAGGTACAGAAAGTGATTGCTCATGAATAAAGTACATGAAACAAGCTACTGATTTAGTGCAACAGAACAGCAGAACATAATCAGTTAATGTCTCACTGCTGGTCAGTGTTGAGAAATCTGTATTGATAGCAGCTTAATGTGAAGAAAGTGTTGTTGAGAACAGGTGATGTAGCTTCAGAGACTACGAATGGGTTGCAATTTGGCTTTGAAACACCTATGGCTAAAACACAAGGTAGAAGCCATATATAAAAGAAGAGGTGGTATCAGGAAAAGATCAGAGGAAGCATGACCAAAGATTTGAAAAATTGGCAAAACCTAATCTCTATCTCCTGTTAGAGGGGAGTGGACATATAAGAAAATATTTTCATTCCAAGGAATCCAAGGAATTTTGTTCAAGCCCCAAATTAGTTCAGAAGGGGATAAAATGATTTTTTTTTCAGAGAAGCTTGTTTTTGCAATGCTGACTCATAATTAGTAAAAGAAAAAATTACTATCCAATGTCCAGCCATAAATAAGGTATTTGTAGCATCCCTCCTAGGCTCACAGACTATTACTGAAATATTGGTGCAAAGATTATAAGAGCTTCAGGAAAAGTGTTGAGTAGTGGTATAGAACACTGACTTCCAAGAATAATATGATAACATGGTTATAGTTCTCTTGAACTCACAGCATCTTTGGTTATCTGTATGACATCTCTACAACTCTGGGCCTGTTAACACATACTCCTCCCAGAAGACATATAAGTGGATTACAGTTGTGAGGTAGAAAAATATATCACTTAATAATGTGCACTTTCTTGTATTAAAAAAACATGCACAATATAGTAACAATTAATGAAACTCAGTGGTTATCAAAATACACAAAACTGAGATATAAAATGAAAGTAGAGAGAAACTAGTTATGAAAAGAAGGGAATGACAATAGGAGGAGGAACAAAAAGGGTGATAAATGAGGGTGAATATGATAAAAATATATTATGTGTATGTATAAAATATCACATTGAAGCACATTATTTTGTGCTTAATTAATTGGCTTGCAGTGATAAGAATACTTACAAAAGTATTAGAACTCAGCAAACAATGTAAAGATTCAGGAGGGTTACTCTTTTTATGAACATACTTTGACTCATTGTTTTGTTTTGATCTCTGTCTCAAAAGTATTGTACCTTGATTTGCAGTGGAAACAAGGAATAGAAATGGATGAAGATACCCTAAGTTAAGTCTTAAGCCAATCATCCTTATGACTACTCACTCTAAAGGCATCCAGACTTCTGTATCAGTTGGTCCTATTACACATGTTTTTACTCTTGAGACAGTTTTACTGGAGCAATGAAATAATGAAGAACAGAATATATGTGTCCAGTATCAAACTTCACCAATTTGATATGTGTGAAGGAGTGTTAAAATTGTACTTGTGAGCCAACGAACTGATGTAGAACTTATAGAGGTTTGACTATATGATGTGCTGTTAAGTTTCATGATAGGGCCAAAATTATACTGTTCTGTTACTGAGTTGGTCTAGATTGATAAAATACTTCAATTTTCTCATTCTTTTTCATTTGGTGATCCAATGAAAGTGTTACTATACTTACTCATGTTCTACCTTCATTATTTTGCCATAACTGGATATAAAATATTGGTATTTTATTAATTAATGGTTAAATAGTGACTAGTTAATAACTAATTATTAAGCATTTCTATTTAGATCCTCTTCTTAGTGTATTCAATAAAAGTGTTTTGAAATAAAATACATTTTCCCTAAATTGAAAATATAAACCATTATAAATATACCCAAACAAAAATATCATCATTTTTTTTTTTGTCTAGAAAATCTACCAGCAAATATGTTTGCTTCTTGAAGATTCTATCCCACAAGCTCTGGTTCTCTTAGCTGATATTGCCACTGGAGGTGATATGGAATAGAAAATTAGACATGAGAGAATGAAATAATTTTTTAAGATACTGATAATATTATTTTATTAAAAACCCAAGTATCATTTTCAATCATTGAAAATTTAAAATCATGGTGCAACCTGAATTATAAAAATTAATTTTAGGTGAGTTATATGTAGTTAAACCATATAATAAATTAATGAGCATACAGATAGGAGAGAGGAGTTGAATTTCGATAAATTTTTCCAATTAAAGATTTAAGGATCCCAAATGAAGCAAGGACAAAACTCAAATACGGAGTACCCAGGAAGCCAAGGAAAGCGATCTTCACCCAAGGGTGTATGAAAAGTTAAATAAGCATCTTGTATATTAAGGAAGTTGTATTAATCTATGGGAAAAATAAGTCTTATTACATGAATACATGTTCCATGTACCAGAATGAAGTGTGAGGTCAACTGGCATAGCCATGCCTGATGGGAACAGTAAAAGTCATAAAGCCAGCACAGCAGCTTGACAAAGAAGCAGCAAAGGTGAGCCATGTGATGGACTCTGTGCTATTTTCGGTTTGAATCACCACATGTTGCATGTTTGGAGGGGTGGGTGTCTTCTAATATTTGTACAACTTTTGGATATTGGATTGAAGGGAAATTTCTTATGAATAATTTATGCTTTCTCCCAGAGTACTGCTTCTAAGCTACCTCAGGAAAGTCCTGATTATGCTAACTCTCCTACTTTCAAGAAGATATCCTCAGCTACTTGAGGGTACTCTCTCCATATCTATTAAATACTGTACTTGATGTTCCAGCTAGAGCAAAAAGAATACAAAAAGAGATCAAGGGAATACAAATTGGAAAGGAAAAAGTCAAACTTTCGCTTTTGCAGATTATTAATAGTTTATATAAGCACCCCTAAAAACTCTACCTGCTGATAAACACCTTCAATAAAGTGGCAGGATTCAAGATTAACAACAACAACAACTAAAGTCAGTAGCCCTACTATTAGAAGATAAAGACACTTAGAAAGAAATCAGACAAGCATCACCCTTTAAAATAACCACAAACAACATAAAGTATCTTGGGGTATCAGTAACCAAATAAATGAAAGACCTATATAATAAGAACTTTGAATCTTTAAAGAAAGAAATTAAAGATTATTCCAGAAAATGGAAAGATCTCCCATGCTCTTGGATAGGTAGAATGATTAAGTAAAAATGACAATCTTGCTTAAAGTAATCTACATATTCAATGCAGTCCCAATCAAAATCCCAGCACAATTCTTTACATACCTAGAAAGAATAATACTCAACTTTATATGGAAAAGCAAAAGACCCAGGATAGCCAAAACAACCCTGTACAATAAAGGAACTTCTGGAGATATCACCATCCCTGGCTTAAAGCTCTATTATAAAGCTATAGTCTCCAAAACATCTTGGTGTTGGCACAAAAATAGACAGGTAGACCAATGGAATGGAATTTAAAATCCTAATATTAACCCACACACCTATGAACACCCAGTTTTTGACAAAGAAGCTAAAATTATACAGTGGAAAAAAGAAAGCATCTTCAACAAATGATGCTGGCATAATTGGGTGCTGGCATGTAGAAGACTGAAGATAGATTCATATCTATCACCATACACAAAATTGAAGTCCAAAT
Source organism: Cricetiscus sungorus (assembly GCA_030556225.1). Taxonomy (NCBI): domain Eukaryota; kingdom Metazoa; phylum Chordata; class Mammalia; order Rodentia; family Cricetidae; genus Cricetiscus; species Cricetiscus sungorus. Next base: position 22,889,844 of record JANBXA010000069.1, read on the forward strand.
GGATCAAAGACCTCAACATAAACCCACCCACACTGAAACTCTTAGAAGAGAAAGTGAGAGTTACCCTTGAACAAATTGGTATAGGAGACAAAACACCAGTAGCATAGACACTGAGATCAACAATTAATAAGTGGGACCTCCTGAAATTGAAAAGCATCTGCAAGCAAAGGACAAAACAGCAGCTCACAGAATGTGAAAAGATCTTCACCAACCCCACATCTGACAGAAGGCTGATTTCCAAAATATACAAAGAACTCAAGGACACTCCATCTACAATGATGACTCCATCTAACAATCTAAGCAATAGTGAAGAGGCTACCTTAAATGCCCTTCCCAATAATGAGATTGATGGCTACTTTATATTCCATCCTAGTGTCTTCATCTAGTAGCTGGTGGAAGCAGAAGTAAACACACAAAGCTAAATCCTGGATTTCAGTTGCAGAGAGAGAGTGATAAGTTAAAGGTTCAAGAACAGGCTGGAGAAACCCACAGAAACTGCTGACTTGAACAAGGGGGTCCCAGAGTGATAGCTTGGAAACCAGCATATGACTCTCCCAGATCTTCTGAATGTTGGTGTTAGTTAGGAGGACTGGGCAGTCTATGGGGCCTCAGATAATGGATCAGAGTTTATCCCTTTTTGGGAGCCCATTCCACACAGATAGATACTCTCTCAGCCTAGACACATGGGGGGGGGTGGCCTATGACTTGCTCCAAATGATATGATAGACTTGGAAGACTCCTCATGGAAGTCCCCACCCTCCCCTCAGGAGCAGAATTGAAATATGTGGGGGTTGGTGGGGTGGCAGGGGAGGACAGGATGGTGAGGGGACTGGGATCAACATTTAAAACAAGCTTGTTTCAAATTTAAATACAAAATAATATAAAAAGTTAAAAAGATAGCTCTGTACTGTCATTGTTTATCAGTGATGACTTACAAGCTTCTATAAACTTATGACTCCAGACGTATAGGAAATTAAAAGTAAACATTTGTCAAAAACAAAAATGATATGATGTATATTTTGGAACAACATGAATCTATCCCTGCTTACTAGATTCTGTATTAATAAAGAAACATTCTAGATGATAGTTAGTCAGGCAATAAGATTCTTGCCAACGCTGTGGCCTTGTTCCCTTCTTACCTTGCTGACTCCTTACCTTCTCTCTGGGACATGACTACCACGAAGCCTTTGCAGTGAATTCTCTATGAATTATGAAGTTCAAGGCCCACATTGACAGTGGCACTTAAAAGGGATACTTGTAGGCAATGCAGTGACCATAAAACATCAAAATCAATAGAAACATTAGGAAATTATAAAAACCTTTAGAGAGATTTAATGTGTATGAAAATTATATCACATATTATAGATGAATTCGTGAATATGTAAGACAATACATGAATGTATATTTGCTGAACCACAAATCACTGCCACTTATTAAAACTGAAATCATTTCTATCCTATGAGTATTAAAAATGTTGATTCTGTTAGCTGCTAAAATTGGATGGAATTGAGAAATAAGATGTAGGGGCAAAAAGAACTCCCAGTGGTTAAGAGCACTTGTTGCTTACTACCCAAGTTTGGCAGTTCACAACTATCTGTAACTCAGGGGACCTTCTGGTTTCTATGCATACCTAAATTCATGTAAACACACACACACACACACACACACACACACACACACACACACAAGAGAAAAAAAGAGAGAGAGAAAGAGAAAGAAGAGAGGAGAGAGAGAGAGAGAGAGAGAGAGAGAGAGAGAGGATTAGATAATAAAATAATGACAGCCATATTTAGCACTGACCTGAAGTAGAACATATGTATATTTATTGTCACAGATAAAATCTTTATTGACAATGTTCTCAGTCTTGAAATGCTTTCTCCTTGGACATTTACAAAGACTGGTCAGTACAGTGATTGTTAAGTGTTTTTCATCTTCAATGTGGTTCTTTATTTTAAATGGGTCTCACATTCCCCTCATTTTAACATTCCATTTTCTGCCTCAATTTTATTTTAATTTCATTGAAGCACCATTGACAAATAATGTCTATCACTGTCTGCAATTTAGTGGAACAATAATATTAACTCAGGTCATACAATGGCTATTACCTAATGATTAAAGTTCAGAAAATAATTTAGGAGACTCAAACAAATGCTAGAAATGGAAATGGGTTTAATCTTGTTGGCCAAGTTAATGTACAAATAGGGAAGTGCTGATTCAGATGTATAGGACAGCTTGGGGCTCTGTGGAAAAGTTTATAAAGTCTACTATATTGTATAGTTCTATCTGACTTATTTCAGTTCTTCAATAAACTAAGTCCTGAAGCTTTCTTCTCTTCTGGAATTACTATGTGCTATAGTTATGGTTTGGCTTGCATATTCTTTGTTTACATATTTTGATTTATATGTGATCCCCTCATAACTTAGTTACTGAACATATTTTTTTATCCTTATCTTCTTTATTGCATCACAACCGTCATGTTTTTCAAATGTTCTAGAAAAGAAATAAAGGTTGACATCTATTACTTTGTTTGAGAGAACCCTTACTTCACACAGTGCAGGATATATGCTGTATAATTCAGGAAAAGGAAACAGTAAATGCCTACAGATATTGTGGTAATATGCTGTGAACTGGCAATATTTACACACACACACACACACACACACACACACACACACACACACACACACACACACACACCCACTGATAACTAAGAAACTGAGAAATCTGGAGCTGTTTTAAAGCATGCCTCCATTCTCTCTGATAACATTTGACTGCAGTCTGACCTTCAGCTGCTCTAGTTAGACAGTGCCCTCCAGTTCTGTGATCCATAAGAAATATTTGTTTAGTTAATCCGATAGGGAACTTTGGACACTTGTGCTTGAAGTCAACCAAACTACGTATCCGAGAACTACTTTAAACAGGATCTCAAGAAAAGAGTCAATTTGTAATTATTGTTTTCTCCATGAAACTGAGTGTTGCTCAATGGCTGTGAAATTTAAGAAGGAATATATTTTCTGAACATAGTAAGCACCCTCTACCTTTCTACAAAGATAGTCACACAAGTGTTATTGCCAGAATATGAAACACTTTCTGCTCAATAAATATTTATTGTGAAAGTGAAGTAATAAGTTGCTTTTAATTAGTGCAGACAAGTTTACATCTAGTTCCATGATAAATGCCTGATTAAGCTATAATAAAACACAGTGGAAAGGAAATAATTCAAGATTGATTACCATACAAAGTCCCAGAATGAGATTTATTTTATACTAATGCTCACTTTTATGAGAATTGTAATGGATTGCTAGAAATCTTACCTGAGGAAGCAGGGAAAATATGTAATTTAATTAAATTCCTGATCACCATATGCATTGTTTCTTACTTCTAGTGAGTGAAGTTACTTTGATTAGAGAACAAAAATATTTTATAATTTGAAACTTATATTTATTGCCTTGCAAATATCTGTCTACAGAATATTAAGAACCCAAGAGTCTCTGTATGTAATCCTAAGTAACAAAGAGTTTATATGTTCAATAAAAGTCACATATGGTCAGACTAATCTGTGAGTTTGTCTTCAACCTTTTAAAGAAAATATCAAGGTAGAAAGAATAAATAACAAATCTTTGGGATTCTTTCTAACAAATAAAAGAAATAAACATGAAATAAATTTTGCAATTTCAAGCTCAAATATATGTCAAAGAATAATTAATAAGAAAGACAAAGGTTATCCTCTAGAATGAAGAATACCTCAAACCCCAAATAAAGAAGACTTTTTCCAAATGTTATCTTTATAGGTTTCCTGACAAAAGTCACTATCCTATGTGTATCTGGGTGTGCTGAGTCTACTGAAGTAGACAGAAATTTTCAGCATAATACTGTTGTTTGGTGAATACATCACTCGGCAGGCGTGGGCCTGTCACCATGACTGATATTTTTACACAACAGGATATCATTTTCATAATTACTTATAGGAGTTACAAAACATGCTTAACATGTCTGAAAGGTACTTGCATTCTAAGTGATGTGATTATTATTGAAAATGATATTTTTCATTAAATACTTTTATGAATTATATCTAAGGTATGTAGCCTCAACTAGATTATATAACATTAATATGTTTACATATACCTAACTACATCCAAAACAACTGTAAAATTTTATTTTATTTCTCTATGTATTTTCATAAATGTTTACCAAGAAATATACAAATTCAACTAGTACTTTTTCTATTTTACATGTATTTTAAAGTTGAGAAATAAATGATTCATACATCCAATGATATTTATTAAAATAGTTCAGTAATTATATTATATTCATGTACTGATACATTTATATATAATATAATTAAATAACTTGCATGTATTAAGTATGTCTGGATTAAATACTAGGTACTTAGTGCTAATTATTAACAATTAACTAACATTTATGTATGATATCTACTTGTAAATACATTTAAATAGCTTAAGTAAAAGTTTTGTAGGACAACATAGGTTTATACATAAATGCATGCACAACTGAGGCTCTAATTCTAATTGGTTTTAGTAATAAAACCCCAAGTCAGATATAGGGGTAAATACTGAAAGATAACAGAAGCAGAGCAGCAAGCCACTAGTTCTTAATCTTCAGACCAAAGGGCAGTCCTGTCCCTATGCATCCTCAGAATGAATGCAATGAGCTCCTGTCTCTTCCCTATAATTCACTCTGCTCAGCCATATAATTTCCTGTATCCACCTCCCTAGTTTTGGGATTCAAGGCATGTGCCTCTCATTAGTGGAAAGAAATGTGTGAGTTACCACCTCCTGGCTCTGTTTCTCTTTTAAACTGAATCAGTCTCATGTAGTCCAGGGTGGCCTTGAACTCACAGAGCTCCACCTGACTTTGACTCTCAAGAGCTGGGAATAAAGGTGTATGCCTCCACTGCCTGGCATCTATGGCTAACTAGTTTGGCTAGCTCCTCACTCTGCTCTGCAGGAAAGCTTTATTTGTCACATCACAAACAAAATATCACCACACACAACTTGTAAAGATACACACAAAAGGACATATGTAAATAGTTATAACCCGTGCTTGCATGGGTGATCATATTAACAAGAATTATGCAAATGCTATTGAGTATGTGTAAGTAAAATAAAAATATATTGATATTTTGTATTTAATCAGACTTTTAGCACTATATTCATCTTCCCTTCAACTTTACTGCACCTTCATGATAATTTAATTTTATTATTATCATAACAATTTTACCAATTTTTGAGTTGGGCATTTATACTTTTAATCAATTTAATAATTCAATACATTTCTCAAAGCCCATTTCTCACCCTCTGTCACATGATTTTGTTCTGGCAAAGCTTTTTACTTATTTGATGGGAAGCTGTTCCTACTTACTTCCTTCAAATAATTCTGATTAATATAAATGTTGATGGGATTACAATACTGCTTCTTTGAGAGAAACTTGAATGTTATCCAACTAAAACAATTTGAATAGCTCAGTGAATGTTTTTCCCATGAAAGAATATTTCCATCAGATATGTTTCAATTCACTTTTCCTCAGCTGACATCATGAAGATACTGTCCACCTCTGTTGGTGCAACATCTCTTTGTGACAAAAGAAGATCCTTTGTAGAGAAATTCACTTTACTATGTAAGTTCTTGGCTGTCTATAAAGATTACTAATATATTCTGAGCCAGTAAAATTAAAGAATCACATCTTTCTATTAAACCCAATTTCTATTGCAGGTAATTTCATTCATGACAGTGAGATTTTATTTTGGAAAATACAGTTTCAGATGATATAGTTGACTATACTGTTGAAAATTCCTAAAAATGTATGAATTATTTTATTGTTCATAGTATGCTGGAGAGGATTTCTTTCTTCCTTCCTTTCTTTCTTTCTTTCTCCCTTTCTTTCTTTCCCTTTCTTTCTACCTTTCTTTCTTTCTTTTTTAGGCCAACAGTGCTTTATTCATTAACCAATAAGAGAATCATATTTACAGAATAACATCTCCCATCATCTCCTCTTTTCTGTCTAAAATAAAAAGAAGAGTTTTAACCTTAGCATAGCAAAATATATCTCACACCAGTTATCAACTAAGAATCACAGTTAGCAATATTTAGTCCATTAATATTTAGTAAGATTTAAAGGAATATTCTATCATCTATCCTATCTTTGTGAGTCTAAAGTCTTATATGTAATTCATCTTTAATCCTAACTAAGGAAGACTATAACCATAACTAACTGTCTTCAACTCCTTCAAAGACCACAGAAGGATAATATATAAACCCTAGAAATGACAGAGACATCTTGCCTGTTCAGTCACCTGAAATTCTTCTGTAATGTTCCATCTTCAGCCCATAGGCCATAGTGTGTCTCCAGACTCCTCAACAAAGCAGGAAACTTTAAACTGTCCATCTGTAGTGGCAGTTTGTCAGTAATTTTACTCTGGTCCTGCAGAATGTGTGGCAGACTCTTCCATGAAGCAGGAATTCTTTAGCAATGTCCATTTAGTATCAGCAGTCATTTTTCTATGGATCCTGCATGTCCAGTTTATATAGCATAAAGTCAAACAGTCCAAACAAGAGCAGTATCTTGCCCAAATGGCTAGTCTTGCCATATTAGAAGCAAACTCCATAATGCGTTTCTTCAAGGTCCATCTTCCTTTCTGATGCAGGTGGTGTTGCCAGGATCAGTTATATCTCACTATCAAGAAAAACCCTAAACCATTTTAAATGCCATATTCTGTACGTCTTTGAAAGGTTTGAAGAATGCCTATTCCTCTTAAATACGTCTCTGTATATCTAGAAATTCTTACTCACCTAACTAAAGTTTTGACTATTATAGGTAACTATATGTAATCTGTACTAATTTATACATTACATTTTTAATTGAGCCATATAAATCCAATACCTAATCAAAAGGAGAAATGCACATATCACAAAATTGACCTTAAATTTGTATCAATAAATGAAAATCCATTCCAAAACAAAGCATTCATATCTATACCATATTCCCCTTTTTACCTTTAAAAAGATTGGTTATGGTCATTAACCATTTATAACCAATGCTATATAAATGAAAACAAACATATATAGACAATATTTGGGTATTTGGGTGTCATTCTTTCCAAACTGCTTTCTGCTAGTAGGGAGAGGAGTTATTTCAACAAGGCCATGAACCTTTCATAAGGTTTGGAATATTGGGGTAGAATGGTGATACAACTCTTAATTACTATGAAATTACTTTTGAAGTGAACCTTCTAGTAACATTAAAAAGCACAAAAATGAACCTGCTGTGACTAAGTATTGTCAAGGGACCAGGATGATGGCTGCGAAAGTCAGTCAACACTTCCTGAAAATGAGCACCTTGTCAAGATCTCAGACTTTATGACTGCTGATACTATGCTGTTCTATGCTGGCTTCTTTCACAACTATCTCTATTTCACCTTTTATTTCATAACACCTATGTGTTACTGTAGCTGAAGTTCATTTTGGATGATATTTCAACTGTTGGAAGAATTATTGTTATGAAATCAGCAGCTATTACATTAGTACATTTCATATGTCCTTCCACTGTGGTTTTGGTAGGTCTGAATGATTAATCTGGCTTTAAATAGTCAAGTACCTCTTCATCAAAACTTCATCAAAAGCAGAGGAAGAGAAGTTGCTTTCTATGGAGCTTGAAGAAGTGGACCAATGCTGTGACTGAGGAGTTTTTCATAAAGAAAGTTCAGCCACTTGTGTCTTTAAGTAGGGTTTGTGCCCTATGGACTAAATAAATATTTAACACAAAGTAATCTTTAGAGCTATACTTGATAGATGTTCACTAGTACTAGCTTCACCAAGAGTCATAATCACTGGGCCATAGGACTGATTTATATGTCATTGAGATCTATTAACCTTATACAATCAACAAGTACTGCCCAGAACAGTGTCATATCAAAAATTACTAACAAGTCCCTATTTAAAAACAGATTTTCTAAGAGAATTAATTTTCAGGTACAAAACTTTTAGTTTATCATTTGACGTGTGGCATCTCTACCCTCCAGCACCATAAACATATGAATATTAAATTTCAGAGGAAAAAATAATAACATAAAACAAAGGTGAGTTGAAAAAGTAGGAAACAGTTTTGCTTCTGGAAAGCAACTGTGAGAAACTCATCCACTCTACAGCAAAATAAGAACATGCAGGAGAAAACAAACAAAACTCCAAACCATAACAACAAAATACATTTTGAAGAAATCTTCAAACCCAAGAATAACAGCAGGGCTAAGTGACATCTGTATCATGATCCTGCCTCTTCCTCTCCTTCTAAGAGAGTGTGGTGGATATACCTGGGTACATGAGAAGTGATCAGGAGGCTGGGTATTTATCTTTCCTTCTATTCTATATCTCACTGGAAGAGTGAAACTGGTGTCATCTCCTTTCTCCAATGATGAGGGGAAGAATCTAACTCTATTTGGAGTGTGACTGAGAGGTTATATGTGTATTTTTCCCCTGGCCATATTCCTTGGAACATGGTAACCCTTCATCCATGGAAGACAAAGACAGTTGAAGTCTCAGAGCCCCTTTCCTTTTTAATCTTAGCCCAAGTGTTTCATGTTAGGAAAAGTAAGTTGTGCAAATCAGAGCCTTCTTTATCTCAGCACACAGATGACTGTCACAGATTACTCCCAGGACAATGACAGAATACTGTACAGTGCTCACTAACCAGTTGACCATATATGGAATGAAACAGAGAATGTCTAGGAAAATTTAGAAAGACAAAAGTTTCTGATAATCAATAACAACAATATTAACCATAGGCTAGATATCTTCACAGTGGGCACCAATGAAAGAATCAGCATCAGAGGCAGAAGTCAAGTCAGAACTGCAGAGTCTGACTTCCACTGTACAGCAGTGTCTTTCCAATTGAAATGCCCCCTCCAGGACTGAGAGAGAGGTGTGTAACAAAAGATCACAACTCTGGGAAACTAGAATAGGAAATATTACCAAAGGACCCTCCCCAGCTTTACACAACTACTGACAATAGAAACTGACCAGCCAAGCTAAAGTTACAGAGAACAATTCTCTGTAGAAATGGACCCAAGTTTTGTGTAAAGTGGTCCATGATTTAACTTTGGTGTATGCTCACCTATGTGGGGTCATGGCCAATAAAAACTCATTAGCTCAGAAAAGTAGACTTTGGTGGGATCATTCCTTTGGTTTGACATACATTTCTTTTGCTAGGTTTGGTGTGCCTCTCTCTATAAAATATCTGTCACACAATAACTTCAAAATGGTCTGAAGGATATTTTAAAAGCATTGTCAGTCAAACAATTAATGTAGATAGATTTTATAATGAGCAATAAAGCAATGACTGGTAACTAAAGCCTATTTGATGGATGCAAAATAGAATGAACAGTCATCTTGAGAAATGGCAATGAATGTGACATGCTACAGTAGCCCACTTATGGCCACTGTCTTTCCCTAGCTGACTATTCACATGTTTACATCTGGCAGTAAACAGTAAAATTCACACTCAAGATAGATTTTACATATGTATTTTATTATTTCTTAATAATATTTTATGAATTTTATTTGATCATATTTCACCATTCATTCCAGAATGAAACAACAAACATTATCAACAGGAAAACCACTAAAAGTGCTCAAGAGAGTATTCAAACTGACAGAAGGAAAGACTTTTTAACTTAAAGACATATTGATGGAGATAAGCAATCCCTGTGAAGACTTAAAAATGAAGTCAAATGAAAAAGGCTTGCCAAAATTTGGGGTATTTTTAAGCATGCTACTAAGAGAGTGAGGGGAAAAATCGAGTGAAATAATTGAAAGGGCAGCAGCTTTGAATTTTTGATCTGTTGAATGCAGTATCTATAGGTTCATGAAGCTTAAGCTTAGACAAGCATCAAATGAAAAAAGGTCCACGCTCAGGGATATTACACAGAACATCTTGAAAACAGGGATGAAGAGAAAAAGGTTGAGGAGCTGATTTATCATCACAACTAAACAAGGCAGAAAGCAATGCCATCATGTATTCAAAGAGCTATACCATGATTTCAATATTAGCAAAAAGCCCATCTTCCAAAACTGAAAGCCAAAGCAAAAGAATCATAGACAAACATTAAGTAAGAAAACATGTTACTAAAAGGCCCATCTTTCCAGAAATTCTGATGTTTCTCAGGCTGAGACAAACTCAAAAAATATAAACTCTTTCACAAAATGAGGGATATTAGCAGAGAATATTATACAGTTATAAAAAGATGACATAAATACTAATATAACCTTTCTTTCTTTTTTGCCTGATTTGACAAATGGCACACACAAGAATATAATTATACCAAGGAGATGCAATGATGCTTGAATATTAATTTCCAATTGTCTATTTATATCCTCAATTCTGTTTACTTTCTCCATGTATTTTGAGACTCTTTTTGTAATACACTATTTTTAGGTACACATGAACATATGTATTCAATTATATATGAAATTATAACCATATGGGATCCCATAGGACTTGCTGGTGGATTTACTGCTTTCTGGTATATTATTTTTTATTGCTATCTAGTCTCAATATTTAAATAGTTTACAATAGTATAATTGTAAACAATATTGTATACAATAGTATAATGAAGATAACTTATAATTAAATTTTATAGGGTGTAAAAATTAAGTTAAGCAGTAATATGAATGAGTAGAAGCTAAAGTAAAGCAAAGCAGAATTTTTAACAAAATTAAATATTAGTTTACTCACTGTTTCAGCCTTGTAATAAACAAAAGTAAATGAAATTATAATTACTACAATTCATTTTAGGCTAACATTATAAATATATAATTATGGATAGTAATAATAATACACATGAAGGTAGAATAAAGGAAAATATGAGTGTTGTTTAAAATCACACTTGAACTAAATTAATGTGTGTCTAAAGTAAATCTGATACATTGTGATTCAGCTCTTGAGTGACATGTGAAAAAACTCAGAAATATATTAGAGAATAAAGTTTTAATAGAATTAAAATATTCCACATGAAAATATTCATTTATTGCAAAATTTCCCTATAAAGAACAGAGGAACAAAAAGGCCACAAAACATGTAGAAAATGAAAAGCAACTTGCAAAAGGAAAGAGACAACTGATGTAATATTAATAATAATAGCATGGAAAGTGAATGAATCAGTGAATTCATTACAAAATAGAGATAACCAGATGGGGTAAATAAAGAAAACAGATCCAACTGTGTACTTCTTAAAGAAAATATATTTCACATAAAACATATAAGTAACTTGAATATAAAGAATAAAAATATATTGCATACAAACAACAACAATAGCAATATTGATATAAGTATATAATATATTTTTATTGAACATTTAAGTAGAAGATAATTAAAATTAAGGACTATAGAAAAGAGTCAGCATGAGGTTCCAACAGATATGACCTTATAAATAGATAGAATTATTCAAAGTCTATGAAGCAGCAAAGGAGACAGAAAAAAGAACTAAAGTTAGTGCTTTAGCTTGGTGTTACAGTAAGTGGTTATTATGTGTAAGACCTTGATTTCATAACCTACCACCAAAATAAATAAATAAATGGAATTAAAGAGAAGCACAGATCATTTTAACAAATAAGCCCTTAACTAAAATATTCATCTTTATGTTTATTTGCATTCCTACAAAGACAACAAGGGCAAAATAAATCTTTTAACAATATAAGCAAAATAGATCTACCAGACACTTTTATATAAAATTATATACTCCATAACATAGAGTACACTCTTCCCAAGGTCTACATAGCATATGTTATCACATTTTAAATAATAAACAAAGCTCAACAGGTTTATAGAGACTGAAATCATAAAAAAGTTTTAGACTCCAACAGAATGAAATTAGAAATCAGTAACAGAAGGAAGAATATTTATTTATAAACAGAGATGTTGAAGTAGAAGTTAAATTCCAAGGGAGATCAGAGTATGATCTGAAATGAGTAAAAATGAAAATATAGCATATCCTGTCGTATGATGTTCAGCCACAAAGGTGCTTAGAGCAACTGTATGTCAGTAAATATCTATGCTCAAAATAACCAAGACCCCCCCCCCATTTTACAATAGAAAAACCATTGCTAAGACACTGGAAAAAAGCAACAGCTAAATCCCTATAATAAAATGGAAGAAATGAAATCATAGATATAAGGGAAATTATAATAAAATTGCTGAGAAGGGCAACATAGCAAAGTCAAAGTAACCAGGGACTTCAGAAAAGGTGAGAAACATTAAAAAACAAGCAAACAAAAAAATTCAAATTAATTAGTGTGACCAAGAGGAAAACAACACACACACACACACACACACACACACACACACACACACACACGAGAGAGAGAGAGAGAGAGAGAGAGAGAGAGAGAGAGAGAGAGAGAGAGAGAGAGAGAAACAGAGAGAGACAGAGACAGAGACAGGGAGACAGAAAACACAAGCTCTCTCTCAGGGAATGAAAGTGTAAATTTTACTACTAGTCTTAGAGAAACAAAGGTGATTTTACAACAGAATGAGCAACAACCTTGAGGAAGTAAGCAAGCTCCTGGAGACAGAAAACACCAAAACCTATCACAAAGTGGTTAGGCCAATTCTAATGTCTATATGACAGTGATGCAGAATCTTTGTAAAAACTTAAGAGTGGTCAAGGGTCTCTGCAAGGCATGTGCTGAATTCTACTCAGAGGCCGTGTAAATTTTGCATCCTAGACCTTTGGTGGGCATGCAAAAAAAAAAAAACTACAAAGGAATGGGGAGCAGGGTGATGTGGTAAGAAACGAAAGCATGGGTTGAGTCATATGTGACTGATATTCAAGGAATTTGCTTAAGTTAAAAGTGACATAAACATGCCTATGTGTAGCAGTTTCAGACAGAAGCTCATCTGAAAGCCATAGATAGAATAGTCCAAATATGGTCCAGATTGGTCAGAGAATGGAAATCTTATTGGAATCTCAACCATGAAGAAAACAGACTGTTTTGCCTTCTGGGAGCTTAAAGAATGATAGAGAAAAGATATTGTGGCCCCATCCCATCTTTATAGCACACATTTAATATACAGTAATAGAATATCACTGTTGAAACTTCAATATTAATTAAATTTTATTAAACAAGTATACATATACACTCTGTTTGATTACTTTAGAGTGTTAGGTGAAATGAGCATGTATAATGTGAGTGTAGTAGATGTGGGTGTATCCAGATGCCCATAGGATGTGTACCTTTGTGGAGGTCATAAGAGAATTTTAGGTGTTCTATTCTATCACTCTTTGTCTTCCTTCCTGGGTACATGGTGTCCCTAAGCTGGCGATCAGCAAGTCTTCATGATCCTCTTGTTTCCTCCCACACATCACTGGGGTTACAGACACAAGTGACCAAGTCAACCTTTATACATTGATGCTGCTGATTCAAACTCAGGTGCCATGCTTGCACAGCAAGCACTTTAACCCGCTGATCCATATTCAAGCTCCAATATCCTGGCTTTGAAAATGTTATTTAAGAGTCCCTCTATTAAATTTTAATTTCTAAATGTGTACTTTTCCCTAGGAAATATTTAAACAAATGAAAATTTCTCTACATCATTAGTTATCCAAGAAATGGAAATAGAACTCACAATGAAATAGCATAATATACTCACTAGAAGTTCCATAATTAAAAAGATAGAAAGTAGAAAGCATTATAAAGGATGTGGAGCAGTTAGATATGATTAGTGGGCTGTAAAATGTCATCACTTTAAAAGAGTCTCCCATTGCTAAAAACTGTTAGCTATGGAAGTACCATTTACCCAGCACCTCAGTATGTATACCTAAGACACGAAGCTCATGTGCAGAACCTGAAAAATAAAAACTCATATATTATCCAAAGTTTACATATGGATATTTATAGCAGAATTATTATGAATAAATAAAGTAAAAGTAAAGTCTAGTAGTTAATAACAGAAAATGAATGTGTGGTATATTCATAAATGGGAATATTATAGTAAATAAAAATAAATGTAACACAGTGCATGGTAGTATGAATATTATTGAAAAGTTTATTCTAGTTGCTTGAAACTAGTTATAATGAGTACATATTTTGTATTTTTATTTACTTTTAATACCTAAAATAAGCAAACATACATATTAAAATATATTCACAGGTTTGTGGCTGGAGATGGTAAAAGGAAGAAAAGCATAAATAAATGGTGTAGGGTTTCATTCTATTTCAGTAAAAGACAATTAAATTGATTATAGACAACTACACCTAGCTATGTGAATATATTAGAAGCCAATGCATTTGAAGTGGGTCACTTATACGTATATATGAAATGTGTTACAATAACACCACTGCAAAACAAATATAAGAGCAACAGAAATGAAAATTTCACATACCAAGAAAGATTTTCAAGTCAGAAATGTGAACAACTTCAGTAGTTTCTGAAGAGGTAAAATCCTTAAGAACCATGTGTTATGAACACATTTTCCCTGCCGGTCTGGTCCTGCAGCCCCGCTACCACGCCAGCCCCCAATAACACTCAGAGACTCTGTATTTGATACAATCCTGTTAGCCAGGTACTATTATTGTTTATGGGCTAGCTCTGTCTTAATTATTAACCCATTTCTACCTATCTAAGTATCTCCACGTGGTCATCTTATCCGAATGCAGTGGGCCGGCATCTTGCTTTCTCCATGATCTACATGCTGACTCCTCCTTACTACTTCATCATTCCTCCTTGTCTCCTAGCCCACCTATCTTGCTTTCCCATTGGCCACAGTGCTTATTTATTAACCAGCATGAGAAACATATTTACAGAATAATATCTCCCATAATCTCCTCTTTTCTGTCTAAAATAAAAAGGGTTTTAACCTTACCATAGCAAAATATATCATACAACCATTATCAATTAAGAATCACAGTTAACAATATTTAGTCCATTAACATTTTGTAATAGTTAAAGAAAATATCATCTATCCTATCTTTGTGAGTCTAAAGCCCTATATGTAACTTATCTTTAATCCTAACTAAGGAAAACTATAACCATAACTATCTGTCTTCAATTCTTTCAAAGACCACAGAAGGATAATATATAAACTCTAAAAATGACAGAGACAACTCACTGCCTAGTCAGTCACCCGATGTTCTTCTGTAATGTTCCATCTTCAGCCCATAGGCCATAGTGTGTCTCCAGAATCCTCAACAAAGCAGGAAACTTTAAACTGTCCATCTGTAGTGGCAGTTTGTCAGTTATTTTTCTCTGTGTCCTGCAGAATGTGTGGCAGACTCTTCCATGAAGCAGTAACCTTGTAGCATTGTCCATCTTGCATCAGCAGTCACCTTTTTGTGGGTCCTACATGTCCAGTTTCTACAGCATAATGTCAAACAGTCCAGAAGAACAGCACCTTGTCCAAATGGCCAGTCTTGCCATATTAGAAGCAAACTCCATAATGTGTTTCTTCGATGTCCATCTTTCTTTCTGATGCATGTGTTGTTACCAGGAGCAGTTGTGCCTCATTGTCAAGAAAAAGCCTAAACCATTTTAAATGCCATATTCTGTAGGTCTTTGAAAGGTTGAAGAATGCCTATTCATCTAAAATACATCTCTGCATATCTAGAAAACCTAACTAATTTAACTCCAAGTTTTGACTATTATAGGTAATTCTCTATAATCTGCACTAAATTATATATTACATTTTTCAATGAGCTATATAAACATAATACCTAGATAAAATAATTATACATATCATAAAATTGACCTTAAATTTGTATCAAAAAATGAAAATCCATTCCAAAACAAAGCATTCATATCTATACCATAATTCCTTTTTACCTTTAAAAAGGTTGCTTGTGGTCATTAAACATCTATAACCAAGACCATTTAAATGAAAACAAAAATTTATAAACAATATTCTGGAATTTCGGCATTGTTCTTTCCAAACTTCTTCCTGCTGGTAGGGGTAGCTGTCATGGGGATCCTAAGGAGACCCAGAAATCCTGGCTGTAGTGGTCTGCAAGGCTTCAATGTCCCATTGACATTGCTTCAGGGGGTCTTGCTTGATCAAACCACATTAGTCTGGAAGGAATCAACAGCTTTTCCTTTTCTGTGGAAACAAAATTAGAAAACGTTTTCCTCAGTAACTTGTCCTTGGACTTAAATTTTGGAGTCAAAGCATTTTATATATATATTGGATTAATCCAGCAGCATTTCATTTATCAGTTGTTGTTATTTCCTCGGCAATGAAACAATTTAAAGATAACAGAACAGTGTACAATTTTCTCTGTACTTTCCATCTTTATGTGGTTTTTTTATTACTCTATTTCTTCTAATTCTATTTTTACATTTTTTGAGACAGGGTTTCTCTGTGTAACTTTTATCTGCCCTGGAATTCCCTCTGTATACCAGATTTATTTTGAAATCACAATGATCTGCTTGCCTCTGTCTCCTGAGTGCTGGGATTAAAGGTGTGTGCCACCACACCCAGCCATATTCTGTCTTTTGAAAACCATATTATTTTTTTTCTTTCTCTCCCAAGCCTACATATCTTTTAAAACACACTGTAAACCTTCATTGCCAGCTCTCATACACATCAATGAATTGTTAGCTCTTTAAAATCCATGTGGTTTTTTTTTTTTTTTTTTTTTTTTTTTGCTGCTTTTGCTGAGTCAGGAAACCTCCCTTAAAGGAGCCTCGCAAATCTTTGTCTGTCACAAAACAGAGTCCAACCCAGAAAAATGCTGCTACCAAGAAGCCTTGCTTGTCCCTGTTCTCTTTGTTTCTAAAAACTATTTTTTAAGCTTTTGTTAAGTTTTAAGTGAAAGTTCTCATTCCTACTTCTGACACCATTATGTTACATGCAGGTTTGTCCTGCTGGCCACCTGACCCACTCTTTGTTCCTCCCCGCTGGCCACCATGCCAGCCCCAAATAACAAGCAGAGACTCTGTATTTGATACAAGCTGTTGGCCACTTATTATCATTATTTATCGGCTAGCTTTGTCAAAATGATTAACCCATTTCTACTTACCTAACTATTTCCACGTGGTCATCTTATCTGAGTGCAGCAGGCAGGCTTCTTGCTTTCTCCATGCTCTACATGCTGATTCCTCCTTACTACTTCCTGTTTCCTCCTTGTCTCCTAGCCCCGCCTATCTTGCTTTCCCATTGGCCACAGTGTTTTATTTATTTACCAGTATGAGAAACATATTTACAGAATAACATCTCCCATCAGCCATGAGCAGCAAAACAAAAGCAATTCTTGATGTAGGGTAATTTCAGATATCCTGGCCTACACTGTAAACTTAAGCACTGTTCACTCTGTGACTTATCACAATTGGTCTTTTAAGGCTAGAAACTGGAATTCCACTTCTTCCAACCACAAAATGATGGGACATACTGTGGAATAACGACATTAAAACAGGACATATGAAGCATCAGGGATCTAGGGATAAAGGCCTTCACATTCCAGGACAGTAGTAATGTTTGAGGACAAAAGGCTTTAAATTTTTTTTTTAAATGAAAACAAACATTACAAACAATATTTGGAATTTGAGCATCGTTCTTTCCAAACTGCTTCATGCTGGTAGGGGGCGCTATCATGGGGGAATCTGAAGAAGACGCAGAAATCCTGGCTGTAGAAGGCTGCATTTTCCCATTGACATTGCTTCAGGGGTCTTGCTCAATCAAACCACATTAGTCTGGAAGGGATCCACAGCTTTTTGTTTTCTGTGGAAACAAAATTAGAAATCCTTTTCCACAATAACTTGTCCTTAGGTTTAATTTTGAAGTCAAAGATTTTATATATATATATTGCAGAGTAGTATTCCATTGTGTAGCTGTGCCACATCTTCTTTATCCATTCTTCAGTTGAGAGGCATCTAGGTTGCTTCCAGGTTCTTGCTATTACAAATAATGCTGCTATGAACATAGTTAAGCACATGTCTTTGTTGCATGGATGTTCACAAATGGACTTTAGGAGTCCATTCCCCAATGGGGGGGATACTCTCTCATCCCAGGTACATGTAGGAGGGGAGGAGAACTTAGGTCCTTCCCCAAATGATGTGATAGACTTTGATGATCCCCCATGGACATTCTTAACTTTCTTTGGGAGTGGATGGGGAAGGGGTGGGGGGGTTATTGGAGGGGCATGGGAGTATGGGGGGCATGGAAGGACTGGAGGAAGAGATACCTGAAATTGATATGAAAATACGATTGTTTCTAAATTAAACAAGTGTTTTATTATCATTGCATGTTTCTTTGTGTTTATAGTTGTGTATATCTTCTGCAGGAGTGCTGTTTGTCATTCTCCCTTTGTTAAAATCCCTTTCTTCACAGATATTATTAAGATCTATACCATCAAATCAAAAGAGAAAATAATTCATGACCAAATATGTCAACAGAAAACATTAAAAGACCAGGACTGAAAATGGAATTTACTTTAACAAGCAGTTATGAAAACAATTATAGTCATTTACTTAAGATTTCTTTCAGTTACTGGGAAGTTTTGTAAATTATGGATATTTTGTTACCTTTAGAGAGCTAAGAAAAATAGAGCTATCCCTTGGGTGAGATAGTTCACCCAATATAATATCTAATAGTTGCTTCAGACCACCACAAGAATTGCCTCAGGAATTCTCAAAATAAGTTGATTTTTTTATCTTATACTTGAGATTTATAGGTTAAGCTGCTCACCTTTGCCCTTTCAGCTAAACAGGCCATGGGCTTCAGAGTTGAATTCAAGTCTATATGATTTCTGAACCACTATAAGAGTCAAGTTTTGCTAATGCCTGCCTCATTTCAGGGGAGACCTGCATGAGCTGTAATGAAATAGACACTACTTCCATACCTGTTATGGCACAATTAGATGATACGTGCTCTATAAGATCCTTTTTTCCCTGATCTGCTTCAATAATAGAGAATGAAATTTTCTTCAAAATGTTATAGAGGGAGAATAAGATACAATAAGTGAAAAGTCAGTGTTCAGTATTTGAAACAAATCTTTGCTATTTTTTTCATATCTTAGATACCATCTACTTAGAAAAGAAGTTGGACAATAATGTTGTTATTCATGTAATAATAGCTATACAATATATTACAGTGATTATATATACATATGTATGTCAAACAACTGTATGTAACTATTGCTAACACTTGTGAATTATATATGTATATAAATTGGCAAAGGAGAAATTTGAATGTGGTCTTTTAGAACAAGGTTTTATAGTACTGATATGATGGGGTATCCTAGGTTGCTTTTTATTGAAGTGATAATCTAACCAAAAGCAACATGGGGAGGAAAGATTTTTGTCTCTTGTTTTGTTCCTTACAGGCTACAATTCATTATCGGAGTCCAAGGTGAGAAGTTGAAGGCAGGGACTAAGCTAATATAAAGACTGCGGAGAGGAGAGATGTTGCTCACTGACTTACCTCCTCTGCCTTGCTCAGCTGCTGTCTTTTTTCATATAGCCAGGTCCATGTGCAGATGGTCAGTTGTGCTTACAGTGGGCTGGGGCCTCCCATATCCATTATCAATCAAGAAAATTGCCCTACAGACATACCCACAGACCAGTCAGATGGAGGCATTTTATCAAATGAGATTTTCTTTTTCTGGGGATTTCAGGTTGAGAAAAAAGCAGCCATCACATAGCTAAAAACATGAATTCTCCCATATCTATACGTGTGAAGACAAGTCCCTTTCACCTGCCAACTTTTTGACCTCAGTTAAGTAAGTCATTCCAAACCTAATAGCAACAACTTTCTATTCTATACAGTACACATTAATAAAACTTGCTTTGTTGTTGCTAAAAATAAGTCATGCATGTTTGCTAGAGCTTTGTGTATAGTGATCACTCAGTAAATAGAGCCAGACATCTCAATTGGCACCACTGAACCAATAGGGAAACAGGTCTGATTCCATATCTTGCCTGTGTTCTCCCATGCCCAAATGACAATAATCAGAATTTAAGTTTCTAACTTCAAAACTCATCTGCGTGTTATATGTAGCATTCAGAGGATGGTGATTCAGTTCTACTCATGGGATTTAGTTTGTGCTCTGCTATTCAGTGCTTACAATGTTTGTCATCTAATAGAGACATCTAATTAATCCACCCCAGTAAAAAATAAAAAATGTTCCTATTTGCTTTATTGTAACAGATACGCTTGAGATTATTAGGAGGCTCTAAGTGTGAAAATAAAATTCCAGAAAAATAATACAAATGTATCCTGAATTGACAGTAAGTATAATTACTATTATTAATATATACACAGTACTTGCATAGAACTTGTTTATATTTGACAAAATAGCATTAATGATACATATGCTGTGTTTTTTCTTTCACTGCCATTAGAATTATAAGTGTTAAAACATCCTCCCTTTATAAAACTTTCAATATTAATTAGAGAGGTGCTTTTTGATAGCGAGGAAAACAAAGCTCTGGAATTTAGCAGGAGTGGGCAAACATTGCAAAGCTGATGAAGGATAGAGCAGAAAATTTCAGCTCATGCTCCCTGACTCTGTGAAACATCACTCTTATCAGCCCTGAATACTTCCAGCAGGAAATAAGAACACTTGCAATTCAGTCACATTCAATTTCAAGACCAGTGCATTTCTCCACAAACTGACATTTACTTCAGAAACAGCGAGAACCAGTGGCATTTAAAATAAAGAGCAGTCAATGTTCTTTATGCTGGACATAATGCTTATTTAATGTTGACATAATGGAGACAGACTAGTGTTGGGTGAGCAATTTTTATTGCGTGGGATCCAGAGAATAGTTGTGTGTATCAAATGAGGCTTCAAGTGCACAGGGTCCTTGTGGTTACCAGTGGGAATATATCATGCCATAAACTCATGAAGGGAGGACATAGTTTCCCTGTGTTCTGCCTACCTCTATGAACTTTTTCTATCACCAATACTTTGTACAACCACTGTTATTTCTATCCCTCCCACAGATAGCACTAAGATCTTTGGGGGAAAAAAACTAATAAGAAAACAAATACCTAGTGTTTTGTTCTCAATTCTTAAAGTACAAAGAGAAAATAGATGATTTGCTTCTCAGCACACTGAAGATGTCCTTATCAGAATTAAATTTCCATAATGCATGGAGACTGACTCATAAATTCTAAGAAGATATACAAGAAAAATATCTTTTAAATCAAAGTTAAGAAGTAGACAGGCTGTACTTGCTCTTTGCTCTGTGGTTTATATGCTGCATCCCTCAGTTTTCTAAATCACAATCCTGCTTGTGATTGTACAGTTCTGTGAATTATTGTTTTAGTTGCATCTGTCTATGATTGACAGCTCTGGTACCCATCTGCTGGCAGGAAACAGATTAGAAACAGTAACACAGGCAGTACTTTATTATCATACATTATAATGTAGATAATATAGTGTGTGTAAGGTGTGTGTGTGTGTGTGTGTGTGTGTGTGTGTGTGTGTGTGTGTATGCATGTGTAAAACCACTTCAGGCTCTATGGCTGTGTTCTTTTTGTTTATGTATTTGTGTATATCAAATGAGGCTTCAAGTACATGGACTTCAAGTGGCCACTGGTGGTAATAAACTGCAACAAACAAATTGAGCACATTGTTTCCCTGTGTTCTGTCTACATCTACAAATGATCAAAATTATGATCAATTATGATCAAAATTATGCACAGTTATTTATGCACAGATAGCTTTTCTGTATTCTATTAAGATCTTGCTTAAAAAATAAAATAATAAGTGAACAAAATGTTAGCTGTCTGCCCTTGAATAGCTTAACTTCTAAAAATCTTCTAGGTTTCTAACCCTCAAAATTATATAATTAGGGTGAATCACCCTTCAGATCATTAAATATGAGGTATTAAATATGGTAACATTTGTAATGCCTGGAACAGCTTTGTCATTTAAAATGTAATCGTTAAGTGCTAACTATAGTAAATACAAATATATCACCGATCCCCTTAAAATTCTCTGAAATTGGAAAATTAAGCAGTATTATGCTCAATTTACATATGGATGAAATGAGCCCAGAGTGTTTAGATGAAGGCAGGGTTCTCCTGATTCCCTCGGTTAAGGGTCCAGCAAATGCTCTTCCTTCAAAGTAATGATATAGTTTGAGAACTGTCTCAAACTACCAAACATTATTGAGTATTCTGACATTCTGCAAACATATAAAATAAAAAGATTGTAGTTGGTTTTGCTATTGTAGATGAAGAAAAGAATGATGATTTATAAATGAGGTTGGAGAAGCAATTTCTGCACTGGATTAGCTGAGGCAGGATTATCACAAGTTGGTATAGAAAACAAGACCCATCTCAAACAAAACAACATAGAACAATACAATGCAAAACAAATCAGTGGGAGTGAGTTTGTACCATCTTTGGAACTGACCTTACTTAGAGACTTGTTGTATTTAAGAATACATATCCTGCCTTAATGTCTGAGTTATCTTATGGGGGCTTATAGGATTCTTGCTTGAATTATTTTCCTGTCTTTTGCTTTCTTGTTTATAAACCATCAGAAAGAAATCTCCCATTGGTGTATAGTATCATGCAAGCATAAATTCCTTCCTCTTGAACAGGCTTTAAGTCCAATTGGGTGGCTGTTAGTTAAACCTAAGATAAAATGCATATGGGTGGTGGGTCAAGCTTTTAATCTCAGGCCAATTTCTGTGAGTTCCAGGCTAGCCTGTTCTATAAAGTGAGTTCCAGGACAGCCAGGTCTACACAGAGAAACCCTGTAGGAAAAGTATTATAACACTGCGACTATCTTGCCAATCCAGTCATGGGCTTGACAGCTGGACTCGGGGTGCATATTGACTGTCCTTCTCCTTTGACAGATCCCACAGAATATCAAGATTCTATGAGAGTCACTCCACAGGGGAGAAGTATTCAAGTCAGTTCCAAGTTGACTACTCTGAAGCATGTAGAGTTTTATATACATTCAAGTCCTGGGAGGCAACTAAGGTCAACAAGAGCCTACAAGATTTAGGGAATTTCTAGGACTTCTCCCACCGACTACTTTAAGGGATATTTTTCATGGTCGGCACCAGGGACTTTGTTAGCTTTCCTATGGCTCTTAGGGTTTTAATCTATTTTATTAGTCGGCATTGTTTCTTCTCTTTGTAATTAACCCAAAGTAATAAGTTATAAATTGTCTCCCATTTTCTGAAAAGAAAAAATATTTTTGTGTATGAAAGCATGTGATGAAGATGCATGTGAAGTCAACCACATGTTCAAAAATCAACCCCAATGTCATTGTACCTTGTTTTCTTCTTTTTTAAATTTTTTATTATTTTTTATTTTACATATCGATCCCAGTTCTGTCTCACTCGCTTTATCCTCCCTTTTCCCCTGTCCCCCGATTCCATCCCACCCCCACTCCACAGGAAGGGTGAGGCCTTCCAGGAGGTATCATCAATATCTGTCAAGTCATTTGGAGTACAGACTAGGCCCTCCCTCCTGTCTCTAGGTTAAGAGAGTATCCCCCATGGGGAATGTATACCCAAAGTCCTTTCATATACCAGGGATACATCCTGGTTCCACTGTCAGAGGTCCCTTAGACTGTCCAGGCATCCTAACTGAGACCCTTGTTCAGGGGCTCTGAGTCAGTCCAATGCTGGTTTCCCAGCTATCAGTCTGGGGGTCCATTAGCTTCCCCTTGTTCAGTTCAGCTGTCTCTGTGTGCTCTGTAGCCTGGTCTTGACCCCTTTTCTTATCACTCCCTCTCTGCAACTGGATGATTCCACAAGTTTGGTTCAGTGTTTAACTGTGGGTGTCTGGTTCTGTTTCCAACAGCTACTACATGAAGGTTTTAGGATGGCATATAAATTAGATATCAATCTCATTATCAGAGAAGGTCATTTAAGGTAGCCTCTTCAATGTTGCTCAGATAGTTAGTTGCAGTCATCTTTATAGGTCTCTGGGCATTTCTCAAGAGTCAGTTTTCTCTTCAAGCCTATAATGGCTTCCTCTATTATAGTATCTCTTTTCTTGCTCTCAAAGAACAAACTTTTAAAATGGGAAAGTATTGAAAATTTTTATAAAACCTTTAAAGAATTTCAGACATGATTTCACTTAAGGTAACTTGTATGTGAATATAAAATTAACTTGTCCCAAAAAGGTATGTTCCATTTGCATTATACACATATTACATTTTACCTCTAGAGACATTTATGTCTGACTTTTTATTCACCAATTTTTATATTTGAGAAAAGAGTACAAGCTTTAACAATGAGGCCAGGTTGTATGTATGTATGTATGTATGTATGTATGTATGTATGTGTAATCACTGAATATTTTAAAATAAGGCTAAGTGTTATACTGAGAACTAATAACAATTTAATATTTTGAAGTGTTCTTTAGTAGACGATTTTATAGTATTTTCCTCCTTCTGTAATATAAATTTTTATTTGCATTAAACTGTTTCAAGTTGTAAGAGCTGCGGGACCAAGACACCTGTTTTGATATGAGAGGGAAGTTGCACTCATGCTATCTAAAAATAATAATCATGCAAGTAAGACCTAAATAATGACACTACACATGACATGATGACATGTGTAGGGAAGTTTGTTAAAGCCCCACAAGTAGATGAATGGCTGCTGAGAGAGGGAGAATCAGATTTCTTTAGGAATAAGTCACTAGAGGCTGTTTGACCTCAGTGGTCATCCTTACACACATGTTCATTTTAACAATATGAATTTGACTCAGTAGGTTGCACACATGCAGATACATTTATATAAAATTAAAGAAGCTATGAAATTGGAAAAGAATGAGTGTATAGGAAGAGTTGCATGGGGGTATAAATGAATAAAAATAGTACTTATAACAAATTGCCAATTAGTAAAAGAGTTGTAATTAAATTTTCACAATTTCCAACAATATGTTAAGATTGAGAAACCTGTCTTTGAAAATCTAGGAAGGAGAAAAACATCAGTGTTTGTGACTCTGATGCTAAATCCATGTATTTTATCTATTACACAGTTCTTCCCTTTTTGAACTCTTATGTTGTTGGCTATGATCACATATGTCATACTGACATCCTTTATCATTTGTGTTCTTGTTTGACTTTATTGACTTCACAAAAAATTAGTAGCCATGGAGAATACATTGGTATATTTCTTACATAGTAGGAGAGATCCCATAATTCAATGAGGGAGCTTTTGCAGGCTCCACATACATCCTTGAAGAATCCAGACTATCATTCCTGAAGCAAAGCAGTATGCTCATGTGTCTTCAAGTTTACAGGGCTATGTTCAAGGTTGAGAAAATTGTCCTTGTTTAAAATATGAAATGGGGTTCTACATAATTTTTAAAACCACTTACTGTCATGCCAATTAAAGTATCTCCTTGGGCCACTGCCAATCCATGAATTGTGCATTGAAAATGAGCTATACATACAAAATTTAAGAGAAATTGTCAAAAATTTTAAGTAAATTTGGCATATGTTGACATCTAAATCACTAAAAAAGAAACATAGATGATAAATTTTTTGTATTTTATGATACATTATTTAATCACTATTCAATGAATTTCAGTAAAGGAAAGTACAAGGAAAGCTTTGGTCTTCTGCCACATGAAGACATTTTCTAATTGTTTAAAATTATCCTACTAATATTACAATGATTTTAACACATCAAATATCCCTAGAATGTTCTGAGATTATATCTCTACATCATTCTTCACAGTATAATGTTGTATGTAATATTTTTAACTACTAATGTATATCTAATCATGGTCACATTTTTTTGGCTTATGAAAAGTCTTGTACAGGATGGACCTGCCAACATTGCCTGGAATCTGCTCTGTCCATGAATTCCTTCTCCCTCTGGTTCTGATTGTCACCTGGACAATGCTCCTTGGAAAGAAAGGATGAACCTGTGCCATACCTGAATGCTTTGTGCTTTTTGACATTTATATTTATACCTGTCAAATTTCTATTGTGAACATGAATTCTTTGCCATACTAATAAAGACAGATAATGTTTCTCAAGAATGTTAGAATCAATAATAAAGAGAAAGGCAGATTTATTCTAGTTGTATAAGAAATTCTTTAAATAACAAAACTTACCAGTAACATAATAACAAAGACATATTCAATAATTCATTTTATATATATATATATATATGTATATATATAGTATAAGAGTTGGCCTTTCTGCTTTATAAAGATAAATTTAGAAGTCTATTCATGGCCTGTAATTACAAAAGCCTCTCAATAAAACATAGGCAGTAAGTAAAAATTAGGGTGGCATAGTAAAAGAAGTGGCTAAATGAGGTATAAATTCATCTTACATATACTCTGAACAGAAATGACCAAAAGCCAATGTAGAGAAAGGTACTGAATGTAAGATAAAATGTTACTATTAAAAAAATAGTTGTACACACAATAAAATCTCAAACAAAAACAAAAACCTATAACTACATGACAATCAATTTTAGTTTTTCAATAGGTAGTAGAATGCTCTAGAGAAATACTTCCAGGTGCAAATTTTTATAGAGGATGTGCTTATGCCTCTGTCCTTGAAAGCAAACAAAAACAGACTTCACAGAGAGCAGTGTGTGGCCATAAAACAAACACTGCCCAGTTGAACATTTAAGGGAGTCTGTTGAAATATCTGACAAAAAGGATAATTTACTCTTGGCTTTATGTTTTAATATGGGTGCAAAAAGAATAATAGTAACAATGTCATTTAACATTAAAGGAAAAAATAACTAAAGCTTCATTCTAAAACCCTTCAAAGATATCAGAATTATTTATAAACTATGAAATATGCTTCTATGTAATAAATTACTCATATACTTCTGTGTAATAAATCACTCAAAATTTAATAAACACAGACAACAAAACTGTTGACATTCTCTTGTAAGGACCTTCATCCAGGTCTCATCACCCACATCCTAGCTCAGAATTATCTATATCAGGAATATCTGACACTTCTCATCTCTCATCTTTTAAGGCTCCTAAATATATATGGTACACATACATGCAATCAAGCACTCATATATACACAAAAAATAAATCAGTGTACCGTGCCTACCCTCGACCAGCAAGGAAGAAGCGATTCTGGGAAGATCTTCTTCATACAGTTTTAATCAGTATCCTTGAACATGCTTCTAATGACCCATGGGACGCCGGGGAAATGCCTGCACAGGCTTAAGTCCCCTTCTGCTAACCAACCCCAGTGAGCTACATGGACCTTGCAGATAGGCTACTCTAATGTGGAAGCAGACAGGCTGAACAGACTTAACCAAATAAGGGCTTGTTTACGCCTTGGGGAGGTGAAAGGCGAAGCCAGCGCCATCTTTAAGGCGTGGCACTTCGCAGCTCTCTACAAATCAGAGATAATAAACAACTATTATGGTTATTTGGCATTTAGAGACAGGGTTTCTCTGTGAAACAGCTTTGGCTGTCCTAGAGTTTGTTCTGTAGACCAGGCTGGTCTGGAATTCACAGAGATCCACCTGCCTCTGCCTCTTGAGTTCTGGGATAAAAGGCGTGGACCACCACTGCCTGGCTGTATAATTTTTAAAAAATATTCTCTACAGTCCCTTATACTCCCTATTCATGGAAAGTCTTAGATGAGTACTTGCATTCTGGAATCTGTCATAAGACTTTGAAATTAAGTTGTTGATAGAAGTTGTCATCTTCATCAGAATAGCCTTGTCTTGCTCATTTACCTGGGTATATATGAGATGCCTCATTTACTCATTATGTAAGATCCTCCCTGTAGTGTTTGCTCATAACAGATCTTCTCCCATTGAATAGGAGATACCATGGAAAAAGGAGTCCTGGGAGAAAAACTAGATGGGAGAGCAGTTTCAAATAAACCAAATTCTCCCCTCATGCACCTTATCCCATTAGAACATCACAATAGTATCTAGGATCATTTCAAGTGAATGAATTCCAGAGGTGGAAGAATCTTCAATAGTGTTCCTTTAATTTTCCTGGGCTGTGGAAGTAAAACATACGATAACTGAGGGTGATGACCACTGTAGTCTTTCTAGTTCAAGAGGGAGAGAATGATCTTGATCTGCAATAACTTTGACTAGGACTCAGTCCTGCTGTGTTTTGAAAAACACTCTTCAAATTACTGAACTCCAACCTCAGAGCACTCACTTTTCTTAGTGGATCCAGTTGATGTAGGCATAATTACTCAGGAGACAGCTGAAGAATTTTTATTGCACTAAAAATCACATGGAAAATAATAAAACTGATCATTTCTGGAAATCACAATATGTTTACAAAATGTAAAAGCACACAACATTAAATTTCTATTTCAGGAGGTCAGGAGGCTGGCAGCATTTTTTTTTACTTCCATTGCTAACTACAGTTTAAAAGGTTGAGCTGCTCATGATGCTCCATAAGAGCATAAGAGTTTATGCCAGCATTTGGGAGGGGCAGACCAGTCTGTGAGTGAGGCCTGACTAGACCACAGAGTAAAAACCTGTTCCCAAAACCTCCTCCTCACAAAAATGCCACACATACTGTAGAAAAATTTGTTAGGAGATTGCAAGGTAGAAGAAGATAGATGACAGAGTTGTTTCTGATATGAGTGTAGTGTGATAAGGCCTCTTTTTGTTGTTTCTGTGTATGTTATTGAAAAAATCTAGCAATCATGAATTACCAATAGATAAGAAAAATGGCCTTAAGAAAAATATTCCTTCAAAACAGCAACAAGGAAAGAGAAAATAATAGATAATTGTTTTTCAGAGCACATGTTACAGAAAAATCCACAGTCTCGTTTACAAAACTCATTCAAAGTGAAGTGCAGCTTATCCTCAGTCTTTCTATAGCACCCATTTTCTCTATGCCTGAATGACTCCACAGAAAATCCAAATGTGGACCAACAGCTGTATGCTTCCCTCAATACAGATCCCAACTAGAACATGCAGGAAAGGAGCTAGTTGGGATCTGAAATAACAATCCAATGCCCATTTGTTAAAACAGTAAACAAAAATAAACGAACCAGAAAAATTCTTGTCTCCCTGCTTGGCATTCTGAGGGGTAATGGAGCTTCAAGAGGCTATTCCTTGTGAAGTTGTTTAGGTCATAGAAGCAAGTGCTCTCAAGGGATTATTGCTTCCTGGTATCTATTTACTCCACTCACTTCCCTTAAATGAAGTGACTTTTGCTCTATTGACTCTCTGGCATGACATATGTAATGTTCTATCTTGGTTGTCAACTTGTAAAGAAAAACCCCAGTTGAAAAATTGCCTCATAGGTATTGTCATGTGGACATGTATATGGTATATTTTCTTGGTTTTAGTTTAATTAGGAGTTCTCAGTCCACTGTGAGTGGTGCCATCCCTAGATTAATGGCTGTACTCTATAGGGAAGGTAGCTGAATGTAAACTTCTAATTAAGACAGTAAGCAGTGTCCCTTTTATTTTTTTTACAAAGAAAGCAAAATACACAATGAAAAAAAGAAATCATCTTTAGCAAATGGTGCTGATACAACTTAATGTCTGCATGTAGAAGAGTGCAAATAAATCCATATCAATCACCCTGCTCAAAACTGAAGTGCAAGCATGTTAGGGTTTCCCCGCCGGCTGCCGCTGGTTCTGCCTCCATTGTCCCGCAACCACGTGTGCCCCAAATAACACTCAGAGACTCTGTATTTGATACAATCCTGTTGGCCAATTACCATTACTGTTTATGGGCTAGCTCTGTCTTAATTATTAACCCATTTCTACTTATCTAAGTATTTCCACGTGGTCGTCTTATCGGGGAGCCGCGCGGCAGGCTTCCTGCTTCTTCCTGGGCTACATCTCGACTCCTCCTTCCCACTTCCTCTTTCCTCCTTGTCTCCTAGCCCCGCCTATCTTGCTATCTCATTGGCCACAGAGCTTTATTAACCAGTATGAGAAACATATATACAGAATCACATCTCCCATCACAAGCATATCAAAGACCTCAACCCTAAATCCAGATACACTGAATCGGATAGATGAGAAAACAGGGAATATCTTTGAATGCTTTGGAACAGTAGACAACTTCTAGAATAGCACACTGGTAGTACAGATGCTAAGATAGACAATTAATAAATGGGACCTCATGAAATCCAAAAGCACTATAAGGCAAAGGACACCATTAATAGGACAAAATGTTGATTTCTTCAAACTTATGCCATAAAGTCTTGTCTTGGCTTCCTTCGATGACAGACCATATCTTTAGCTAAAAATAAACCCTTTCCTCTCCAAGTTGCTTTGCCATGGTATTGATTACAGCAACAGAAAGCAAACTACTACTGGAGAAGACTAATGAGAACGAATTTCCATCATTCCTATCTTTATGAATGTACCATTTTTTCCTGCCAAGGTGTCAATGAAAAGCAGTTAATTTGGGCTTAATTGGAATTATAAGATTCCCGCTTCCCCTTTCTATTTTTCAGACTTTGTTCTTCTTGCTGCTGTTCTTTGCAGAATCTCACACTGTGAGTTGACATGGTTATGAGCAGCTCCTGGAGCTACTCACACATAGAGTAGGACTTATATGTAGTAAAATAAAAAAGGCTCCTTCTCTGATATTTCTAGGAAAAATTACTGGTGCATGATATACTTGAGGTATGTGAGATTTTAAGCGAATATTTCTGATCAGGACTAAGGACTATAGGAAAAGAATTAAGGTCTCTATGTTATTTGTTACTCTCCTCTTCTTTGTAAATAATTTTAAACACTTTCATAAAACAAAGACAAATAAGCATAAAGGAGTAATTAATATAGCAATGAATAAATGTATAAAATCAGTTTTGGAGTACCCAATAATAATATGGCTATGGTTTTGAAGCAATTTCTTTTGTATGCTGCTTTACCAAATCCAAGTCGATTTGTATGTGTTTATTTGAGTCTTCTTAAAAACTTCATGGTTCGCTGGGATATATAAATATCAGTTCCTTGAACCACGAATATATAACAAACAAACAAATAAAACCTCCATGGTGTTTCACAACATGGATGCATTCATTACAGTTTTTTTTTTTTATGTATGTAAGGCAGATGCAGAGAGGAAGGACAAGACCAGGCTGCAGAAACACATAGAGACAGCTTAAGTGAACAAGGAGGAGCTAATGGGCCCCCAGACTGATAGCTGGAAATCCAGCATGGGACTGACTCAGACCCCCTGAACATGGATCTCAACTAGAAGACCTGAGCAGTCTAAGGGACTCAGACAGTGGAACCAGGATGTATTCCTGGTGCACAAAAGGACTTTGGGGGCACATCCCCTATGGAGGGATACTCCTGTAACCTAGAGACAGTAGAGAAGTTCTAGTCCCTACTCCAAATGACTTGACAGGTCTAGATGACCCCTCCTAGAGGACATTACCCTACATATGGAGTGAGGGGAGGATGGGAGGGGAAGGTGGTCGAGGGGGCATGAGAGGGTGGGAGAGAGGGAAGGAGAGAGAGAAGGAGAGGGAACTGAGATCGCTATGTAAATTAAAATATATATATATATATATGAATATATGTAAGACATTTTATATGTTCTCTTTTTTGTGGATTTTGAAACCTTTGTTGTTCATTTGCTGCTACACATAATTATTCAATTAATATCTTTATGTGTTAAATTATTTTAAAATAATTCATTTGAATGAGTTTTTTCATTAAAATAAAAAATAAATGCTTTACATTAGATTAAAGAATTCACTGGGATTGAAACAAAATTTCAAACATTGCTTGGCATTCTGTAAACTACCAGATGGTAAGAGTATTGTCTAATTTTAATGCATTTCAAAGCTATATGGCATGTTAGACATTAAAACATCATATTCATCCATCTTCCTCAAACACATTCATTTTAAGCTTCTTAAATTCTCAAACACATAGTGTACGTTTTATGATATGAAATTTAACAAAAAAGTCTTGACTTTATCTCCAGCTAATGTAGGTAAACACAGAGCCACCTTCTTACTGTAAAGACTTCAGGCAGTGGAACTCGAAGAGCCTAACACTTGGAAGGCATTTACTCACTGTTCCAGTTTTCAGTTTCAAAAAGTCCTGCTAATTTATGAGCTTGCCATGGTGTGCCATATGAGTAACAACAGCAGATGCCTCAGTACTTCAGTGTGATCGAGACCATCAGGCTAT
The DNA here is from genome assembly GCA_030556225.1 of Cricetiscus sungorus. Lineage (NCBI taxonomy): Eukaryota > Metazoa > Chordata > Mammalia > Rodentia > Cricetidae > Cricetiscus > Cricetiscus sungorus. The sequence continues at coordinate 22,921,906 of JANBXA010000069.1, forward strand.
CTAAAAGGCTATTAATTACTATGAACATTTTACTTATTTTTACAATGTGGGTGTGATTATGTCTTAATGCAAAATGTGCTTTACAACCAGAAAGGGAAGAGACATGGGTTTAGTAGCCCTCATACTTGAATTTTTGGAGGGAGCTGAGTTCTTTTGATCCTGATCAATTCCAGAAAGTGTAAATATTTATTTGACCAAAGGACTTTTGGTTACAGAGAAAAATGGAGAGGAAACTGCAGCGTTCTATTCGTGCATCTTTTGAACTCACACAAGCTATTCTATGACTAGGAGATGATGATAAATTTATTTGAGTCACTGGTTCTGCACTTTAACATATCACCACAACCCATCACTCACAGATTGCCTCAGATTAGGATATGTAAAATGACATGTATCTCTAGTGATATATTAGACATGTTTTACTGTCCCCTGAACCCTCCTGTTCATCAATAATTAACTGTACCCTTAACCCTAGAAGCCATGAATCCATTTGTTTGTTTGTTTCCTTTTATTATTTTATTTTGTTTCAATGCTGTTATAGTTTCTATATTGGAATATCATTCAAATCATAGGATATTGAATCTTTTCATATTACCTTCTTACTTAGTCAAATGAATTTAAATTTCCTTCCCAACATATTTCTTGAAGGTTGAACACTACTCTATTGTCCCAAGCTCCACTGTCTACATATTCAACAACCAAAGGACACCCTAATTGCTTCAACATTTAACTATAAATAACATGGAGACTAACATCTGTATGCAGGGTTTTTGTGCAGACATTTTTCAAGTTCTTTGAAAAGTTGCCAAAATGTTCAACTACTCGACTCCACGGGAAGGTCAGCTACAAGAGCATATTTTTAGCTGTACAATATGCTGCCATTTTCTTTTATAAAGTACTGTTCACAGAATGAATTTTTCACCCACATGAGCAATGAATGACGGTTCTTTTTTCCCTGCTTTCCTACAAGTATTTGTTATTGGCATTCAGAATTTGGCTATTTAAATAGCTGTTAGTTTGCACTTCCTTAATGACATAATGGAAGGATATTTTTCATATGAGTCTCTTCTGGCTGTATATATTGCTTAGGGAGATTTCTGTTGAGGTCTTTGGTTAATTTTTAAAGCAGACTATTTTATTGTTATTAATATTGAAGTATAAGAATAAGGTATTTGAATATTTTTGATAACCTTATTTTAACAAGTTTCTATTTTACAAATACATTCTCCTATCCTGATTTGTCTTATGAGTCACGTGATAGTGTTTTATGTAGAGCATACTTTTTTTTAAATCCTTGTCTCCTATCTTTTTAAATTTTAATAAATTCCAACCTTTCAGTTATGTTTTACAGAGACAGTGCTGTTGGCATTTCATCTAAACATTTATCTCTACACCATGTTTATACAGGTTCTTCCATATTGTCATCTCCATACCCATGTTTGTACAGGTAATCACCACATTTTCTTTTACAAACCTTAGAATATACAATATTAAGTATATTGATTTCATTTTGTACAGAATGTAAGATCAATGTTTATAGTTTTTGTTTTGCTTATGAAAGCAAATATTTTCATTCATTACATAATTTTATTTAGATTTGCTTTTTATTTTGGTTAAAGTGCATTTGCCTGTATTTGCAGGACTTTGTTGCTGTGCTTCTCACTGTGTTCTGTCTGTTGATTAATTCATCTTGTTAAGAATATGATACTGCCATGATGACCAAAGCTTTGTAGAAACTTTAAAGCTAAGTGGTATTTATCTTAAATTTTCCTTCTTCATCACTGTAAATATTTCTTTACAACTTTTACCTCTGTTGATAAAATTTAGAGTAAATTTTGAAATACTGAAAAAAAGGAGAGATTGCTGTGATTTTTTTTTGAGTTATGTTGAATTTGTAGAACATACTGGGAAGACTTGACAATCTGGCATCTCCCTTGAACTTGAACAACCTCTTCATTTTCTTAGTTTTTCTTTAGTTTCTTTCATTAAATTTTTCCTCATAAATATCTTGTACAATCACATCCTATGTGATATGCTCTGATAAGTGCTATTTTGATTTTAATTCTAAATATTACTTGTTATTTATTAGTAGTGTACAGAAAGTTATGAGAATCCACTTTCTTCCTGGGCTGCCCCCACACTATAAATTACTATTATTACTTCTGAAGGGATTCTTTTTTTTCCACTATTTCACAATTTTTACATAATCATATCAATTTGAAGAAAATTCAAGTTTTAATCTCTCTTACAATGCATCCCAGCCACAGTTTCCCATCCCTTCCCTCCTCTTACCTCTCTCCCATCTCCCCTATCCTCCAGATCTACTCTTCCTCCATTTCTTCTTCAGAAAAGAGCATGCTTTCAAAAGACAACAGCAGACAAGACAAAACAGGATACAGTAAGACAAGGCAAATATAGTATCACAATAGAAAGAAAAGAGTTTCAAGAGCAGGCAAGGGCTCCAAGACACAATCACTTCCACTGCTAGGAGTTCCACAGAAACACCAAGCTAATAGCCACAACATATATGCAGAGGACCTGGTGCAGATCCATGCAGGCCCATACTTGCTATTTTAGTACATGAGCCCATGTGAGCTCTGCTTACTTGATTCAGTGGACCAGGTCTTCCTGGTATACTCCAGCCTGTTGACTCTTTCAGTCTTTCCATACCCTCTTCCTGATCTCTCAGGGAAGGGATCCAATAGAGACCACCAATTTAGACTCACTTCACATAATGTCTGGCTTTGAGACTCTGTACTCACTTCCACCTGCTGCCTGAGCAAGCCTCTCTGATGATATTTTTATGACTGGGCTGGTGTCCAGCTTTCTCTTTCCATAGTCTTCAGAGTACCTTCTTGTGTCAAAGAGACTAGAATGAAGGAGTGAAATCTTCATGCAGGCATCAGCCCAACCTCTTTACATTCCATGAGCTGAGTATAAGTTGTCCTCAAGAATGGGGATCCACTCTCAATTTTAACGGGTCAACCTTTTGTCCTAGTATCATCCAGGGCTATTTAGAGGTCTCTACAGGTCCTCCTAAGCCAACAAGTCAACTGAATATAACCCAGACCCACCACTAGAAGCCTTTCATTGCTAAACAAAAATATGGCAAATCAGACTACATATCCTCTATCACTAGGAGTTCGCCCTAGGTTCACCCTTATAGATTCCACTGTACTGGGATTTTACACCATACCATGAGTGCCCCCAAATCCCCACTTCCAGTTCCAGCTATTTCTTCCTGCACTCTCTCCATCCATCTGTCCTCGCCTACTGGATACATCCCACACCAGTCCCCCATCTGCCCTCAGCAAACTCTCAGGATCAATTCCTTTGCCTCATTCCAGGGAGATTCATGTTTGCCCTCTTCTTTACATAATGTCTCTGTGTTGTGGATTGTAACCCGATTATCAGTGACTTAACAATTAACAGCCACCTTAGGTGAGTACATACTATATCTACCTTCCTTGGTCAGGGTTGCCTCACTCAGGATGATTTTTTCTAGTTCTATTTTCAATTTTCTACTTCAATTTTCATGATGTTATTTTTTAAACATCTGAGTAATCCTCCTTTGTGTAAATATGCCACAATTTATATAGTTCTTGGTTGAATTACATCTAGGTTCTATCCAGTTACTGGCTATTATGAATAAAGGAAGAATGGAAATTGTTGAGCAAGTGTCCTCATGATAGGACATGATAGTGTATTTTGGGTATATGCTCAAGACTGATATAGCTGGGTATTGAGGTAGATCAATTGCAATTTACTGAGGAGCCATCATAATGATTTCCACAATGACTCTATAAGTTTATTCTCCCACCAGGAAAAGAGTAGTGATCTCCTTGCACCATACTCTTACCAACATGAGCTGTCATTTGTGTTCTTGATCTTAGCTATTTTGACAGACATTGCATCTTTCTTACAGGTATAACTTGAATTTATTTTTGTCTTTTTGGTTACCAGCTTAGCCTTTTATTGTTAGGCCTTTTCTTCAGTCCCATATTCTGAATTTTTAAATACAATTTTCATTCTGTATGAACTTATCTGGGGACTTCTTAGAAAATTTGTTTGAAGACATATTAATACAGAGGATATATATATATATATATTTGTGGGAGATAAATAATTATCAATTTGCTATCAACTTACACTAGGTATTTGTTATGAATACTGCTTCTTTTTTTTCAGAAAACCATCTTTTTTTTTACATATCAATCCCAGATCTCTCTCCCTACATCCTCCCATGCCCCCCAACTAACACCTTCATCTACTCCCTAGGGAGGTTGAAGTCTTCCTTGGGGGATCGTCAAAGTTTCTTAAGTCCTTTGGGGAAGGGCCTATGCCCTCCTCTGTGTGTCTTGGCTGGGGAGTATTCCTTCACAGGGAATGCACTCCTAAAGTCCATTTGTGTATTAGGAATAAATACTGGTTCCATTATCAGAGGTCCCCTAGGTTACCCAGGTCTCCTAGGGAAATGTCTAGAGATCCACAAAAGTGACCCCACCTAATAATATAAGCAATAGTGGAGAGGCTACCTTCCCCTAAAATGAGATTGATTGCTACCTTAAATACCATTCTAGAGCCTTTATTTAGTAGATGATAGAAGCAGAATCAGACAACCACAGCTAAACACTGAGCTGTATTTCTGGAATCCAGTTGTAGAGAGGGAACAGGGATAAGCAAAGCAGCCAAGACCATGATGGAGAAACCCACAGAAACAGTTGAACTGAACAAGTGAGAGCACACAGATCCTAGTTGTAAAGCTGGGGAACCAGCATTGGACCAAAACAAGTTCTCTGAATGTAGTACATACATTTCATTCAAAAATTTATAACAATGATACTTAGCTAGCAAGCCATTATATTTTGTATAGTATTATTCTATACTTTCCTTATATTTTTCCAAAGAATGTATAATTTACGAACATGCAATTTTATTTCTGATATAAAACCCTATACTGAAAATTCTGTTTACATAAAAGAAAGATGAGCAGACGGCTTCAAAAATACTTAATCTATCTCTTCCCTCCTCTTCTCTACAGCATGTAAAATGGAAGAAAGCAAAAAAGTATCTTTCCATTTACTGTTTACCATGTAAACACCACACATTATTGTTGATTATGAGGTGAGGTACAAAATTTTCTGTCTTCTAATTGAGTTTTCATGTGCCTTGGCTAATCTTCCAGAAACTATTTGTTTATACCTTGGTAGTTTACCTTGTCTCTTCTCATTCCTATCCAGAAAATAGTTAAGCTCTACACAACACTCCACTCAATAGAATAAAAAACCTTTTACTTCAAAGACCGGATAGACATTTGATAGCTTTCCTAATGGAGAAATGGAAGATGAAGTTTATTTTATTTATTTTTTTCTTTTAGAAAACCATGAGTCTTGATGTTTTAAATACTAATTGTTTTATAAAACAAATAGTATAAAGATGAATGATGCTGCCACTAAAGGTAGATGCAATGGAAATCCCATTAAGGGTAGATGCATTGGAAATCATGAAAGTGGCTTAGCAGCATTTGAACTGAACATACCTACAAAGGCCCAAGTGAAACCTATTACATCACACTGTATATTTAAATATGTATTCTCTTATAACTCAATAAAGTAAGTAAATACTGACTATCATATTAATAAAAGTGCTCTTCATCATACAAAAGATGATTCATATACAACATTTAATTTTTGAATTAAAGCTGTATGTAATTATATAAAACTATGTTTACTATTGATTTTTCAACAAATACTAAAAAGTATACACACATGCAAAACACACACACACACACACACAAACACACTATCATGCTTATCTCTTGATCGTGGGAGATTTTTTTTTAATCCCTGCTGTATTCCTGTATTTCAAAAATGCCTATTATGATCCTACATTGTGGTGATAGTGACTGATCACACTTAAGGCAAGAAAGGAAACTGCTAACTGAAAAAAAGTGATTAAAAATATAATGGAAAATACCATTTCGTTTAATTTTTAATTCATTTCTGGAAGTGATAGAAGCATAGTTAAATAATCAAATTTCTTATTCTGTTGGGAAGTTGAAAGATGAGAAGTGCTCAGGCAGAATTATATAGTGAATGAGGGAATTCTGTATTGCTTTGGCTGAGAGCCACTTGTTTTGAGCTTAAAATCTTTAGTCATCACGAATATTGAGATAAAAGGATTAGTGAAATTTCTAAAATGTTTTACACTCTCTAGATAAATTAAATCTGTTTACTAATGTAAGTCATTGCATCTCTAGAATCTTCAAGCAGAAATGAATTATCTTCACATGGAAGATGAAGCTAAAATGTACAATTTCTTAGTATAAACTATGACACAATCTTTAATTAACTATATAACAGCTCATAATAGTCTGAATACTAAGGATTCACTTTTTTTTCTTTTTAAACTATTATTTCCTGGAATAACTAGGAGACCTTTCTTAAAATGTCCTAAAATGCAATTCAGAGAGTCCTTTCTCTCTCTCTCTCTCTCTCTCTCTCTCTCTCTCTCTCTCTCTCTCTCTCTCTCTGTCTCTCTCTCTCTCTCTCTCTCTCTGAAATGTCTTGCTTGCTAGTTCAAGCCGGCTTTGAACTTGTACATCTCCCATCTCAGCCTCCCTAGTATTGGAATTACACACAGGCTGCACGCCACCTTGCTTAAAGTGAGATTTGATGCAAACTAAGTTAATGTGAGAAGGAGAAATGAAACTAAAACCCTTAGAAGATGTCAGAAACTGCTAAGAATTAATCTCAATATTAAGAGATTATGTCAAGGGACAATAATTAATGTAGAAACTTTTAGATAAAACAAAAGCAAGCAAACAAACAAACAAAAACATTCCATATACAAAGAGATCACTGAAACTATATCCTTATCTTTCACCTTATATGAAAATAAACTCAAAACTAATTGGAAGTGCTTATGTAAGGTTTGTTACTTAAGAAACTACCAGAGGATAATCAGAAAATCAATACCTTTCCAAGACATAAAAATAGGCCAAAAAATAATAGCAAGACCTGAAAATTGTAATTTTATAGAAATCAAGTTTTTGTACATCAAAAGAAACAATCATTAAAGTGAAAGTACAGCCCATAAAAACTTCAGAAAATCTGAACCTTATATTTAGTAGATATTAATATCTAGGAAGTTATGGAATTAATTTAAAAGCACCAAAACAATAAACCAACCAACCAATAAGTAGTTCAATGAAAGGAATATTTCTCAAAAGAAGAAAATCAAATGAAAAATATATTCATGAAAAAAGTGTTAACTATATTTAGAATCCATTTTCTGTGGGCCTGAATGACTAAAATGAAAACAAATACAACATGGAAGTAAGAATCAGGTTAAAAGGAAACTTTAAGAACAGCTGGTTGGATATAAATAGTACAGACACTAAAAAGAAATAAAACAAATTAAGTAGAAGTATAATATGGTCCAGTTGTGTGTGCTACTACCAAACATAGGTCCAAAGGGATCTTTGGCATTGTACATTAGGTGATGAGGGAAATATATATGTATATATATATACATATATATATATATTTCCCTTATTGGTTAATGAATAAAAAACTGGCTTGCCAATAGAGGGGAATAGAATGTCTGGGAAAGTTAGGCAGGGAGAGCCTGCCAAAGTCAGTCGCCATGTACATTACCAATGGAGTAACAGATCCGGACCCTTCTCCAGTAAAATAAGTCCACATGGAAATACTTAGATTGATAGAAATGTGTTAATAATTAAGACAGAGCTAGCCAATAAGAAGCCCTAGTTATTGGCCAACAGTTATTATAGCGTCTTTGTGTTTATTTGGGGCTGAGAAGGACAGTGAGACTAGCTGGGACAAAGAATTTCTTGTTACAAATAGGGATATTAGCATACTCATTTTTTATGTGACAGTAGTCAGAATTTCCACAATAGAATCATCTTTTATGCCCATCAGCAGATGAATAGACAAATGAAATGTAATGAAGCTATTTCATTTGTAGGAAAATGGATGAAACTGGAAATCATCGTGCTAAGAGAAAAAAGCAATACTCAAAAAGAGAAACATGCTTCATCTCATGTGTTAAATCTGAATCCTAATAGATAAATGAAAGTGGAAATGAGATTATTTGGGAGGGAACAGTGACTCAATGGAAGGATTATAAGGAGACTAAAAAGGAAGATAAACCTGATCAGTGTATGTTTATGTATATAAGAAAAAGACATAATAAAACTTCTAATTTTCTACTTCATGTGTACACTTAAAAGATTTATAATACATGTTAGCCAACTTCGAGACTTAATATTTTCTCATCTTCTGGCATAGAAAGGGAATAACACTTAAGCAAAATTGCCACTCTGTCTCTGCTTCCTTATCTTTAAAATGAAGGAAACATTCATACCAGTGTGATAGGATCATCATGAGGGAATAAATGAGTTTATGAAGTATGTTGGGAATTCCCAACTCTGCCCTCTGGCTCATTTCTCTAACAGATGAATTTGCAAGTAGGAAAGGCTGCTATAGTGTTGCGATGTATTAACAGAAAGGATATAGAAACTAGAACTGGGTAAGAGAATAGTAATGTGTAGTGAATGCTGGGGGAATCAAGGAGATGTTCTCTCCACGTATAGGAGTGCCCTTTATTACATCAGTAACCTCAGGTATCAGCACATGCCAAAAACTGTCACTGAGGGAATTTTGCTCCAGTTTTGCTTACCAAGATTTTAATTATTATTTTTTATGTACGTATGTATATGCATATGCCATGTATATGTGTGCCCTTATAGATTAGTGTGCATGTTTGTTATAGTTCATGTGGAAGCCAGAGAGCATCAGTGTTGGTGGTCCATTTTCATTCTTCCCCTTTATTTTTGGAGAGAAACTCTATCACTGAATCCTAGCTCACCAATTGGGTCTTCTCAGCAAACTCTAGGGATTCACTATCTTTCTGCCGATCTACTCGGGTTCCAGATGCACACGACAGCACCCAGGCTGCACATAGTTTTGTGGACTCTAATCTATGTCCTCATGCTTGTACTGCAGGAGTTGTACATTCTGAGCACCCACACCATCCAAGGGTTTTCAGCAGTAGCCTGTCTTGTGGACATCCCATTTGTTGATGACCAAATTTAGCTACCCAGACTCTGTTCTCAGGTGCAAATCAATTCAATATGCACCACAATATACACCATTAAGGCAAATTCATCTGTTCAAGTTGGCACAGAACAGACGAATGCTATAGATTCATAAAAATATTATAATCAGTCACAATAATTCCACAGTTCAGAAATCATTTCCGAGGGAGTATCAACGGTGGGGAGGAGTTGCGAAATTGCAGAGATTTCCTGAAATAGAAGACTTTTGACAAGAGAAAAGTTGTTAAAAAATCTTCTCTCACTAAATATTCACTGTTTCTTTCAACATAAAATTTTTATTAAATGTATTTTTGCTCTGTTGGTACTTAACATTAATTACCTAAGGGTCTTAAGGTGCCATGAAAAACATGGTCACCCTGGCCTATTGAGTCACTGCTTAGGCAGTGAACTAAGAAGCAAATCATTGAGACAAAGAAAGCAAAATAAAAGGGAAAGAAAACAAAAGTGAGCATCATTGGAAAGCATTAACCAGAATTCCTTTTCTCACTCAAAAACACCTGTAGTCAAAAAGAGATAGCTGCCATTTGTTTACACTTAACTTTGTAAGTATTGCTAAGTCAACAGATTCTTTTAATAACTTATAATGCACATAACCAAGTTGTAATTTCATAAATGCATTTTGTAAAAAAAACAAAAACAAAAGTTTCCTGTTTCATGTAGCAATATATGAAGTAACATCCAATGAAAGCGTTGTTTACTGCCTGCAAGAAATCCATTATGCAACTTTATTGAGTATAGCTCAGACTACAGACAATGACAGTTATAAATAAATTAGTGTTACCTCTAAAACTGAGATCCAATAAAATAAGCAGTGGGCAAAGATAAACAATAGATGTTGCTCCCAGTAGTAGATATTCTAGATAATAACACTCATGGCATGCCAGTGAATCTCAGCCAACTTGAGATAATTCTCCTTTTAAATGTAGAATCAAACAGCCACACTCTATTTATTTATGTAAAATCATAGGAATAACTTCAATATTCTAAAGAATGGTTTAATTTATCCAGCCTTTAACATGTAATACAGGATTTTTCTATAGAACTTATGGTACCTCAGGATTTTTATATTATACCACCTATCTCAGAAAAAGACCAGAGAGGGCCCAGGTGTCACATCAATGCCAAGTATCAATCTCATTTGTCAAACTGACCTCCCTTGGGCTTCTCAGCAAGGGCAGTCACGGGGTGGATTCATGAAAGCAAGTAATTTTGGAAGACCAAGGGTCAAACATGTTTAAATGGTAGCTGATTCCTCAATGGTCTCAGATCTACTTCATTAGTTTGAAATCTCCATGATGGTTTTTACCAGGTGAGGTTTCTAAATTTTGATGGAAAAGGTGAAGGAAGATGGCACCAATTCTGTATACTGATGGGTTATGGATTTTAGTGCCTTACTCTGGAGACATAGAAAATTATTAGCCAAATTTTATTCTCAATCTAACCATAAAAATTAACTTTATTGCAATTGAGGCCAATATATGCCATGGATTTATTTCTTTTAGCAAAAGAAGTCAAACTGTGCTGTCACTGGGGAAAAGTGAATAGTGTAGGGATCAAAATTTAGCATTTTGAACTTGGGTGAGAGTATTTATAGTCTGGTTCTTCCGCTGTGTACAATTCATGTTAACAATCTTCTCACAGAAAAGGTCTGACCATCTTCTCACATTGTCAGAGGAATCCACATTTTTCTGCTTGTCAATGATTTTGCATCAGACATGTTTGATGCATGTCTCAGATATTTACTCTGAGACTATTTCTTCTGTGATTGAAAAGCTCTCAGATCAAAAAGCATGGTTTAAAGACCATTGCTACCCATTGAGAAAAATAATATGAGCAGTTTTGTGGCTTGTGTGGTCTATCCAGTGGTATTTGGTTTATGTTTAATGAATAGTAAATGCATTTATGGTATTTTTATGAAGTTTAAAATGACTCTTGTTTTTTAAAATCTGTCCCACTATGGCATGTTTCTAACAAAGCCCTTTGACAACTTATGTCCTTGAGATGAAAATAGAAAATGATGCTTTACTAAAAGAGAGTTTTGAAGGAAAGACAGTTTTTGACTGGCATGCACTATTTCTTGAAAAACTTCCTGTTTTTTTCAGTATTCCAAACAGCAAAAGGCAAAGCTGCTTAAACGTCCCTATCCAAATGGAAAGTCACTCTGACTATATAGTTCATACAAAATACAGGTCAAAGACACTTTTCAATCTTCATATTCTTCCTTATAATCAGCTTTAATAGGGTCTTAGGGTGGAGATTTTCTTTAGGTATTATTTTAGCTCAGCTAGCTGAGAATTAAAAACAGTACAGAGTCCTTATGCCAGGGAGACTTTAAAGGTTCCTAAATCAATTGCAATGCCATTTTAATAGCACATATAAGCAACATTCAGACTGAAATGTGCTAAAGGGCTTTACTAAAATTGTCTTGGAGAACCAGGGTGAAAGAGCACAGCTTGAGCCCTAAGGTGAGGAGAGGATTCTAACAAGAGCCCTTGACAGTAAATGCACTGATTTAGCTACAGGCAGGACTTTCTGTTTGCACCTAAGACTCATTCTGTCTAAAAGAAACAGACTGAGGACTCCAAAGTGACCTAGGAGAAAGCACACTCAACTCCCCTTGAATGCTGTACTTAACCCAAAATTGAAAACTATATTTTATCTAACATGTTTGGAAGTACTTGAGTCAATGAAACAGATTTTACCCATGAGCTTAGTTCATCCATTACTTATGAAATATTTACTGAAAATATACTCTGTGCCTATTTGTGTTTGGCAAACAAATAACAAATACTGGGTTTCTTCTAACTAACTGTTGTGTTGCTATAGCTAGGTTTATTATTCCTCCATGTCTTAGGCATTCTTGGGATTTAAATGTCAGAATCTAATGAAGGCAGAAGTTAAAGGACAACAAACCTGTACACAAGCAGGGTAAATGGCAATCTAAGTTGAATGGTTTTAGCTCTCTGAAAATGTCCTTCTCTCTGCCATTTTCCCAAGGGCTAAAACAGCATTACTAATAAGGAATTAAACTGGTCATAGTAAAGTCCATTGTGAATTCAGCACCAGGTGTGCTGAGGCATGACTGAGTCTGAACTTAGCCTATCTCAGCCAAACAGAAAAATGAAGACAAAACATTAAAAAACTAAAGCAAAATAATAAGACATGCATTTTTATTCTTACCACAAGAACAAAGTAACAACAACAGCAAGAAAAAAACCAAATAAAAAATCAAATGAACTATAACAAAATGAAAAGGAAAATTTCAAAGGTAAGAATCACATATAAAATAACACAACCTGGCATGAAAATTTAATGTTATAAATTTGTAGCAAACTTTGGTTTAGGCACAGTTTCTTCTTTACAAAATACTATTTTAGTTTCTAAAAATGAAACCCAGATAATATAGCTTACATATTTAGTACTTCACATTAAGGATAGTAAAATATAGAATAACAATAAACTTTATAGACGGATATGGCTCTTGATTTCTGTACAATGCCAACTCGGGGTGGTAAATTGTTAGGTTTTTACAAGTTGACAACAGGAACAAAATTTTCCCAAATTTAAATTATATGTGTCTGTTTCTGTGTATTTAGTGTTTATATAAAAAGATCAACAAAAGCTGTGTGTTCTACATTAATAGTACTAAAAGTTTCATCAGGCTCTACAGATAACAGAATGAAACTGTATACACATCCTTCATATTACACTAGGAGAAAAAAAGAAACAGTCAAATCCTCCCCCAAAATTTGTATCATTAATGTGATGTTAGGCCATGTATGTTTGTCTATGTGTGTTTGTCTCAACGATCACCTGGAATGGAAAAAATTGAAGTAACATAGAAACAGCTCTGAATAAACCATGAATATTACTATATATAACAAAGCAGGCAGTTCTTTAATTTTGAACAACACAGAGTTGTGATCAAAGGCATTGAGACAGACACACAAAATCTCAGTAGTCACCAGCTCGTGTCCATATGAGCAAAAGAATGTGGAGATGACTAGCTTACACTTTCCACATTTAGCAAAGAGATGAGTCATTCTGCTTGCTTTGGAGAAGGTAAAGAAAAAAGCAGAGAGAATCCAGAAGTGTACTACCAACTGAACTCTCTTGACCTTGAAAGACACAGAAACATTGGCACAACATTAAGTGTGGAAGGCTGAAGGCTGAATAAAGGGGTGCCATTTTCTTCAAAGGGATTTTGGAAGTCAGATGCAACTCTATTTTTGAACCCTGTGGTACTCACTGATAGGAGAGGAACAGTAGAGGCAATCTAATTGTGTAATTATGTGTATTTATTGTCTGTATCAAGTGAGGGTCACCTGGTAAATGGGAAACATCAATTTTAACCCAAGGAATAATTAATTCAACAATCATTTGTCATTTCCCACAGTCAAGCTTCCTCTACTCTGCATAGATAGAAATGCACTGTAAGCTTTTAAAATATTCAGCCATGTAAGAATTCCTTAGGAAATTAAAAAATCAAATTATGAACACTTTATGGAGGTCCCGGGAGCCAGAAGAGAGCCACTTAATAAAAAGATAACCACTGAACATGAAACCCTGAAACAGAACAATATGGCCATCATCTGCCCCTGATTCTAGAGCTCTCTGGAGAAAACACTAAATGAAAACATAAATTATACAGTAAAATAATTCTGCTTCTGGCAGTGCAGCAGGCTTGATGGCTAGCTGAAAATAATGTCAAGAACCAAACTCATCAGTGCTACTATCAGAATCCCTAGAGACAACATCTGCCTGTCCAGAAATGTGCAACCACCAAGCTCCCTTTCCCAAAAGCAGTAAAGCTGAAGAAAAGATAGCAAAAATTGAAAATGATTGACAACCTCAAATCCTCATTCATGAAACTTTTGCCAGCAAGAACATAATATGTAAGTGAAAGTCTGAGATCCAAGGAGGGTATTGTTAAACATGGAGTATTTGGGAACGAAAGCTCTGCTCTAAAATGACTCTAAATGTACAGTATTAAAACCTAACATTCTAGAACCTTCATGTACTAGCTGTTGGAACAGAAGCAGACACCCACAGCTAAACATTGAGACAAACTCGTGGATTCCAGATGCAGAGAGAGAGAGAGAGAGAGAGAGAGAGAGAGAGAGAGAGAGGAGTGATAATAAAAGGAGTAAAGACCAGGATACAGAAACCTACAGAGACAGCTGACCTGAACAAAGGGGAGCTCATGGACCCCCAGATTGATAGCTGGAAAACCAACATTGGACTGACTCAGACCTTCTGAACATGGATCTCAGTTACAAGGCCTGGGCAGTCTATGGGACCTCTGACAGTGGAACCAGGATGTATCCCTGGTGCAGGAAAGGACTTTGAGAGCACATTCCCATGGAGGGATACTCCCTTAACCTAGAGACAGAAGGAAGAGCCTAGACCCTACTCCAAATGACTTGAAAGATTTTGATGACCCGTTCTGGAGGGCATCAGCCTCCCTGTGGAGTGGGTGGGGAATGGGATGGGAAGGGGTGTCAGGAGGCATGGAAAGGAAGGAGAGGGAACTGGTATCATTACATCAAATAAGAAAATATAATAAAAAAATAAAATGTACCTTTCCTCTCCTTGCTCTTCTCCCATTCCCTCCCCTTCATTAACTACTGTTCTGAGCTTCATATCTGCTCCCTCTTGTCACATCACCTTTAATGACTTACTAATTTTAGATATTGAGAAGAAAAATATAAAATTTAAAATGAAATACTTAAAAATAAAATATTTGTACACGTCTAACTTATGTAAGTATACAGATGTGACAACAATTTAAATATCTGATCTGTTAAGTATCAAGAAAGAGGAGAATTTTAGGAAAGCAGAATAAACATTATATTTTTTTCATAAATGATATTAGAAATACACTCACTAATCCACAACAGTCTTTAATTCTCATTACATTTTTACTTATTGTATATGTGTGTGCATTTGTGTTTATGTGTGTGAGTGTGCACTATGGAGGTCAAAGAACAACATACTAAAATCAGTTCTCTACTTTTACCATATGATTCTTGGGTATTAAAATCAAGTTTTCAGTGATGGTGGCATGGCATATCTCTTTACCTACTGAGACATATAACAGTAGTTAAGAGAATAAATTTTCAAGATGAAAAGCAAAATTCATGGCATAGGAATAAAAATTAAACTCGATGTTTCGCCTCAGATTCACTCCAAACGAAAAGACAATACAGAATTTAAAATTTAAAATAGCAGTGTAACAGAAAACTAATGGCCAAAATAATGTTTAAAAAGTTATATTAAAAGAGTTTGTTATGACTCTGTATTGATAGGGCATTACCTGCATAGGATCAAGCTAGGCCCTCTGAATGTGGGTGACAGTAGTATGGCTTGGATTTGTGCTTTTTGGAGTCCATTTTTTTGGAGAGATGCCTTGCTCAGCCTAGATATGGGGATGGGACTTGGTTCTGCATCAAAGTAAGAAAATAAGATGACAGTTTATTGACTCCCCATTGGAAGCCTTACCCTCTCTGAGGAGTAGATGTGAGGTAGGGTTGGGTAAGAGGGCTAGCAGAAGGAGGGGAGGAAGAGGATACTGGGATTGATATGTAAAATAAGAAAAGATTATTTTAAAAACAAAATAAAGATTAAAGAAGAACAAACACAAGCCAGTAATAAATGGAGGTTGTTTACCAGAACAAAAGGATAAATAGAAATAGAGGGAGTCATGACTTAAAGGTTTAGTTATCCATGAAAATATCATGACTTTAACTTGTTTAGGCCCAATGCAAACTTCAGAAACACATAGAACATCATTGAGCTATACAATACACTAAATGAATGATAATTATTCCATATAATGAGCATACATATTATAGGAAATATAAATAAAACATAAGTATACAGATAGTACCTGGTTCATAAAAACTCTATGCGTTTACATGAGTATCTGTAGAATTCAACACAAAGTCTGTTCTTCATCATTTCTAAAAATGTATTCTATATGTATAAAATTCTATTAGTATGTGTTTTGTCTCTTTCTGAACCACCCTGAATGTGCCATATCTTTTCTATAAACATGCATCTTCCACCTCATAAATGATACATCTTCGCTAACAGTTCTCATTTCCTGACCTTGATTGTTCTTTTCTTATTTATTTTTTTTTTCAATATAAAGAGATTCTGGGAGCCACTTGCTGCATGGGAATAGAACTCAAATTATTCCATTTATTCACCATAATTCACATAGAATCTATCATATCTTTATGGTATTAACTAAATACAGAGAGAAGGGCTGGCATTTGCTCCCCTCATCCATGATAGCCTTCATCATTAACATCTTCTACTAAGTGAATCCATGGCATAGATGATGGCTGTGAGTTACACCTGGTCATGGATTATGGAATAACTATTATGGAATAACTAGGCCTGACAGCTGACCTAGACCAATAATAACTCCATGCACAATTGATATTTCCTGAGAGCCAGCCTGTGTCTGCCAGAGGGTCTTGACAACAGCACCCAAGTCTGATGAGAGATGACATGATGTGAACCTGTGGACAGCGACCATATAATCTCAGCAGATGTCAGCTCAGTACATCACCTCCCATGGGGCAGAGTTGGGGGATATATAAAGCTTATCCCTTCCTGGAATAAACTGAGCCTGTTGTTTCAACTTGTTCTTGATGCCTGTGTTGTTGGTGTCACACATATTTTCCCAAATTCCCAACAGACACCTATCAGAGCCCTGCAACAATGGGTTATTTTGATGCCAGTGCTTTCTGCTATTCTAGTGGTATGGTATGTAGAAGGTTTTCTATTGGACTTATGGGGCACTGTCGATTCTTTCCCCCTAGAGACATACAATACTCTTAGTGTATTTATTATTTTCCACAGAAACAGCAATTGAACACAACATTCATTTTTCTCAGAGGCCATTTAGGTACATGCTGAGTTGTTGGTAATGAGCATCATAGAACACGATGGAGTTACATTATTCCTTCCTTACAGAGCAGTGATATCACATGCTTAATCGTGAGAAACATTTACAAGATGATCTTCATAAAAACAAATGTCCAGCACTTGCCTCAGGGAATGCATTATGTTCAATTTCATTTAATTGTCTTATTCACAATTCTGAGGCCTTGAATACTCTTACAATGTCCATTTATGTTCTGTTTTGTTTTATTTATTTATTAATTTATTTATTTGCCTATTCAAAGATTGCTTTTGTAAGAGCAGGATATAGCAATAGGTATCAGGGAGTGAACTTTAGATGAAATTTGAATGTAAGTCAAATATTTTTTTAGGGCTGAGTATGGCTAAACTCAATAAGAGTTTATTCACAAATAGTGACACTGGCTTTGGCTGATGTAAATATATTTGTGGTATACACATCTTTTCTGATGAGCTATTAGAACCAATTCTAGCTTAAGTCAGATTAGGAACCATCAGAAAGATCTACAAAATGTATTCTTCTTTAACGTGGAAATAAGTGATGTTCATTAGGTATATTACTATACATTCAGTGTAGTATTAGAAACATGCTTTCTGACTGCTCTACCTCAAAGAAATCAGTCATTTCAGTGAATGTTAATTATGGGGGCTAAAGAAATAGCAGTTAAGAGCACTGGCTATTACTACTCAGAAACTGAGTTCAATTCCTAACACCCATATGACAGCTAACAACTATTTTTAACTCCAAGATCTGACACTCTCACACAGACATACATGCAGACAGAACACCAATGAAAATAAAACAAAAGTAAATCATTAAAAAATGTTAATTATGCAACTGACAATTGAACTTGGGTGGTAAGATATATCCTTATATAAATATCTAAATAATGTAACTCAGTTTCTTAGAGTGTAAGCTTGTATTAATAGTATGTATCTCACAATAAGAGATTTGCAAGTTTCTTTTGCCAATTCTGTATTTCTAGTAGCCTCAGATCCAAGACAGAATAAAAAGTTAAAAAAGAAAACCACGAGACAGTGCATTGGTGTCACAATACTGCCAGACTGGTGCTTCAGACTTGGTCTAACAATGCCTTAAAATTAAACTGCATACAATTTTATATTTTGGAAGACTAATTGACCCTGGCAGTGATTGTCTCAGTGGAGGCAAAGAAAGTCAAAACTAAAACTTCAGTCATTTAACCATCCCTTTTCAGCCAAATTCTGTGTTGATTGGTGTGGAAAAATAATGAGACCCGCTTGCTCTATTTCCAAAGGACCATCTTGCTATTGTCAATGCTCCAATGTTTTTCATTTGAGACACAAATTTATGACTACTGTTCCTTACATGCTCTGTGCTATCTGTTTGTATTACCATAAATTATTTCCACTAGAAATGTTGGATTAAAAAACACAATGCACTGGCAGTTTTCATGCAATAGAAATGAATTTCACCCAAAGGAAATGTTGGCCCCTTTCTACTCTGATGCATAGCCTTGTGTGAAATCTTTCTCTACACCTCATGTGGGGGCCACTATATCATTGTAAGACAACTGCTTCAAGTGATTAAACACATTGCTAATGCAAACTAAGGCAAAGATCTTTGTCCCTTACTATTCAAAAGCATCTAACCATCTAACCAACAACTTCAAATGTTCAACATTTTTCTCTCTTAATTCTGTTAGGTTTAAACTTAATTTTGCTAATTTGCATTTATAAGCTTTGTTGTCTACCTGCTTACAAAAGTATAATACAGTATACCTTATCTTTGTGTCCAAATGCACATGCAGGTATTTGGTGTTAAAATAGATACAACTGTTTCCTGTGTTGCAAACTTTCCTAAACAGTCTTATGAGTCCTACTTTAAACACTAATGATAGTTTCTGTAATACAAACAAGAGTAACTCTCATCTTAGTGAGAAACTGCTGTATGATATACTCCACAGACAGCATTTGATACTTACTAGGTTTGAAGACCTCATGGTAATCTCAATTTACAGATACTGGTACATTCCAATATGAAATGAAATATTCTTGGTTATCAATTTTCATATATATATATGGAATATATATAATATTTTCTTCTTTGGGATGATTGGTTATGGTGTTCAGTGAAACTGTACCCAGCATGCTCAAGGTCCTGGCTTTGATCTCCAATACCAATACATACACAAGTGCTTTTTGATGTGTGTTTAAGCAGTGTTTTTTTTTTTTTTTAATTGGGACTATCGAAGGGGTATATATACAAATTCAAGACCAGGGTATATTTACAGAGATGTCAGATTAAGTCAGCATTGTCTTAAAGATGACAATGTTGGCCAACATAGAACTCTATTTTGAACTCTTCGTGTAGCTCCATTGAGGGAAAAAAGATCAGAATTTAGACAGGACCACAAGTTAACACTAGTGAAACTTAAGTGAAGATCTTAACTGGTGCATTATTAAAGCAAGGGGAAGCAATGTTAGAAGCATTGTGAGAAGCAGGCATGTGATAATTAATGGACCCTTTGTTCTTTAGAGTATATTGATAAATGGAAAGTGTAAGTCATGAGGAATGGAGATCCATATTGAGCAGACAATATGTAAAGAATACTCTTGAACACAATGTGTGGATTTTCTCTGAACCCCGCCCCTGGGATTTTAAGTCATTCACTTGCCTAGCCAATATGTTAGGGAAAAGTAGAGAGGCTTAAGGCTACAACATTTCTTTTAATTTTTTATTTTGAGTGAGCCTTGTTCTGTTGTCTGGTTTGCCCTTGAACTTGATTTTCTAACATGGGATTGGAATACTGGAATTATAGGAGTGTACCCTGTTACCAATGCCAGGCTTCAGATGTCTATGACATCGACTCACATACTTTCTCATACCATATGGACAAAAATGGAGTAATATGCAAAACCCAGTTTCAAAAGATAAAGGCATTTGTGCTAAGTTTAAAGACCCAAGCTTGATGACTAGAACCCACATAAAAGTGGAAGAAAAGAATAACATGCACTCCTCCTTTCCCCCCATAACTCAAATAAACACTAAAGATGAAAATTGTTTGCATTTGATTAGAACTACTTTTATAGCTCTTTTGATGGAACTCAGTTGTAAAAGAATCTCCAACTATGTATACCTTATGCACATATTACTAAATACATTAAAAATATTAATTATTTTTTCTCCATTTATTTGTATTCTATTTTTATTATTTAAAACAATTTTCAAACTCAAATTTATTTTGCTCATAGTCTTCCCCCTTTCTTAAGTTCCTCCATATCCTCCCCTCTTCCTACCCAACCAATTTTAAGTTCCTTTTCAGAAGAGAAACAAAACCAAACACAACAACAAATCTCCCAGTGCCAAAAAAAACCAACCCCACAAAAACAAAAACAAAACAAATAAATAAAACCACACACAAAAATGGGAAAAGTTTGAAAATCACTGAAGTGTATCCAAATAAAAGCACACACAAAAAACTTAGGAGCATGCTCCAATTATATGTTGTTCAGGTACTTCTGAATATAAGGCTTGCCCTAGAGTGGATAGCATACCTGTAATACTCTTTTGGAGAAAACAGATCTTTCATCTCCAAGCAAGTGAAAATGACAGTTCAGTTGTTACCTTTATCCTAGTGGCGAGCTTTTCATTTATTAATTTATTCATTCAAAAAAATAACAAAATATAGTAAGATAAAATAAAAAAACATCACATCAAATTTAGCAAGAAAAACCAACAGAAGGGAAAGAGCTTAAGAGAAGGCACCCACTCATGCACACACCCAGGAATCCCACAAAAAGGCTAAATTGGCAGCTATAATGTAAGTGTAGAGGGCCCTGTGCTTGCTGCTTCAGTCTCTTTTAGTTCACATGATCTTGGATGATGTTGATTTAATGGGATTTGTTCTCTTGGTGTCCTCTATCCCCTCTGGCTTTTATATTCTATTCTGCTTCCACTTCTTACGTGTTCCCTGAGCTCCAAAGGGAGGGATTTGATGGTGACATCTCATTTAGGGCTGAGAATTTCCAATATCTTTAAATCTCTGTATAATATCTACCTGTGGGTCTCTATTTGTTCCAATCTGTAGCAGGAGGGAGCATCTCTGATGACTGGGTATCAATTTTCTAAATATTATGCTGCTTGCAATTTCTGAAATAAAACATTAAAATCAATTTTTTTGTACACACAAGTCTAAGTTCCCTCTCTGTCCAATATATGGAGATTTCACCCTATGTTTCTTATCTAGCCATGAGCTCTTTTGGAATGTAGTGATTTATGTGATATTTGGGCCTTTACTATGAACACCATCAAAAAATTTGTATATTCCAGGTTTGTTGCTATCATTCACATAATAAATACTTACATCTTTAAAGTGGTTATAAGGACAGTAGGATCCAATTTCCTGTACTATCATTTTGATAGTAGTACAAAATTGTCACAAATAGCTACAGAGGAAAGATGAAGTGACAATTGTCATAATAGGACTATTAGGTCGCTTCATATAGTATTAGGAATGTATTTTAAAAATAAAGAACCTAAGAGAAAAAGAAAGTATCTAAGTTTCCTAAAGTGGCTACATGTTGCTTAAGAAAGGAGTAAAAGTTTGCCTTTGGTTCATGCTGTCAAACACCCAACATCTGTGATAAAGTCACAGCACACCAAGGAATTACTGGGTTTATATTGTGCCAGATGGTGTTTTCCTATTTGGTATTAGTGAAGTGCTTTTCTCTGTGTTTTCTGCCATGGGGATAATTTGACAACAAGAGTAACATGTTGTGCAATCTTCTTGTAGTTGTGAGAGAGGAAGAAAAGACCAACGTTCCCACCTTTCTAAATTTTAAATTATGGAGTACCACTAAACCAATATTTTCTATATTTCTGCTTCAAATTAGTTTGAAGAAACAGGACTATTATGTTTATAAGCCCTGATTCATATTTTGCTTTGTCTCTTCTTCCCATACTGTTAGCCCTTAACCACCACCACAACAAAGACCAAAGAAAACATAGCCTCATTTTAGAAAATGCACCTAAATGTAGATTTAAAACTCCTCAAGCTTGTTTGTTCGTTCGTTTGGTCACAAAAGTTAAAAATATTTGTTAATTTTATTCAACCAAAAATATATCTTTGTGGAGGCAAGCAACTGGGACCAAGAGCCTTCTTGATCTATTAGGTTTATAATCTGTTCATGAGTGGCATGTTCTACCAGCATTCAGAACTGATCTTCCTATAGGAAGAAGAGGCTTCACGCTTCATTGGAAAAAACTCTGCTCAATCTCCACAGCTAGGGCATATTCAAAGCATTTAGTGACTATGGATTAAGCCTCTTTCAAATTCATTTGTCAGTCAATGGGTCTGTTCTACACTGATAAAGCCACTATAATCTTTTGCCTGGATAAGAATAGGCTGCTTACTCTTCTCACCAATACCATTTCTTTACTTTAAGTTCTATGCTTAGCAGCAACTATTATTGTTTTAATGTTTAAATCTGTTCACTGTTCAATATATAATTGCCCATTATCTCCTTTCATTTATAGTTCTACTGTATCTATATAATAACTCATAAAGGCATTTTTCCTGTATCCACTAACCCCATTGTCACTTTAATTTCTTCTGTTTTCTCCTTTCACTGTGGTCAACATCTTCACTATCCCTTAATTATATCAAACCTACCTCTTCTTCAGTACTCTTTCTCTGTCTGTTCCCTCTGTAGCAATGGTTATAACCCACTGATCTCTACATGGCTAGATCCATACTACATTAATTTTTTCTCAGATCATATCTATTTTGAATGCCCACTATTATAAAAACTCTAATATACCACATCACCACAGCACACTAGTCTTCCTTATAACACTCTGTTTTCTGACATACATTTGTTACCTTTTTCTATCATTTGCTTATAATTTGATCGTCACACTGTTTTTAAGAGGCAAAAGAACCACACTATTTATTTCCATTGACTTGCTTGTCTTTAGTACCCTATATTTCTGATAGAAAACACAAATCAATTAATATTAAAACTTTTGATGTATCTTTGCCAACTTATTAAATATGTCCTCATTCTCACTATGGGTGATGAATCATTCAGTGGTTTCTAGGGTAATAAGCAGTTATGTCTGAGAAAAGCTTTATACTATGGGATCAAAGCCAGTTACATTAAACATACACTAACTAGAATTTCGGCACATGATGTCAGCTATCCAATACTGCAGAGTCAAAACATCATTAGTAAATAATTAGTGAAAAATTTATACATATTTAATTATCATCAACTTTTCATGTCTGAAAAGTCAAAAGTTACTTAGCAATTAGCATTTCTCATTTGTGGTTAAGATGCTTATAACAGTGTTATTTTACTAGCTGTACATTTATTTATTATCAATGAACCAAAAAGCTTCACACTGTTAAATCATGGAATGTTTTTAGAGTACCAGAATATTGATAACATTATCCCACATCTGGATTTGAGTCCTTTATCACATCTTGTTACTACACAGATATTAAGGAGGAAATTATTACCTTTGTAATTCTTGAATATGTCTATCGTATTATTAGTCTGTAGCATCTTTCGAGAAGCATCTGCCTTTGACACAATATATAATGAAGCATCTTCAGTTATATTTTTCTGCTGGAAAAATATTGTCTCTCATGGGCATTAAGTTGTTTAATGTTTAAAGAATAGTCTCAGGTATTTATAAAGAATGTGTAATGCATTAATAACATTTATACTCTGTTTAAAAATTTAATTTGTTCCATCCATTTGCCTGTGAATTTCAAGATTCCATTTTTTTTCCATGAAGAGTAGAATTCCATTGTTTAAATGTGCCACATCTTCTTTATGCATTCTTCAGTTCAGGGGCATCTAGGTTGCTTCCAGGTTCTTGCTATTACAAATAATTCTGCTATGAACATAGTTGAACAGACATCTTTGTTGCATGGATATGGATCATTTAGGTATATGCCTAAGAGTGGGATTGTTGGGTCCTGTAGTAGATTGATTTCCATTTTCCTCAGGAATGGACATACAGATCTTCAAAATGGCTGTACAAGTTTGCACTCCCACCTGCAGTGTAAGGCTGTTCCCCTTTCTCCACATCCTATCCAGTATAAGTTATCATTGGTGTTTCTAATTTTAGCCATCCTGGCAGGAGTAAGATGGTATCTCAGACTTGTTTTGATTTGCATTTCCCTGATAGCAAAGGATGTAGAACACTTTCTTAAGTGTCTTTCAGCCATTTTGATTTCCTGTATTGAGAATTCTCCCTTCAGTTCTGTACTCTATTTTTTAATAAGTTATTTGGTGTTTTGGTGATTAGTTTCTTGATTTCTTTGCACAGTTTGGAGATCAGCTCTCTGTCAGATGTAGAAACTTAAAGAAACCATCCTGAATGTGGTAACCCAGTCATAAAAAGAGGAACATGGTATGTACTCATTGATATATGGATTTTATACATAGAGCAAAGGATCACCAGCCTATAATTCACACCACTAGAGAAACTAGGACACAAGGAAGATTCTAAGAGATTCATACAAGATCTCTCTGAGAAGGGGAAGGAACAAGATCTCTTGAGCATACTGGGAGTGTGTGTGTGGGGGGGGGAGGGTCAGTGAGTGGAGAGGGAGCTAGGAGAAAGAATAGGGGAGGAGAGGAAATCACACAGAACTAGGAAGATTGAGGGGAGAAAGATATATATATATATATATATATATATATATATATATATAGAGAGAGAGAGAGAGAGAGAGAGCATAAAAGAGGGTGCCATTATAGGTTTGAAGAGAAAACTGACTCTAGCTAAATGTCCAAAGATCTCCAAGACTGAACCCAACTGACAATCTGACATTTTGAGCAAAAGTGGAAAGGCTACCATAAATACCCCTCCCTGATAATGAGATTGATGACTAACCTATCCACCATTATAGAGCATTCATCTAGTAGCTGATGGAAACAGAAACAGACACCCACAGCTAAACACTGAGACAAACTAGAATCCAAATGCACAGAGGAGGACAAAACCAGGCTACAGAAACCCATAGAGACAGCTGACCTGAATAAGGAGGAAATGATAGGCCCCCAGACTGATGGTCAGGAAACCAGTATTGGACTGACTCAGACCCCCTGAAATGGTCTCAGTTAGAAGGCCTGGGAAGTCTATGGAACCTTTGACAGTGGAACCAAGATGTATCCCTGGTGCACAAAAGGACTTTGGGAGCACATTCCGCATTGAAGGTTGCACCCTTAACCTAGAGGCAGGACGGAGGGCCTAGTCCCTACTCCAAATGACTTATTTGGATCTGTCAACAACAGATTTTATTGACACCTCTTGGAAGGCATCACCCTCCCTGTGGAGTGGGTGGGGATGGAAGGGTGGTCGGGGCAATGGGAGGGTAGGAGATAGGGAGGGAAAGAGAGGGTACTGGGATCAATATGTATTGATTAAGAAAAATAAAATTAAAAAAAATTAATTTGTTTTCCAAACTTGTATGCTTCTTTAAAAGTATAGGGAAAGTGGAAAGCAATGGGCTTGTATCAGCAAGAACAAAATCAGAAAACTCATATAGTTGAGAAAGTAGGCAGGAATCATTACAAAAAATGAATGTGTGAATAACCAAATAGCAACTTGTCCCATTTCACTCAAGAACATGCACAGAAGCCTTTTGACTATGATTTCAAAGTATCTCCATTTTAGCAGGTGACCTGTGATTGGGAGGTGTTCACCATGAGGCCATTGCATCTATCTATAGTGCTGCACAGCTTTATCTCACAAATGAACACAGGATATTTTTATCTTATTGTATAAAAATGAGAAGATACAGTTGTCTAAGCAGAACACTTAACTGGTGGCTAACAAAGTATAGTAACATGCTATATTTATGTATTTAGGAATATATATATATATACATATATATATATAATATACTCCCATACATTCATACTTATATATGTATATATTATATCCATGTAACAACAATGAGTAAAAAAATGTATCATGAATTTGAAAAAAAGCATAGAGGGTATTTTAGTATTTGAGAACATATGGAGGGTGGAAATGGAAAGAGGAATGATGTAATTGGATTATAAACTCAAAATTAAAAAATAATTTTTAAATGTTTATTTTTTAGTCTAGTATTTCTAGTGCCCATAAGCCCTGTATAAGCAAATATCCTAAAGGATATTTCCATCAAAATCAGACCTAATGGTTCAGGCATGTAATCTCAGAAGCTCACAAGTCTGAAACAGGAGATTCACAGTTAAGAGGAAGCCTAAGCTACAAAGTGAGTTTAACATTATTGAGACCATTTAAAACATAAAGGTATGAAGAAAGGTAAACTTATTTTCATCTAAGATTTCAAACAAGTATCACAAAGAATTTTTGATGAAAATATATGCTTCATAATGGAAGTAAAAGGCACATATGAGAAACATATTATATGCAAAATGTTATAAAAATAATAGGCATGCTGTGGTTATGGTAACAATAGCATTTATCATGCTATAATTGTAAAGGTGCACAAGATTCCAAGTAATGAGATCAATGTGGCTGCTTTCATCCTGTAAGCTCTGGTCGAGTCTTTTCTTTTTCTAGATTTGGGAGGTTGCCTGAAACATCACATCACAACCTTGCCTTTGCCCAGCTTCTGCCCCATAACCACTTTCTGATTTGACTATGACATACTCCCTGCCTATCAAATTGGGTCCATTTGGACATTCTAACATAACCCACCACCTCAAATAATAATTGCAATTGCATATGTGCTGCCCCTTTGATCATGTAGGTGACAGAGACACAGGCTCAGGAAGATATCGTATATCCCAGTGGGTGGTGTACACTAACTACAAAAAGGATCTCCAAAGACCAGTGTTCAGAATTTTTCCCTTACTCTAATTTTTACTTTATTGAGTGTTTCAATTAATGTAATGCAATTCCATCACTCTACTGCCATGATCCTTACCGGTATTCCAACTGTCAAAATGAGAAACGTCTAAAATACTGCCACTTCTTTTCTTTCTAAGAGTTTTGAATGATGTGCACATTAACATTATATGCACTATTTAAAAATTCTCTGCTTGTCATAGGCCCACTAAAATTACTAAACAGGGGACTGTAGAGGTGTCTCAACACTTTAGAACCCTTGCTGTTCTTAAAGGACTGGAGTTCGGATCCTAATACCCATACCTGGAGGCACACAACCATCTATAATTTCATTCCCCTCTTTCAGTCTCCCCTGGTACTCATATGCACATGACATACACAAAAACAAAATAAAATGAGATAATTAAAAACAAAACAAAAACAAAAAAACAGTTACTACCTCCACAAAATTCTTTTTCTGTTTACAATTCTGTACTGTTTATTTTTGCATATAAATATGTAAATTTATAACATTTATGGTCCTATTAATATAATATTTTCTGATAGACTGTTTTGTCAAGAGTAGAATATAGGCTTTTATTAAGATTTTAAAACAATTGATGTAAAGTAGAAAATTAATGAATATGATCAACTATAGTATTTAAGACTGTGGCTGTATCCATGTCTCATCAAAGGAACAAATAAGTATGTGGCGAAATGGCTCAGAGGTTAAAAGCTCTTACTGCTCTTACAGAGGACCTGAGTTTGACTCTCAGCACCCACATCCTACATTTCACAAGCCACTGTAACTAAAATTCCAAAGAGCACACAACTGACTCTGGCCTTGGCAGGCACCTGTACTTGCCTGCATATACTAAAAATAAAAGAACCTTCTAAAAGTTATTGAATTTTCAGTACAATACTGTATACTTTAAGAAAAATAAGAATTTGGACTCTGTAAGGAACACAGTGAAACTACAATGCCCTGAACTTGAACTTAAGACACAAAATACATCTAATTATGAGTATTAAGAATACTATTCTGAAGTTTTACCTTCTAGAGAAAGTAAGGCAAAGGGTACTAATGTTTTATGAGTGTCCATTCTTCTTCAACAAGTATTCAAAGTGTGCGGATGCCTTTAAATTACTTAACATAAAATATATTTAAATAATATATTTAAATAATATATAAATAATATACAAAATATATAAATTAAATCATGTATGTAATAACCCACTAACTATAAACTCTTCAGTTTTAAGAAGGGAGGGATTGAGGTACAGACATGTTTAGGAACTTGTTCAGTTTCACAAACCAGTAGACCTAAATCTTGATACAAGCTTGACATTGGTAAATTTAATCTCTGTCCTTGTGACAAAACTGTTTTGGATTAATTATGGTGTAACTGGCAGCGATCTTTAGCTTCTGTTCTCCCTGTCTGTTGTCATCTTAAAAGTCAGCAGCATGTTGGACTGACTGAATCATTCTGTCTTATCAGATATTATCACATATGCCTGGACACAGTCAGGGGTGTGACTTATGACACCTACTGGCTGTAAGCAAGACCAGAAAGCTTGCCTGACATTTCCTGCAGGAAAAGCCTTTCAGATGTCTCCTTCATGGGGGACAAACGGCCTTGCCAACTACCTAACAGGCAGAATCTTTGAGGGCTTGGGCTAGATGACATAGTTACATGGAACAATAAGTTAGAAGTCTCTTTATCCTTCTGAAGCAAATACTCAGAAAAAGCCATGATACTCAACTGAGAAAGTGCTCCATAAACAAATCTGTCTTGTCTGACTCAGAAGTCCTTATTTACTAATAGCCGATAACTACAACAAAGTCTGAATTGAGTTATTGGTTTGTAGCCTTAATGGTCTGTTTCGTACTGTATATCCCATAAAGCATTTCAATACTAGCTGTAAAAATGAATTTGTAGAGAAGTGATATGTTTTGTATAACTGAACTTTATAGAATTAAATGAAAACATTATGAACATTTGGGTAGTTGGGAAAAAGCTTTGAGAAAGAGCCAAGTGGTCCATATGGTCCACTAGGGTTCTTTCTAAGACATTTCAAGGGAAAGTCCTTTAATATGTGGTTTACTGTCATTGCTATGGCCAAGAAATAAGGCCACCCCACTGCAGGCAGCAGAGTTTTAACAGCATAATTTTTGAAATCATGAAAAACTAGACTATAGTCTCAAGTGAGAAAGAAGCAACTATAGATGACAGTGTTCTCATCAGAGAAAAGAGACCATGAACCTCTAAGTCCCTGGTTTGTTGTAAAAATCAAGTAAAAGATCATGATAAAACAAATAAGAATAAATGACCATAAACGATCAAACTCCTCATTGAATTGTTGTGAAGAGTACTATCAAGAAGCATTCGAGAAGATCTGGGTGAATCCAGGAAAGTTATGATGCATTCATCAAGGTGCTCCTGAGTGCATGGAAATGAAAATGAGATTTACAATCACATTTCTCACTTTCAAATTATTCTCAGTGATCATTCAAACTCAGGCTGGAGAAAAAAATACACAAACAGAAAAACATAGTCCTGCCAATATAGGAGGCTTCTATTCATAGATTTATGCTGAGTTACAATAATGGAGGGTTAAATTTAAAATAAGGCAGAATTTTCTGACAAAGTTTTTGGAGTAAACTTCCCAAGAGAAATATAGAGTAATTAAAGACCTTCAAAGTAAGATTCAAAATTATTCAAGTAATATAACATTGAGATTAAATTAAAATTTAGAACTTTTTGTTACATTTCTATGTCATATTTGTATGATTGGGCTTTTTGTTTCAGTTATAATTAAAGTTGAAACATTATTCACCTGTCAAAAATGACCTAGAACATGGTACTATAAAGTCTGGTGCTAGAAACTTTCAAATAGAGATACTTGGAACCCCTCAGCAGCACAATGTAGATGGACAGTGTCTTCCCCTCTCTTTTGTATGAACTCCTCACTTCTGACCCTGCCTCTCCCACCTGGCAGAGATGAAAACCAGGACACTTCCTCTTCCAGGTAAGTCTTTCATAAGACAAGTTCTAGAATCTGGAGAAATCATTTCAATTCTAGGTGGGTGTTTGCTTATCTTCAGGAAGAAGTGAGTGAGCCCAAAGGGACTGGAAAGAATCTGCATAGGCATTCAGGGTTTTCATCTCATTCTGGCTCCATTCTGTTTCACTCCGTGACATTGCACTCCATTCCACTCTGTTCCATTCCATTCTATCCCACTCCACTCCACTCCACTCCATGACATTCCATCCTAATTCCATCTCATTTCATCCCATCCCATCCCATGCCATCCCACTCCATGACATGTCATTCCATTCTTTTGCCATCATATTTCTATATTATATCCATACTTTCTTGAACCTTAGCATAAAAATGAATCTTTCAACTCTGATCATCTTTGGTAACAAAAAATATACAGATAAGTTACATTTACATTATTTTTCTCTTGTTGAGTTACCTTTTGTGATGAAAGTGTCAACAATGACCCATCTGGTGCACCAGAAAGTCATATCCCTTTTGACCCTTGGGTTAAAAATTTCCCATTGTTGGTTTAGAGTCTCATTAGACAAATGGGCTTTGGGTCTATTAAGAAAAGTTTCATTCCTAAACAGTTTTTTTAACCCCATGAGGAACAAAAGGTGGCAGATCCTTTACATGGGTGCATTCTAGAATTTTCCAGGTTATTTATACCTGGATCTCTCTCAATTTTTGGGGGGGTGCTTATTACAGTTGATCAGGCCTTGAACCTATTTATTTAAAATTATCCTGATTTAATTAAATTTTTATTAAATTATTAAAATGTTAATGTCTTAAAAGAACATAAATTTATCACACAACACTCTACATGGCAAGGAAAAAGAATCCAAAGCCTACAACTCAGAGACAACCTGAGAAACATGAATAGACTGAAAGAAAATTTTACAGATTTATTATAATATAATCTGTATTTCAAAGTCTTCTTGAGACTTTGCTGGTGTAAAAGTAGGATGACAATGGATGAGAGAATTTATTCCCTGTGTGAGCTCCTGTGTGAGCTCATTTCTGTCATTTTTTTTTCTTTCTATGGGCACCTATTTACTTTGGTTTATGATCATTTATTCTTTATTCAAAGTCAGAAAATGAATAAGGCCAAGTATCTTTTAACATCTTTCCTATTAAACTATTTTCCTAATCACTCTTTTATCCTTTCCATTGTGGGTGTGGGTGTGTATGTATGTATTGTGTGTGTGCGTGTGTGCATGTATGTGTGTGTGTGTGTGTGTGTGTGTGTGTGTGTGTGTGTGTGTAACACTCTCTTGCTCTTTTAAAGGCTTTAATTAATGCATATAGTCAAATTACCTGGCTGGAATATGGTGATAATTTGTGAATCTCATGATGATATTAAATCCATCCATGAATTCCACTAATCTCTATTTCAGTTTGGCTGAATAGGAGTATTAATCCTACTTGAAACTAACTTTTAGAAAGTAATCACCATCTTAACAGATCTGGAAAGGAGAACATAGACCTATCTAGGGGCTGATCTTATGCTTGCTATACTACATGGCTCTATTGTGTGTCCCAGAAAGAAAGCCAACATAAAACATTGAGTGTTGCACTTAAATTGCCTCAGAATTTATTTTTCCACTGGCAAATAAACACTACTGATTTTAGTACTTTGATTAACAATTTGTTTGATACGTACTTTAATTACACAGCTGTTACTCAGAACTATCAACTTCCTACATCACTAATTAATGTTTGGCTTTCAAATACTTGTCAATGTATCCAAAATATAGGTGTGTGAAGTGTGTGTGTGTTTGTGTGTGTGTGTGTGTGTTAATACCACTGAATATTGGTATTAAGAGTGAGACATTTTTTTTTGTCTTCCACCCTGACATGTATTCCTTGATTTAAAAATACAGGTTTGCTTTATTTTTTCAAGGAAGCAAAACACCCTCCCGCAGAATTTAAACTCTTTGCTCTGGCCCTGTCAGAAAGATAGGTTGTAAAATGAACACAAGGGACACGATCTTTCTTGAGTAAGGAAAATGTTGCTAACAAGAGAATCTTGAAATACCTATTCAGCATTTGATTGTTATTCAAAACAGTTAATAGGACATTGTTGCTTCCTCCCAGATTGTGATTTCACTCTTTTCTATGCCTCTGGTCACAGCCTCTTTTGAGTTCACTGAAAAATTGCTTAAGGCCAATTACCTCAGCACAGAAAAGCTCATTGTGAAGTTTCAGTATCAAAGTGACAATTCAAGTACAAACTTGATTAAACAAGTGTAGAGCTAGAGGAAGCAAGAAGTCAGGCCCGCCACTCTCCGATAAGATGACCACGGGGAAATACTTAGATAAGTAGAAATGGGTGGTTAATAATTAAGACAGAGCTAGCCCATAAACAATAATGGTAACTGACCAACAGGATTATATCAAATACAGAGTCTCTGCGAGTTATTTGGGGCCAGTGCGCCAGACCAGCGGAGGGCGGGATGGAGGAAAACAACAAGCAACAGATGGCGCCCAAAGTGACTATAAGAACTTTCACTTAAAACTAATAAAAACTTAAAAAGGGATTTTAGAAACAAAGGAACAGAGAATAGCAAGACTTCTTGGTACCAGCATTTTCTAGGTTGAATTTGTTTTACTGTAGACAGAGAGTTGCACGGCTCCTTTAAGGGAGGTTTCCAAAATTAACATAAGCCTTGCTTTTAAAGAGCTCTGCTCACAATTCATTGGTGTGTACTAGAGCTGCAATGAAAGTTTACACTGTGTTGTAAAAAAATACACTGGCTTGGGAGAGAAAAAGAAACATGATACAATGGTTTAAAAAAGAAAAAAGGAAGTAAAATGGATGGGTGTGGTGGCGCACGCCTTTAATCCCAGCACTAGGGAGACAGGCAAGCAGATCTCTATGATTTCAAAGTAAACCTGGTATGCAGAGAATTCCGGGACAGATAAAAGTTACACAGAGAAACCCTGTCTCAAAATATGTAAAAATAGAAGTAGAAGAAATAGAGTAACAAAACAGCCATGTAAAGATGGAAAGCACAGAGAAATTTTGGATACTATATGCGATTCTGCTGTCTTTAAATTATTTGATTGCTGAGAAAATAACAACTATTGATAAAAGAAATGTTGCTGGATTGATTCAATTTATATATTTTAAAAATGCTTTGACTCCAAAATTTAAGCCTAAGGACAAGTTACTGGGGAAAAGGATTTCTATTTTTGTTTCCACAGAAAATGAAAAGCTGTTGATTCTTTCCAGACTAATGTGGGTTGATCAAGCCAGACCCCCTGAAATAGCGCCCCAGGTGATCCAACATTCAAAACAGTTAGGACAAGCAAAGTCTTGCAGACTACAGCCAAGATTTCTGCATCTTCCTAGTATCCCTCATATCAGCGCCCCCTACCAGCAGGAAGTAGCTTGGAAAGAACAACACCAAAATTCCCAAATATTGTTTATAAATGTTTGTTTTCATTTATATGTGCTTGGTTATGAATGGCTAATGACCACAAACAATCTTTTTAAAGGTAAAAAGGGAATTATGGTATAGATATGATTGCTTTGTTTTGGAATGGATTTTCATTTATTGATACTACTTAAGGTCAATTTTGTGATATGTATATTTCTCCTCTTGTTTAGGTATTGTGTTTATATAGCTCATTGGAAAATGTAATGTATAATTTAGTACACATTATAGAGAGTTACCCATGATCATTAAAACTTAGAGTTAAGTTAGTTAGGATTTCTAGATATACAGAGATGTATTTGAGATGAATAGGCATTCTTCAAACCTTTCAAAGACCTACAGAATGGCATTTAAAATGGTTTAGGCTTTTTCTTGACAATGAGGCACAACTGCTCCTGGTAACACCATCTGCATCAGAAAGGAAGATGGACATCGAAGAAACTCGTTATGGAGTTTGCTTCTAATATGGCAAGACTGGCCATTTGGGCAAGGTACTGCTCTTCTGGACTGTTTGACTTTATGTTGTAGAAACTGGACATGCAGGACCCACAAAAAGGTGACTGCTGATGCAAGATGGACATTGCTACAGGATTCCTGCTTCATGGAAGAAGCTGCCTGCCAGACCGCCTACAGGACACAAAGAAAAATGACTGACAAACTGCCAATACAGGTGGACACTTTAAAGTTTCCTGTTTTGTTGAGGAGTCTGGAAACACACTATGGCCTATGGGCTGAAGATGGAACATTACAGAAGAACTTCAGATGACTGACCAGGCAATGAGTTGTCTCTGTCATTTCTAGAGTTTATATATTATCTTTCTGTGGTCTTTGATGGAGTTGAAGACAGATAGTTATGGTTATAGTTTTCCTTAGTTAGGATTAAAGATAAGTTACATATAGGACTTTAGACTCACAAAGATAGGATAGATGATATTTAAGTCTTACAAAATGTTAATGGAGTAAATATTGCTTACTGTGATTCTTATTTGATAACTGTTGTATGATATATTTTGCTATGTTAAGGTTAAAACCCTTCTTTTATTTTAGATAGAAAAGATGAGATGATGGGGATGTTATTCTGTAAATATGCTTCTCATACTGGTTGATGAATAAAGTACTGTGGCCAATGAGAAAGCAAGATAGGTGGAGCTAGGAGTCAAGGAGGAAAGAGGAAGTAGTTAGGCGGGATCAGCATGTAGAGCTAGAGGAAGCAAGATGCCGGGCCCGCAATACTTAGATAAGTAGAAATGGGTTAATAATTAAGAGAGAGCTAGCCCATAAACAATAATGGCAACTGGAAAACAGGATTGTATCCAATACAGAGTCTCAGTGTGTTATTTGGGGCTGGCACGGCTGTGGGCCCACACCGGTGGTGGGCGGGCTGGCGGGAAACATACATGCTACAAACAACAGCCTTATTTTTATAAACAGAGATTATTTATTGCAATTATATTATGAAATTCATAATATAAAAGGTGAATAAATGCATGCTAATGAAGGGAAGATTTATATGTTAAATGTACATATAAAATATAAAGTGGAGCAAAAAGGGGGGGAAATCTTTCAAAATTCTAAATATGGGTAACAAACATTTAGGATCTTATAATTATCGTAAAGTCTTTCTTTCAAATTCCAAGTTTATGTGAAAATAGAATTGTCTAGAATAATAATAGGCCAATAAATAATTGAATTAACAACTGTGAATGCAGGAGTCTGAAGAAAAAGACCTGTTAGAATGTGGCTCCTGAGTGTTCTACAAAGGCATAGGTGTTGGAGTTCTAATACTATTAGAAAGAAGACTGATTTTATAGGAGGTGGGTCACTTGTTCCATGAGGGCCTTGATGAAGACAATGAGATCACCCCACACCCATCTAAACTTTTCCCGACTACCAGGAGGAGATCAGTTTAATGATGCAAATAATTGCAATCTCAAAGAAAATGAAATAATTATAAAACCAAACAAAATTTTAAATAGAAAATAATCATGAAAGCACTATATATATAAATATATATATAATTATATGAGGGATATATATGATATATATATACAATTATATGAGGGATATATATATATATATATGTTATATATATATATATCACATTTCCTTATGCTTTGGTGACCCCAATTGCAAATTTTTTTTGTTGATACTTCAAAACTGTAATTTTGCTGCTCTTGTGTATCATAGTATACATGTTTGTGTTCTGATGACCTTAGGTAACCTCCATGCAAGGGTTCTTTGACCCCATAAAGGGCTTGCAATCTACAGGTTGCATTCTTCAATGCTATGAGATGGAAGTCACCATAGGGATGACATAATTACAGAGAGAAAGAATGTACCTTCCTAAGAATGATACAGGTGAGCACAGTAAATTTATATTAAAAGAAGACAGGAGACACACAGCATACTTTATAAGAGTTGAAGGTAATTTCCAAGGAATACTAGAAGCTTACTTTGGGATATATTACAGCAAATGGAGGAGAGATTGTGGAAGAGGAACCAGAATGGGTATGGTAAAGTGTTAGAAAATAATCAAGGATAAATAGTGGCTGTCATGGACATTTATTTAGATTAATTGACCTGGGTTATAAATTGTACCAGCAAGTGCAGTGTAAAGTACCAGGTATTACTTTTGTTATTAAAGTATTTTTAATCTTGACAGATTATTTAGAGAAGTTGTGTCTGTGTTCAGTTCACTGAGGTTGAAATCATATTGAGATATTTTAAATGTATCCAACCACAGTGTGTGCATATGATTAAACACAATAACATCACCTGTTAGATGTGCAATTTCTTGTGATTCATCCCAGACCCTTTTATTGAATCCTTTGTGTAATTTCAGTAAGTGCTTAAATTTCGAAAATCACTTTACCAAGTGACTGTGGGAGTAACTTTTTGCTCTATGTATTAAATGGTCTGTGTCAAGAAGACCCTGGTATTCCCACAATTTTGTATTTTTCTCTATTGCAACTATAGTTATGATAACAAGAAAGAGGAAAATGACCTATCTCAGATTCTTTGGAATTTATTTTTCCACTGGCAAATAAACACTACTGATTTTAACACTTTGATTATCAATTTGCTTGACATGTACTTTAATTACATGGCTGTTACTCAGAACTCTCAACTTCCTACATCTCTAATTAATGTTTGGCTTTCAAATACTTGTCAATGAATCCAAAATATAGTTGTGTAAAGTGTGTGTGTGTGTGTGTGTGTGTGTGTGTGTGTGTGTGTGTGTGTGTGTGTGTGTCTTTTCTCCTGTTTGGTTTGTTCTACTTAAAAGACACCAGAAAAACTTTCACTTTTCCCCCAAGTATTGTACAACTTGTGATGACAACACAGTGGGTTAGGCAGTGACTTTGAAGACTTATGGTAGGCAAAGCTTTGTACTTACAAAACTATGCCATTGGGAGTGCACCTATACAGGGGAATAGAATCTAGGGAAAAGCTCCCTCCTTCCCAGGGAGATTTATGCTATTGTGGAAATGTGCCTCTTAGTAAAACCACCAGCTTGCACTTATTCCTCTACTATTGCTTAGCAAAGCTCTTCTATGCTCCTTCTTTCAAGAATCACACATTTGACAAAATTTTAGCAGTTTGAGTACCCCAACCATCTAGTTGCTAAATTTAATGGCAATAGCATCCCAATGGATGTTGTCCACCATTCATGTTAACAATACATCTGAAGGTCTAAGGGACCTCTGCCAGTGGAATCAAGATGTATCCCTTGTGCACAAAAGGACTTTGAGAGCACATTCCCCATGGAGGGATACTCCCTTAATCTAGAGCCAGGAGGAAGGCCTAGTGTCTACTCCAAATGATTTGACAGATTTAGATGACCCCTCTTGGAAGGCATCATCCTACATGTTGAGGGGGGTGGAAGGGAGGGGAGGGGAAAGGGAGGGAAGAAGGGAGGGAAGGAAGGATGGAGAGGGAACTGGGATTGATATGTAAAATAAGAAAAATAAGTAAAATATTTTTGTCTTTAAGAAAATAATAATACCTCTGCAGTTATTCTGTGTCCTTAGAATAATGGTTTCCATTGGTGCATTCTGGTGAAGATAGCAGGGGTTGGGGTAGGAGAACATAGATATCAAAATAGGTTGATTAATGCATCATATTACAGAACTGAACTTAGAGATACAATTGACACATTGTTATATTAAAACTCTGAATTTTGAAAGCTGTTAAATAGGCATATGCAATGCCTTTCTAGACAAGCCCTTTAAAAAATCCTGTCTTGCTTAATGTTAGCACAGAATCCTCTACATTCAAATTTTAACAACGTCAGCTCAATAACTGTCTTTTGATTACATTTCTTTGTCAGAACTAATTTGATGTTTCTCATAACAATTTTGTGAAATAAGTGATTCTATCCTACGTAATAGCTGTAGAACTCACAGGCATTATGAAAACTGTTTATCACAACACATTGACAATAACTACTGTTAACATTGCTCTCATTTCTTTTGTTTGTTTGTTAGTAATTAACAAACTAAAAGTAAAACAAGTGGTATTTTTCTCCCGAGGGGGAAGAATGTGTTTATTTTACTTACATATCAAGGCCACAGATAATTGAGAGAAGTCAGGGAAGGAACTCATGCAGGAACGTGAAGCAGAAACCATGGAGAAAACCATGCTTTTAGGTTCCTTCTCCACACTTCTCCTCACCCTCCTGCTCCTAATACATTTACCCTCCCACCTCTATGAATCTAGTTCTACTTTTATGTTACATGTCATCTACCACTTTGTCTTCTCATCCTTAAAATCTCATTTTCCACTCCAGTAGTTGGTTTAAACTTTCATGACTAATACTTAGCATTAATAATTTCTTATATAATTTCCATTTGTCCATTTATACTTAAACACGAGCACATATTTGCTTCCCCCGATTCTAAAAAGAAATGAGCTACAAAACTACATTGCAAGTCATTTAACCATTTATAAACTATCACTCTGTTATACAGAAAAGTCAGTTGTATATATATTTTTCCTGAGTTCTATGACATCATGTTGATGAATTGAAGTTGTTCCTGGATGACAGTGTTTATACTGTACAAAGAGGAAAATAACTAAAATCACGGGCTTTTCAGAACCTTATCAGCATATCTTAATTCCTCATATTATCATCTAGCCTATGACACACTTTCTTTTATTGGTACAGATATGTGAAAACAGAATGATAACATGTGCTTAGATAGAATAAGTAGTTTAAAAGTGTTTTAACATTTTAAGGGAGTAAAATGTAACCAATAGAAGTAAAAAACTAGTATAAGAGGGGTACATAAAATAAGAGGTGTGTTTGCATTTATAAATCTCCATGTAATTATTGTCAACTCACTTACATTCAAGATATGAACAATATTCGAAACAAAATTAATAGATATAGATCTTTTTTATATTTCTTTTTTATTTTATTTTTAATTGGCAAATCTTTATTAGAAGCAGTCTTATTTTCCATATCAGTCAGAGTTCCCTCTCCCACCCATCCTTCCATAACCCCCACCATCACCCTTTCCTCCCCATCCCCACCCTGTCCCACTGCCCAATTAAAGTGAGGCCTTATATGGGGGATCATCAAAGTCTATCACATCATTTAGGGCAGGGCCTTGGGCCGCCTCCATGTATTTAGGCTGAGAGAGAGCCCA
Organism: Cricetiscus sungorus; assembly: GCA_030556225.1. NCBI lineage: Eukaryota > Metazoa > Chordata > Mammalia > Rodentia > Cricetidae > Cricetiscus > Cricetiscus sungorus. The sequence goes on from JANBXA010000069.1 coordinate 22,960,954, forward strand.
TGGAGGAATGGGATCTCAAAGTCCACTAATTCACTAGGAATCAATACTGATTCCACCCCATTGGCCTCATTGACTTCCAAGGCTTCCTAAGTGTCACCCAAGTTCAAGAGTCCTAGTTCAGTCTTGTACTGCTTCTCCAGCTGTCTGGCTGGGGTCCATGAGATCTCACTTCCTTAGGTCAGTTGTATCTGTGGGTTTCCTCAGCATGGCATTGACCGCTTTCCTCACTACGCCACCTCCATCTCTAAAATGGATCCCAGGAGTTCATCTCAGTGTTTAGCTGTGGGTGTTTGCTTCTGCTTCCATCAGCTACCAGATGAAGGCTCTAGGATGGCATTTAAGGTAATCATTTTAATCATTTTAGGGGAAGGGCATTTAAGGTTATCCCTCCGCTATTGCTTAGATTCTTAGTTAGGATAATCCTTGTGGATTTCTGGAAATTACCCTGATGCCTGATTGCTCTTGAAGTCTATAATGGATCCCACTATTAAGGTATGTCTTACCTTGCTCTCTGCTCCTCATCCCCTCTTCTCCCCCTCCTCTTTCTCTTCCCTCTCCACTAACCCTTCCCCCTCCCTCATGCTTCCAGTTTGTTCAGGAGCTCAAGTCGCTTTCCCCTTCTCCAAGGAAATATGTATGTCCCTCTTAGGTTCCTCCTTGTTTCTTAGCTTTTCTGGAGGTGTAGATTGTAGGCTGGTAAGCCTTTACTCTATGTATAATATCCATATATGAGTACATACCAGGTTTGTCTTTCTGTGACTGGGTTATACTCAGAGTGGTTGGTTTCTTCTAGTTCCATTCATTTGCCTGTGAATTTCAATATTCCATTGTTTCTTTTTGTTTTGTTTTGTTTTTTGTTTTGATTTTTTGTTTTTACTGCTGAGTAATACTACATTGTGTACATGTACCATATTTTCTTTTTTTTAAACACTTATTTATTTTATGCTGAATATAATTATGCATGCTTTTTTTAAATGAAAACAAACATTTATAAACAATATTTGGGAATTTGGGCGTCTTTCTTTCCAAGCTGCTTCCTGCTGGTAGGGGGTGCTGTCATGGGAGAATCATAAGAAGATGCACAAATTCTGGCTGTAGTGGTCTGCAAGAATGCATTGTCCCATTGACATTGCTTCAGGGGATCTTGCTCAATCAAACCACATTATGCTGGAAGGGATCCAGAGCTTTTCATTTTCTGTGGAATAAAATTAGAAATTCTTTCCCCAGTAACTAGTTTTTAGGCTTAAATTTTGAAGTCAAAGCATTTTATATATATATATATATATATATATATATATATATATATATATAACAGCAGCAATTTTCTTCTTTTTTTAATATTAATAATATAATTTAAAAATTTTACATGTCGATCCCAGTTTCCTCTCCCTTCCTCCCTCCCACCCTCCCTCCCTCCCACCATCCTTCCTTCCCTCCCGCCCTCTTTCCCCTGTGATATGCACCCTGGCCACCTTCTCCTCCCATCACCCCACCCCCGTTCCACTTGTAGGGCTATACTATCCAGGTTGGGTCATGTAAATCTGTCAAGTCATTTGAAGTAGGGACTAGGACTTCTCTAATGTCTCTAGGTTAAGGGGGTACCCCTCCATGGGAGGTGTGTCAGCAAGGTCCTTTTGTGAACCAGAAATAGATCCTGTTTCTACTGTCTGATGTCCCCCAGACTGCTCAGTCCTTCTAGCTAGACCCATATTTAGGGGGTGTGAGTCAGTCCCTTGTTGGATTCCTAGCCATCAGTCTGGGAGGCCCAAGCTCGTCCTTGTTCAGGTTGCTATCTTTGTGAGTTTCTGCAACATGGTCTTGTCTCCTCTCTTTGCATCTGGTTTCTAGTTCGACTCAGTGTTTGGTTATGGGTGTTTGCTTCGGTTTCCAACAGGTACTAAATGAAGACTCCATGATGGTGGATAATTTAGTTTATGATCTCACTATCAGGGAAGGGCATTATGGTTGCCTTTCCATGGTCGTTCGAATTATTAGTTGGAGTTGGTCTTGTAGTTCTCTAGACCTTTCTTTAGGTTCAGTTTTCTCTTGATATCAGTAATCACTTCCTCTTTTATGCCCCCCCACCCTGACTCAGCCTATCTAGTCACACTGTTTTCCTCTCCTCCTCTTTTCTTTCTCCCAGTTCTCTCTCCATTCACTGCCCGCCTCCATTTCCCATGTGCTCTGGGTGACTTGTCCCTTCCCCCTTTTGTGAGGGACCATATATGAATCTCTTAGAATATACCTTATATCCCAGTTGGTAAGCTGGTGTGTATTATAGGCTTGTGATCCTTTGCTCTAGGTCTAAAATCCATATATGAGTGAGTACATACACTGTTCCTCTTTTTGTGACTGGGTTACCTCATTCAGGATGGTTTCTTCAAGTTCCATACACTTGCCTGTGAATTTCAAGATTCTGTTATTTTTTTCTGCAGAATAGTAGTCCATTGTGTAGATATGCCACATCTTCTTTATACATTCTTCAGTTGAGGGGCACCTAGGTTGCTTCCATGTTCTTGCTATTACAAAAAGTGCTGTTATGAACATAGTTGAGCACATGTTTTTGTTGCATGGATGTGAGTCATTTGGGTATATACATAAGCAAGGAATTGCTGGGTTCGGTGGTAAGCTAATTCCCATTTTCCTATGGAACTGCCATACTGATCTCCAAAATGGCTGTACGAGTTTACACTCCCACCAGCAGTGAAGGAGTGTTCCCCTTTCTCTACATCCTCTCCAGCATAAGTTGTCATTGGTGTTTCTAATTTTAGCCATTCTGGCAGGAGTAAGATGGTATCTCAAAGTTGTTTTCATTTGCATTTCCCTGATAGCTAAGGATGTTGAATATTTTAAGTGTCTTTCAGCCTCTTTGATTTCCTCTATTGAGGATTCTTTCTTCAATTCTGTACCCCATTTTCATTAGGGCTATATGGTGTTTTGTTTAATAGTTTCTTGAGTTCTTTGTATATTTTGGAGATCAGCCCTTTGTCAGATGTAGGATTGGTAAAATTTTTTTCCTAGTCAGTGGGCTGCCATTTGGTCTTGTCAACTGTGAACTTTGCCTTACAGAAGCTTCTAAATTTGAGGAAGTACCATTTATTAATTGTTGATCTCAGTGTCTGTGCTACTGGAGTTATGTTCAGGAAGTGGTCTCCTATACCAATTTGTTCAAGGGTACTTACTATCTTCTCTTCTAAGAGTTTCAGTGTGGCTGGACTTATGTTGAGGTCTTTATTCCATTTGGACTTGTGTTTTGTGCATGGTGATAGACATGAGTCTATCTGCAGTCTTCTACACACCATCATCCAATTGTGCCAGCACCGTTTGTTGAAGATGCTTCCCCCCCCCATTGTATTTTTTTTAGCTGTTTTGTCAAAAATCAGGTGTTCGTAGGTGTGTGGATTAATATCGGGATTTTCGATTTGATTCCATTGGTCTACCTGTCTATTTTTGAGCCAATACCAGGCTGTTTTCAGGACTATAGCTCTGTAGTAGAGTTTAAAGTCAGGGATGGTGACGCCTCCTGAAATTCTTTTATTGTAAAGGGTTGTTTTGGCTATCCTGTGTCTTTTGTTTTTCCATACAAACTTGACTTTATCTTGTATCCTGCTAGTTTGCTGAAGTTGTTTATTAGCTGTAGGAGTTCCCTGGTAGAGTTTATTGGGTCGCTTATGTAAACTATCATATCATCTGCAAATGGAGACAGTTTGACTTCTTACTTTCCAATTTGGATCACCTTGATCTCCTTTTGTTGTCTTATAGCTTTAGCTAAAACTTCAAGTACAATATTGAAGAGATATGAAGAGAGAGGACAGCCTTATCTTGTTCCTAATTGTAAAGGAATTGCCTTAAGCTTCTCTCCATTCAGTTTGATGTTGGCTGTTGGTTTACTGTATATTGCTTTTATTATGTTTAGGTATGTTTTTGTTATCCATGATCTCTCCAAGACCTTTATCATGAAAGGGTGTTGAATTTTGTCGAAGACTTTTTCAGCATTTAGGGAGATGATCATATGGTTTTTCTTTATCAGTTTGTTTACATAGTGGATCACGTTGATAGATTTTCGTATGTTAAAACATTCTTGCAACCCAGGGATGAAGCCTACTTGGTCATGGTGGATGATTTCTCTGATGTATTCTTGGATTCGGTTTGCCAGTATTTTATTGAGTATTTTTGCGTTGATGTTCATCAGAGATATTGTTCTGTAGTTTTTCTTTCTTAGTTGTATCTTTGTGAGGCTTGGGTACCAAGGTGATTGTGGCCTTGTAGAAAGAGTTTGGTAATGTGCTGTCTGTCTCTATTGTGTGGAACAATTTGAGGAGTATTGGAATTAACTCTTCCTTGAATTTGTGGTAGAATTCTGCACTGAAGCCATCTGGCCCTGGCTTTTTTTTTGGTTGGAAGTCTTTTGATGACTGTTTCGATTTCATTGGGGGTTATAGGTCTATTTAAGTTGTTTGTCTGTTCTTGGTTTAATTTTGGTAAGTGATAGTTGTCCAGAAATTTGTCCATTTCCTTTGAATTTTCAAATTTTGTAGAGTACAGGTTTTCTATATATGAACTGAAAGTTGTCTGGACTTCCTTTTTGTCTGTTGTTATGTCCCCCTTTTCATTTCTGATTTTGTTAATTTTCATTCTCTCTTTGCTTTTTTGTTAGTTTGGATAAAGGTTTGTCTATCTTGTTGATTTTCTCGAAAAATCAACTCTTTGTGGCATTATTATTTTGTATTGTTTTCCTGGTTTCTATTTTATTAATTTCAACCCTCAAATTTATTATTTCCTGGCATCTACTCCTCTGGGGTGAGTTTGCTTCTTTTTATTCTAAGGCTTTCAGTTGCGCTGTTAGTTCTCTAATGTGACTATCCTCTGTTTTCTTCATATGTGCACTCAGTGCAATGAACTTCCCTCATAGCACCGCTTTCAAGGTGTCCCATAAGTTCGGATATGCCGCGTCCTTATTCTCATTGAATTTTAGGAAGTCCTTAATTTCTTTCTTTATTTCTTCTTTGACCCAGGTGTGGTACAATTGCCCTTAATTCAGTTTCCATGAGTTTGTAGGGTTTCTGTGATTTGTGTTGTAGTTGAATTCCAATATTAAAGCATGGTGGTCTGATAAGATACAGGGGAATATTCCAATTTGTTTGTATCTATTGAGGTTTGTTACACCACCTAGTGTGTGGTCGATTTTAGGGAAGGTTCCATGTGGAGCAGAGAGGAAGGTATATTCTTTTGTGTTTGGATGGAATGTTCTATAGATGTCTGTTAAACCCAGTTGAGACATAACTTCTGTTAGGTCTTTTGTTTCTTTGTTGAGTTTTTGATTGGTGGTCCTGTCTAGTGGTGAGAGTGGTGTGTTGAAGTCTCCCACTATAAGTGTGTGAGGTTTTATGTGAGCTTTGAGTTTTAGTAGTGTTTCTTTTACGAATGTAGGTGCCTTTGTATTTGTGGCATAGATGTTCAGATTCGAGACTTTTTGTTGATGGATTTCTCCTGTGATGAATATGAAATGACCATCTTCATCTCTTTTGATTAATTTTGGTTTGAAGTCTAACTTGTTAGATATTAGGATAGCCACACCTGCTTGCTTCTTGGGTCCATTTTATTGGAAGATCTTTTCCTAGCCCTTTACCCTGAGGTAATGTCTATCTTTGTAGCTTAGGTGTGTTTCTTGTATGCAGCAGATGGATGAGTTCTGTCTTCATAACCATTCTGTTAGCCTTGTCTTTTTGTAGGCGAGTTTAGACCTTTAATGTTGAGGGAGAGTAAGGACCATTAATTGTTAATGTTTTTTGTTTTAGATTTGCTTTGGCAGTGTTATTGTGAATTTATTTGTCCTTTTCTACCCTTGGTTTCTGGTGAAGTGGGGTTACTACATTTTTGTGAGTGTAGTAAACTTATTTGGGTTGGAGTTTTCCTTCCAAAGCTTTCTGTAGGGCTGGTTTTATAGATACGTATTGTGAAAATCTGGCTTTGTCACTAAATATCTTGTTTTCTCCATCTATAATGATTGAGAGTTTTGCTGGGTATAGTAGCCTGGGTTGGCATCCGTGGACTCTTAGTACTTGTAGAACATCTATCCAGGACCTTCTGGCCTTGAGGGTTTCCGTGGAGAAATCAAGTATAACTTTGATATGTTTGCCTTCATATGTTACCTGTCCTTTTTCCTTCGCTGCTCTTAATATTCTTTCTTTATTCTGTGTGTTAGGTGTTTTGATTATTATATGTAGAAGGGTCTTTTTTCTTTGGTCCAGTCTATTTGGTGTTTGGTATGCTTCTTTTACTTTCATGGGCATTTCCCTCTTCAGATAGGAAAAGTTTTCCTCTATGATTTTGTTGAATGTTTTCCGCCCTTTTGAGCTGGGCTTCCTCACCTTCCTCTATGCCTATTATTCTTAGGTTTGGCCTTTTCACAGTTTCCCACATTTCCTGGATGTTTTGTGTTAAGGATTTGTTGGATTTATGATTTTCTTTGGTCTATGAATCTATTTCCTCTAGTTTAATTTCAGCACCTGACATTCTCTCTTCCATCTCTTGAATTCTGTTGGTTTTGCTTGCGTCTGCAGTTCCTGATCATTTGCCCAGTTTTTCTATTTCTAACATTCCTTAGGTTTGTGTTTTCTTTATTGTCTCCATTTCCCTTTTCAAGTCTTGAACCTGTTTAATTGTTTTTTCTTGGATTTATGTACTTTCTTTAAGAATTTTATTCATTTCTTCCAATTTTTTGTTTGTTTTATCTTCCATTTCTTGAAGGCATTTTCTCAGATCTTCTTTCAGAGCCTCTATCATTTTTATGATGATACTTTTTAGGTCATTCTCTTCTGATTCATTTGCTTTGTTGTGTTCTGGTCTAATTGGTGTAGCTTCCCTAGATTCTGGTGGTGTTATGCTTGTCTTTCTGATGTTAGGTATTTTCTTGTATTGCCGTCTTCCCATAGCTTCTTCCAGTAGGTGTTGGTGGGGTTTCTCCCTCTCTCTATGGATTTAGGTGGGTCAGTGGTTCGATGTCTGTAGTTCTGGGTGGTTCAAGATGTCTAGGAGGTCTCTCCGTAGGCAGGGGGCTGACGATGGGGGTCAAAGTTCAGGCTCTAGCAGAGGCGAGCTGAGGCCTCTTTGGCAGAGGCTAGCCCGCAGGACGACAGTCAGAACTATCCCTATTCCTCAGGGATAGTCAGGTCTAGCTCTAGCCAAGGCCTCTAGCCAAGGCCTGTAGCAGAGGCCTATAGCTAAGGCCTGGTGACAGGGACAAAGGCTGGGCTGATACTCAGGATGTTTCTGCACTGATAGGCACGTCTAGCTGGCACTCTCTAGCTGAGTAGGGCCTCTTTAGGAGAGGTCCTGCGATGGGGGTCAGTGATCCAGCCCCCTGCAGGAACTCAGGGTGGACCGGCAGAGATACGAGGATTTCTGGTAGGTGCCCAGAACTCCAGTAGAAGACTGGTGTTGGGGATCAGAGACCAGGTAGGTGGAAATTATGGTTGGTCCCACATGGATAGGCTGGCCTATTGTGCCCATATTTTCTCTATTCATTCTTCAGTTGAAGGGCATCTTAGGTTGCTTCCAGGTTACGGGTATTACAAATAATGTCGCTATGAACATAGTTGGATAGATGCCTTTGTTGTATGAATATACATCCTTTGTGTATATGCCTAAGTGCAGAATTGCTGGATCTTGAGGTAGACTGGGTTCCATTTTCCTGAGAAACCACCATACTGATTTCCAAAGTGGCTGCACAATTTTGCACTATCACTAGCAACGGAGGAGTGTTTCCCTTTTTCCACATCTTCTCCAGCATAAACTGTCATTGGTGCTTTTGTTTAGCAATTCTAACAAATGTGAGATGGTATCTCAGGGTTGTTTTTATTTGCATTCCTCTAATGGCCAAGGATGTTAAGCACTTTCTTAAGTGTCTTTTAGCCATTTTATATTCATCTATTCATCTATAGAGAATTCTCTATTTAGTTCTGTACACCAATTTTAATTGGATTATTTGCTGCTTTGGTGACTCGCTTCTTGAGTTCTTTGTATATTTTAGAAATTAGCCCTCTTTCAGATGTAGGACTGGTGAAGATCTTTTCCCATATAATGGGCTGCCCTTTTGTCTTGTTGACTATGTCCTTTGCCTTGCAGAAGCTTCTCGGTTTCAGGAGGTCACATTTATTAATTATTGATATCTATGTCTGTGCTAATGGTGTTATGTTCAGGAAGTGGTCTTCTGTCTGAATTTGTTCAAGGGTAGCATCCACCTTCTCTTCTAGGAGGTTTAGAGTGGCTAGATTTATGTTGAGGTTTTTGATTTATTTGGACTTAATCTTTTTGTATAAGTCCAAATAAATCAAAAACCTCAACATAAATATGATAGATATGGATCTATCTGCATTCTTCTACATGCCATCATCTAGTTTGCTAGCACCATTTGTTGAAGATGCTTTCTTTTTTCCATTGTATGTTTTTAGCTCCTTTGTAAAAATTGAGGTATTCCTAGGTGTGTGGATTAATATCAGGGCTTTCAATTGGATTCCATTGGTCTACCTGCCTGTTTTTGTACCAATACCAATCTATTTTCATCATTATAGCTCTAAAGATCTTAAAGTCTTGAATAGTGATGCCTCCAGAAGTTCCTTTATTGTACAGGGTTGTGTTGGCTCTTCTCGGTCTTTTATTTTTCCATATAAAGTTAAGTATTGCCTTTTCAAGGTCTGTGAAGAATTCTTTTGGGATTTTGATGGGGATTGCATTGAATCTATAGATTGCCTTTGGTAAAATTGTCATTTTTACTCTGTTGACCATACCTATTAGGAACATGAGAGATCTCTCTATTTTTTGGAACCTTTTAATTTTTTTCTTAAAAGACTCAAATTTTTTTGTCATACTGGTATTTTATTTGTTTGGTTAGTGTTACCCTAAGATATTATATGTATCTGTGTATATTATAAAGGACCATGATTATCTGATTTTTTTATAAAGCATTTAAATCTATATATATAATAGGACTACAGATTTCTTTGAGTTAATCTTGTATCCTGCAAACACATTTGCTTATGGTACTTATCAGATGCAGGAGTTTCCTAGTAGAATTTTTCCAGTCACTTAAGTAAACTATCATTTCTTCTGCAAATAGTGAAAGTTTGTCTTCTTCCTTTCCTATTCTATCCACTTGATCTCTTTTTGTTGCCTCATTGCTCTAGGTAGAACTTCAAGTACAATAAAGAGATATGGAGAGAATGGACAGTCTTGTCTTGTTCCTGATTTTAGAGGAATCATATTGAGTTTCTATCCATTTAGATTGATGTTGGTTGTTGGCTGTTGGCTTGCTGTATATTGCCTTTATCATGTGTAGATATGTTCCTGTTATCCATGATCTCTCTAAGACCTTTAACATGAAGGAGTGTTGGATTTTGTCAAAGGCTTTTTCAGCATCTAGTGATATTATATGTGGTTTTTCTTTTTTCAGTTTGTTTATATGGTGGATTATATTGATAGGTTTTCATGTGTTGAACATTATTGTGATGATGCCTACTTGATCATGGTGGATGATTTTTTCTAATGTGTTCTTGGATTCGGTTTGCCAGTATTTTATTGAGTACTTTTGCATCAATGTTCATGAGGGATATTGGTCTGTAGTTTTCTTTCTTAGTCGTGTCATTGTGTGGTTTGGGTACAAAGGTAATTGTGGCCTCATAAAAAGAGTTTAGCAGTGATCCTTCTGCTTCTGTTGTGTACAACAATTTGAGGAATGTTGGTATTAGCTCTTCTTTGAAATTCTGGTAAAATTCTGCAGTGAAACCAACTGGCCCTGGGCTTTTTTTTTTTTTTTTTTGGGGGGGGGGGGGTTGGGAGACTTTTGATGCCTGTGTCTATTTCATTAGAGGTCATAGGTCTATTTACATTGCTTCTCTGTTCTTGATTTAGTTTTAGTAGGTGATATCTACCCAGAAAATTGTCTCTTTCCTATAAATTTTCAAACTTTGTGGAGTACAGCATTTCAAATTATGATGGATTTTCCCCTATGATGAATATAAAATGACCTTCCTCAATCTCTCTTTTTTAAATTAATTTTAGGTTGAAGTCTAATTTGTTATATGTTAGAATAGTAAACCAGCTTGTTTCTTAGGATCATTTGATTGGAAAGTCTTATTCCAACCCTTTACTTTGAGGTATCGTTTGTCTTTAAAGTTGAGGTGTGTTTCTTGTATGGAGCAGAAGGATGGATTATGTCTTCATATCCATTTTGTTAGCTGTTAGCCCATGTCTTTTTATGTGTGAGTTATGACCATTGATACTGAGGAATATTAATGACCATTGGTCTTTGCTTCTTCTTTCTTTTTGATATGATTTTTGGTGGTGGTAATGTGTGTAGACCCCCCTTTTTTGTTTTTTAACTTTTGATAATGGGGGGGTTCATCTATTCCCTATGATTTTCCTGGTGAAGTTAACTTCCTTAAGTTGGTGATTTCCTTACAGTATTTTCTGTAGGCTGGATTTGCTAATATGCATTGTTTAAATCTGGTTTTGTCATGAAATATCTTGTTTTCTTTATGTATAGTGATTGAAATCTTTCCTGGTTATAGTAGTCTAGGTTGGCATCAATGGTTTCTTAGTGTTTGTAGAACATCTATCCAGGACCGTGTGGCTTTCAGAGTCTCTATTGAGAAGCCTGGTGTAATTTTGATAGGTCTGCCTTCATATGGTACTTGGCCTTTTTCCTTTGCTGCTCTTAATAATCTTTCTTTATTCTGTATGTATAGTATTTTAATTATTTTGTGGCAAGGAGACTTTTTTTGGGGGGGTCTGGTCTATTTGATGTTCTGTATGCTTCTTTTACTTTCATAGACATACGATTCTTTAGGTTTGGAAAATTTTCTTCTATGATTTTGTTTAATATATTTTCTGCTTTCTGTACCTTTGAGCTGGGCTTCTACATCTTCTTCTATACCTATAGTTCTTAGGTTTGTTATTTTCACAGTGTCCAATATTTCCTGGATTGTTTGTGTTAAGGATTTGTTGGATGTAAGATTTTCTTTGGATGATGAATCTATTTCCTCTAGTTTATCTTCAGCGCCTGATATCCTCTCTTTCATCTCTTGCGTTCTGTTGGCTATGCTTGCATCTGTAGTTCCTGATTCTTTACCCAGATTTTCTAATTCCAGAATTTCCTCCGGTTGTGTTTTCTTTATTGTCTCTATTTCAGGTTTCAGGTCTTGAGCTGTGTGAATTGTTTCCTTTAGCTGATTATTTTTTCTTGGCTTTCCTTGCATTTTCTTGGTTTGTCTTATCTTCCATATCATCCATTTTTTGATTTGTGTTTTTCTACTGTTTCTTCAAAGGACTTTTCTCATTTCCTCTTTGAGGGTCTCTATCATCTACATGAAGTTGTTTTTAAGGTTGATCTCTTCTGCTTCATCTGTATTGGGCTGTTCAGTACTTGCTGGTATAGAATTCCTAGACTCTGGTGGTGTCAAATTAGTCTTTCTGTTGTTGAATGTGTTCTTAAGCTTTGTCTTCCCATCGCTTCTTCTGGTGGGTGCAGGTGGGATTTCTCCCTCTTCTGGTGAGGATGCATTTAAAGCTCTTTCCAGGTGGGTACAGATGTGTCTAAGACTCCAATGGGAGCAGACACTAGATGGCTCTCTGGTGGATTCGGTGTCTGAACAGGACTGGGGGCTGAAGTTCAGGGGACTCAAAAGGGAAAGTTGGGCAGGAAATGACCTGGATCTCACCTAGTGGGTACCAGTCCAAGATAGATATGCCCCAGATGCTGTATGGCTGGGCCTGCCTCCAGGTTTCTCTGTGGGATTTACTGGTGAGACAGGACTGGGGGACATTTTTCAGGGGACTCGAACAGAGAGAGCTGGGCAGGAAACAGCCTGGCGTTCACCTCTTCCTGTGTGTGTCGGTCCAAGACTGGGATGGAGGCATATGTTGGATGGTTCCGTGTGCCTCCAGGTTTCTGGCTATAGATCTTGTATTTAATTAAGGCAATATTATCTTTCAGCAAAACTAGTATGATATTTGATTCAAAACATGCTTTGAAGTGTACTGAAGATGTCTTACAGATATAGAAATCTGACTCCAGTCAACTTTATCACCAAAACTTCAACAGTGTTTACAGAATGTTTTTCTGTGTACCCATTGAAAGGGATGTGGGAATCACAATTAAATTGAGGATCTGTTTATATCTATTTTTCATCTGTCTATCTATCATCTATTATTTACCTCTGTAAATCTAACTATTCACTAACAACCTAGTGTTACCAATACTTATGATTGTCATTCTAATAAAAATTAAAAATATTTTTATCTTTAAATCTCATTGTTTCAACAAAACGCACGTGTTCATCTCTAACTTAACAAATGATAATGATTGGGCTCACATGTTTCACATTTTTGTGCATTATGTAAATACCATATATGTTACCACATACATTATCAAATGAGGAGAAAAAGTTGAACTCCAGAGCCTGGACATTGATTTGGCTGTTATCTGGCTCGAATTAAATTTGGCTAGGTTATAGAAAATTGAAACTGAGCAGGAACCATCTTAAACACATTAAAAGTGCAAAATTAAAGTAGCAGGATTTATAAACAGTTTCAATCCCCAAAGGATATAAAAATTGTAAACTTCATAAGTAACTCACTCTACCTCTTATTTAGCCTCTTCTCACAGGCAGCTGAAATGGCTGAATGATTGCAAACTCACAGGTCTGGGAGCACTCCATTCCTGGTGAAGATTCAGACTAGAATGTATACTCCCTCATCAATAAAAATTCAATCATGAGCAATTAATCCCAACATTCAGGAGAGAGAGGCAGTCAGATCTCTGTGAGTTTGAGGCCAGCCTGCTCTACAAAGGAAGTTGCAGGACAGCCAGGGCTGTTCTACATAGAAATTCTGTCTAGGAAAAAATCAGATCAAAACAAGCAAACAAAAATTTCACATCCATTATGATTAGTATGGCCTAAGTCATATGTGTGCTCGAACATCACTCTTGCTTACATAATACACATACATTGACTTTAATATGGTTTAAGTCAGAAAAGATGTTATAGTTATGTATTAAGAATAATGTATAAATCTCTGCACAAAAGAAAACTTGTGCTAGAATCTCAAGAAGGGAGAGTATACATAAACTGTCAAGGTCTATACACGTTGCTTGTTAAATAGCTTCACTGTGTAACTGATCTGTTTAATCTTCAAATATGATATGAAACTCATGAAAGTAAATACATGACTAATAATACCCAACTGAAATTACTGTCAACTGCTGAATAAATATTGTGAGTAGAATTTATTGATCAAATGCTGTGAGAAACAGTCTTTTGAATTGATGTAGTGAACAGAACATTAAGTGATTTAATTCATTTAGGTAATAATGTCATTGTCTTAGTTAGGTCTTTTCATTGCTGTGAAGAGACACAATGACCATGATAACTCTTATAAGGAAAACATTTAATTGGGGTATCTCACTTGCAGTTTCAGAGGTTCAGTCCATTATCATTCATCACTGTGAAGATCATTGTGGCATGCAGGCAGATGTGGTGATGGAGGAGCTGAGAGTCCTACATCTTATAGGCAACAGGAAGTCAACTGACAGTCACATTGAGGGATGCTTGAGCAATAAGAAACTTTAACGCCCACCCCAACGGTGACACATTTTTTCCAACAGAGCCATACCTCATATTAGTGCCACTCCCTTTGGGAGTCATTTTCTTTCAAACCACTACAGTTCACTCCCTGGCCCCCAAATGCTTGTAGCCATGCCATAGTAGGGGAAAATGCATCCAGTCCAGCTTTAAAAGTCCCCATAGTTTATAACAGTCTCAAACTTGTTTCAAAGTCCATTATCCAGTTTCTTCTGAGATCCATGGCTATGTATTAATAGTAATCCTGCTAAAAATTAAAAATCATATCCCATGCTTCTAATATATATTGGCACAGAATATATATTACCATTCCAAAACATAGGGAAGAGAGCATAGCAAGGAAATATGGGACAAAAACAAGACCAAAACCCACTGGGCAAACTCCAAACTGCAATTCCATGTCTGATGTCCAAAAACTCCAGATGTCCAGCTCTGTTCAGCAACACACTTCTTTTCTTTTTTGGGGGGTGGGGGATTGGCTGGTTCCACTCTCTGTCAGCAGTTCTTTTCAGCAGGTAATCCACAGCTGTAGCATCTCTAACTTTAAGTTCTCCAAGGCAATCCAGCTCTGACTTCACAACTTCACACAATGGCCTCTCCATTATGCCTACATTAGGGAGAAACCCTTGACACTTGTCAGATCTAAGTAGCTTTATCCCATAACTCCTTTCTTCTTTCCCTAAAGCCCAAACCACATCAAGTTCTGCTGCTTGCTGAGGCTGGAACTTCTCCACCAGCTTTCTCTCTCAGATGATTAAAGTTGGCTCTCTTGAAAATTGCTCTGTAGTTGAAGTTGGTCTGAAACTTAGAGATCTGCCGGCCTCTGCCTTCTCAGTACAGGGATGAAAGTTGTGCCCCATCAATCTGTCTCTGAGCTTTTCTTTAGATTCTTTCCACAAGTTGGAAATTTAGCTTCATGGGATCTTGCCCTTAGGTCACCACACCCTTTATTCCATTTCTTAATCCATTTATTGCATTAAACACAAAATTTGGTTCTATTCCATTTCTTGGTACTTTTTTCCTCCCCCAAAATTTTCATTTTATAATTTACACTGCTCAGATTGCTCCTTTTTATTATAAGTCTTCATCAGAGTTAACAATAAAAACCATGTGAAAGGATCTATACTAGGCTGTTTTTGAGATTTCCTCTGCCAATGGAATTAATATAAAATTCTTCATTTTGGTCCCAGGTTCTTTGTTTGGACAAGGACAAAAGAAAGACTTTTTTCTTTTAGTTCTTTTCTTTTCTTTTTTTCATCAAAATATCCTAAGATGAGTCTCTAGGCAACATAGTAACACTTTTCTCCTCTGAAACCTCTTGGTCATCACAGTTCATCATATCCCATTCAGCACCACTGTCCTCAATGCTCCTACTAGTATGGTCCATTAATCAGTGCTTAAAGCCTTCCACTTCTTTCCGAACACAAAGTATGGAAGTTCAAATTCCTCCAAACAAAAACGTGCTCAAGCCTAGTACAACAATACTCCAATCCCTGATACCAATTTCGGCTGTGGGGTTTCTTATTGTTATGAAGAGATACCATGACAACTATTTAAAAGAAAACACTTAATTAGTGTGGCTAACTTACAGTTACAGAGGTTCAGTCCATTACCCTCATGGGCTTAGAGCATGGTTTCATGTAGACATGGTACTGGAGGAGCTGAAAACCCTACATCTTGTAGGCAGCAGGAAGTTGACTGAGAGTCCGACTGAGGGGAGCTTGAACAAAAGAGATCTCAAAGTTCCCATAGTGAAACACTTCTTCAAACAAATTATTTTTCAGATCACAGTCATACTGTATCATCATAGGACATGCATATGTATTCATGTTTGTAAGGTGATGACATAAGGCCATGCTGAAGTGACAAACTCTAGGATACTAGAAGCATGACAGCAGAAGCACATTTATTGCTAATATCAGGCATATATATATACATATATATATGTATATATGTATATATATGAATGATGCTTTCACCCAACATTTAATTGTGAAATCTAGCTATCTATAGGCCTCTGTATTTCATTTCATCATTTCATTTTTGCTTTGTTAATCAAGAAGTATCAGGCATAATGGAAGCAGAAAGTGACACAGAAGGAATTTTTCATGAGCATGTGTATAATGTAATGGATAGTTTATATTCATATCTTTTCTTCTGGAAATCAAGTGTATGTCTGAGATGCAAAAAATATTAGGAAATTAGTCTCTGTGTGCTTATGATGAGTTTTTCTGTCATAATTCCTCCAACTATGTATACCAGATATTTCCTTCTCATATAGGGGATACTGTCTCTTCACAAGGATAAGAGCCCAAATTCTATCCAGGTCTTGAGTAGCAATGCTCCAGATTCTCTATGCATTCTGGTTGCAATGGCTTGAGGAATAGCCACCAATTAATTTAAAAATACTCAGTGTTTTTAAATATATTTTAATACTTCATAGCAATGCAGGACCTGAATAACCAAAATATTGTTTTACACTCACAATCAAGGTAATAAGTGAATTCATAAGGTATTTGGTCCATGGAAATTTTACATGGCTCCCTCTAGTAACAGAATGAAAGTAGGAGGACAGGTGACAGTAGTGCTTAAGCCCCAAACAATGACAACCATGTGGTTTTCTATATATTCCTTTCAACTGCACATGGGATGCTGTCATAACTAAAATTATCAAATTTATAGGATAAGCACAGAAACATATTATGGCTAACCAGAATTCTTTTTTCAAGGCTGTGTCTGTGTTTTATTATCCTCTCTCATCTCCCCGTGTTTTTCTATGAGCAGGAGCAATTCCTTCTGAACTGTTACCTGAGTTACTGAGCTACTGCATCTTTAGCACTACCTTTGTTTTTATTGTGTAGACTTGAAGTACACACGCTGAGAGATCACATTTTTCTGGACTTCATGTTTCCAGAGTTCCACATACTTTTCTGTGTACATCTATTCAGGAAATATTTTCTTCAATGTAGACAGCAAAATCAAATGAAGCAATCCATTTGATGCACAGAAAAGAAAGGGCTAATCTGCCAACTTCAGAGAAAGCTAAAACAGCACCTCTTGTTCTTGATCTTGTTTTCCTTTCACCTGTAGCTAAACATTGCATATTGGTCTGGGTCAGCAGCTTCCTCAGAAATTTTACCTCTGAGTATTTACTAATCTTGACCAGCTAACGCTATTGTTTTTATACTGTTTCTTCTTATTTTCCAGATTTACATTCCATATGGTAAGTATCCTGGTTGGCAAATGAAAGACACTATAGTCTTTCCATTTTCTTTACTGTAAACTCCTATGTGCAATCTATGCCTATATCTCTGAAGACATAAACATCTAGACTTGTAAGCATCTTGTTATCATTCTGGATGACAAGATAGCTTCTTCTCAAGAGCTTGTTTGAACTAATGTCATGAAGTCATGGTAGACTAATTAAGGATTCTCAAAAGTTAACTGTAGTGTAGCTACATGTCCAAGGGCATTTGTGCATGTGAATTGACACTAACCTCATTTAAAGATTCAGAAATCAATTCAGATTCACCATCTCTCCCTTGATATTATTCCAAAAGGAAACATGGCTCTACAGTATACAGATATGCTTTTAGAATAGGTCATCAAGCATAGGTCAATTCTTTTGCTGCAGTATTTCAGTTATGAACAACCTTCCTATGTTTGACAGTGTCTGAGAATGCCAACCACAGCTTTTGAGCATGACTTGACATATTACTCTCCATGTGTGGGAAGATGAAGAGAGCAAAGAAAGAAAGTGAGTGATCCCAGTTCCATCACTAATCACCTTTGAGTGCCCATTCTTCTACCCACTCAAGAAGAGTCTTAACCCAACTATGTGGGTCTTTCATTGCTGTTCATGACAGGGTTCTCTTATTTTTAAGTTCATGTTCCTTCTTAAAATAATCATAAAAGACACATCTGTGGTTTAAAACATCATCAATTAAGTGGTGAGTAAGTGTCTTTGTTACTTAGTTATTAGTCACATTATCCCGTGGTTAGCAAAAGTTGAAAACGTCCCCACTAATTATTAGTGACATTTAACAAAAACAATTATTCCACTTGCATCATCATAGCTGTGGTTGCAGTTGAAAATTGTATTTTAGAAATTTTCTATGAAAAAATTTAAAAGAAAATAGAGCTGCAGCCTCTTTTCTATAACCCAGACTACTTTGACCTTGTCAAACAGAACAAATGTACTTACACCTTATACAATAAGTTAAGCATATGTTTGTTATGAGCAGCAATGTTGGGAGTCCTGTTTGACTATATTTTATTATTTCTAAAGGCCCAAAGCATTTGTAGCACTGAACCAACTCACTTATGCTCTTTCTTATGTATCATGAGAGTTGAGTACATTACTCTGTATCAATTCTCACTTCATCTAAAGGACAAGTTGACAGATTCAAGATTGAAACCCAGCTTGCCTACAGAGGTGACTAGAGTTACAGTCTCATGTCTTTGAATTTCAGGCTTTTGATTACCAATTATAAAAAGTGGGGTTAATAATAGTTTTATGCTTGCCAACATAAAAAAAAAGTTCAGTAAGTTGTTATGCTTCAGCACACATTGCTTTTGTAACCTAACTAAACATATTGACAGATTTAAGACAAAGATCATGTAAAAGAAACAAATATATTTATTCATATTTAGCCATAAAATTAAAGACAAAGCATCCCTGTTTTTGAAAAACAAAGATCTACTATAGATTTTTGGGGGGTAAACAGATCACTATAATACACCAACTTATAATACAAAAAGAGGAAAATATCTAGGTTCACTTCTTAAGAGTATGCCCTAGAACATTTTAAAGAGGAAGAAACATTGCCTGTCCTGCTGCAGGAGAGTTTGGTTTTCTAGTGACTGAAGCAAGGGCATCTTAAGAAGAGAGAATACCTTGTCCGAGCAGCTAGTAAAACAAAAGTGTCCTGTGTAGGAACTGTACTCTTTGAGGACAACACTGGCATGGATCATGGAAATATCTGGACAGTAATAAGATAGGAAGTCCTCACCATTCATGACAGCCACAGAAAAAAGTTAGAAGGGCTCTGTAGGAATGGCTTCAGATATTCTGACACATACTGACTGACTTCTGCAGAGAGATCACCTTTGTCTTTTTTCTAGTTAGCCACAACAAATGCATGCCACCCCCTGGTGGGGGACCCTGGGCCTTTCCTCACTATAAAAGTGTCAGAATTAAATTGTACCATAAGTTTCTTTATTCAAGACCTATTCTGAAAGCCTAGTTCCCTCAGTCATGTGAAAGTCAGATATGTGCACACATTTTATCATCCACATAAGTGTGTACATCTTGTCTACCACAATCAGTATAGTTTTACTTGTGAAATGTCACTGTTTCTGTAGGACTCTTAAAATAAAATGTCCAATATATGTGTACTATGTTTTGAAAATGTAATATGCATGTGAATAATGATATTTATAAGTATGCATAAATGTAAATGTACATTTTTCTGTACCTGCCACAAGGATTATGAGTAGGATTCCTCTTCTCATTATAAATTCCCCATAGAAATATTTAAATGCAGAAGATTGGAGAGTTGGAATGAAAATAGGAGGATGTAAATTTGAGTTCAAGCAACCATACAAAAGAGCCAAATGCCTCAACACATGCCTAGAATCCTAACACTGGGTTGTAGAGAGAATCCTGGGACTTAATGGTTAGTAAGTCTAGATAGATCCACAAGTTCTGCTCAGTGAGGAAGCCTACATCAAAACATGAGGTAGAGAAAGACACCTAACATCAGAGGCTCCCTGTACATGCATAAACACATGTCTGCTCATACACTGACCATACCCCACCCCACATACATGCTCACAACCACATACACATATACAACTTATAAATTCATGAGCCATATAAATATTCCAAATTATCTTATATTTAGCAGTAAATGTTTCTGTCAGCCCTGCCTTGTCCTTGTTCTGTCCTTTCATTATGATCACTATATTACTGACAAATAAAAGTCTTGCAGAACAATGACTGTAAGAGTATTGTTTTATAATTTGGTAACTAGATTTCATATGTACGTTTTTACTACCACAACAGTCTTACAATGAGTGCTTTTATTGTTTTAGTAATCACATATCCTGATATGAGAAAAGGTCATAGTTTACTCAAAACCACAAAGCTAGGATACTGTAGCAGTCTGAACTTGAATGTATGACTCTCATTCTCCAGAACAATATAAATACATTAGAATTACTTTAGCTTATTAAACACACAAACACACATACAAACACACAGACACATACACACAATACATACAAACACAAATACACACATACATACATACACACACACAGACGCACACACACACACAGATGCACACACCACACACACACACACACACACACACACACACACACACACACACACAAATCCTAGTTCTGATGTGGCAAATATCCACACAAATGAGCTAAGACTGAGAGAGGAGGTGGCACAGTCATTTCTGTTTGATAATGTCAGTATTTCACTTGAATGATGTTTATATTTCAATTTTATCTTAAATATTCTCTTTAACTAAATCATAGTTGTTCCAAAGATTCAGTTGAATGTGTGACTGACTGGTGTAGGTCACTCAGAATATCTTTAAATATTTTTAAGTAGATTACCATAAACATTCTGGTATTAGGAAACAAGCAACACATTAATAAGCTCTCTCCATAAAAATCAATCTGTTTTAAGCTTAAGTATTTCCCAATACAATTTTGATTTTAATAAACTCTTTTCTTTTGCATCAATCCCCATTAATAAGAAGCAAATGAAGTTGCTTGAAAATACACTTTGTAAGCAGTGTTTTTCCATGGACCAGTGGCAAAGGGAAGAGAAAATGATTGTACCATGCTGTTAACTGACTAGAGCTAATGGCATTCAGTCTTGTGAAATGGATATTAATGATTCTACTGTGTTTAACTTGGTTTGTTTTTGATAGATTTTTCCCCATCTGAATTAATGTCTGTCTTCCTTTGATTAATTTAGAGTGATTGTACTGTGAGTCACTTAATTACTTTTTTTTCTTAAGTCAAAAATCATTCATTGTGATGAAGGCAGTCATTTTGATTTCTCACAAAAAAAGTTCCCAAGGATCTCAAGGAGAGTTTTCAAAATGAACAGGAGAAGCTCTTTATCCAGCTTTGCTGGATAAAGGTTGGAGACAAGCTGTCACAGGTCTTTCTCGGGACCTGGTGCTATAACTCCCAGAAAAAGCTATCTTTTATATATGTTGGTGTCCAGAAGCAGAGGCCTTACATGGCTAACATATAAAGTACAGTATCTATATTTATCTATCTATTTATGTATCTATATTTAAATTATTGTTCTGGGGTGTGACAACAGAAGAGAATTTTTTTGTTTGTTTTTGTTTTTTTTAAATACTATCAGAAAAGAAAAAAAATATTTCCCTATATTGATATTGATGACTACCTTAATTGTCATAATAGATCCTTCACCCTATAGCTGATGGAAGCAGTAGCAGAGATCCACAGCTTAGCACTGAGCCCAACTCCTGGAATCCAGTTGTAGAGAGGGAGGAATGATGAGCACCGGGGTCAAGACCATGCTGGGAAAATGTATAGAAACAGCTGACCCGAAGGGGGAACTCATGAATACCAGACTGACATTTGGGGAACCAGCATGGACCCAAATCAGGGCCTCTGAATGTGCATGTCAGTTGGGAGACCTGGGCAGTCTATGGGGCTTCTGGTAGTGGAATCAGTATTTATTCCTAGTACATGAATGGACTTTAGGATACCATTCCCAATGGAGGGATACTCTATCAGCCCAGATTCATGGGGGAGTGCCTTGGCCTTGCTCCAAATGATGTGACAGACTTTGATGATCTTCCATTAAAAACCTCACCCTCCCTGGGGAGTGAGTGGATGGGAAGATAGGATGGGTGGTTGGTGAGGGTCCTGGGGAATGGGAGGTAGAGGGAACTATGATTGGTATGTAAAATAAGATTGTTTTTAGTTTAAATAAAAATTATTCAAAAACCAGATATTATAAAAAAAGAGAAAATAGTAAAGTGAATACTTGATTGTGGTTAAAAGGACTGTTTTCCTGTATTATTTGACTCTGTGATTACCTTTTAAACAGGTAAAAGAACCATATCTGTTTTCAGATTTGAAAACTACAGGAATCATGTGATCTTTGAAAGACTGTGCTGTAGAAATGCACAGGTGACTTTATTTTTTTGGTGGGGGGGGGGACAACAGTTCTTAAATGGGGTTATATTCACAGCAACTTTAAAAGTATTAAATCATCCTGAGTTTGTCATCTGACTGTGAGGTGATACAAATATTTCTTATATTCTTATACATGGGAGTTTTTGCTGGACCTCATGGCCAAACCAATAATATGTTTGGAAGTCAATTAAGATCCAGTCCAATAGTCCAATATACACAACAAGAGCTGGGCACTCAGGCTTTTGTTGTTGCTTGTTTGTATTTTAGCATTCCTTTAAGAAACAAATGTAACAACCAATATTGCTTGCCTTGGATTCCCCATGTAATCAGCTTTTTGTACTGAAGCTGGTGTGTAGCTATAATCTTACATTTAGTACTCTTTTATTTCCCTGACACAGAGTAATGCATATGAGTATATTATAGCAATACTTTTCAGAAAACAAGTCAAACAAGTTTAAAATAGACTTTGTGTAATAAATATTTCCTGTGAATACTAGAAACAGCATAAAGATATTGCTTGATAAGTGGCAGTGCTTACATTACTTTTTATTATTTATATCCCCAACACAACTGTTATATACAAGATTTCTATAAAGTAGCTTTCACTTTTTCCCCTATTTTATTCCTTCTGTTTTGTTAAATAAACTCAGAGCAAAAGCTCTTTGTTTGGGACACAGACAGACACCCAGGAGGTATGGATAGACATAGTACAGACAAACTATAGACAGACCAGATATTTCCACACACAGAGACCATGAAGCCTGATAAATGAAGGCTTCAAATTTGAGTCCTCAGGTATGGAATCATATCCGATACCAGACTACATGTTGATCCTTGCACACACTATGTAAACTAAATCTTAATCCCTGTAAAGTGAAGCTGGTGATGTCTTCTTGTTTCTACTGTGTTTATGAGGGTTTTATACAGCACAGAGGACCTATCATAATGCCTGCCTGATACATTATACCAGAAATGTAATTCCTTGCACATTACTTTTTTTTTCTTCTGTTGGAAGAATGTCTTTCAGATACTTGCAGTTAAGTACAACCATCAGAGCTGCCTAAAAGCCAATTTAGCATCAGTGCCCATCAGCAGTGATCAGAAGGCAGCTGAGGTCTTGGCCTTTTGGAGTTCTCACTGCAGGGCACCTCTAGAAGGTTCTTTCTCTATCCTATCTGTTGTGTGTGCCAAGCTCTCATTAGGTAATAATCCTCTATATCCCACTGTGTTCACTTTTCATAAATGCTCAAGTGTTTCTGGCATAGTACCTGATATTTCACATTCTGTATCTAATTTTGAAATCTTTTAACTGTTTTAAAAAAAGTACATATTGACACAGTTTCTGATGGAGAAAGTGAGCATATTGAGAGAGATCTGTCTTTAGAGGAATACCTATGTAAATATTGGTTGTGAGGGTGCATTCTTTGTGCTATTTTAGTTTTGTTTTTTCTTTTATTTCTGATGAATATACATCCACATTTAGGAAACAGTGCTTTTTAATTGACTGGATTATAACAAAATGTTTTCTCTTTTCAGGTGCCTTGGAGGGAACAGATGAAAGCCTTTCACTCACTTGAGGCTAGTTTTCAGCCTTATTGACTATCTAGCTGGGCCTGTAACTATTGTTCATGCAAATAGTGTTCTCTTTTTAGAAATTGTGACTCATTATAAAAACAATGTGACTTGTCTGTCTCCAAGGCCTGAAAATAAATTTGGAGGGACAATAGATGCCAGGAAACAGACACTTTTTTTGTTTTGAAACTTTGAAAGCTCTCTTGGCAGACATGAACAACAGTTCCTCTTTCGTTTTGGTTACTCTGCAATTAGTTTACACACCCTAAGATCTCTAGACCCAGAGAATTGTGGGATCTGGAAAAGCAGATGACTCTTGAGGCTCCTTAACTCCCCCCCCACACACACATACCTCCTTGCACACAGGGAGTTAAATTGTGAAATCCCTCCAATACCCTCCAATGACATGTCCGTTTTAAATTTAGCTTCTTGAACATTATTGAAAGAAAAATAATGGGAATTCAGATACAGAAAGTCAGGTTGCAAACATAACTTTCTTTGTCTTTAATGAGTTGAGCCATTTGTTATGGATTATACATTTGTATTAATTTCTGAATGTCAAATACTTCCTTATCATTATTTAATTCACTTAGCAAGTACTCATACTACAATTTTAGTAATTGTACATAATAAATACACACACAAAGACCAACAAGTCATCTGAAGATAACACTCCTACCATGAAGGAATTCCCAAGAAAGAAGTGTTTATTACAGATTGCAAGAAAATGAAAATCAAGTCAACAGACATGGTTATGACAGAGAAGGATACCTCCATAGGAAGTTAAATGATGTACAATTTCCTCATGACAGGAGAGAACAGAGCCGAGACCATGTGAGCAAATGGTAAAGATCAGGATAGATAGCTCTTATATTTAAATTAACTCATTTCAACTAATCTACATTTTGTCACATGAATTCATGGCTTCACCTGCTTTTAACATCTTGCTTCTCCAGCAGCTGGCTTGTCTCTTCCAGAATCCATCCTTCTCCTTTCTGTATCTTAAGTTTGGCTTTCCCTCCTAGCCTTATTTTTCCTTGCTATAAGCCAAAGCAGCTTGTTTATTTACCAAAGAGAGGAAGACATATTCACATAGAACAGAAGGATTATTCCAAATCAGTCCCTCTTCCCATCTCGTGGTCACTAGTTAGCTAATTGAGGACTCCTCTGCCTAATGGATACAGACCACAGGTAGGCCAGAAGTTCCTCAAATGCTCCCCTTCAGGGTGTTACATTTCTATCAGAGGTTGACAGTAGTGATTAGGAGCAGTAGGTGGGTGGATGTAATGGAAGCACAATTCTGTTCTCAAGGATCACACTCCCTATTCCAGCCTCAAATACCAGAGGCATTGAGCCTATGAGTGTTGCATTGCCCATACAGGCCTCAAGTATTGGGACAGTAGGACTTGGTCATCAGTGTGTATTACAGGTCTCAGCCTGGGGTCTGAGACTCTTGACCCTGAACAGTTTCCCAGGACTATTCAGACAGCCAGGACTTAATGATCCTTTCTCTGGCCCCTCACAGCCTTTTGTCAGTCTTAGCTTGATGACATCTTCTGCCACTTCCCTTCATTTACTCAATCCTGGCTACCTCCAGATATTCTGTTGTTCCTTCAGTTGTCAGTGGCTTCTGACTGGAAACTTTAGTATTATGCTTCATTTTGGTGTTGGGGCACCAAGTGGCCACTAAGGACTAGACAGACAGAAGTGGGGTCCCTTCTCCTACTCTACCTAAGTGGGTTAAAGCTTGTGGGCACTTCTGATGTTGGTCTCAGGCCTCAATGTAGCCTCTTTCGCTGTCCAGAGTCTACACCCAGTCCCTATCTTATTACTTCTTCAGCAGTAAAGGGGAGGTTGATTCCACTAGAATCTTGGAAGCCAGGACCAGGGCTCAGACACTAGTTGTATGGTGTTGGTTATCAGGAAACATGTTGGGTGCAGAACAGTGTTGAATGGTGTGGATTCACACAGAATGGGTAGCAGTGTTTCTCCAGCACCAGCACAATCCTCTGCCATCTGGCCTAGGTACCTGGTGGGTCTCTCCATCTATCATGCTTTCCTCCCACCCTCCCCATCTCACCACTGCAGCTCTCTGGGTTCCAGTTAAAATCTCAGCATGCACTATTGAAAACAGGTAAATAAATGCCAGTGTAGACCAGCCTTCCAAAACCCTAAAGTTACAGTAACAGTGGAGTTATCACTAAGTGAACCTGAGTGTTTATTTAAAATGGACTAAAAGTGGTGTTTTCCTCAACTGCATGTATTGGTTTGGCCAATCACAGTCTTAACTCTAGCTGCAACCAATTCATTTTGGATCAGTCATGAAGACCACCCCAGAAAATTGCTCTCCCTGGAGTCTTATGCTATGTGGTGCAAGCAGTAGGGAGACTCCAACACCTGCTACTTATGGAGTTAAATTGTCCCATCTCCAATGCCTTTGCTGTTTATTCTAATATGTGCACAAAAAGTTATTAAATTGTAAATCTAACCTTACTGACGTTATCTTAATAACAATCTTAACACCTGCACAGTACACCTGTGAAGAGGGGTTTTGTGTGTCTCATTGTGATGAATAAGATGATGCTGTATTGATGTAACATGATGTCTAGAGCTAAGTGCCCTGGATGTAAGTAGACAGTTCGGGAATAATTATCTAGCAAAGCTAAACATAGGATAGACTGAAAAAAAAAAAAAAACTGAACTGCTATGTTTAGGCAATTACAGATTGGAACTTTTATCATCATTGTAACATGACAGAGCCTAAGCAGATTTGTTGTAGATGATGTCAGCCTATTCATGAGCTTATAGACTAATCAGCAGGGTCATTAAGATGGGAAAGAAAAGGTTACCTGTTACAGCAGGTTGTTCCTTCCCGCCGGCTCCATCCTGCCTGCCACCTGTCTGGGCCCACAGCCGCACCAGCCCCAAAAAACACTCAGAGACTCTGTATTTGATATAATCCTGTTGGCCAATTACCATTATTGTTTATGGGCTACCTCTGTCTTAACTATTAACCCATTTCTACTTATCTAAGTATTTCCACGTGGTTATCTTATCAGGGAGCCGCGGTGGGTGTCTTCCTTCCTCCATGCTCTACATCTTGACCTCTCCTTCTTCCTCTTTCCTCCTTCTCGTCTCCCAGCCCTGCCTATCTAGTTTTCTATTGGCCAACAGGGCTTTATTAATTAACAAGTATGAGAAACATATATATACAGAATAACATCTCCCATTAGTTACCTGATACTTTTCTCTTGGTAGAAAAAAGTTTTTATGCTAAAAACTTGAATGACAAATAAATTTTTGTAATTAATAAAATATTGATAATTGAACATTAATATTCTTAAAATACATTCACCACATTCACAGAGATATTAAAATGAACAGATTTGAAAAAGTCACTCTGGCATTTTCCAAAATGCAAATCATCAACTAGTATACTTACTTTATTTTTTAATGTGATCCTCTTATTCTATGATCCTTTGTTCTAGTTTGGGAAAATGCTTGATGAATGTTGTCAAATATTTCTGAATCATGATTTCAATCTGCACCATTGTTGAAACTCCAGCATACTAATTTAAGTCTGTCAGAAACAAGATCCCACAATATCCTTTTTGTCTATTTATTATTACAAGTTTTAAATGAATAACAAGATTGTAGAGGGGCTAAAGAATTTGACAAACAGCTCAGAACTTTGTAGTAATGTCTTGAGAAATATCTACAGATTGAATCTGTAGTATCTAGATTTTGTGTTATGGGGAATAAGTAAAATTAACTGGGTACTTGTACAATAGTAGACAAGATTAACTATGTTATAGGAACTCTCTCAAAGAGAATGCATACATTGAAACCCAGACACAGCTTTGATATTAGTAAGGTTTAAACTTTAGTCAAGGAAGTAACTAAATATCATGATATAACTTGTTTCTAAAAAAGAGAAAAGGTAGCTTTAGTGAGGATCTATTTGTGTGGTTTTGAATATGAGGCTATTTTCATACATAAACCATCTAATCTTTATTTATTTCAACTTAGTTTTTATAATAGAAACACAAAATTCCCCTCATTTTAGATACTGTATTACCAATAACATATACATAAAGTAATGTAAACTTTCTGGATTGCAGGTCCTGCCACCAATCTCAGCCCCAAAGAAACACATGGATGCTTTATTAGTTATAAAGCTGTTCGCCTTTAACTTGGGTTTCTTATTGGCTAGCTCTGTTTTAATTATTAGCCCATTTTATTAATCTATGTGTTTTCACATGGTCTTGGCTTACCTGGGAATGATGAACCTGAAACTCCTTTGCCTGCTACATGATGACTGCCCAGTGTCTCCACAGAGAAGAGAGTGATTTCCTGTTTGCCCCTGCTCATATCCTGATTCTTCTCAGGTACATCACTTCCTGACCGGCCAGTCAGCCAATTCGTGCTTTATTCATCAGCCAATAAGAGAAACATATACACAGAAGAACATTTCCCATCAATATAATGATAGAAATATCTCAAAACTTTGGGAAAAGAACTACTATTAACCCTATTCAATAGAAATTATATTAAGCAGAAAACAAGCCATAATGTTCCCAGGATTGTATACATCCTATATGCATGATGTTATATATCAGAGTTCTATCAGTTTTCTACACTATAAATTGGGTATATATAACACTAGGGTTATCACTTCAACAGCAATTGTTTAGGTTTGTATCTAGAAGTATGGATCAAGCCTTAGCAGCATAATGTTACTGATACATGTAAAAAATGACTTTCATGGTCAAGTTTATACACAAGGAACAAAGCCATAAGTATCTCTTTACCACTGTCTTCTTTCGAGTCAGAAATATGTATATCTATTTTGCAGCTGTCTAGTAATAGCTTCTTCAAAAGTTATTTGACCACAGAGGCATCTATTGATGGAGCATCTTGAAGAAACTTCTGTCTTTAGAATGTATCTCCAGAATTTACTATCCATCACATCTCTGATGTGGGTCCTCAGAAATTTGACAGTGGCCATTGGGGAAGGCAACAAAGCTCTTCTATCATGGCTTCCTGAGGTTAGTGACACTAACAGTATTATCTCTGCTCCAGGTGTGAGAGTGCTCTTAAAGTAATCTACAACTCTAACACCTCCATTACATTAGCCAAAAATTGAAACTATAGTAGCCAAAACTCTGTGCCTGAACAACATGGGAAAGAAAATCATTGACAGTAAAGTTAGATTTGGGATGTTCTCCTGGGTCAAGAAAACTGATCCTGTAGAGCAAGTCCCATAGTGAATATGTGAAAGACAAAAAGTAAAGTCCAGTTAAAGAAACCCCCTAATTGGAATACAGGGCAGTCTGACCTGGAAAGATAACTCAGGCCACTATGTCCCAGTTCCCTGGAATTTGCCCTCAGGTCAGTGTGTCAGCAGGTGGTAAATAGGGTCCTTAAGAAACCGAGATAGCTGCAACTCCTGTTTGTTTAGACAAGATTAATTAGCACACCCTGAGGCCCTGAGATCTGCTGACCTGAGACCATCAGGCCTCAAAAAGAGACATGACTCTGGTCATGTACTCAATGGACAAAGGGTCACAACCCCACCCTTAGCGTGTGGGGTTTTCCTTTAAAAATACCCATGCCTGGAGAATGTTGCTTCTCTCTAGCCTGCCTGTGGAGGGAGCCTGTTTGCGCAAACGTTTCCCATTCATTAAAGCCTTTTGCATGTTTCGTCAATTGGACTGGACATTGAGTTCTTGGGGGTACCAACTGAAATGGGGAGACTCCTCATTCTGAGGGTCTTACACATGAAGTCTATCCCAGAGTCTTATAGCAGTGTGGTGCAGACTCTAATGTTGAGTAGCATGACTATCCTTTTGTCCTCCGGACTATGTATTCCTGTATTTACACTAGGCAAATAACCCATTCTGCTAGACCCAAGCCAGTTCATCAAACTGAGAGTTAACTGGTGGCCGATTCATAGCTACTAAGGAGGATTTGGAGAACATCACTGTCATGTTTACATTTCCTGGAGTAGGAAATATTTTTGGTTCCGTAAGGCACTTATAGATACAGTGATGCTGATTTGTAGTTTCTATGTAATTTTCTAGTTAAAAGGAAATATTTTGTGATTCCTCAGTAAACCAGTCTTTGGCTTACAATTGTTTATGAATATGTTTTTAAGATGTGGATTAAGAAATGTCAGGATTTGCATTTCACTGATAGCTAAGAATGTTGAGCACTTTCTTAAGTGTCTTTCAGCCCTTTTGATTTCCTCTATTGTGAATTCTCTCTTCAGTTCTATACCTCATTTTTTAATAGGGTTATTTGGTGTTTTGGTGACTAGTTTCTTGAGTTCTTTGTATATTTTGGAGATCAGCCCTCTATCAGATATAGGATTGGTGAAGATCTTTTCCCAGTCTGTGGGCTGCCATTTGGTCTTGTCCACTGTGTCCTTTGCCTTACAGAAGCTTCTCAGTTTGAGGAGGTCTCATTTATTAATTGCCAATCTCAGAGTATGTACTATTGGAGTTATGTTCAGGAAGCAGTCTCCTGTACCAATTTGTTCAAGGGTACTTCCCACTTTCTATGCTAAGAGGTTCAGTGTGGCTGGATTTGTGTTGAGGTCTTTGATTCATTTGCACTTGAGTTTTGTGCATGGTGATAGACATGGGTCTGTCTGCACTCTTGTACAAACTATCATCCAGTTGTGCTAGCACAATTTGTTGAAGATCAATCTCATTATCAGGGAAGGGCATTTATGGTTGCCTTTCCACTCTTGCTCAAATTGTCAGTTTGGGTCAGTCTTGTAGGTCTCTGGACATTTCTCTAGAGTCAGTTTTCTCTTCAAACCTATAATGGCTCTCTTTTTTATAGTATCTCTTGGTCTCTGTCTCTGTCTCTCTCTCCTCTCATCTATTCCTCCCCTGACTCAATCTTCCTAGCCCCATGTGCTTTCTTTTCCTCCCCTTCTCTTTCTCCTAGCTCCCTCTATACACACTGCCTTCCCTCATTCCCAATATGTTCAGGAGATCTTGTTCCTTTCCCTTCTGTGATGGACCTTGTATTAATCTTATATTCCTCCTTGTATCCTAGTTTCTCTGGCGGTGTGAATTATAGGTTAGTGATCCTTTGCTCCGTGTCTAAAATCCTTATATGAGTGAGTACATACCATGTTCCTCTTTTTGTGACTGGGCTACCTCATTCAGGATGGTTTCTTCAAGTTCCATCTATTTGCCTGTGAATTTGAAGATTTCATTGTGTTTTTTCCCCCAGAGCAGTGTAAATGTGCCACATCTTCTTTATCCATTCTTCAGTTGAGGAGTATCTATGGTTGCTTCCAGGTCTTGCTATTACAAATAATGCTGCTATGAACATTGATGAACAGATGTCTTTGTTGTATGGATGTGGATCATTTGGATATATGCCTAAGAGTAGGATTGCCGAGTCCTATGGTAGACTGATTCCCATTTTCTGGAGGAAACTCCATACTGATCTCCACATCCTCTCCAGCATAAGTTGTCATTGGTGTTTCTGATTTTAGCCATTCTGGCAGGAGTAAGATGGTATCTGATGACTAACTTATTCACAATCATTTAGTCCTCATCTAGTAGCTGCAGAAGCATACACCCACAGTTAAACACTGAGCCAAACAGGAATCCAGATGCAGAGAGGGAAGGAAAGATCAGGCTACAGAAGCCCACAGAGACAGCTGACCTGGACAAGGAGGAACTAACGGGTCCCCAGACTGATAGCTGGGAATCTTGTATTGGGAACATGGGTCTCAGTTACAAGGCCTGGGCAGTTTAAGGGACCTCTGACATTGGACCAGGATGTATTCCTGGTGCACAAAAGGACTTTGGGAGCACATTCCCTATGGAGTGATATTCCCTTAACCTAGAGACAGGAGAGAGGGCCTAGTCCCTACTCCAAATTACTTGACATATTTTGTTGACCCCTCCTGGAAGGCATCACCCTACCTGTGGAGTGGGGGTTTGGTGGGATGGGAGGGTGGTCAGGGGGCATGGGAGGGTGGGAGAATGAGAGAGAGGGAGGCAGTCAGGGAAGGAGGGAGGAAGGGAGGGAAGGAAGAAGAGAGAGAGGGAGGGAAGGAGAGGGAATGGGGATCGATATGTAAAATAAAAAAAAAGTCAGGAAAGCAGAAATATTGTTGGTCCATATTTCCAACAGGAACCTCAAGGTCATGCTGTAGTAATTTAAATTCCTTTCACTATAACCTCCTTCTAAAGGTTTCACTGTCTTCCATCAGTGCTATGTTATTAGCCTAAACTTTCATACCTGGACCTTTCAGAGTTCAAAATCTAAAACTACTGCTATTTTCTCATGCAAATCCAAATACTGATTATTTTTATTAGTAATTTTTTATTATGAAAGATTTAAAGATGCCAATATTAATTAAAGCAATTCAATTCTCAATTAAAGGAAATAATACTAGTTTTGTGACTAGATTTGAGCTCATAAGAATCACAAGATTTGCTGATGATGTTGGTTTTACTGGAAGAATGAATCATTTGTTGGGAGTCATTAGCTTGGCATACTTGAGTTTATTTCAAGTGCAGGAAAAGAAAAAAGCTGTGCTGTTGTGTAGAAACTAACACAGAATCAAATGGACTTGATACTGTGTGCAAACCATCAGAAATTATATTGAATGTGTCCAGATGGGTGGGCATTTTCCTTTAGGAAAGAGAATACTTCACCAAAAGCCTCAGCAAGGTATTCACTCTTCAGCCAGCTGATAATTAATATGTATTTGAGTCACACGTAGTTTTCTCCAATTTAGAGTTGAAAATAACCCATCATTTCTAGAAGTCATAGTTGGACAAAATTTATATCTAAGAAAATAGAAAGTATAGCATTCTTCTTTTTTTTCCAAGGGAGTCGATGGTAAATAAAATGCTGTAAGTTTTGATAAGGCAACAGAAAAAAAAAAGATTATGTGCTTGTTATGGTGCAAAAGACAAGCAATCTTGCAAGGGTTCTGTGGACTAATTTACAGGAATTCAGATCCTGATTTTTCACCCACAGTGAATAAGAGCCACACGGTACCCCTGGCTGAATGAGGGTAAAGCTCTCCTAGGTCCAGATGGCTCCCACTTACAGACTGGCTACTATAAATTATCTCCATCCTGAAGTCCTCTCCATGGCTCCTGGGTTAGGTTTCCAAATCACTTATGAGTACGAAGTTACTTTCTATTAAAAAAAAAAAACACTAGCAAACCAAAACAACAACACAAATACACCCAAACAAGACTATTGCAAAATGAAGCCTGGATTAACTGTGTGGATGAATAGCACTACTGTGTTCACTTCCTGTGTGCCTAACTGCATAGGGTGACAATTTTTATGATGGTATATATTGAATTTTGTGTGCTCTTTATGTATCAGGAGCTGGGCTTTCAAGCCCACTGTTTCATTTAATTCACATAGCAGTGTTTTGTATATGTATTATTGTCTAATTAATTAGATTCAAATTAAATTAATATGCAGAATGTAAGGAACACAAATCACCTATATACTAGTAACCTCAGAAAGCAGGACTTCAACCAACCAGTTGTGATAAAACCCTAAAAATCGACTACAGTTCCTATTTATTGAAACTGCCTTATAGCTAGCTAGCCAAGTACTAAGGAACCTGGTCACTCATATGAGTAGTGTGCTGCTTTCTGTTTCAGAGATTTTCCCACATTCCTGCTGAGTTCTCATGTCTAAACACATCATTCAGTGAAGACACTATAAGCTCTATACACAGTAATTTACAATAAAACTTATCACCATTATGTTTCATTTACTATTTGCAAACTGAATTATAAGTTCCCCAAATTGTCAACATGTTGGAAAGTAACTACTGTGTTCCTCTGCACATGGTTCTTAACACAGCCCATTAGGTAAAAAAAAAATAACTGGTAATCACTCACAGAATTGTTGTCTCATATACAAGGATAATGAAATTGCTCAATGCTAACACTTAGGTTTTCCATATCAGGGGGTACTTTGTAAATAGTAACCATTTCACCATATCAGATTGATAACATATATTCTGCATGTAGCCCTAAGTACATATCCTCCAAGGATAGTTATACTTTTAATAATTTGGAATTTCTACATAGGGTTTAATATACTTTACTATCCTGTAAATATCCTTGTCTGCTCCCTGTACTCAAGATAGTCATCCATTATTCTATGAATTTATGCATTACTCATCCACTGAGTCATTCCACATGATTTAATAAGAATTTGAATTCAACCCCAGATACAATAAGTTCTTTTTTATCTGACCCATGCCCGTGCATGATGTCATCAGTCATACCATTAGAAATGTATAAACTGCCTAAAAACAATTCTAGTTCAGTAATGAACAAAACATTAGTGACAAAATAGCATAGTGAGGTTTCAATATTGATATTCGGATCCTCTTTCCAGAGTATTATTAGACACAGGATTAGAGACTATCATTTCTGAGTAAACATATCATCCTAGGTTGGATTATCAATTTATATTACTTCCAATGTTTAATATTCCTTTAATAAAAGCAGCAAATTACTTATAACTCAATGCCTCCCTGATTCCTTGATAAAGTTTGTCTAACACCCTCCCATCAAAAATGATTTAGATAACTCTGAATAATTCATTTTGTTTTCCCAAAGGGCTCTGGATATATGTTAACATAAGGTTGATAAAACTGGGTGAGGCAGTGAAAGTGAACAAGTATGGTCTGGTGTGGCTAGCCTGCAAGGTCAGGGTTGGTGGTCAGAGTAATTTATCACTCCTGTGTAATTCATGGAATGAGGGGTCTAATCAATAATTGCGCCCATTTTCAGTTTAACATAATTTTTACAGTTACAATTCAAGTATGTTTTTAAATTTTGATTTATTTAGTTTGGTTTGTGTCTCTGTGAATTAATCCCAAGGCCTGGCATATCCTAAGTTTAGTGTTCCACTGAGATCCTACAGGAAGCTTTCCTTGTTTTATTTTTTCACAGTATTTAGTTAAGCTCAGATTTTAAAAGATTATTTAAGAATGGAACAAGAGGAGGCTAGAGGGATGGCTCAACAGTTAAGAGCTCTTGCTCAGTAACAATATGGTGGCTCATAACTATACATAGCTTCAGATCCAGGGGCTCCAACACTCTCTCTTTACCTCTACAGGCACCAGGCATGTGTATGAAACATAGATATGAAAAATAAACATTCATGAGAAATTAAGTTATTTTCTAAATAATGAATAAATAGGATATGTAGTAGAATGATTCTCAGACCATACATACATGTAGGTGTGCACAGATATGTTACAATTGTATGTAATATTCATTTCTATTTCATCATGTCCCTTTCAAGACCTCCCCTGTCAGTTAAAATACTTGCTGCTGCACCCACTTCCTTGAAAGAATGATTCATACATGAAATGCTAGGAATTTGGAAGCATTCACCAAAAATAATCATTGTGATTCATGTCATATAACTGCTAAGAAATATCTTTCTTTTGTTTCCTCTCCATCTCCAAGAGAGAGGACAGTCTGATAAAAATGTAGCACTTCTCTGAAAAGCCTCATGTATAATGAAATAGAATAATACTGAGTTTGAATCTTCACAGACACTATGCCTGGAATACTAAGAGATCCCTTGAAGCAAAACACAGAACAGATATGCCTTGGGCTGCTCCTGTAAGTAAGAGAAAATTGGAGGCATGAAATATTTCAAGATTTCTAACATATTTACTTATTTTGAATCATTACTTTATCACTAAATGAAAGACAATCAATCATAACATTATTAGACACCAATCCATGTTTTAAGGTTTGAGTACCAGTTAGAAATTATAATCTACTTAAATGCAATTACTTTCAAAGAGTTGGTGAGTTTGTTGACAAAAAGGAGCACCATTGTATAAACGTATCTTAAACTGAGCATGACAGTTTTAGAATTTGTTTGTAAGACTGTGATGTGTCTTTGTCTCATGGGTTTGATATTTTCCAACAAAGGCTGCAATGAGGAGTACTGCCACGTTGTATTTCTCTAACACCCTGGAATATAATTGCCATGACTACCAAAGGTGCCCTGTTTGATCTTAAGGTCTTATAGCTTTGTTTGATATTTTTTAAGTATTTATGCATTTGTTACTCTTTTTCTTACAACTTTTTAGAGAATTTTATACACGATTATTGTATTTAGATCATTTATGCACTATCATTTATCGTACAACTTATCTCTTGTGCCCTCCCTACTTTTAGGGTTTGTGTGCCTATGCATGTATGTGTGTAGACAGCTTTCTGCACTCATTTCTCTCCTTCATTCATGGACTCTATGATGGAACTCAGGTAGCAAGGCTTATACAGTAAGCTTTGTACTGACAGATCAATCTTTCCAGGCCTTGACTGGTATATTTAATAGTCAGAAGATTAACCAAGATCATTGAGGAAGTTCATCTCTTCATTTGGGGATATGAAATGTTAGTTTGTACTATTTTAAAACCTGTACTTATTTGACCATAATTTTTCTATTTTGTGTCATTAATCAATCTGTCTATTCTGGTTCTAGTATCTCATTGTTCTAATTATTATAGCATTAACCTGAGTTAATATTAAATACACTGCTTCATACATTAAAATAACTCTTTAAATTTCTTCTTTGGTCTAGAGTCAGTGATACAACAGGTCAGAAAAGGGTGAGAGTGGGGGGCATGCTTCATCCACAGCTGCTGTAACACATACCAACTATAGATATCTCACTTCTCAGAAGTATGTCACCTGCTCCATTCTTAACACAACCAGTTTGCTTTTTATAAAGCAAAGGCATTGTCACATTTTGCAGAAAGCTTATTTTACTCTATTACTTATAGAATGGAGAACTTGGAAGAATCATGAGATCATATGTATGTTTTGACTTGGCATCTTATAAACTTGCTTGGAATATGAAGACATGAATGATGAAGAATCTTAATGATTAGGGTAGCTATTGTGCTTCATCTTCCCAATTTCCTGGTAGATGGTTCCCATTCTTCTGAAATCTATAGGCCACATACCTATATTATAGCTAGGATATTATACATAGAAAATGGGATTAATGGTGATGTGTTTATGCTAAAGAAACTTAATTAACAAAGAGCATCAAGAGTTCTATTTTTTCATTATTATATGTAATTTCTCTTTTAAGAAAACACATTGCATGTCTGAAAAGGTCCTAAGACATCAAACTATTTATCAAAAAATCCTGTAATACACATGTCTATACAAATATTACATTATAGTTTAAATGAAATTTTCTCATCTGGGTTGACATTGCTGCTTCCAAGAGATGAAGACACCTAACCAAAACCCCAGTAGCAGGCCTGAGAAGCTGTCTTTTGAAACATTGTTCAGGGCTGCCCAAGAGACTTGTAAAACACACAGGCTACTGCTACTGTCTTTGATTGGCC
Organism: Cricetiscus sungorus; assembly: GCA_030556225.1. Classification (NCBI taxonomy): domain Eukaryota; kingdom Metazoa; phylum Chordata; class Mammalia; order Rodentia; family Cricetidae; genus Cricetiscus; species Cricetiscus sungorus. The sequence goes on from JANBXA010000069.1 coordinate 22,997,776, forward strand.
CAGAGAGATGGAAAATAAGTTCCTATTACTTAAGGCAGCATGCATTTCTGATATAGGACGCAAAGGCTCCTGTATTGGAATTTACTCAGTTATGATGTCTATGAACAAAAAATGACCAGCATGACAAGATAATCATAAGGATATATAGTAAAGTACACATACCGTGGTGCTAATCAGCAGCTTCCCCAGTTGTACTTAAGACCTGTTCAACAAGCAGGAAAGTATGCCTGGTATTGGTAACTTGCCAACTACACAGGGCTAGTGAAGTCATGGATCCTGTAGGAGAACCTACAACCAATATTTTCCTAAACCAGCAAAATCACTTAATAACTACTCTAAATATCTGTCCTTTATCTACAGATGAGTGCAGTTCTCGCTGCTCATCAAGAAGACTTCTCTTTGAGAAGGATAAGAAAGACTGTTACAGAAAAGCAGAAAAAAGCAAAATGTAGAGTTATAGAACCTAGTCCTAATGGATGCATCTACAAAGAAATTCCTGTGCCTAAGGCTTGGATAACATTGCAGAATTAAGGAATTAGTCTTTAGCAAATAATTTCAAGAATATAGGTGCTCTGTTTAAAAAAGAGATATGAAGAAGGGCAGAAAGAAGGAACACTGTGTGCCTGCATACTTATTTGATCCTGTTGCCAGTTCCAGATCAACTAGTCTTGCATAGTGACGGTAAACCTTTGGTAAGGCTGCCTGGTAGAGAGATTCTGGGACCTGGACTCTGCATGAATTTGTCAGTGAGTTTTCAAGTAACAATTCCCTGAGGCTTGGGACAATACAAAATGCAGCCTGAGCTATGTGATCTTATGTTGTGAGAAACAAACCCTTGTCCAGACACAAGGCTTCAAACTCATAGTCCCAACCTTTTGCTCCATGGAGCAGCTGTCAGTTGTGATTAGCTTTTTTACCTCCAAAATTCCCAGGCTCTCTGAATGATCCCATCCTCTCTGCCCTCCTTTCTGCTTCAATCCTTAGCTCCCTTTGCTGATGAGCTGTTACAGCTGGCTGATCGGAATGCTGCCCAATCAGCTTCTGGGCTCAGCAGCCCCCTACCTGACCTTGTTCTGTCATTGCTTCTACATTCCTGTGATCCTGCTGCAGTTGAACTCCCTTCCCCTGCTGTCTGATGCCCTTCTTGTCTAATCAGCACGATGGACAGTTTGATTACCTGCTCCTTCCTCTCACCCTGCTGGCCTTCCTGCTGCTACCAGCTGTACTGTGGCCTGCCAGGAATTCACCATCAACTCCTTCCCACCCTTTATTAGTACTGCTGGTTGATCCACTTTAGAATTTTTTCCCCCAGCAATTCTCTGATACCCTGTTGTGTTCTTCTACTAGCATCTCTGATCAGCTGCCTGACATTTTTTTCCATTTGCTGTCCCATCTGATTCTCTTGTTGTTGATTAAACTAATCTGGAATTCTATAGCAGGAGGTGTGAGGTGTGTGTGTGTGTGTGTGTGTGTGTGTGTGTGTGTGTGTGTGTGTGTGTTAGAATGACACTGGGGATACCCATATGGACATCTTTGACAAGTGATGTCATCTAACTCTACCTCCTCACTCCAAATGTTCCCCAGAGAGTAGCATGTGATGTTGGGATCAGAGCTAATCTTTTGTTATTTATACTTTCAATTTGGAATTATAATAGATTTCTTGGAGCAACCAGACTTCTAGTATTTTTTCTGTCAGTTGAAGAGTATTTTCTGCCTCACCTTTCCTTCAGACACTCCTGGGCTAAGAGTGCCACAGGGCCAGCATTAAAAACCATCTGAACTCAAGTTCCTGTTTACCATTTATTTATACATTTTTACTTCAAGTTTCTTATCCTTTCTGAGGCTTAATTTCTGGTCACTAAAATAATTTTAGGCATTTATTCAACTAATATTTAATACGAACTCACTACACATGGGTAAGTGTGTCTATGTGGATACATAGCTCCTTGAGTATCTCTCACACATATATATACACACACTCACAACTTATTATATTATACCATATTATATTATATATAATCTCCAATATGTTAATTGGAAGAAGTAAAACAGAGCAATGCAGAAAAAGAAAAGGGCATAGGGGACTGAAGCTATTCTGATTAGGCAGTAATAATTTGAAGAATTTCTTTGACAAGTCAACATTTGAGCTGTTACTTCTAGTATAAATGAAGACAGACATGTGGTTGTCTAAGAAAGAGACAACAGCACATGCAGAGATCTCCACACAATTTTCTTTATCAGAGAAGCATGCAGAAGGGTTTCAAGCTGGACCCTAAGAACTGATAAGGACATGAATTAAAATCAGGCAGGTACAGGTCAGACCACATGAGACAATAACTACAATATAGTATGCTGGGACTTATTTTAGTTACAAGGAAGAATTATGGATGGTTTGAACTAAATTAGTACCATTTAGCAGAAATACCAATGATAATTAAAATGTTTCATGGTGACTAGCTATACATACAAATGTAGTTGATAGTGAAATTACAAAATCCAACATGGTTCTAGGTGCCAGAATAGCTATCCCAATTGTATAGAAGGTCATTGAGATTTTCAACTTTGGTTCTAGATAATCTCACTCACGTTAATTTTTATTGGCAAATTCCTTAATAAAAATGTTTGAAATCTACTTTCTGATACAATATCACAGACTGCATGTATCCATTATGCATTCAAGTGGCACCAATATGACAACAGACATGGATATGTTACTATATGTTACTAAATAAATATTAATTTATTGCTAAATTATGAACTTTAACTCAATAGAATTATTAAGTTTCCACAATAACAAGATTTTTAAATTAATAAGACTTAATTTAAATGTAACATTAATTTAAATTCAGGATTGAATTAATCTTTTTTTTTTTTGTTTTTGTTGTTGTTTTTTATTTGTTTGTTTTTTGTTTTTTGAGACAGGATCTCTCTGTATTGTTTTGGAGACTGTCCTGGAACTAGCTCTGTAGACCAGGCTGGCCTCGTCTACAGATAGGCTTCATTTATAATCTACTTGATCTTTTGGTCCATGGAGTCCTCAATCTAGGGAGCATTAAACCTGCAAAACATGGATTTGGAGCCATTTCCCTTTTAGCTAAATTATGGAAATTCTCATTTTACTCTTTGATCCATTGAATTTCTCAATAACTTGTCTTTAGAAAAATAAACAAGCAACTTCCAAAATTGGAAATCATTCAGGGTTAGATTAAAGACAGCCTGGAGGGCTGAGCAGCATAGATGCAAGTAAGAGTTCTATCTTGCTATGTCACAAAACCAGCACCCACAAACACTATCTTAGCTTTCTTTCCTGTAAAAAACACCAACAATAATCACAGAAATACCAGACTTTTAGGTCAGTGCCCATTTCAATGACTTCTATAAAATTAGACAGTGAACATAACCTTTAAATTAATTTCTAATAAGTCTACATGGGACTGACCTAGTCCCTCTACATGTATGTAGTTTTGTCAGTTCGTGGGGACCCTAGCAGTGGGACCAGGATCTGTCCCTGGTGCATGAGCTGGCTTTTGGAAACCCATTCCCTATGATGGGATGCCTCTATCAGCCTGGATGCGTGGAAGGGGGACTTGGTCCTACCTCAACTTGGTATGTGTGTTTTGCTGATTCCCATTGGAATTCTTACCCTTTCTGAGGAGCAGATGGTGTGGAGTAAAAAGGAAGTTGGGGGGAGGAGACAAGAAAGCAGAAACTGTTGTTGGTATGTAAAATAAATGAAAAAAGTAATAAAAACAGAAAAAATTCCAATCTAGAAAATTTACATAACAGTGAAAGTGTTTTCAAAGAGTGTAGTGAGATAATGAATCTCTCATAACTTAAACTTTCATTCTGTGATGTTGATTCTCCACTTTAACACACTATATGTACTGCATTATAAAATTTAGTCAAAAACAATTCTAGCTGGGCAATGGTGGCCCATCCCCATAATCCCAGCATTTGGGAGGTAGAGGCAGGAGTATCTCTGAGGTCAAGACCAGCCTAGTATACAGAGCAAGATTCAAGACAGTCAGGGCTACGCAGAGAAACTCTGTCTCACAAAACTATCAATAATAATAATAATAATAATAATAATAATAATAATAAATACATAGCAACAACTAATTCTCAGCTGAGGCTTTGACAGTGAAGATGTGGCCTTCTGTGGGAATTCTGGCAACTGTTTTAGAAGAATACCTGCTGTTCTTATTGATAGATAAGATACTAGCTTTGTGCACTTCTTTTATTTTAAACCTTTCTTTTTATTTAAAAACTTATCTTTCATTTTACATATTAACCCTACTTCCCCCTCCCTCTCCCTCTCTCACTCCCCCTACCTCTTCTCTTTCTCAACACCCATATACTCCTCAGAGGGTGTAAGGCCTCCCTTGGGGAGTCAACAACAAAATCTGGCATACCAGGTTGAGGCAAAGACACCCTACCACCACCACCAACTCACTAACATTCAGAGTGTCTAGTTCTGTCCCATGCAGGTTTTCCAGCTGTCAGTTCATAGTTCACGAACTCCCACAAGCTCAGATCAACTGTTTTTCTGGTTTTCCCATCATGCTCTTGATACCTCTTGTTCATATGGTCCCTCCCTCTCTCTGACTGAACTCCAACAAAAGTTCAGCCCAGTGCTTGGCTGTGGGTAACAATGTCTGCTTTTATCTGTTACTGGATGTAGGTTCTATAATGACAAATAGGGTAGTCACTAATCTGATTAAAGGGGAAGGTCCCTTCAGACACCCTCTCTACTATTATTATGAATCATCCTTGTGGATTCTTGAGTATTTCTCAAGCACTGGGTTTCTCACTAACCCCATAATGGCTCCTTCTATCAAAGTGTCTCTTTTATTGCTCTCCTCTTCCACCGTTTCCTCAACTAGATCCTCTTGATACCTCATGTTTCCGTGTTCTATCACCTCCTTTCTATCCCCCTCCCAGTTTACACTGGAGATCATAACTATTTTTCCTTCCCGGGGCCCTCTGTGATTGTCACTCTTAGGGTCCTCCTTTTTACTTAGCTTCTCTGGAGTTGTAGTTTGTAGCCTGGTTATCCTTTGCTTTGCATCTAATACCTACTTATGCATCCACGTCTTAAATACAGCCTCTATACCACAGGCACTATCATCATTTCTATTTTATATTAAGAAGCCTATTCAAAATCACATTGCTATGGAATATATGAGGTAGAATTTGAATCCAGTGCCTGGAGGAACAAATTCTATAACTATAGTGAGGTCACGATATATTAGCCTACAAAATGGGATAATATATTACTATAATAAATGGGATGATGAACCATGTCAAATTTGTATGAATAGAAATTTCAAATTCTCTAAACATTGCCCTTATTCATAAAGTAACTTTATTCACAGCTATTAGACTAAGATAGCTACTCTTTAAAGATTAATAATCTGCAAGTATAAATAACTTGAAATAATTCAGTTCCTTCTAATGACTCATACCCATCACAGAGTGACAGAAAATCACACCATGTACTCCTTACTCCAGGATCCAGGACACCCTGGACCCAGTGTTAGAGACATATTTTGTTCTCAGATATAGACTTTTGGTGATTGCATAACACAACAAATACATGTGATATTTAGGAATCTTTTTGAAATTCAAAAGTATTTGCTAAGTATTTGGTAATGATCCAACATAAATTATATGAAAGGAGTCTTTGAAATTGTGCAATACTTGCTTTTTAAAAGTTACTTTATCTGGTAAAAAAATAACAAATGTTATCTTATGATCAAGTCAATGCTTTAACATTATTGACTTTTGAACAGTGAATGTTGATGAGGCCCTAGTCTAGCTTTTTCCCTGTAAGAGTTTTGCCTTCCCCACTGAGCATTTTGGGAAAGTTGATTGCCTTAGTTTTTTTTTACACAAGTGTTTCTCAAGAATTGAGAACTTATAAAAGAAATTCTTTTTGTTATGGCATCTTGTAAATCAATCCTTTATTCTATCTCAGCAGACAAGGGTCCTAGTGTAGCTTAAACTAATAGCTGGAAAGATGAGAATCATTCTGTTAAAAGATGAGGGCGATTAAGAATGGCTGTTAGCAACAGCTATGATGTCTGAAAATTATAGTTGATCAAAGTCTTGGCAAAAATGACTGAATGTCCATTGGCTTTAAAAAAAACCACAGGAATAGAAGGACAAAGGTTGTCTCCAAGGGAATGTTGACAGCTGTATATTAAGCATATTCAGAATTATCAGAGGAATTTTCAGTTTTCAGTTTTTCCTGTGTCACCACAGATAGGTTGAAAAAAGTGACACACTATCTTTTTGGTGCTTTGATCCCTCCTCTAACATTACTCCAGTCACCTAGATATACATATTGCCCTCCTTTTTTAGCAAAGCTTTCTTTTTCCTTTAAAAATATGTTTTATTTTTGAGATTGTAGTATAGTTGCATCATCATTTCTCTCATCTCTTTTCTACTTCCCAAATCTTCCCATCTCCCTTTCAAATACACAACTTTTTTCATCATTAATCATTCTTTCATGTATATGTATAGACATATATATTCCTAAATATAGCCTCCTTAGTTTGTATAATGTTGCTTGTATGTATGTATGTTTTCGGGGATGACTATTTGAATTGGATTACCAAATGGTGTACTTGCTCTCTCCTGGGGAAGCCCATTCTCTATCAGTGTTCCTTAGATGCTTGTAGGTCTTTGTGTAAGACTGAGGCCTATTATACTTTCTCCCATCTATTTTAGCATAGCCATTGAGTTCATGTTTGTTAAGCTCATATTTAGGCAATCGTATTGGTAAGATTTGATGGGGCAATTTCTAAAATTAATAGAAGATATAATCTCACAGCAAATTTCCTGGTCCTTTGGCTCTTAAAGTCTTCCCGGTAGCTCCTCTGCTATGCTTCCTGAGCCTTAAAGGCAAGAGCTGAATCATACATGCATCTATTGGCACTCAGCTACACAACTTTGCAATCTGATCAGTCGTGTTTTTTTTTTTTATCATACTCTCTATCAGTTGAAAGAGTACTTTCTTTGATGAAAAGTGAGGAATACACTTATCTGTGGGTACAAGAACAAATTGGCTATGGTACCTATTAATTAAAACCCAAAGGTACAGTAGTGACATGCATAGCTTGGCAGTAACCAACAGTAACCAACAGTTCTGTAATTAGACTTAAGACTTATTCATCAAGAGAGAAAACATGTTTGTTGCTAGAACCTAGCCAACTACCCACAGCTAAAGCTGGTCTCAGAGAAGAATCAATAATTAATTCTTTCTTAAGAGAAGAAAACCTTTAACACTATGTCTCACCTTTCTTATCATAGGACTTGCTCATTGTAGGTAATTCTTTATTTCTATGTTTAAAAAAAAAATTGAAAATGTACACAGCCAAGAAGAACATGTCTAATTTCAGATTGAGTGACTAACCCACACATTGTTAAACTAGGTGCTTTTACTCAATAAGATTTAGTGAGTGTGCATATGAACTCAGAGAGCTGGGGCTCTCTCTGCACAGGTTCAAACTAGATGAAATCACAGCAGTGAAAAGGTGAGGTAGACATATGGTTACATCCCTAGCCTTGAAATGATTTTGAAATTTGTACCTGTTGGTAAAATAGAAAATTGAGTTCTCATGTAAGTGTCACTAGGTATATCAACATGTCCAGGAGTAGAAGCCCAACACAAAACAGACTCTATGGTTTTTGATTGTTTGGTTATTTTCTTTTGTAGCTTTTTATTTCATTTTACTTTGTTATAGTATTTTTATTTAGTATTTATTTATTTGCTTATTTATCTTGATTTTTTTAATTTTTGTTTTTGTTTTATTTTTGGCATATATGAGAGAGAGAGAAAGAGAGCGAGAGACCATGGAGTTGGGTTGGGTACTAAGATGAGGTGGTTCTGTAGAGAGTTGTGGGAGGGTACACATGATAAAAATACACTGAATGAAAATTTTCAATATAAAAAAACTGTGTCTGTGTTTAAGTGACTAATCATTGGATAACAACATAAAGGAAGATGTGCTAAATTTTAAAATGAAGTTGGGCATCATGGAAGCACAAAAGAAAAGTAATTCCAAAGGCTTTGCCAAAGCATTCTTGCATAGGGGAATCTGAGACTGATACTATAGGACAGCCTTGGATTAGACAGATAACAGCATCTAGTTCATAAGAACCCAAGCAAACCTTGACATCTATTTTCCTTTTACTTAAAAAGGGAGGAAGATTACAAAATTCTGAATACCTTTTTGACATTATCACCGTCATTGTTCTCAAATACTTGTTTTTTATTTTTCCCCTTGGGAGAGTGACGTTTCACTGTGATCACTCTTGTATGAATATACTTCCTATCAATCATCCAAATTCCACTCACGTTAAAAATATGCTTTTTGGAATTCTGAAGCACTCTTTATAGGGATTGTGTGGAGTCTTAGGGAACAGTGGAGCCACTTCTGTAGTTATATTAACAATTTCTTACCTAGACTGCTGGAATCTAAACTAGGTGAGCACTGTGGAGAAACTTGCTCCCCCTGATTGTGGAAATGAACCTCTTGAACCAAATGACAGTATTCTGATTATACACTAAGATTGTGGCCGCTCCAAGATTGTGTCAGGAAGGTTACCGTTGGTATGGTGAGACAAATTTACTTTCTGGTAGGAAGACATGTTGAAGGCTCTTCATCTTTTTTTTACTCATGGAATTTTTATTTGATAACTATTATTTGATATTATTAGTAGATCAGGTAACTGACTCGGAAAGAGTTTAACAAAGGAACTGTAAAGGTATGTTGTACATATGCGGTATTTATATATATATATCAATGAATAATTCAATTAATTTTAGGACTAATTGTGTATAGATTGTCACATTATGATGTAGATGGTGGGAAGGAAACTTTGAAGAAGAGAAACCATGTTATGCTCTTACAGGAATTACATTTCATCCATTGAAAATAGCAATTGTCTGGGACTGAACTAGCCCCTCAAATGTGAGTGACAGTTAGGTAGCTTGATCTGTGAGGAGAGAGTCTTTCAGTGGGACTAGGGCTTATCAGAGGTGCATGAACTGGCTCTTTGGAGCCCATGCCCATAGTGGGATACCTTGCTCAGTCTTGATACAGGGAGGAGGGACTTGGTCCTGCTTTAACTTGGTATGTCAGACTTTGTTGACTACCTAAGGAAGGCCTTACCCCCTGTAAGGAGTGGATGAAGGGTGCTAAGAATAGGATATGGGGAGGGGTGTGAGGCAAGAGGAGGGATGGGGAACAGGGGTTCATATGTAAAATGAAGAAAATAAAAAAGAGAAAGCAACAATTGTCAAGTTAACTAAAATTCTTTCAAAATATTATTATAAACTGAATTTTATTGACTACTGAACAAAGTTTTCCTTACTGGGGAGAGTCTGCATTTGCTTTAAGAAAAAATAAATCTGTATTTTCCTACTTTCATGGAGAAATTTTATGTATCATATCTCCTTAGTGAGAAATTATGCCAAATATTCTAGTATGGCAGTTAAATGGATTAGATGTCCTTCCTTACCGTCTGATAGATACTAGGGCATAATATTCTTTATCAGCAAAGTGACTATAAACTTCTGTCTGGAATTTTAAATCAACATCAAACCATGTGAAAACATGATAGATAACTTTAGGAGTCACTATGTCATCAACAGCAATGATTTTCAAATGTTTCCAAAAAAACTTTTAAAAAAATGTTCCCTTCCGTAATTGCCAACCTTAAGTTGGGTTTCTGCTTTCTAAGCTTGCATGTATAAATTTGATAAGCTTATTACCTCAGTGTTGCTTGCCAAGTAGCCACCCATCTAAGAAGTGGGTTCATTTACATGTCTGAATCAAGTGATTTATAACACACTCAGAAACTAGACTTACTCCTTGCAAGTAGGCAGCTTGTGGCAATTAATATCTAGATACATGTGCAAGCTTGTTACCCAAAATACAAGAAAGCTCCTAAAGGCTCATTGAAGTCATTTGAATCCTCCCTTCCCCTGCAGCTGAGGTTCCCCTAAAAGCAGCCCACGTGAGTTTTATACTAACTAGGGAAAAGCATGACACACTGGTCTAAAAATGGTGAAGGACACTAGCTGTAGGACAGATTGGAATATAGCCTAGACTCTTCCAGGCAGCTCTCCCCTATTTCAGGATATTACATTCCCAGCACATTTTACACTTATTTTTGAAAACAAGTAAGAATTCTAAAAAAAAAAAAAAAGGAGCCATCTAAGTGCAGCCAGAGAACTAGCTTTCAGTAAACTTTCTTACCCAGACATTCTTCTCCGTAAAGGAGGGCCACCTTCACAGGTACATAGGCTCCCCATATTCTGAGACAGAGTTTTGTCTTACTGTGACAATGGCAACTTAACTAAAGAAATCTCTAAGCAACATGACTGTGCCAAATCCAGAATATATTTCATTAGGTGTAATTGTAACAGCATTATCATGTCTATCCAGAGCAGAGTTCTAGCCTAGGATCCCCACTATTCAGAAAAGAAATTACTGAAGCAATTGCAGAACTGGCCCTACTGTATGTATGTAATCTTCAGGGCAGGCTCCTCTCTCATTGCATTACAGGGATTTAAGATTCCAAAAGGCACGCCCCAGACTGATAGCTGGGAATCCAGCATGGCACTGACTCAGACCCCCTGAATATGGGTCTCATCTAGAAGAGCTGAGCAGTCTAAGGGACCTCAGACAGTAGAACCAGGATGTATTCCTGATGCACAAAAGGACCTTGTGGACACATCCCCCATGGAGAGATACTCCCTCTACCTAAAGACAAGAAAGAAGTCCTAGTTCCTACTTCAAATTACTTGACAGATTTACATGACCCCACCTGGATAGCATAGCCCTACATGTGGAAGGGGGTGTGGGGATGGGAGGAGAGGTTAGTCAGGGTGCATGTGAGGTGGGAAAGAGGACATGAGGGAGGGAGGGAAGGAGAGAGGGAGGGAAAGTAAACTGGGATCACATGTAAAATGTTTAAATTGTATTATTAAAAAAAAAAAAAGATTCCAAAAGGTAGTACTTGCCATGCCATTCTGGTCAGATTCTAAGTTCTACTACCATAAGGGGCTTCTGTCTAAGCAACAGATACTATGACAAAACATTCTGTGAAAACTCAAGGAACACTGAAATGAGACATTGTCATCTCCAGTGCCCAGAGTAACCCATCAGGTCTTAATTTTCTTTTGAAATAGTGGTAACCACTATTCTTAGTAATCAGGCCTCAATGTTCTGTTCAGCCAGGTACTTGATTTCCACTTGGTATGCAAGACTGCTTTATATCAAATAATCCACTGAAGCTTTAGTAGTTTAAATGACAGGCATGGCTAGATGGCATCCATCTTTATATTTCTATTTTGTAATTGTGAAAAGATATACTTATAGGACACTATAACAGTCTATGCCCAAAGCAGCTAAAATGTCAACTTGATAATGCACTCTTTGGAAACTACATTCATCTCTTCCCAAGCATTGGCCATAAACTGTAGAGTACTAAAATCTACCACTGTAACTCTCAGAACTTCCTGGTGTTATCAACTTAGCTTCCCCTTTCCCGACTTCCTCTGTCATCTTTCCAGGAGGAAAGGATCACTGGCCTCTCCTGAACATGTAAAGCTTTGTCCTCATCCTTAACTACAAGGCAGCATCTGGCTTTATTCACTTTTGTCTATCCTTCCTAGTATGAGGCTCCCTTTCTGTGAAGATCCACATTGCAGAAAGTGATTGCTTCTATGATGTACCAAGGGTTACCTGAGTCCTTCTTTTCTGCTTCTCCAGGTGCCCCAGAATCCTGAGTATTGACTTACTGATTTTGGGGAAGGAGAGAGTATGTAAATGCCCAGGAATCTGGGGCCTTTATGTTATGCTCCCATTTCTATGCCCCCATCTTAATTCATGCATTGTTTCATTTACATCTAGTGATGTTCATTTTGTTTTGCTTGTTATCCTCCTTTCCACAGCTCATCCTACTCAATTCTATGTGAGAATAAACCCGTGGTGCTCATGGTTGGAATTGTTTCTCATTAATTTGACAATGTTTGAAAAACCAACCTCTCATTTGAAGGTTCAGGTATTTAACCTTTGGCTTTTACTTTTTCAGAGCTGAGATGTTATTTGCAAAGAAAGATAATTTAGATAACAAAGAACTTAGACATATGTTTATGTCCCTGAAAGGTCATGATTCAATAAAACTTTAGGTCTTTCTCTCAACTGTAGATAAGAAAACAGATATTTAGTATGTTTATTCCCCTGAGACACAACCTAGTTTTTTCTGCCTTCAGCAGATTTTTAAAATTCTGTAGTAAAGTATTAATTCATGACCTCTTTGTTAACAGTCAAAGAAAAATAATATACAAATTTGAAAGGGAGCAAGGGGGTACATGGGAGGAGTTGGAGGGAGGAAAAAGAAGGGCAAATGTGATTATTATTTTCCTCAAAAATTTAAAATGTATTAAAGTACTTAGAAAATTTTTGGTGTTATTCCAGTACCTAAAAACTTGGACTACATAAATTACAGAGTATAGTATAGGATAACTAATATATACCGTTTTAATATTGTTACATTGTAGATGCATGCTATTTACTACAATTACATTATTTCTTTTAAAATATAATTATTTTATGTGTATGAATGATTTACAAACATGTGATATGAACTAGGTACATCTGTGGTGCCCATAGATGACAGAACACAGAAGACAGAAGACAGAAGAGATAGTTGAATTCCCTGGAAATAGTATTAGGATGATTGTGAACTGCCAATGTGGATCTGGGACCTGTATCTGCTACCTTTTCGAGAACAGCAAGTACTCTTAGTGACTAATCCATCTGTTTAGTCCCATAGCATATCCCTTCAATCAACATTATTAACAAGCTGTTAAAGTTTATCACTATTAATTACCTTGCAAATATTAAATCCTTTGTGTTTCATTATATGAAGTTATTAAACAATATGGAGCATCTCCTTTTTAGTCCTTCCAATTTATGCTTTAGAATGTGCACAAAAATATACTTAAAAAGCCAGGACATTCCTTGAGTATTTAAACATTTTATCTTAAGGTACAAGGAGATAATGCTTCAGCAAGAATGACCATTGTATTTATTTGAAATAATAGAGAGTATAATGAAACAAGTAATTATATTCATTGTCTAATAATTGTTACATAACAAAATGATTTAGAACTTTTATAAAATTACCAGTATACCATAATATGTAATTTATTGTGAAAAGCACACAGTTCATTTTCAAGCTAATATTTTAATAAAGAGAAATAGAACTGTGGACAGCAAAAGCATTCCAGGGGCTGAAGCAAAAATCCAATACCATTGCTCTTGTCTTAATTATAACATTTCTTTACCTGTGTACTTGTGGATTCCTTTTCAATTCTTTCCATGTTAAGGAGATTGTGGCGGGCAGCACAAATTAAGTGCAATACTTCAAAAGCACCTGACAACTGTTGGGCTGGAATATGATTGATGTGCCAAATTGAGTTTATTTTGATTGAAGTGCGAAGTAATGAATAATGGCTGATCTTTGACTTGCTTATAATGTAGCAACAATAATGACAAATGAAAAAGTGTTTTAAAAGCAACTGGTTAAGCAGTGATGCCAATTGCCAAATCCAATGACTGCCAAAAATAATTCTGTTCTGCCCCATCAAGGGCCTATCATGGAAAAAAAAACTGTTTATTTTGGGAAGAAACAATTTGAGTCGAGTCATGATTTGATGCAAAATCTTCTGCTGAGTTTGACAAATATGAAAGTTGGATGCTTCACCCCTATTGGTGCTGTTGCTGGAGAGGATTTATGATCCACATTATGTTTTGGTTTTAACCAGTCTTAAACAGTAGCGTGTGCTTTTTAAAGCACAAAACTCATATTTGGTAAATGAGCTATAAAAAATGTATTCTTATATCAGTTCATTGTTTTCTGAGAATGGATATCCAAGATTTGAGGCAAAAAGAAGAAAGTCTCCTTGAGTAAATGATACCTTTCAAAGTTTCTCTGAGATGGAGGAATGGCAGCAAAAAGAAGACCATTTGTTGGGTTCTTGTGTGGAGTAGAAAATGGAAACGTGCCTTTCTCTTTCACTAGATGAGTCTGTTCCAGGGGTGTGTAGCTTTATGCATTTTAGGAAAATGGAAATAAGAAAACATCCATTCTGTTTTTTCCACCATGAAAAGCTAATGTTTGCTTATTATTCATCCTAGCTCCTAAACAGTGAATATGGATACAATGTATTCTTGCACCATAGTGGTTGTAAGTTCTGTGTCATACAGGGTCAAACTTCATACTTTTAATTTCTCAGAAATGTTCAGTCTTAAATTTAGTGCGTAGGTGGAAGCCTTGAACGTTGTATTAATAAAAGAGGCTGGAGAGAGAGTTATGCAGTTAGGAGAGCAGTTAGAGAGAACTCAAAGTTGAATACTAGTACACATATTAGGTATTTCATAAATGCCTACAATGCTAGCACCAAGAGATCTCACTCCCACTTCTGCCCCACATGGCAGCTCCCACCGCCAAATTTAAAAATGTAAAATATGTATTTTAAAACAAAAGTGAGAGATATGGCTCAAATAAAATAGTAAAAATATCCAGCTTATCTTGACCAATTTAAAGACTATTGCTTCCACACAAGAGTCATGCTTGTATCTAGCACCTAATTACAAAATATGTTTTAAATAAAAGAACTAAACAGCATAATATAGGTACTACTTCCCTGGGAAACAGCTGCAGACACATAACTCTTTGGCATGTTAATGTAGCCTCTTCTTTATCCTGGCTCTTATGTAGCAAGTGTGTACCAGTAGGAATATACTGGTTGTTTATAACTGCTCTGTAAATGATAGTGGTGCTAGTCCCACACTGGCTGTTAAATATTTCAGAAATCGATGTTGCTTTTTTTCTCTTTATTATTGCACGTAAGATGCACTTGTTCTTATATGAAAGTGGTACTGCCAGTGAAAGATTTATAGTGGTTAAGACAGATGATATTGAGCATGGCCTGGCTTCATAGATGTTTTTAAAAATACTTTATACTAAGGTCTAGGAAAATCCCATTTACTAGCTTATTTAACTCACAGCCCTACTCCATGGCATATATAATTCAGTCATAAAGAAAGACCTTGGAATCTAAGAAACTCACCTAAGTTCATGTAGATTTCTACTTCTTGAAGTTGTGTTTATAGGTGTACATTCATCAAGCAGGTTGTTAAAGTTATGCTCTACATTGTACTAAGTCTGTCATCTAAAGTTACATTTTAAAACTATAGTAGTGGCAGGAGCACTGGTCACTTTTCCAGAGGACCCAGATCCCATTTCCAGAATACATGTCATGGATGACAACTATCTGCAACTTGAGTTCCAAGAGACACAACAACCTCTTTTGGCTTCCAAAAGCACAAAACATGCACATGATACACTGACATACATGCAGGCAAAACATACATGCAGGATAAAATAATAATAATAATAATAATAATAATAATAATAAATAATAGTGATAGTGATAGTAATAATAAAATACTTCAGGTTGTTCTGACCATAGAAGAACCACTGGTTATTGACAGACAGGGTATCACATCAGTGGTACTCAGGTGCTCATTTACTTGTCTTGAACTTGCTGTTCTTTCTTTTAGTTGACCCTTTCACAAAGGAAGAGTCTCACTCCATCAGTAAGTGACAGAAGCATTAGGAGAAAACTAACCAATCAACAAAAAACATTTACCATTTCAGCTTCAGTGCAAAGTAATAAGTGTCTTCGTTTTGTATTCTTATGAGACTCTGGAAACTAATTTGGTCTTATTTAAGCTGTCCTGATAGTTGTCCACCCTCACTCATGTAGAATGATAACTGTGAGTGAGGGAGAGGGATACAAATACAAAAAGGATTTTCTGGAAGCTGATTACTTCCCATGTACACTAACACAAATGTGAAGTACACAAGGTTCATGTACGTTCATATCCTCTTCAACTGGATCTGCTGTCTACACAAGTTCCTACTGAGAGGCCTGAGAAGCCTGCAATACTATGAAATAACTGAATGGAAACTGTATTATAGAGAAAAGTTTCATTGTAAACTCAAGTCAGAGCAGCATTGCTGAAGAGCATCTGGGTCAGTGTTAGATGTTCCAAACTTACCTGAAACATCTCAGCCCCAGAACTGAGACAACCCTGCCACACACACACACACACACACACACACACACACACACACATTGTTGCTTAGGCCCCTAGTAGTTTTGAAGGAACAGAGATTAAAGTGCATGGGGAATAGCTTTGGGGTAGTACTATTCTTTCTAGGTGACTCATAAGTACATCTGACATTGAGAGGAATGTAGCAAGACCTAAGAACAGTGACTCCCAGAAAGATTAGTACTTCTCTGTTTTGTTTTCCTGATTTAGGATTCTCTGGAGTCATCTTTCAAAAGGTTTCTCCATTTTTAATCTCAGGGTTTGCACGCATTCACAAAGAAGATTGATGAATAGTTCTTTGGTCCTGTGAGGGCTGTACATTCCTAAAGGTTCATATGCTAAAGGAAATCCAGAGAATTTTTAGGTCATACTTTGAGAACCCACACTCCACAAAATTCTAAAATTTAAAGGGAATGAACAATTTCCTGGATAGATATCACTTACCAAAATTAAATCAAGAACAGATAAGCAACGTAAATAGACGTATGACCATTAATGAAATAGAAGCAGTCATCGAAAGTCTACCAAGCAAAAACAGCCCAGGGCCAGATGGCTTCAGTGCAGAAATTTATCAGAAATTCAAAGAAGAGCTAATATCAATACTCCTCAAATTGTTTCACACAATAGAAGCAGAAGAATCATTGAAAAACTTTTTTTTCTTTTTCTTTTTTTTTTTTTTTTTTTTTTTGAGGCTACAAGTACCTTGGTACCAAGCCACAGCTAAGAAACAGAACTACAGACCAATATCCCTCATGAACATTGGTGCAAAAAATAAAATACTGGCAAAAGGAATCCAACAATACATCAGAGACATCATCTACCTTGACCAAATAGGCTTCATCTCAGGAATGTAAGGATGATTCAACATATGAAAATCTATCAATGTAATCCACCATATAAACAATTTGAAAAAGAAAAATGACACATGACCATCTCACCAGATGCTGATTTTTTTTTTTTTTAACAAAATCCAACATCCCTTCATGATAAATGTCTTGGAGAGATCAGGGATAACAGGAACATACTTAAACATAATAAAAGCAGTATACAGCAAACCAACAGCCAACATCAAACTAAATGAAGAAAAACTTAACAAGAGTCCTTTAACATCTGGAACACAACAAGGCTGTTCACTCTCTTCATATTTCTTCAATATTGTGCTTGTAGTTCTAGCTAGAGCAATAAGACAATACAAGGGCATCAAGGGAATACACATTGGAAAGGAAAAAGTCAAACTTTCACTATCTGCAGATCACATGATAGTTTATATAAGTGACCCAAAAAATTCTACCATGGAACTCCTACAGCTGATAAACACCCTCAGCAAAGTAGCAGGATACAAGATTAATGCAAAAAAAAAAAAAAAAAAGAAAAAAAAAAAAAAAAAGAAAGAAAGAAAAAAGACAAAAATCAGTAGCCCTACTATTTAGACAGTATACAAACTGGGTTACCTCAGTCAGGTTGGTTTTGTCTAGTTCCATCCACTTGCAATCTTTTTCCAAATTATTCTTCAAAGCCATTTAAAAAATATGCCAAAAAATGCATGATCAGTTGAGTAGAGTGTCCCTAGTCCTAGTAATGGTTTTTTTGTAGTTTCCTTTCACATCATTGGCAGAGTGATACCTGAGAGAAGATATTTAAAGGAAAAAATATTAGTTTTAATTAGGATCTTTAAAATCTTCAGTTTAGCTTCCTGATATTGAATCTCCCAGTGGGACCTGGAGACAGACAAAAGCACCCAGCTTTTGTCCACCCTCTGATAGAGAGGAAAATATCAGGGGCTACCCAGGCTGCCCACCTCCCTCTCTTCCAGTCCTCTGAACTATGGCTGCCAGACCCTTCATGCCACAAAATGCCCCAGAGGGACATGGAGGAAGAACAAAGCACCCATCATCACCTGCCATTCCTGTCTTGACCCTGCACCCTCTGCAAAAGAGGAGAGGATAGAGCCTTGAACCAATACTCACCAGGAGTGTGAGAGACCACACCTGTACCCACCTGGAAGACAAGATGGGAAGGAGACAGTATAAGAACATCCAACAAAAGAAAGTCTTATATGGCACCACCAGAGTCTAGGGACTCTACACCAGCAAGACTTGAACACCCCAATGCATATGAAGCAGAAGAGAATGACCTTAGAAACATGCTCATTAAAATGATAGAGGCACTCAAAGCAGACATGAAAAATACCCTTAAAGAAATGGAAGATTAAACAAACAAAACATTGTAGAAATAGAGGGAAACATGAACCAAAAATGCAAGAAATCAACAAATCTCAACTCAAAAAGACCAGTAGCCATATTATATACAGACAATAAAGTGGCTGAGAAAGAAATCACAGAGAAATCATCCTTCACAATAGCCACTTACAACATAAAATATTTTGGGGTAACTCTAATCATACAGGTGAAAGACCAGTATAGCAAGAACTTTGAGTCTTTACAAAAAAGAAAATAAAGATACCAGAAAATAGAAAGATTTCCTATGGTCTTGGATAGGTAGAATCAACAATTTGGCAATTTTTCCAAAAGCAATCCACATATTCAATGCAATCCCCATCAAAATCCCAGCACAATTCTTCACAGACCTTGAAAGGACAATACTCAACTTCACATGGAGAAAAGAAGATCCAGGGTAACCTTTATAATAAAGGAACTTCCAAAGGCATCACCAACCCTGATTCAATCTCTACTATAGAGCTATAGACCTAAAAACAGCTTGGTATTGAAACAAAAATAGACAGGTAGACCAATGAAATCAAATTGAAAACCCTGATATTAACTCACACATGTACACAGACACCTGATTTTTGATAAAGAAGCAAACATTTTAAAATGGAAAAAAGAAAGCATTTTCAACAAACGATGCTGGCATAACTGGAGGCTGGTGTGTAGAACACTGCAGGTAGAGCCATATCTATCACCATGCACAAAACTTAAGTCCAAATGCATCCAAGACCTCAACATAAACCCAGCCACACTGAACATTGTAGAAGAGAAAATGGGAGGTGCCCTTGAATGAATTGGTGCAGGAGACTGCTTCCTGAACATAATAGCAGTAGCACAGACATTATGATTTACAATTATCAAATGGGACTTTCTGAAACTTAGAAGCTTCTGTAAGACAAAGGACACACTCAATATGAGAAAACGGCAGCTCACAGAATGGGAAAAATTCTTCAGCCACCCCACATCTGACAGAGAACTCAAAAAGCTAGTCACCAAAACACCAAATAATCCAATTAAAAAGTGAGGTACAGAACTAAATAGAAATTCTCAATAGAGGAATCTAAAATGGCTGAAAGACACTTAAGAGACTGATCAACAGCCAGGCATTGGTGGCCCAGGCCTTTAATCCCAGCACTCTGGAGGCAGAGGCAGGGGATCATTGGGATTTCAAGGCTCCAAAGCAATACAGAGAAACCCCATTTTGTAAAATGAAACAAAACAAAATAAAAAAACAAACTAACAAAAAAAACAAAAAAAAACGAAGAAGAAAAGAAAATAAAGAAAATATTCATTACTCCTCTCAGATTGGCTAAAATAAAAAATACCAATGACAGTTTATGCTGGAGAGGAGAGGATGTAGAGAAAGGGGAACACTCCTCCATTGCTGGTGGGACTGCAAACCTGTGAAACTACTTTGGATATTAGTATAGCAATTCTTCAGAAAAATGGGAATCAATCTACCACAGGACCCAGAAATTCCACTCAGGCATGTACCCCAAAAGGTGCACATTCATACAAGGAAGTCTATTTAACTATGTTCATAGTAGCATTGTTCATAATGCTACCTGGAAACATCGAGAAGTCCCTCAACTGAAGAATGGATAAACGAAGTGTGGTACATTTATACAATGGAGTAATACTCCACAGAAAAACAATGGAATCTTGAAATTCACAGGCAAATGGATGGAACTAGAAGAAACAATCTTGAGTGATGTAACCCAGTCACAAATATACAAACATGGTGTGTACTCATTCATATTTGGATTATAAATATAGAGCAAAGGATCACGAGCCTACAATCCACACCACCAGAAAAGTTAGGAAATAAGGGGGACACTAAGAGAGACATACATTGTCTCCTAGAGACAGGGAAAGGGACAAAATCTCCTGAACAATTTGGGAGCATAGAGAAAGGGGAGAGGGTGGTACCAAAAAGTGAAGGAGAGATGAGGAGGGAAGAAAAGAATATGAGGGAACAGGGAGAGTAATAGAGGAGAGCAAGAAAAGAATCAAAATAGAGGGAGCCATTATAGCTTTAAAGAGAAATGTAGTGTGGCACTAGGGAAATGTCCAGAGACCTACAAGGATGACCCCCACTAAGCAGTATTAGAGAGGCTACCTTAAATACCCTTCCCTGATAATGAGATTGATTACTACTTTATATGCCATCCTAGAGCCTTCATTCAGTAGCTAGGGGGAGCTAAGCAGACACCCACAGCTAAATACTGAGCCAAACTTCTGGAACCTTGTTGGAGGAGAGGGAGAAGTGATGAGCAAGGGGTCAAGACCAGGCTGGAGAAATCCACAGAAGTAGATGACCTGAACAAGTGAAAGCTCATGGCTTCCAGATTGAGAGTTGAGAAATCAGCATAAGATCAACCCAGACCCTCTGACCATGGATCACAGTTAGGAGGCCTGAGCAGCCTATAGGACCTCTGACAGTGAAACCAAGATGTATCCCCAGTGCAGGAATGGACTTTGGGAGCCCATTCCCCATGGACGGATACTTAGCCCAGAGATCCGGGTAGGACCTTGGTCCTTCCCCAAATGATTTGACAGATTTTGATGATCCCTCATAGATGTCCTCACCCTCCCTGAGGAGTGGATGGAGAAGTGGTCGGGGGGGTCTGTTGGGGGCATGGGATGATGAGAATGGAGAAGGAACTGAAATCAATATGTAAAACAAAAAATATATTTAAAATTATCTTCAGTTTATCATGGAAAAAGGGGCATGTTGGGCAACTCAGTTCTTGGCAATGGGATAGTATGGCCACAGCTATCTCTTCTGCAGAAAATGTGTAGTAGAATCAATGAGATGTGTATCAAACTGAAGAGTCAGACCATAGGTATCTATGTCTGCTACCTAGGATTTAGTTCTTATAGTTCCATAGCCTCCCCAAAGAGTATAACTAGCTGGTGAAACAAAATCCTGATACAATGGGCTGTGGCAGATATTTGAGATTCAACCCCTACCACCTCTGTAGCAAAACCAGACATATAGCATATCACAGGTTTTCCACTTGTCCCCCCAGAGTCTTGAGTTATGTTTAGTCACTATCAACTGTATTAGTAGTAATCTCAGTTGATATCACAGGCCCAGAAAGCTATGTTAATATTAAACCAAAGCCTCCTTCCTTTATTTGGTTGGGGGGCTGGTTTGAGCTACATAAGTTGATTCTGACTGATTAAAAGAAAAAGAAAACTGTAGAAAGTAAAAAAAAATTACCTGTAATTTTAGCTTGTCCATAATAGAAGGATTTTCTTTCTTCCATTCATTTTTTTTTTGTTTTGATTTTGATTTTGTTTTTGTTTTTGTAACTGAGTACACAGGGAATTAGACAGAAACCCATTCAATAGACACACAGAATAGTTGCTTTTTCAAGAATATTATACAAGAAATAGATACTTCCTATATTAAGTTAATGCAGTAAGCAGTGGATCAAAACCAAACCTGTCAAAACTGAACAAATATGTGAAGAGAATGGTGTATTTCATAGCATTTCAGTGTTATACAGTAAAATAAGGTCAAATAAATTTAGTTTCAAAAAAGATTACCTCATTAATCTTTTCCATATCTAGGATAAGAACAACTAATTTCATAGTATTATTAAAGTGCTTTTAAGATACAATACAATCATAAATTGCACTATTCATTATTTCTGATGATGCAATGACTTGATATCTAATTTAATGGTTTCATTTTTCAATGTGGTACATATCCCTAATTATAATATGCAGAACCAAATGCTTCAAGATCTGCCCAAAGTTTGAGGAGTATCACAATATTTATAGCCCATTCATGGTTACTTTATTCTTGAGAAAAGAGGATATACAAAATTAACCATTGTCATGTCACACATCCCATTTTAGATCTGCAAAATTCATAAATAGATATATGTGTATATATATATATATATATATATATATACACACTCACCATAGCCACTAATATTACATATATAATTCCTAAAAATGGCAAAGTAACACATACTCATATCTATCTATATCTATATCTAAATTATATGATGAAATAAAAGATACTTTTGAAACAAATAATAACATAATGATAGGAAGAAAAAATATGCAAACATGCAAACTTAAATTATGTTAGTCGGGCCTATTTATATTTAACTCAAAATGATACAGGCATTTACTAATAATCAGTTTCATATTAGTCTAAATACTGTTTCTTACAGATTTAAAAATTTCCATTTAATTTGACATACTACAAAGAATGGTTACTATTGACATTAGTTTAGCAAAATAATATCAAATTTATTCAGTTGAATAAATTCATATTTGTATGATCATAAATATACTAAATCGGGAAGCTTAAGGAAAAAAAAACACCTAAATGGCCTTCTGAAAAATCTCAGTATGTTGTATTTGACAGTTATAAATCAGAACTATACAATTTTTTTCTTGAATGAAAAAATATCACAGAATTTTCCAGGTGTTGCTGGCACATGCCTTTAAACCCAGCACTGGGGAGGCAGAGGCAGGCAGATCTCTGTGAGTTCAAGGCCAGCCTGTTCTACAGAGAGCATTCCAGGACAGTCTCCAATGCAAAACAGAGAAACCCTGTCTTGGAAACAAAAAAAAAAAATCACAGAATTTATTTGTGAATGATACACCTCATTTTATGTAAGATTGGTTCTCTAAATATGTCTTATACTAAAAATAGTTTTGTATATCTAGGTTCCCTGCTGTTTTGATAATTTGGGCATATTCTACTATTCAAAACCTCATACCATCTATAGAATAAGACCAAGTGCATTCTGAATGGCATGTTAAAATGAATATAATTTCCTATTTTTAATACATTTAATAGATTCTTATGACTCTGCAGGCCTAGGATCAAGTGGCTTAAAATTCCAGGAGTAAAATTTTAAGTCTGGATTGAAATGGAGGTTTGACTTCCCATCCATGATGAGAAAGCATTTATTTTTATTAGTTTTATTTAAATTAGAAACAATCTTATTTTATAAATCAATCCCGGTTCCTGCTCCCTCCCGCCCTCCCATACCTCCACTGACTCCCATACCATCCTTCTTCTGCTCCATAGAAAGGGTGAGGCATTCCATGGGGGATTATCAAAGTCTGTGGCATCATTTGGGGCAGGACCTAGGCTGTGTCCCATGTGTTGATTCTAAGTGATTCAGGGAAAAAAGACCTTTAAAAGTATGTAGAATGAGGCTGGGAGGATGGGAGGGGAGGGTGGTCAGGGTGCATGTGAGGGAGGGGAAAAGGGTAAGAGGAAGAAAGTGTGGAAGGAAAGGAGGGAGGGAGGGAGAGAGGGAGGGAGGGGAAACTGGGATCGGCATGTAAAAATTTTAAATTATATTATTACTAAAAAATATTTTTTAAAACATGATAGTTTGAGGTAGAATAGAGGAGAGTAAGAAAAGAGATACCAACTGGATGGAGCCATTATTGATTCAAAGAGAAATTTGGCACTAGGGAAATGTCCCCAGATCTACAAATATGACCCTAACTAACAATCTAAGCAATAGTGGAGAGGCTACCTTATATGCCAACCTAGAACCTTCGTCCAGTAGCTGATGGAAGCAGAAACAGACACCCACAGCCAAATATTAGACAGTCTCCTGCAATCTTGTTGCAGAGAGGGAGACATGATGAGTGAACATGTCAAGACTAGGCCAGAGAAATCGACAGAAACAGCTGAACTAAACAAGAGGGATTTCATGGACACAAGACTGTTATCTGGAAAATCAGCATAGGACTGACCCAAACCCCTGAAAGTGGGTGTCAGTTAGGAGGTCTGGGCAATCTATGGGGCCTCTGGTAGTGGATCAGTATTTATCCATAGTATACAAATAGACTTTGAGGGCCTATCTCATATATAGGGACTTTGAAGATCCCCCATAGAAAGACTTACCCTCCCTAGGGAGCAGAAAGGGAATGGGATAGGAGTTGGGAGATAGGGGAGGAGGGGAAGGAGAGGGAACTTGGATTGACATATAAAACAAGTTTGTTTCAAATTTAAATTAATAAGGGGGGGATTTATGACAGTAGCTAGTTTTTGCAGTAACCAAGCCAATAGAAGCAGAGCTGATTCATCTTTGAGTAAGGTGACATCATAGCTGGACCCATGGATTGCTGACATAAAACATGTAAAAAGAGTCAGCATGCTGCTTAATGATGATGAGTAGTTTTTAACGTCAGTTTATCCCGGAATAGTTTGTGGATTGGCCAATCTCACACTTTCCTATTGAGTCTCTGCCTTTGTCTGATTTTATTATTTCTTGCAAAATAAGAGGGGCACCCAGGGAATATTTATAATATAGTTAACTGGTACCCAAGGAAAATGACACTGCAAAGAATAAGACTGAGGTAAAATCCAAGGCAGAGTGAGCGATATCATGTAGCAGTTTAGAAGACATAGAAACAGCCACATTATCTCTCAACATAATTAACACCTAACACCTTACTGAGCTTAGTGTATCCTTGGTATATTGTCTCTCCACAACATTTTGGGTTCATGAGTCACAAGACTGCTCTGCCCCTTTTGAACAAATATAATGGTTCAGGAACTTGAACTCCTCTATCCTTTTGACCCCTAAAGCTACAGATGTAAACAAATATTTTATAATCTTCATAACCAACATAAGCTCAACTGAATCTTGGTAGATTAGCTATTGACACTGAAGTATTTAAAGGAGATGGAATTGGGAAACAGAGATGTAATATTGTTGTGGGGGATCTGCAAAATCACTGTGGCTTACAAAATGCACCTGGAATCAATGAGCTAACATTATCTGTCATTTTGTTAGGATGTGTGAATGGTTAGAGAGTTTTAAACAGAATACTATTTCTGGAATATTTTTCATTTTGACTCCAAAGTATTAATCATAGCTATGTTTAGGTCATTTGGATAATTTTCTTCTGAATTTGAGAATATTTAATAGTTATCTGCCTTTAAACATTATAACTTCCTAGATTGCACACCTATATACTATCATCCTTTAAAAAATCTGAAATTTTCATGAAGAATAATGACCATAATAGCTCCTTCCAGACATTGTAATAGGTAGCTATGTGCAAATAGTGACAGTATGATTCCAAAATCTGGGTCTTTCATACAACAGTGAGATTCTGACATTTCAATTCCTCCTTTGTCTCTTCTGTGTATCAGGGGTGCCATGGTCTGAGGAGAAAGAAAGGGGGAAGGGAATGCACTAAAATGCATTGTGTTGAAAAAATGCTATTGTGATAGCTACTATCTTGTATACTAATTCAAAATATGAAGAAGAAAAAAGAAAAGGAAGCTATTATGTAAAGAGCACCTGCCCTGTAGGTACCAAAGTTAGACAAATCTTTCCCTTGTGTATGGGCAATTTTTTGATAATTGTCAATTTCATGAAAACTAAAGTATTATGACTTAAGATGACAAGAACTTATAACTGTCAATAAGGCAATAATCTAAAACTAGATGATCATTGTGTTGCCAAAACTGGATGATCATTGTGTTGCCAGTAAGCATCATACTTTCAGTCAGGAGTGATGCATATGTTTGCCTAACTTGTAAGATATGTTAATCACTTCATCACATTATTATTAAGAATAATTTCTACTAACAAAATTGATAGAAGTCAAGGATGGTAAATTTAAGAACTCTATGCAAACAACTTTCTGGTCTCTCAACTAAGTTACTGCAGAGCTGAAAATTATTATCAACAAATTACTTCTACTGTCATAACTGAAGTCATCAGTAAGTAGGTAGGTTGATGACTAACTCTTTGGGAAAATTAATGTGAGATAAATTTTCCTCTTGTGGAAAAATGAGAAGGAAAAACTAGTTATTATACAAATCAGTTAACATTTTAAACATGAAGGAGTAGTTCACAAGAGTATAAAATTGTTAAAATGAAGATAAAACTTTGGAAATGGGTAGTGAGAATTGTTTTGATCAATAAATATCAAATTTTGCTGTAAACCAAATAATAAATAGATGTGCTCATTTTTATACCTGTTTCTCTCAAACTGAAATACTTAATATTGGTTAGTGCTATTTTTAAAAAAATTATTGGAAAAAATAGATTAATAAGAAGATAAGGTTAAATTTAGAGGTTATAAATCAGGATGATAAATGTGTTCAAAGTTTTATGGTGCATATGTTGAGTGTAATCGTGTAAAAGTAAGAATGCTGAAAAATTTTACCACTAGACTATAAATATAGCTTGGTAGTTAAGATTTCATATAGAGTTTAGTATACAGCAACATAACACAGCTACATGCAATGCTTCAGGAAAATCTACCCTCTATCAAATGCTACCCTCTATCAAACTAGGCTGTGGGTAGACATACATTTGGTGTTTGTTTCTCTCTCTCTCTTTCTCTGTCTCTCTTTCTGTCTCTCTGTGTCTCTGCTATCTCTGTCTCTATCTCTGTCTCTCTCTCTCTTACACACACACACACACACACACACACACACTTTAAAATAAACTTTAAAAATTCTAGCACCATCTGTTGACTTTTATCACAGATACATACAAAACCTGAGATGACAGACAGAGAAGGAGTGTGCACAGCATTTGGAATTCATTTCTTTTGATGAAAATCTGCTGTGTAAAGGAATAAAACAGAGCAGATTGGAAAATATTGAGTCTCAAATGGTGACTACATCAATGATGAGTTACTGGTAGAGCAAAGGCACACTAAGTGAAGGGTACTCTAACAGAAAAAGCACTTTCTGGAGCAATCAGGAAGCATCATATCAAACTGAGGTACAATTTTCCTGATAAACCTGGGGTATATCTTACTCCAAATGTTGTATTATCATCTTGTTTATGTTTTGAGAATGTGGAGTAATAAATTAACTTGACCAAGATTCAGTATTTGTTATTCATCCTTTTCATCTCTGTGGTAGTTTAAATAAGAATGGCCCCATAGACTCACATGTTTTAATGCTTGCTCCCCAGTTAGTAGAATTGTTTAGGAGTGATTAGGAAGTGTGGCCCTGTTGGAGTAGGCATATCTTTGGAAGTGAGTTTTGAGGTTTCAAAAATCTCATACAGACCTGGTTTCTCTTCCCATCTGCTGCCTACAGATCAGACTGTAAAGCTCTTAGCTAGTAGTCTGTTGCCTTGCCTGTCTGTCTTTCACTATAAAGATCATATACTAACCCTCTAATATTGTGAGCAAGTTCCCAATTAAATGCTTTACATTGTTTACTTGCCTTGCTCATAATGTCTTTTAACAGGAATCGAATAGTAACTAAGACAGTATCTTATATCAGATAATTTTCATCTGTAAAACCAATATGATTTTTATATTATTGACATGACACTTTAAATATTGCTCAGACATAAAGCTAATTTTAAGGAGAGTAATAAAGATAGTGGTGTTCAGAATTAATCAGAACAGAAGATGCTTTTAGCAAGAGGAACAGGAATTATTTATGTTAGTACAGGACTGTGATAATATACATAGGATAGTAGATAAAACAGGAGTTCAAACAGTATTGAATTTATAAGGTCTGTGTTATATATATATATATATGTGTGTGTGTGTGTGTGTGTGTAAAACCCATAATTTTCATAATAATTTTATATACAATACAAATGTTCAATAAGAACATAGATAAAGAAATTGTGTTATTAGCTTACAAAGAAATATTATAAAATATATTAGGCTGAAACTAAAAATAACATGAGCATATACCAGAAGCAAAACATTTGATGATGAAAAAACCAAACGTGGAGTACATAGGTTATAAGTTGTCCATATCAGTTTATAAGCAGGGTATTTGACTGCACAGGCACTTACTAAATAGACTAGATAAATGGGCAGTAAGCCTAGCCTAAATAAATAAGCCTACAGGTTGTCCCCCCTGAAACTTTTTCACTTCTCTATGGATTACAAAGTCGCCAATCCAACTTTTAAAAAATAATATATGTTTTTGAGCTCAAATTCTGATTTTATGTTTGCATGGCAAGCACCTTATGGCATAAGCTATCTCTAGATCCCTAAGTATATGCTTGTCTAAATAATTTCAAATAACTAAGATCAAACGAGGCTCTGTTATGATGCATAATCATGGAAATAGCTGACAAATTAAATTTTCCTTAACAACATCCTATTGCATTCATCAAGAAAGCTGTGGTCTCATTTGTTCAGTTGTTTGAGGTGTCCTTCATGTTTATCTCTTCTCAAATGTGATTTTTGACATTACAAATTATTTATGCTTCTCCCTTTTCTTCCCTCCATCCAAACTTTCCCATATAACCTTACCCATGCTCTTCATGAAGTCACTGTTTCTATGGTTATCTGCATAAGACCTCCACAGGATTAGGCCCATCAACATTTTATCATGGAAAGGAGAAGGGGCTCAAGAAGCAAATAAAGTTTCAAGGATAGGATGTTGTTTCCTTTAGTGGTATTTCTTCCAATAAGTTACTCTTATCCCAGTCAATAATCTTCCTGCCAGTCTTAGGCAAGCAATTTAAAAAAAATCCTAAATAAATTCAGTGGACAAACACACACACACACACACACACACACACACACACACACACACACATAGGAGTTACTTCTTAAGAAGAAACATCATGGTGGAAGAGGATGAAAGAGTGGAAAGGGTTATCTATAGGACTAAATTTCACCATACAAGGATGTGAAACTGTTAAGCAGTTAAAAAATTAAATACTGAAAAAAAAAACAGAAAAAAATGATATCTTTGGAGTGTACAGATTCTCTTGGGTATACATGATCCTCCACATCAAGATCTCAACAGAGACTTATGCATGAAACTTCCTTGAAAAATAAAGCTGTCTTAAGTGCTCATCTGGGGATTTACTAAGTTTAAAGTAAGCCAGGCTGTGTGGATGATTTTATTTACCCAATATGCTCTATCTTCCATTATCTAAATCTACTGAGACATGATATTTCAAGTTAAACACACTAGATACAGTTAGAGTAACAGGAGTGGGAAAAATATAGAAGAATATACAATACTGACTTCTGATGTCTTGCTAATAAGTCATGAAGAATTTCTAAATGCTGTGTAATTTTGCTGGCATCACAACTTCACTAAATAGACATCACCATTATATTCAGAAATTGAAAGCTCATGCTATTTTTTTCAAGGCCCATTACTTAAAATGTCAACCTATATTTTCTTTTAAAATCTCTCCTACTCACTATTTTACAGTGCAACTCAGTTCTCAATGTGAGCAAGGAGCCCTAGATCATCTGATCATCCTGAAAGAGAGGAGGACGAGAGCATTTAGAAAAGATATAGTGGTATCAAGCTCGAAGACACCTAGGCCTCATGCCCTCCAGACCATGTGGAGACATGTGTGACTACTGTTGTTCTTTTGATGTAGCTATGGCCTTAGAAACACAAACACGAGATTCATCGCCCATGCAGAGTTTATTGAGAGAGGTGAGAGGAAACGACTGGGGTAGCTGGTGGCCAACCGAAAGTGGGGAGAGAGAGAGACAAAAGGGGCAAGAAGCAAGAGAGAGAGGCAAGAGAGAGGGAGGTGAGAGAGGGAGGTGCTCTTGGCGCGCTTGCTTTAAAAGGGGAGCTTGCGCATGCGTAACCTGCCCAGCCAGGTAAAAGCTAGGTAAAGCCTGACTTAGTGATTATGTGGCCATAGGCGTCCCGCCCATCAGAGGCGAGTCCACGGACTGCTGAGCCCCAACAACTACTACCTTGCTACTTGTGATTTTCTCATTTGTCTCCAATAGGGTTTGCCCTATTCCTTTCAGAAAATGAGATCAAGAGGAGGCAAAATTGTTTTGTTTTGTTTTGTTTGAATTCAGAAAAGGGGGAGCTGCTTCATGTAATACTGAAGTACTTCTGAATATAATGTAAAGTTCCTTTGGAAACAGCGACTGGTTGTTATTTAGATAATTAACAAGTAAAGGGTTAGAAAGGTGAAAGAAGGAGTAGACTCAGGATAGCAGAAACAAAGTCTATTGGACACACCTGAAACAGACACAGCACATATAGCACAATGTGATGTAATGTAATGTAACAAAGCATCCCCATACTATCTCAATCAATGAAACTAGGTAATACAAAATCTTTAGGTATTTTTAACATTCTCTCTGTCCCCACTACCTCTCTCCCTGTCTCTCTCCTCCCACATAGTTTTGACTTTCTGGGAAGAAGCAGTAAAAACATAGAATCACCTCTGCTGTTTTAAATGAAAATGGTAATTATTATAAGTACAGCAAGGTTTCACTTTTATTTCATAGAAAATGGGTTATATGAATAGATTTAGGTTCCGTTTATCAGATCTAGAATTTTTAATAGTTATTAAATATCTTTTAATTGTAATGGCAGATTTAAAAGTAAGATATGGAAAACTCTTATTTTGCCTTTGGATGAAAATTAACTTTTAAAACAAGCTCACTTATGCTCAGTAAGTCCTGAGAATAAGCCAGCCTTTGTACTAACTACAGACAGTCTACTCATGAAATCCTCCTGACAATTTTATGTGGGATAACATGTCATACTTATGTAGTAATATATTATTTATGATTTATTAAAGTTTGCCTGAGGATTCAGAGAAGCAAACCCAGACACAAGCCTTAGAAACCAGTCATACACCTTTAAGCACAGCTGCTAGAAACTAGGAGATGGTAGTACACACCTTTAATCCTTGAACTCAGGATCAAGAGATAGGCTTATCTATGTGAGTCCAAGGCCACCCACATTTGCACAGAGTGAATCAGTATAAAAGAGAATTATAGTTTGCACCTTTAATCCCAGAACTAGTGGGTTATAAAAGGTAGGAGCAAGTAATCAGTAGGAGGTATTCATTCTCCAGCCATGCTGAGGAGAGGTTACAGTCTGATTCTGGTGGAGACAGGATCAGCCAATTCAACCTGAGGTAGAGGTAAGAAGCTAGTAGCCATCTGCTTTGCTTCTCTGATATTCACTTTGAAGCTTGAACCCCAATATTAGTTTCTGGGTCACTTATTTATTTGTGTTACATATCTAACTTCACATTAGAAGGGAAGCACCTAAAGCTTACTAATGTCAAAATAATTTGCTGAAGTGCACACAATTTTGTAAACAGTACATATTCCTTCAGGTCGAAAGCAAAGTTGCATAAAAAGCATCAATATTTAAAGTGAAAGCTTCAATGTTTCTTCAGGAATTCATCACAATTGCAGAATTCCCACACATCTTTTACTGGCTTCTAGGAACAGTTTACCATCTGATTCTGCAACAGTAGAAAAAAATTAGAGCAAATCAAGTAACTAGAATGAATACTTTAAAGACAAATGCAAAAACTTAGGAGCTTTTCCCAGTGCTTCTCCCTTGGAAATGAACTGTAAGCATTCAAGATCCTGCCTTGCCTAATATGATGGTCACGAACCATGTTTGCACTGGAGACGTTCTTTCTGACTAGTCCAAATTGACATGAGCTCCTGTATAAAACTCACTTCAAAAGCTGTGTCAAAAAGGCTTTTAGTAGTCCATATTAATTTTCATTGGTTGGTCTAGATAACACGCATTACTAAAAGTAATTTCACCTGCCCTTTTTGCTTGCTTTGATTAGTGAGGCATCTAGAAAATGTGTTTTGCTCATGTGTGTACTCAGTGGTGCATATGACTTCAAGAAAATGCTACCCCAGCAGATTTCTTCTGCATTACTCAAAGCCTGAGCATCTGGTACTATCAATAGAAAATTACTTCCTGTTATTTTAAGGAAGAGATATTTAATAGATGAGCTTTCAAAATGGACACATTTTCTAAAATTCCCAGAGGATTGAAACTTGCTTCCTATGAAACTTAAATTGTATTGAAGTAATACAGGAAGAAAAAAAAAAGAATATTTTCTAGTGATGAAATCTTGTGGTGCTTAGAAGTGCATGAATAGACTCCATTTTCACTTTGAGGTCAAAGATTACTTATGAAAAGAAAAATATAATTTTAAGTTCAGGAGAGTTCTTAGGCTTAGAATCTAATAAAATTCATTTTTCTGAGGTTATAAAGGTAACCTTACAATGCCACAGGGGAAAATTATCTGCTACCTTTTCCAAGTGGATTTTGTGTCCCTTAGGAACTATGTGTAGACTTGACTAGGTCGTTTTCCTTTCACTGTGTGGCATCTGCTTGATCAGGCACATTATTGATCAAATCAATACTCTGGTTCAGATTGTATTAGTGAATCAAGATTTTAAAGAATGAGGGGGATTTTTCTTTCTAATTCCTGCCTTATAAATTTCATGTTTAGTTTCCAGTAGTAAGTACTACAGAATTTCAGTCACATTAAATCTGAAGATACTGGTTCAACATGCCTCATTTCTTTCCCTGGATCAGTTCAGGGTAGATTCATCTTGGAGAACAACGTGCAGAGCTACTGGAGGTGATAAATATGCTATGGAGTGACATTAATCAGATGAAATTTAAAAGATGTTTGCCTCTGGCATTAAAGTCTTTGGTCTGGAACAATTGGTAGTCAGAAGTACTCAGTCTGAGGTGTCAGGAAACCATCAGGCATTTCTGTGAACCGCAAGGCTCACAAGGTTAGTCTTGAACCTCCCAGCCTATGTCATATATGAAGGGATCATACTTTTAACTTCTTCCAGACTTCAAAGATGGATTCTTTATCAGTCAGAATGAAACTGCTTTGGAATGTTTGGAAACATACAAAGCCAAGAGGCATGGTGTCTAGGTTTCAGTTTTCAATTGTCTTTTCTACTACAGAAAACAGTTCTGGATATGTGCTCCATTTATGATTATATAAATCTCAGAAATAAAAGGACAAATATAGATGTATCCAATCCTATGCTCTTTCTATTTTAGAAATAAAACATCAGAGTGTTTGTTAATTGCTAAGTATTAGTTGTGAGTTATTTTACTGGGTAGCATTATAGGAAAATAAAAAACAATCTATTTTAATAGTAAAAATGACATAGTTGGGATTTTTGGTGCTCACACTACATTACTTAAAACTCTGAAGGGTAATTGCAGTTGCTTCCTGTATTGCCACAAAGTGAATCTGCATAAAGGATCTTGTTTTGTGGTATAC
Source organism: Cricetiscus sungorus (assembly GCA_030556225.1). Taxonomy (NCBI): domain Eukaryota; kingdom Metazoa; phylum Chordata; class Mammalia; order Rodentia; family Cricetidae; genus Cricetiscus; species Cricetiscus sungorus. The sequence continues at coordinate 23,031,223 of JANBXA010000069.1, forward strand.
TGTGAAGGAGACTGTAACTGTGGTGTTTTCCTAGCAATTTTTCTAATGTAATTTGAGCCAAAGGGGAAAAACATCTATAGTGTTATATTAGGATTTGCCTGGAGCCAGAACAGAAGAAGAGTTTGGGCAGAACAGCAAGGTACATATAATTCACAAAGAGTCCATATTGGAAGTTCAGCTTCCTGCAGACAGGAATCTAAAATTCCTGAACCACACAATAACATAATACATATCTAGAATACTTAGGAAATAAAGCTCTGGCTTTTGTTTCTATATTTTTGTTTTGAGTTCCTTATCTAAAAGCATTCAAATGCAACTATGTGACTTCAATCTTATCAATATGGCAGGTTCCTCAGGAAAATGGGAATCAGTCTATCACAAGATATAGTAATTCCACTCTTAGGCATATACCCAAAAGATGAAAATTCACACAAGAGCATCTGTTCATCTATGTTCATAGAATCATTATTTGTAATAGTCAGAACCTGGAAGCGAACTTGATGTCCCTCAATTGAAGAATGGATGGAGAAAATATAGTACATTTGCACAATGGAGTAGTACTCAGAGGGAAAAAAAAACAATAGAATCTTGAAATTCACAGGCAAATAGATGGAACTAGAAGAAACCATTCTGAGTGAGGTAACCCAGCCACAAAAAGAAAACACTAGCCTTCGTTTCTTGTTATTTTAATATGTGGATTTCCCTAGTAAGTACTATTGAAACTAATTTTTATTTTAAAATTAATTATAGGAAAATCATTCATCTTAATATAAATTTCCTTGGATGCAATTACCACCAAAATTAAGTTGCTTAATTAATAGTTTTAACAACTAAAACAAAATACACAAAACACCCCCCCCACACACACACACAAACACACACTTTGTAGTCTCCCTTTGTAGAAGCAGACACCCACAGCTAAACACTGAGCACAACTCCTGGAACCCAGTTGCAGACAGGAAGGAGTGATGAGCAAAGGGTTCAAGACCAGGCTGAGGAAACCCACAGAAACAGCTGACCTGAATAAGGGGGAGCTCACGCACCCCAGTCTGATAGCTGAGAAACCAGCATAGGACCGACCCATGGGTGTTAGTTTAGGAGGACTAGGAAGTCTATGGGGCCTCTGGTAGTGAATTATTATTAATCCCTAGTATACAAATGGACTTTGGGAGCATATCCCACATAGAAGGATACTCTCTAAGCCTAGACACATTGGGGAGGGCCTCCAAATGATATGATAAACTTTGATGACTTCCCATGAAAGGCCTCTCACTCCCTGGAGAACAGAAATGAGATAGGATAGAGATTGGTGGAGGGACAGGGGAGGATGGGAGGGTGAAGGAACTGGGATTGACATGTAAAAGAAATTTGTTTCAAATTTAAATAAAAGTTATTAAAAAGAGAGAAATACTACAACAATGTAAGGCAACCCCTTTAGTATGGTTCAGTTTATGGATCAGTGTGGCTATCATAGTAAACCATAGCATGTCACACCCTTGATTGTTCCACAGGAACTTGGCATTGGTCCCTTCCCTAACCCACAATCTTGGTATTGTAGTTAAAGTTGCAAGTTTTCAGATACCCCCAATATCTTCAATTCTTTTCACTACCATCACTAAACAAACATAAACTATGAAAACTCTTAAATCAATTCACAGACTTATTATTTCTGGTATGACCCATGATTTTTTTTTTGGGGGGGCAGGCCTTGAGAAAGGTACCAGTCTCTATTGGCTCTCAGTACTCCCACACCCCTGGTACTCATCTTCCAGTAATTAAGGAAACTTTCTCAGAGAGCCCATTTCCTTAGAATTGCAGCTTGTAGTGTTCAGAATCTCAGCATATCAATATATCATCATTTCTGGAACATAGCAAATCAACACTAGAGAAGTTTATAATAAGAACTGTACGCATCAAAGAGAACAAAGAGGGAAAGCACAAAGGTCTTAGCAGGTAAAGTCACTTTCTTTGGAAACCCAACTCTCTGAGTAAAAATTTCATAACCAGCATAATGGTGACAGAAGAAAAACAAATCATCTGTGTCCTCCAGACTGTCACATTTGCAAGTGGTATGATACCCCTCCACTCTACACAATCAAAAAATTTACAGTAAGATAAACTCAGATAACTTAGACACATGTGTCAAAGATTTAGAGAGGCACAGAACAAACAACAAATTATTATAATAAAAGAAATATAAATATCAATTATTAAAATGAAAATTTCAAGAATAAGAGAGATATGACTCAAATATGTAGAGTTAGATATAAAACAAAATTTATATATTTCCAAGAAAAGCAAAATATCTGATATATGAAATATCATGTGAAATATCTGAAAATACTAGAAGAAATAGAAATATTCCCCCCAAACATAAAAAAGTTCAAGAATGATTCAAGAAGGCAAAAATAATCTTTACAGACTGACAATGTGTTGTGCAATTGAACTGGAATTAAAAATATTTCAAGTAAATTGTTGGGGCCTGATTGCTTTATGAAAAATTTCTACAAAACATTTAAATCAAACTAATTTTAATTTTTATTAAAATATTCCACCAAAATATTTTGATGAGGGCGGCATTTTTCTGATTCCAAAACAAGGTGAGAGTCCCCAAAAAGCAAAGAAAGATATACATATGCATAGCATTTATGAGCACAAACAGGGAATTTTTCCAATCAAAAGTTACCAGAATGAATGTAATGTCACATCTCAATGGTCACACAACAAGATCAAGGGGAAATCACCCCATTCATGGATGTTTCAATATATGCTCATCAGTAAATTGTAATTAACCCATCAGCATAATGAAGGATACCAACATTGATTGTTTCACAGACATACACAAAGCGTGCACCAGCACCTACAAATACTATGGAAGCTAGAGGGTGGGGAATAGTTTCCAGGACAACTTGATACTGATTTCTTTGCATCCTCTAGTCCAAGTCTGTCATGTCTTCTGAAATGTCCTACAGTGTTCTGGTACAGGTAGTTAAGGGCAATGACAACAACCTCTGGTGATGACCTCTCGGACCTCAGTGATCAATGACTCATAGGAACCTACCCATGCCTTCCACTTCAATTTTCATTTAATTACCATGTGTTATAAGACTGCCTTATGTAGAATAATTATTTTTGACTATTTTGAAGTTGTATTTTGAAATTAGTTTACTAGTCAGTGCATTTTAATAAGACACTCACTACCACCCCCTCTCCTCTACTTTGCTTGCCACAACTGTGTAGAATAGGCGGTAGTGGTCTTACCTAGTGCTGGATTTTGAATACTGTCACACCAACCTGTCAGACAAGATATAGCCACTGGTACAATAGTAGCATAACTGCTATGGGGTAGTTAATCATGTGATTGGATTTGGGTCCTACTGCATGGGAAATCATTTTATGCTTGGTATTATAACCCTGGTCATGGTCTGAGGGTGGAACATACTGTTGTTAATTTGCTAGATGATTATACTACCAAATTACCTCATAAATATTTATGTTTATTCCAATAGATCCAGGCTGCTTTCATCCTTTGTCAGAGATGCTTCCATTTGAAATGGGCAGAAGATATGGAGAGATACATAGCTGGTAAGAGTACAAAGGAAAGAAAGACTGAATGCTCAGCCTGAAAAGTGACAGTGACAGTGACATTACTTCCACCTTTAGGCTCAGGAAACACCATGGAAAAAGAATCATAATGTAAGAGATGGAGGATGGGGAGTAATGTGTGGAATGTTGATTTTTAGACATCGCATAACTATCACAACCATGGACTACCATCAGTATTACATGGAAAGTACCTGTATAAGACCACCATAGCCATAATTTAGGATATGTGGAATAAGATGTCTTTAACTTTCATCCCTTAATGAGGAGGTATTAGCAGTTGGTAGTCTCTGAGGAAGAAGCAATTATTCCTTTTAAGGATGTAACAACTCATAGATAAGAATTCCACATTCCAGTGGATGGCCCAAAATCTGTGCACATACCCACAGTATGAACTGGACTTAGGTGTTTATCAAAAGAAAAAGAGAGGTAAAGTTGGGAGGTAACATGAGGAAGGTATGCGTGTGGGGGGAATATGACTATATTTATGTATGTATATACCATCAATTAGGACAATGAATTATCTATCAACTGGGCATTGTCACAAAATATGATATACAAATGGCAAACATATGACAATAATACATTTAAACAACAATAATCACCAGAAATAAAACCAAATTTTTTAAATAAGTACAAACAGTATAGAGATGTGCCCTTTTCTTTTAAAAATATTTTTTCTTATTTTTCATATCAATCCCAGTTCCCTCTCCCTGCCATCCTCCTATGACCCACACAGATTCCCTCCATATCATCCCCCATCTACTCCCTAGGGAGGGTGAGGCCTTCAATGAGCCCCTCCCCCATGGCTCAAGGCTAAGGGAGTTTCCCTCCACTGGGGAATGGTCTCCTGTAGTCCTTTCCTACACCAGAAGTACATCCTGGTTTACTGTCAGAGGCATCACATACATCCCAGGCCTATTAGCTGAGACCCACATTCAGGGGGTCTGGGTCAGTCCTATGCTGGCTTCCCAACTATCAGTCTGGGGTCATGAGCTCCCCCTTTTCAGGTCAGCTGTTTCTGTAGGTTTCTCCAGCCTGATCTTGATCCCTTTGCTCATTACTTCTCCCTCTCTGCAACTAGATTCCAGAAGTTTAGTTCAGTGTTTAACTGTGTGTGTCTGTTTCTGCTTCTATCAGCTACTGGATGAGCGCATATAAGGTAGTCATCAATCTCATTATCAGGTAAGGGCATTTTACATAGCCTTTCCACTTTTTATTAGATTGCTAATTGGAGTAATCCTTGTGGATCTCAGGACATTCCCTAGTATGAGATTTCTCTTTAAACCTATAATGGCTTTCTCTATTATGGTATCTCTTTTTTTGTTCTTTTCTATTCTTCCCCAACTCATTTTTTCTGCTCCCTCATGTTCTTCTCTTCCCTCCTCTTCTCCCTTTCTGTTTCTCCTAACTTCTCCTCCTCCCCTTCGTCTGCTGTCTATTTGCTCAGGAGATCTTGTCCCTTTCCCCTTCTGTGAGGGACCATGTATGTCTCTCTTTGGGTCCTCCTTGTTTCCTAGCTTCTCTAGTGTTGTAGATTATAGGCAGGTGATACTTTGCTCTGTGTCTAAAATCCATAAATGAGTAAATACATACCATGTTCATCTTTTTGTGACTGGGTTACCTCACTCATAATGGTTTCTTCTTGCTCCATCCATTTACCTGGGATTTTGTTTTCCTGCTGAGTAGTACTCCTTTGTGTAAAGGTACCACATTTTCTTTATCCATTCTTCAGTTGAGCGACATCTAGGTTGCTTCCAAGATCTGGGTATTACAAATAAAGCTGCTATGAACATAATTAAATGTCTTTGTTGCATGAATGTACTTCTTCTTCTTTTTTTTTTTTTTAGGTATGTTCCTAAAAGTTGAATTGCTGGACCTTGTGGTAGATTGATTCCCATTTTTCTGAGGAACTGCCATACTGATTTCCAAAGTGGCTGTATATGTTTTCACTCCCACCAGAAGTGGAGGAGTTTTCCCCTTTCTCCACATCCTTTCCAGCATAAACTGTCATTGGTGTATTTGATTTTAGCCAATCTGACAGGAGTAAAATGGTATCTCATAGTTGTTTTGATTTGCATTTCTCTGATTGCTAAGGATGAAAATACAGTTCATTAGAACCTGTGACCTGTTAGCTCTACTCATAGGTTAAATCCTTCAGAGTACTGATAATACCCCTATGGCCTACTTGGGGCAGTGTGGTAGGTTTCAAGAAATATATACATTAATAGGAAATAATAATCCACAACAAAATAAAAGATAAATACATGATTCAGAGTACTAATACATGAATATTGATTCAAAATTTTTGGAGTACAATGGGCATGCTTACATGTATTAGGTAAACTTAATTTAGGACGTAAATGATCAGGCTAGTGGTTATTCTATGGTTAAGTAGTGCCAAAAAGTACTCCTGGATGTCTAGTACTTTTATCCTCCTTCTCTTTTTCTTTCTTCTTTGATATTGACATATTGACTTTTTAAAAACAATTGAGCATTATACTTATTATTTGTTTTTGATTCTGTAAAAATTCCTCTAAACATATAAGCCATGCAATAGTTTAAGCCATCCTGTTTCCATAGAAACCAATTTATAAAATATGAATTCATGGTTCAGAATGAAGAATGAAGCAAGCAGTGTCTTAATGAGGGAGGTTCTGCATGTGTGGGGCCAATTTATACCATCTGCTCAATTTTGCAATAGAACCAGATCTGCTTTAAAATATATTTAATTGTTTATTTAAAACACAGAATTAAGTGATAAATAGTAAATACAAATACTGTTACAAATTATGGACAGAGCTGACAAGATGGCTCATGGGATGAATGTTCTTATCAGGGCAGACTCATGACTTGAAATGACCTCCTGAACCCAGGAAAGGTAGGAGAGAAACAACTTTACACACACACACACACACACACACATACACAAGCAACCACTATTGCTATGGCCACAGGAACAATAATATTTTTTCCTTTTTGTATTTAAATTTGAAACAATGTTGTTTTACATGTGAATCTCGGTTTCATTACCCACTGATCCTCTCTTTTCACCCCCACCAAACCTCATCCCATCCCCTTTCTGCTCCCCAGGGAGGATGAGGCCTTCCATGAGGGGTCTTCAATGTCTGTCATATCATTTGGGTCAGGGCCTGGGCCCTCCCCTTTGTGTCTAGGCTGACAAAGCATCCTTCTATGCGGGATAGGCTCCCAAAGTCCTTTCAGATATTAGGGATAAATCCTGATTCATTACTACAGGCATCATAGGCTGCCCAGACCTCTTAAGACCCACATTCAGGGAGTCTGGGTCAGTCCTATTCCGGGTTCCCAGAATTATTTGTAGTAGCCAGAACCTGGAAGGAACCTAGATGCCCCTCAACTGAAGAATGGATGGAGAAAAATGTGGTACATTTATATAATAGAGTACTACTCAGCAGAAAAACACAATGAGATCCTGAAATTCAAAGGGAAATGGATGGAACTAGAAGTAAACATCCTGAGTGAGGTAACCCAGTAACAAAAAGACAAACACAGTATGTACTCACTCATATATAGATTTTAGACATAGAATAAAGAATTACCACCCTACAATTCACACCACCAGCAAAGCTAAGAAATAAGGAGGATTCTAAGAGAGACATACATTGTCCCCTGAAGAAGGGGAAATGGACAAGAACTCCTGAGCAAACTGGGAGTAAGGAGGGAAGGTAGAGGGAGTTAGGAGAAAGATAAGGGGAGAAGAGGAAGGGAGAGAAGGGAAAGGTGGGTATAAGGATACAATAATAATTATACCATTTAAAAATCATTGTGAGAGTTAATATCACCATGAGTGTATAAGCTCACCTTAAAGAAGATATATTCAAAATCATGATTTGTTTGTATTTCTTTTGATTCTATCAGCAATAAAAAAAAATGATTTAAAAAGGACCTTTTCAGTCCCCGGCACAGATTCTGATGTGACATCAGTTACTTAACATTTGTGACAGTTTTCTGTCACTACAAACAAATGTCTACAACACAACAGTGTGGAGAAGCCTCATCCATTCTCCATTTGGAACATGCCACATTGCCCAGGGTTTGTCATAAATTAATGGTCATCTTAGAAGAAAATCTAGGAAAAGATCATGGGAGAATATGTCATTGTTGTCATTGCATGTTTTGTTTGTCCTTGGGTATCACAATTACTTTACTGATGAGGATGGCTCTTGAGAGTTATAGCCTACCCACACTCTGTTTTGTTTCTGCTTTCTCATCCTTGGATATGTGGAGACCATGACCTTGAAAGAGAGTCGAGATAAGCTTATTGAAAAGTTTGGAGGAAGAAAAGGGAAGGAAGAAATGTAATTATCTCATAATCTCAAATAAATAAGTAAATAGATAAAGGATATTTTAAAAGGGTCAAAAATTTGAATGTAGCTCATGGTAGAATTTTGCTCACACCTGATCTGAATTATTTCACACATCAATTTATGCCCATACAGCTGCTTAGTTTTTATCAATTTGACACAAACCTATAGTCATCTGGGGCAGGGGAGTTTTTGCTGAGCTATTGCTTCTGTCAGGTTGCCTATAAGTAAGCCTAGGACATTTTCTTGATGATTGATTAGTATGGAAGGCATCTATCTACTTATGAGCAGTACTACCCAAGGGCACATGGTTCTGAGCTGTATCAGAAACAGTGTTAGGCACAAAGAAGAATCCAGCATCATTTATCCACCACTTTTTTTCTCCAGGTACCCAGTTAAGTAAGTGCCCTGACTTCCTCCTATGAGATACAGTGACATGCAAGTGTAAGCCAAATAAACCCTTTCCTTCCAAGCTGATTTTGGCCATTTTTTTTAAATCTCAGCATTAAGAACCATACTATACTGATAATAAAAATTGGTTCATAAATATTACTGGGTTACCTTTCTCACATAATTTTAAGAGTCACAAGACAGAATAATTGATAAGGATGTATCCTGGACTCTTGTATTCATTTGTGGAAAGAAGTGATTAAATGTTTGACTCATATTCTTATTGAAATGACTATACTTACATTTATCTTGTCAACAAATAGTTAACACCTTAAACTATAACACTGATATTAATGTCTCTTCTCCCAAATTAAGAAACATGAAATGGAGATGCCCCATGTAGCAGCTCAATACAGTTACAAAGTTATTCATCTAATCCTGAGAGTAGACTCCTAGGGTATTACCTTTATACAGATCATCTAACAACACATTGAGAAAAATGAGCACGACTGTGAATGTCATAAACTGTCAGGTATCCCAAGCACAGGGTTGCCACATAGTCAATTAATCTTCAAATAGCCCATGCTGTGGCATAGATTATTAATAGAAAAATCTTGTGAAGTAGAAAGGATTTTTTTTAACATAATTCATATTTCAAATAATTTTTAAATATCTTTCTTTCCTGGAATACAAATACATTTCCTGAGGAAGAGATATCTCTTATCTTGTGGTTCTTCAGAAACAGAAGGGACCAGACTTTTTGTCAGAGTCTTATACAATTTGCTTTTTACCTTCAGCAATTCTAGTGAGAAAAATGTACCTGGTATAAATTTTCACCACCTTAATTTTTTTTTTACTGATAATGTAACAGAGATACTGTATCTAAAAATTAAATTCATGAAAAAGGTAAAAGCAACAGCTTCTCCATCTAGGCATTGTACACCAAACATTAATAGGAATTATTGGCTATGTCTATACTACACTGAGGAATGGTTTTAATGTTGTGTTTCATGGGCATCATACCATTATAGATGAAAAGTCATGAGGTTTTGGTAAGAAGCATTCGTTTCTGTGTTCCTTTAACTCAGTGGCATAGGCCATATGAAATGGCCCTGACCCCAGGGCTTTACTGAGTGCTGCAGTCATTTTCCATGCCACTACCCTTTGCAGTTTTTTGTATTAGCAAATGAACCTTGTTTCCAGTCTGAGTGGCCAGGGAAAAGGACCTGTATTACTTTTCAGTAAAAGTCAGCTTTCTACTTGTGTTTATCTAGCTATGACAGTGACAAAATCATACATATATATATATATATATATATATATATATATATATATATATATATATGTGTGTGTGTGTGTGTGTGTGTGTGTGTGTGTGTGTGTGTGTGTATTAATTCAGGTGAGGAATTACTTGTGCATACCTGTAATCCCAACAATTAGGTTACAGGAGAAATGTGTATTCCATGCTACCATAGGCTATATAGTAAGATTATGCGCCAACCACTCCTCAAGACTATGGGGTGAAATGACAGAAAAAAAAGAAAGCCTTGTTTTCTTTTTTTAAAACAGTGATTTTTAAGAACGCCTTTCTGTCTATGACCTACTAGGTACCAAACAATGCTGGGAGCGATCATGGCATAAGCCTTAGAGATTGTCAGCCTTTTCTTAAATTAGCACATCCAGTTAGAAGATTGCTACCCTCAGTCCCCGCTACACAATCTCCTGACAAGTAGAATTTGGCGCTTACAGGAATGCAGTTAGGTTACTTGGTAACTCCTTATGCAGTTAGGGCATTTAGCAACTCCTGCAACCTCTTTCCCGGCTAACAATTTGCTTATGTGTACCAGCATTTCCTCTTAGCAGATAGATATCCTGCTCACCTTCAGTGACCTATGACTAAGAACATCTTGCAGTCCTTTTACCAGACAATGACCTTCCCTGGCCCCACTCTGAATCTTACCTAGCTTCCCACCCTAACCACTGTATAACATGCTTGAGAAAAATAACATTTTGCAGCTTGATCAGAAAGCCTGTCTTGTTGCCAGGTTTCTCGTGTCTCCTGTCTGTCATTCCAGGTCCTTTGGGGTTCAGGCTCTCGTTGCTGCCCCCTTGGTCAGGGCAAAACAAAGTGAGACCTAATAAACATGAAGTGAATAGTTTTGAAATGAATGACAAGGATGAAATGAGTTTCATTTTTTAATATATTTATCAGCATTTACTATGTGTTTTGGTTAGTAATATAGGTGATATCTTAGGCATGGATCTTCATTAATACAAGGGCTTACATAGAATACTTGACCATGAATTAAAAATCTGGTTTCTACTCTAAATACTTTATTAAGCCTTCCTCTTCATCCTTATTGCTCTCTTCCTTTCCAATCTGTACAGTTTTAAAAGAGCCTGAAATTATAGTATTTAAAGAAAAAACATAAAATTTATAAAAATTAGAGTGTTTAAATGAAAATTTAATTTATATTAAAAACCATTTTAGTTTATATACCAATACCAGTTCCCTCTTTCCAGTCCTCCCATTCCCCCCACACACCTCCCATTCAACCCCCTATCCAATCCTCAGGGAGGATGAAACCAAGAGGCTTTTGTAAGGCAAACCACACAGTCAACAAGACAAAACAGCAATTTACAAAAGGTTAAAGATCTTTACCAACCCCACATCTGACAGAGGGCTAATCTCCTAAATATACAAAGAACTCAAGAAGCTAGTCATCAAAACATCAAATAATCCAATTAAAGGATGGGGAACAGATCTAAATAGAGAATTCTCAGTGGAGGAATCTCAAATGGCCAAAAGGCACTTGAGAAATGGTCAACATCCTTAGCATTCAGGTAAAGGCAAATCAAAACAACTCAGAGATACCATCTTGCTCCTGTCAGAATAATTAAAATTAAAAACACTGATGACTATTTATGCTAGACAGGCTCTGAAGAAAGGAGAACACTCCTCCATTGCTGGTCAGAATGCAAACTTGTACAGCTGTTTGGAAATCATTATGACAGTTTCTCAAGAGACGGGGAATCAGTCTACCTCAAGATCCAACAATTCTTCTCTTAGGCATATACCCAAAGGATACACATTCATACACATAAGGACATCAGTTCAACTATGCTCATAGCAGTATTATTTGTAATAGCCAGAACCTGGAGGCAAACTAGATGCTCCTCAACTGAAGAATGGGTAAAGAAAATGTGGTTCATTTACACAACAGAATACTACTCAGAAGAAGAAGAAAAAGGAGAAGAAGAAGAAGAAGAAGAAGAAGAAGAAGAAGAAGAAGAAGAAGAAGAAGAAGAAGAAGAAGAAGAAGAAGAAGAAGAAGAAGAAGAAGGAGAAGGAGAAGGAGAAGAAGAAAAAGCAACAGAATCTTGAAATTATCAGGCAAATGTATAGAACTAGAAGAAACCATCCTAAGTGAGGTAACCCAGACATAGAAAGAAAAACATGGTATGTACTCACTCACAAGTGGATATTAGACACATATCAAAGAATAACCATCCTAAAGACCACAACTCCAGAGAAGCTAAAAAAAAAAAAACAAGGACCCAAAGAGAGACATACATGGACCTCCCGACAAAGGGGAAAAGGACAAGATCTCCTGAGTAAATTGGGAGCACAAGGGGTAGGGGGGCTTTATTGGAGTGGAAAACCACCCAGTGTTTCAGGTGACTTCCTTTTGCCGGCCTATCAAGACATTAGGGCACTCAGCTCAAGCACCATGTCTGCCTTCAGGCCACAATGCACCCTGTTATGATGATAATGCACTGGACCTCTGACACTTTGAATCACCCCAGTTAAATGTTTTCTTCATAAGAGTTGCCATGGTCAGCAATAAAAACCCTTATTAAGACAGGTCCCATCTTGTAGAATGAGCCTTAAGTTAAATCGTTAATGGTTGGTTACTGGAATAATCTTTATGCCACCATTGCCCTAACATATCTTGCAGGCAAGACATCATTGTACTTATAAAAGGGTTTGTTACTGGCTTGGTATTTATGTTTCTTTTTTGGTAGTGGGCAAAGTACATTATTATAGAAAATTGCTTAATCTTTAATTTTTGTTGCCATCTACCCTAGGGTATTAGAAGCTCTGAAATACCAATTAAATGACAATACCATTTCTAACTAAAACTGCTAAGTCTTAAACTGCTGAAAAATCAGTACAAAGTTAATCTCCAACTTCTTTTCTGTTGTCAAAATTCCCTTTTATTAATATTAATCCTTTAAAAATAATATGTATTTTTTGTAGCAATCAGCTCTCCCAAATGAATATTAGAATTCTAATATTTAAATCAGCCTTCATTTTCAACAACACTGTTAAGGTGGATAAAATAAATGTTTTGCTTATTTAAAATTAATGTAAGTTCTTTTTTAATTTTTTTTGTTTGTGTTTTCATACATTTTTATTTAGATTTTAAACAAGCTTGTTTTACAAATCAAACCTAGGTCCCACACCTTCCCGTCCTCCCCTGTTCCCCCCACAAACCCCATCCTGCTTGCTTTCTGTTCTCTAGGGGAGATGAGGCCTTCCTCCAGCATCTTATTGTCTCAAAATCTAAATAATTCAGATGCTATATTCCACTGAACACAGCTAACTGTGTTGCATCATTTCAATAAAGCACAAGGGAAGACATATACCCAGTAAGGATTATGTGCATGTGTCAACAAAGTTCTACTATGTCTTTGTAATTGTAATAAATATACAACTCTTCACTATAGCAGGTCATACCTTATACTTTGGGATTTATTGAAAAAATAGCTCCATTTTGCATTTATTATAAAAAATAATTGAATTTGTAAGTAAAACATTTTCTTTTCAAATATGTAAGATATCCTTTAAAATATACTATATTCAATATTTGCTAAAGATAAAATAATAACTTTTTTAGGTTATATTGGTAGTGAGGATCAATAAAACCACAAAATTTGATATCAATTTACTTGATCACCTACACCCTTACTTACTGTTTAGACTTTCATATATATATGTATATATATGACATGTTTTGATGATATCTAACCACCAATCTCTCTCCAACTCCTCTCAGATTCCTCTGCCATGTCTCCTCTGATCTTCATGTCCTTTTTTCATAACTACAGAGTCTGATCAGTGATATGTACATGGATGTGCAAACATCCCATGGAGCATGAGCAACCTATAAGCAGGCACCTCTCTGAAAACTACTGACTTTCCAACCCTAGAAGTCTTCAAGTGTCAAAGAGCTTCAGCTGGAGGATGATCTTTGTAAGGTACTTTTGCATCTGTGCTAGAATTTTGTCTGTTTTGCTCTTGAGCAAATGAGCATAATTCTTGAGTTCATGAGAACAATAATCCTGTCATGTTGAGAGACATGGCTCTGCAGAAGTCTTTCTATCCATTCTTCCTTATTGCTCCAAAGACACATATTTGTTTGGTTGTTTTCATTTTTTTTAAAAGATGCACAGTCTGTGATGCACACATGAGTGCATATTTCTTTGTGTCAACTAAACTTTTTGTAAGGGTTGAATTAAATATCTCATATTTTATTATAGGACTAATACAGCAGAATACTAACAATAATGGCTAACACTTATTTTAACTTCCATTGAGTGAAATGGATTAAGAAGATTTAATCATAAAAAAAAACACAAAAAGATGTCCTGGTTTCTGTTTTTGTTTTTTAACACAATAAGTTTTAGGAAGAATATAATATTATGACTCTTTAAAAAGTTGAATGGACAAGATCCCAACTCTGTGACCCAGTTAAGATTCTCAGAAACCATTTAGAATGGAACAGGCCTCTAGTATACTATTTCTGACACCTGGGAAGAAGAAACAAACATTTCTGTGAACATAATTATTCAAATGTTTGATTTTCCTTATAATAATAGAAATGATGGTGACTATACTGTTAAGGAAAATGGCTCCCTCTTCTCTATAAACCATTGAACAGTCAATAAATTCTCAAGGAATTGTGGGAATCTCACCAATCCCTTTTCAGTTCATAATGGTATGTAAAAGTGCCTAGTCTTGAACAGGTCTTATTCAGGTAACCACAGCTGTTATGGGGTTCATGAATACACAATTGTCAGTTATAGTGATTCAAGAAATTATGCCACCACTCAAAAGATCCAATGAACCACAGTTAGACAAATGAACAATGTACTATACACAGGTTTTCTGTTCTGCTAACATGAAATTTCAGTGATGTATTTCATGTCCCAAAATTCCAAGTGTCTTCATTTGTAAATGGAAAAAATATATTAACAAACTGTACATTTGCAAAAGCATTTGTATGACATCAGTCCTTCTCATTGCCAAGTTAATGATTAACCAGATAAGCATCATCACCAATAAGTCTATTAAGGTAAATTAAATACATATATCCTTATATATATCTTACCCACAATGACACTGAATTAAAAGGATGGGAGTATGTGAAGTCTTTCTATTGATCTACCAATTGAAATCTTCTTCTCTCCTCCAGCAATCTATCCATCCACTGACAATTTTTCTATACTGATATTTAGCATATGATTTGTACTGTAAGTATGGTGTGCTATCCAGTTGAAAGAGAAGTATTAATGATATTGTCAACAGTTTACTAAAGCTAAAAATAATGTAGTAGTCCATGCTCAGCTTTTAGGAAGAATTCTTATTTAGTTTTAACTTTTAACAATTAAATATATATCTTTATAATGATAATTATTAAAAATCTTCTCTATATTACATTAGTAAGTCTTTTCTTCAGGAAAAATATGGATACACAGTTTGCACTGAAATCAGTAATAACTATATGAAAAAGAAATAGTTAAAATATTATGTCCACTGGTCATTTAGAATAAAGAGGGCATGTATTATCTTTTTAGATATAAAGTGCTTACCTCAAGTGATTTTGTCAAGGGATTTTGAAAATCACCAATAAAATTAAAATCACAATGGTTTTAGCATTTTACAACTATTTAGAATTTACTTCATTATTATATAGTTGTTAAGGTCATCATTATAAATGACCCCAGACCAAAACATTATATATTTAAGATCAATACTATTTATAGTTCTCATAGTTCTTGTGATTGCTCCAGGACAAGAGTATGTAGATGTCACATAAACATATATGTAATAGGAAAAAATTCTGGTTCCTGAATCAGAATAAAGTGTGATTGATGATATAGAATTATTTTAGGGAAAAGACAGCTGTGATTATGCTATAGCTAACAAATGTATGTCAAAGGGATCTTACCCTGACTTGATAAATTATTATCAACTCTCATGTTAAGAAATTGGAGGTTAGAAACCTAAAATCAATATTTATCTCTGAAGATATTTGACCTTTCTGCGATGAAAACAAAAATGCACTTCATAACTGACAAATATATTGGCCATTCTAAAGGTTTCCTGTAAAAGCCTGTGGGGATAAATTTGACCATGAATATGCTCCATGCATTATAAGAAGACAGAGGACTTGCATTAAATGGGAAGAAAAGGTCAGACTATGAGGGTAGAAACAGGGAGCAACAAAAAGTGGATAGTCACAGCAGGAAATGATTGCTGACATTTATTTACTTATTTATATGTCATTCTACAAAACTGCACCCAGTCCAAATTATAGCCAGCCATAGTCTTATAGCTAATAATTGAAGTAAAAGATGAATAAGAGATTTCCCCTAGTCCTGTGATCCTAAGTCTTAAAGAAAAGTCATGGAAGCAAAATAAAAAACTAATAAATATCCATAGAGCCATAGTGGAGATGAGATTAAACCTAACAGTGAGGAAATAGAAGGAGCATAGAAACCCAAATTCATAGGAATCAAGGAAGAGAGGCAAGGCAAATGTAGGTCATAAAAGAAAGAGGGATCCGTATTAAAAGGAAAGTAAATGCAGACACAGCATGTTCAATCATTGCTAACATTGCCAAAGAGGTTGGAGTATGAGAGAATGTAAAGGAAGGGCCTTGTAAGCCAGAAAAGAGTTTTGTCGTTAATTTTTTTATGTTCTCTAAGTGATTGTGAAGGTTACTAGATATTGTTTTTGAAGAAGATTTACAAGACAAACTAGTTTGGTCAGCTTGTCAAAAATAGGCAAGCAGAAGCTATAAGAGGTGTATGCACACAGGGCAAAGTGTTAATACAGAGTACTTTGCCTTTAACTGAGTGGAGTATAGGTAAAACACACAATCTGAATAGTCAATGAATACTTTTTTAAAAGAGTTTTACACATCACTCTCAATCCCTCTACTTTATTCAGTAATAACCTGATGTGCTAAAAAACACAATCCCATACACAAGAATCTGAAGGAGTATTTTGAGGAGGATCAAGAAGGACATGGCCAGGGCTCAGGGAACACTGCACATATAAATTGTCACAGAGAACCTCCAGACCTTGAACTGTATCTGGCTGCTCGAGCAGCCTCATTACTATCAACAACAGCACTCCCTAGTCTTTGAAGGGAAAGAAAGATGAGTCTTCATGGCAGTCTGGAAAACAGCCAGCTGTTGATGTGAAAAGCTGCTCTGCTATTAATCTTTTGGACTAGGCATGAGCAGAGAATAGATGGTTTCAGAGATCATGGAAAGCTATTCTGAAGACATCTAAGCACACAACAGACAAGAAAAGGAGAGGCATTTGTGTCAGTCATTGGCATTTACTAAGAAGAACTGGACGCAATTATGAAATTCTAGGAAGTGATAGAATCCAAGGTCAAGTCTCACACTGAGGATATAGAAGAGGGCAAGTTATAGGTATAGTATACAAAAGATGCTGGCTCTGGGAAAAGGACCAGACAAAATGTAATTTGCAGAAGCATCAATGTGTCTGAATTGACAATTACATTTTTAGACCTATGGCTTTACCATTTCTTTAAATTTACTACACAGAGACAAACACGATGAGAGTCATTTTTTTTTTCTATTTTGAAAATCTTGTAATATTCCTTCTAACAATATTTCTAAGTTAGAAGGATCAGTCATTCCCCTAGGTCTAGGAAGAAGACTTCAGGCATCATATGACAATATTTTATTTTGTCTATGTTTATTAATACAGTACATTGAAGCAACTACTTTTAAGGATTAATATCAGATTTCCCACAACCAGGCCTGAGTTATACTAAATTTTTATAAATTCTCATTTTCATCATTCTGAAGTTTGAGACCTCTCTCATAGCATTACAGCTGGAAGATAATTTAAACATTATGATGATTAAATTCGGTACACGCCTACCCCTGCTAGCAAGGAAGACTTGACTCCGGGAAGATCTTCTTCATGCAGTTTTAATCATGAAACATATTCTTCTGACCCGCGAGATCCCCGAGGGACCCCTGCACAGGCTTATAACCTTGCGCTAACCAACCCCAGTGAGCTATGTGGACCCTGCAGATAGGCTACTCTAATGTGGAAGCAGACAGGCTTAACAGACTTAACCAAATAAGGGCTTGTGTACACCAGAGAGCACTCACCCTTGGGGAGGTGGAAGGCGGAAGCCAGCACCATCTTTAAGGCGCTACACTTTGCGGTTCTCTATAAAATTCCCAAGAAAAAGAACACTTTAATCAATATTGAATTGGCTTGTATCTTGTAGCATATATATTACTCTTGAATGGTATGGGTTTTTCCCATTTTATATGTTGAAGAAAGAAAAAAAAACAAAGAAATAAAATAAACTTCCAAGAAATTTTATAGATAGTTGGAATTTAAACTATGGCTTAATTGCCTTTAAAATTATTTGTTTTATCTTTTGAGATTGTATTTGTATCACTTCCCCCTTCTTTTTCCTCCTTCCAAACCCTGGTATATACCCTTCCTTTTGTTTTTTCAAATTCATGGCCTCTTTTTTGTTAGATATATATATATATATATATATATATATATATATATATATATATATAATACACAAATCCATAAATACAATATGAAAACATGGACAGGGAAAATATCACAAGGCCTCCACCCTACACAGAGAACTAGAGGCAACAAAGGCATGCTGAGAGCCCCCAAAACAGTCTTCTCCCAGGAGGAGTACACCAACTAATTGCTCTTTTTTATTTTGGTTGTTTGAGGGTTTCTCTGTGTAGCTCTGGCTGTCCTTGAACTCATTAAATGGACCAGGCTGTCCTTGAACTCACAGAGATCCACCTGCCTCTCTGCCTCCCACTAGGATCAAAAGCATGTACCACCACTGCTGGCTCAATTGATTACTTTTAAAGCTTTTTCTTTTTTCCTTTTCTTTTTCCCCTCCTGTTGGTTTTCTTCTTTTCTTTGTTTCTTTATTCCTTTCTTATTACCATCCTTTCTTTCCTTCCCTCCCTCCTTTCCTCTCCCTTTCTTTCTCATTGCTTCTTCCACTTTAGATAAACCAATAAATACCAGTATGACATTATTTAACCAGAGTTTTCTTTGGAGGAGTCATAATATTTTGTTGTTGAAGCAACTGTAAATTATTTCTATTCTCAAATAACAATTTTAGATACAAAAAGTGAATAGATCACTAGAATGCCTTCTGTTGAGGACTATGGTAATTAAAGATCAAGGTTACTTTCCGAAAGAGAAAAGAAACTTCAAAGAGAAAGATATTTCTTTTCAGATTCAAAAGAAGAATAAGAGATAATGAGAACATACAGAATAGTGTGGTTTAGGAGAGGTAACAGCACAGATGAAGCTCTCCAAGCCAGGGAAGTAACAATTGCAGTGACTGGTATGAAGTCCTAGCTTCACCTTTCTTTGAAATGAGTTTATTCTTGCTGGATGCTGGGAATAAAGAGAGTAGATAAATTCCAGCTGGTAGCATTCTTGAAGTCAAGCAATCTGCTTTTTCTAAAGCAAGCTGTTTGTATCCAATGACCCAATGACTTGTGAGGATAGAAAGCTAACCACTTCTTACAAACATCTCTCCACTTTAGAACTCCCAGTGCAGATAGCTGAATTCTCTGTTGAGAACGCATTCATGCTCAGTGTTTATCTCTATTTAACCGGATTCCTTTCCTTCACTTTCCACATGTATGAATTCCAGCTATTCGCACCCACCATCAAGTCTCCCAGATCTCAGTTTCCATTCCACTCTGCACTATAGAATGCAGGATTGGCAGATAGTGTTACACTGTTTTCATAAATAGCTAAATAACTGCATTTTATGATCTAGATGACGTAGAGAAAGTGTGTATTAAATAGGACCAAACAAATGAGAGAGATTCTGACCTTCAGCATGTGGCTCCTCAAAGAACAGCACCTCAGAGCAACAGACTTTGAGAAAGTTTCTTGTAACCTGAATGAAATCTTTTGATCACCTATATCACACTCCCTTGTTAGGTATAGCTGTTATGAAGGGTACTGTTTTATAGATAATGATTGCTAAACTTTCCCACCTGTGACCTCAGTGAACCCAGGCATCTGTACTTCTCTAGCCCTGTGAGCTAATCTGTCAATGCAGAGCTGAGAAAAATCGTAAAGAATCCCAAATTTTGAAAACTCCATTCTTATGAGGGCTAGCAACTTTGCCTTAGAGTATGATTTTATTATCCTGGGGTAGAAACACATGAGATTCAGAGGGAAAAATATATATGTTCCAGAGCTATTTCTTATCTAAAAGTCTATTCACGTATCATTTGGGATCAAGGATAAACATCCTTCTTCATAAATTTTGCAGGGACCAACGAAAATTACGTTAATAAAAAGAAGAGTAGAAAATTACATGTGCTATTTCATTGTTACTTTTATTTTGTATTAAATTTATTAATTTATTTTACATTCCAACTGCAGTTTCCTCTCCCTTATTTCCTCTCATTCTTCCCCCACCTCACCTATGATTCCCCATACACTAATCCTCTATTTCTATTCAGACAGGTGCAGACCTCCCATAGGTGTCAACAAAGCAAGGCACACGAAGTTGACTTAGGACTAAACTCCCCCACCTCTTGTATTAATGAATAGGTTCCCTTAAACCACCAAAATGTTAGGTACAGGCCCTGCTCCCACTGCTGGGAGTCTCACAAGTACATCAGGCATGCATATATAGAGGGCAAAGTTCAGTCCCATATAGGTCCCCTAATTGTCAGTCCAGACTCTGTGAGTTTTTTGAGCCCAGATTAGTTGTTCTGTGTGTTCCTTTGTGTTGACTTTAACAACCCCACCATATTGTATAATTCTACTTCACTCTTTTTAAAAGGATTTCTCTATCTCGAGCCAGTGCTTAGCTGTAAGTCTGCACATCTGTTTCTATTAGTTACTGGATGAAGTGCTCTCTGATGGTCAAAAGAGTTAGTCAGTTCAGGATACCTATCCACTATTGTTAGGAGTCTTAGCTGGGGTCATTCTTGTAGAATCATGGGAATTTGTGAGTAACACTTGCAACAGGCTTCTACCTCAATGCACCCCACATCAAGAAATCTCTTTCAGTACTCTTCATTGTCATCCACCCCCTCAAACTGATCCCTCATGTTCTCATTCCTATACATCTTCAGACTACCCAGGAGATCTCTTCTATTTCCTCTTCCTAGGAAAATACATCCCTCTTTATGCACTCCTTAGTACCTAGCCTCTCTGGGGCTGTGGATTGTAGCCTGGTTATCCTTTACTCAATAGATAATATCCACCTATGTGGAGTACATATCATGTTTGTCTTCCTGGGTCTGGATTACATCATTCAGAATAATTATTAGTTCTAGTCTTTGCCTTCAAAATTTATGGTGTCACAGTTTTCAATAGGTGTGTAGTACTTCATTGTGTAAAAGTAACACATTTTCTTTATATACTTGTCAGTTGATGGGCATCTGGGTTGTTTCTAGGTTTTGGCTTTGACTTTTATGAATAATGCTGCTATGAACATAGTTGGGTAAGTGTTGATCATCCTTTGGGTATATGCCCAAGAGTGGTAGAGTACACGCGCGTGCACACACACACACACACACACACACACACACACACACACACACACACACACACACACACACACACACACACACACACACACACACACACACATACACACAAGAGAGAGAGAGAGAGAAAGAGAGGAAGGATAGAGAGAATGAATTAAAAAAAAACATCACTTCCATTATATGAATCTTTATCAAGTTCTCAAGGTTTTATCTTCCTGCAAAAGGCAAGATTAATAACACAGTCTTATCATACAGAAATATGTCACTGTGAAAGTCATAGAAACCTAAGAACCATTTGCCTTGACCAATCATCTTACTTCTACTCTATAAATAATATCACAATGTGAGTGTATAAAAATAACTTTCTTATAAAGATAATTTTGAACCCACTTTAATTAAGTTGCTCACCAGATAGTTATTTTAGAAGTAGCAAATTATCTTTGTCACATATTAAAACAGAATGTATCAATTGAGTTGTAACCTCATAATTAGGATTCTCCCCCAGTGAGCAAAGTGCTATAAAATATGATAACACAAAGTTAACACTAAGTAGTTGAACATATAAGCACATGTCAATATCACAGCTCTCAGATGAGTCATAGGCATGATTATCCTGTGCAATGAACAAGGTAAGTAGCAATATCATGGAAGATCAAGATTACTTCCAATGTAAGTGCAAGGATAGCAGATCCTTCTTAGTGTCTGCTGATCCTAACAAAGCAAATTCTGGTGAAGCGGTAACATAGAATGATCTCAGAGCGAGAAGAACTCTATAAAATCACTACACTGCAATCCCTAAATATGGCAAATCCCCAAAGGTCCAGAAAAGACAGAAGGGGACTGAAAAGACTCTGAAAATGGCCATGTCTGATAATATTCCCAGTGGAAACTGGCCAAGTTTTAACAAGACCAAGGATAATGTGGTAGGAATATAGTGGAATCATTTTCTGGAGATTCATAGTTGACTGACAGATATGGAGAAAGATGTCCTTGTTTGTACTTTAAAGAACAGTATAGTGGGAGGGAATCATGTTGGTAATTTGCTCTTGAATTGTTCAGGAAGAAAATGAATCTTATGGTATACTTGTGACTGTCCTGTACATTTAAAGTAGTTTTAAGAGCAAGTAATTTAATATATAAACAGATGTTAGAGATATTCATTCTCCTCAATGAGTATCTATAAGAATAGCAAAAGACATCTTAGATATAGGGCCATGTGGTAGTTGCCCTTCAAAGTTCTCCACTTTTCTCCCACTAACTTTTGTTTATCAAGTTGACCTTCCTTGTATGTGTGGGACAGGTCCTACTGTCTACATATTTCTCATAGTTTCAGGGTAATAAAACAAATCTTGGAAACTAACTCACAAAATAATTGATTTAAAATGTAAGGCATAAACTGAAAATTAATAAATGTTTAGGTAAACATGATTTTACCAACCTCATTAGCTGCCACAGCTAATATTTATGAATTTTTCACTGCATTTGAAAGCAATTTACAGGTTCAATTTCTCACAGTGAAAAATTTCTCAGGCTTGTGAAATAATTGCTGAAAAAAATCAGACAACCATAAATGAAATAAGTTTCTCATTTTGAAAGTGAAATAACAAAACTATTTTATAACGCTCAAAGAGGGGGAAGTCTACTGCAGTTTAGAGCTGTATTTCAGCGGTTTTCTATGGTGCTAAGCAAGACTTTCAAAAGGATTTAAGGTGAACTTCTCAAACACAAATGGAAAAGTTTGACATAAGTTAATCAGACAATTGATCTTGATAAAAAGGAAAAATTAACTTCAAAGGGTTTCAAAACTGACATTTGGACTTTTTGGAATGGACATTCTGTCTCATTAAGATGATAAGGCTTTTAAAAATTTTCAGGTAACCTAGCCATACTAAAAAATAGTTTAATTCTTTAGTATTCTATCAGTTTCTTCAGGTATCTAGGTCTGAGGACAGGGATTGCCAGAAGTACTCTGTTGGCAAACTAGTATTTATAGCACTGAAAAGAAACAGATACCACAATGAAATAGACTATAAAATTCTGGAGTAAGATAGTTTAGAAATAATATTTTAAAGGATTTGGGTTTTAATCAGCCGATTTAGAAGAATATCTAAGAAGGGGTGTCACTCTTGGTTAGGTCCCATGTGAAATGACTGCTTTAATAAATCCTATCTGTAGAGAAAAAAAGGAGCATCACCAGAAAGCTCAGTCTGTAACCAGTGGCAACCCCTCATTTTAGCCAAGAGTGAACGATACTATTATGATATGAGCTACCAGTAATCTTATTCACTGCACGATGGTACAGAATGATACGACTTTATATTGGTGTCCTACAAGCACCTAGCATGAAAGGAACATGGGTTAGTTGAGATAATCAGGCTTGCCGGAGTAAGTATGCAGACCTACCTAGATGTTAGTAGCTGTTTTCTAGTTTTCCAGTATTCTGGACAGGGTATTTCTGTCCCAGCAGAATAGAGAATACACTTTGGTTTCTTACAGCTGTTCTTTCAATCATTATTCCTACTTTAGTTATTATCGGGGTGGGGGTGAGTAGAATCCAGGCAATTAATACATATGTTCTGTGGGGATATGGCTGCAGATGAGAATGTGTTTCTTCTTCATTCTGTTATTTCTTGCAGCCTATTTCACATGCCCAAACTTTAGATTCTTGGTCCATGAAAGGATGTTATGAATATAGTTCTTGGCTTTCAAATGTCCCCTTATTTATCCCATTCAATTTTGTCTATCAAACTGACCTGCCTTTTGAATGTTCTCATGTCTCCCCCTTAGAAATTGACTTTTGTAGATAACCACTCTGTAGATCAAGTTCACAAAATTCCATTTCCTGATAGGATGTAGAGCATCTGCAATTAAATATATTGATGAAATCCTTGATTAATTAATTCATTATCTTCAGTTAGCTCTTTAATTTCTTCAAGGACACTTACCATGTCTCTACTACTCAATGTGGAATCCCCAGTGCCTAGCACATGATACAGCCACAGAAACACATACATGGTGGAACAAATGAACCAATCAAGAGATAAACTATGCTTTATGGGCTTATGCAAATCCTAGGAAAATTACTTTGTGGCTGGATGGAAGCTATAAGCCCTTCATTATAAATAATTTTGTTATGATTATGTGTGTGAATTTATATTTTAATGCTTTTGTATAACTGAATTTGGGAGTAACATCTGAGGTCTTGTAGCCTCTTGAGATAAGCGTCATGTCTATAGATATTTGTCCTACAAATGGGAACAATTTTAAGCCCTCTCTCTAGTGCAGGGTGACTTATCAAAGGTTTTCTACCTGAATAGCAAGAATGCTACATCTATAGAGACTGCCTTATTAAGATTCTGTCTACTTGCTAATCAGAAAAATGATGACTCAGAATACTTGAGGAGCTTTGAGCCTTTAAGATGAATTCCAATTCCCTTCTCTCTGTTAGAATGCAGCAGACACTCGAGATTATAGAACATTCCCTATTTCTAGGGCATTCACTGTCTCTTTCAGTGAAGGAATAGAAGAAGATAAGGGATAATGAAAATAGAAAGGGCAAGAAAATCTTTGAGAATATGGGCGGGTTTGTCACTGGGCAATATACAACTAGTTTACCTTTTAAATTAACATTAGAATCTGTAACTTATGTGGCAGATCTTAAAGCATCCTTCTTGCTAAAAGATACTCAGAAGCCACTAAATATGAATTATTTGTATGTGTGAATAAAATGAAGGAAAATCAAAAGATCTCTGATGAGGAAAGAGTCTAGGTCATTTTGTTAAGAGGGTCACTTTTGGTAAGAGGTGAAATTCAAGTATTGTTAAGTGGTATTGGCATATCTTATTGCTTAAAAGAGCAGAACCTGTTTCCTTTCTTAAACTTGGCTGACTATTACAGACTTGCCAAACATTTGGATCTGCTCATTGTATCTGTCTCATCTCTTAAGTTTCAAGCGGAGAATAATCTGTGTTTACAGTCCTACTATCCATGGTGGCCTGTTCTACTTTCTTCTATGACTTATGTTCATCACAGTGTCAAGCAGATATGTGAAGAGGCAATTCTAATTCATACTATCACAGTTTTCTCCACTCAACAACTGCCTTCAATATTTCTTCTCCCTCTGCTTCTATTTACAATGTAATTAATATATATTGTTTATCATTAATTATTTTTAGGTATTTTGATTTTTAAGGATCACAAAAAACTACATACATTTCCCCACACCTCCTAATTTTTGATTTTGATAAAATTCAACCATGCTCAGCATAAGTGCTCCTAAATATTGAAGAACTGATTATATGTTTAAATGATTCATTAATTCATGAATATTAAGTAACTACTAGAAGATTAAGTGAGCATATGTTGATTATTCTTGTTAGACAAATGGAAACTTGGGATTAAGGTCTGTGCAATACTGTCTCAGTCTCTCATCTATTATTGATCAGAATAGAATTTTAGCCCAGAACATTTTATAAAATATTTCTATTATTAAAGTTATGTATACTTTTCCTGTGTAAACTTAGAGAAAAATGTCAAAGAATAAGGAATTAATGTTTCTTGACCTGTCTTTATACCTATTTGTATTCTCCCACTTTTTACAACCAACAATACAGTGAGAATGGCATTACTACTGACCATTTCCATGCCTCCTATCTTAGTTAGGGTTTCCATTGCTTCAACAAAACACCATGACCAAAATGCAAGTTTGGGACAAAAGGGTTTATTTGTTGTTCATCAATTAAGAAAGTCAGGACAGGAAATCAAATCAGGGCATGATCCTGGAGGCAAGAGCTGATGCAGAGACCCTGGAGGGGTGTTGCTTGCTGGCTTACTTCCTGTGCCATCCTGCTTTCTTATAGAGCTCAACCAGGATCAGCTACACAGGCATGGTATCACCATTCATGAGCTGGGCCTGCCTTCATTGTTCACTAAATGTCAAAATATCTCACATCTAGATTTAATTGAGACATTTCCTCAACTGAGATTCTTTTCTCTCTGTGATTCCATGTTTGTACATTTTATACAGTATGCATTATAAAGATTTAAGTCCTAGAGAAAGTAGCTCCTGAAGCTGTCCAAATATCAAACTTAGTATGTATACATGTATACAGCTCTCCTGATCATCTTTTCAACTACGTATATAAGATGTTGCTATTTATTTTTATGGTATAGCAGAATCAAGGTTGGTGTGATAAACTTGAAAAATGTACAAATATGGTGGCATCTAGCATGAAATGACTATAAATGGAAAAGCTTTAGTTAGGGCAGAATACAGATGGCTCTTTACTTATAATGTTTTATCTTGATGTCTTCACAATGATGCTAAAACAATATATAGAGTCAAAAACATGGTGCATTCTGGATTGAATTACAGCCAGACTGAGAATATATTATTAAAAATACTCTCTGACAATCTTGAGAAGCCCTATGGACTGTAGCTCTCAGTCAGCCAAGTAGGCACTTCTGGATGAAGCAAAAACTGATGATAAGCTTTATTATAAGTCTTGGTTGAATGCAGGGTTTTAGTAAATCATGAAAAATGTAAGACAAGTTGCAAAATGTTGATTTGAGAATGTCTATCAAGTGAAAAGATGCAAAATCAAGGGTGAAGAGGTAACAATTGGTTTTAGAATCACAAAATGTCACTTTCTCTTTTCTCAACAGGGCAACTAATTAGAATTTCATAGTATACCATCCAAAAATTTTAGGTATGTAAGCAAAATGAAAAATATATCACTGTCTTGCTACTCTCATTTTCTATGTGCAAAAAATGTGTACCGTGAAAAAGAATGAATTTATGCTGAGTAATAAATAATCTCAAACATTCAAAATTAAAATAGCAATTTCTTGTTTCTCAAGTACTAATAAGTATAACACACTGTGGTTGTCCTGAACTAAAGTTCATTGAGTTTCATCTGCTGAGATTGCTCATGCTTATATTTAGCTTTTTGTTAGTTATAGGTTGGGTGCTAATTTCACCTCTATGTTGTCATGCACCCTTTCTCAGGTTGGTCCACACTTATTTTAATAATAGTTTCTGTATTCCAAAATATATATCTGATATGGACAAATGACTATTAGTGTAATTTAATTTACAGATAGTTTTTGTTTTGTTTTGAAGAAATACTTAAGGTTAAACAGTGTCTTGAGAGTAGTGTATAACTGAGCATCATTTCTTTCCTGGGAAGAAGAAACACCATATAACTTGTCTTCTAATTTTCTGCAGCGTAAGAACATAGAGAGAATGGTCTCCAGTAGGCCAGAAAGGCTTATCAGACCATGTAAGCTCATGATCTTTTTCTTCTTCCTTCCTGAGTGGAAAGAAAATTAACTCATGTTGTTTAAGACTTATGGTATTTTGTTGTTGTTTGTTTGTTTTTGGTGGTTGGAGTAATCTATTTTTTAAATTATATATATATATGTATATATATATATATATCTGTATGTAGGTATATAATAATGGACATAGATACCTGTGGAAGATAGAAGAGGGTATTGAATGCTCTGGATAAACAATTATAAGGAAGTTATGAACTACATGATATGGGAGTTTAGGAACAGAACAGCATTCAGGTAATATTAACTAGGCTACCATTCCAACCCATTCCACTGTTGAAAGCAATTCCTATATTTCTGTGAATATATTCTGATTCTGAATGGCAAAGCACACTAAAACTACATGGCCAATTTTAAAACAAATAAACCTTGATTAGAACTCTACACTAGTGAACTATTTAACCCTTAGAACTTCTGAAATGTATCTTTATAACATTTAAACAAAACTTTCATGTATCTAGCAAAGATAGAGTATATCAGTGGGCATGGAGTAAAGAAAGCTTATCCATTCAATGGAATCTGAGTAACATTTATTACCCAATCTGTGGGTGTATCTAAAGAATGTATGGAAATATAGAGATTAATGGTATCTATTTGGGCTATATAGAGAAGATGCTGCATTAAAGGTTTAGTCAACTTCTGAATGGGGTGGTGAACAATTCCATGCAAATTGTAGGGTAGAAGAACATGACATAGTAGTTAAAGTGGATTTATAATATTATTTGCAGGTGGATCAGTTGGTAATGCAATTGCCCAGCAAGAATGAGGAACTGAGTTCAAATTCCCAGACCTTGTAAATCTTAGTACAATAATGGTACAGTAATTTTAGTGGTTCTACTGCTAGATAAGAGACAGAGACAGATTGATAGATGCCAGAAGCTCATGGGATAGCTAGCTAATCTATGCAGTAGGAATTAAGAAAGTGATCCCATCTCAAACAAGGAGAAAATGAGGACTAATAATTGAGGATCTTCTCTGGCCTCCATATATGCACACATGACTACATTCACAATGCAGGAATGGATGTGCACATATACACATAAACATATCTCCCATGTGTACTCTTATGCACACACACAAAGCATTTAATTGAACATGGAGCATAGTTGGAGAATAAGAGGATTAGAGAAGCAGCTGTAGAACAAGAGATATCAAGAGATTCCAGTTGTAAATTCTTCAGGTAACCCTGGCAAATAATAGTGTTGCAGTACATTTTTAGCCATTAGAAAAAAATATTTGGCATATGGTATACAGTGGGTATTGAATATTTTTAAATACCACTGGAAAATGGTGATAGTTATGAGATAGTACACTGTGTTGGGGTTCTATGTGTGTTTATTTTATTTGACTAAATGTTAAAGTAGGATTTGGTGGGGTGAAGACCATGTGGTACAACAGTGCCTTTGAATAAAGAAAAGATGATGCAGACTACAGATAACATCTGACTAAGACTTTTGTCCCCTCAATGTTTTGAATAATTACTATCCTTAAGTATATGATTTATAGTTACCTTAAAATTTATCTAATACTGCTACTGTTATCTTGGTAAGACATATACATTTCAGTACAGATAAAACTCCAAGGCTGATCAGTTAGGTATGATGGTCCTCTCTCTTCTCTGAGAGTTGTTATTTCTAGAAGTACTCAAGAGGAATAGAAATGATCAGGGATTGTGTCCAAGTCCAAATGTGAGATAAGATAGTCTGCCAAGAAGATGGCAGTCTGAAGGTTGCTTGACTCACTTTTGTATTTTCGCTAGCTGTTCAGCTGACAGATGGAACTTGGGCTTTTCTTCTTCACCCTTCTGCTTTACTAAGTCAATCATACTTGCTCACACATACGTGAATAGGAGGGCTTCATCTGTTTGACTTATCATGGGTGTGTTTATATAATACCTCGCCTTATGTTCTTTCTGAAGAAAGATAATGGTCTTTAAGAAAGATGTCTGCAATATTCTCCTCAGCTAGGAAAGTACTACTACAGGAGCAGTCATGAGAAATGGAAAAACTCCCAGAAAAGAATTTATCTACACTCAATCTTTCTGTCTTTATACAGTTGAAGAGACATTGTTTCTGATTGAAATTTCAAGATCATCTGCCCTCCATATTTAAACCTCTATAGTTGCATGGAGAAGAACTATGGGTTAAGGTTTTAAGTAATACATAAAGTGTTTCTTTCCACTGTACTCCCTGCCAAAAATTGGTGTACAGTTCCCTCATTCATATGGGAACAACTGCTAGGATTGTTCTAATAGTAATTACTCCTTTTATAGCTATAACCTTTTTTGAATCATGAACTAATTGTAATATGCTCATCTA
Source organism: Cricetiscus sungorus (assembly GCA_030556225.1). NCBI lineage: Eukaryota > Metazoa > Chordata > Mammalia > Rodentia > Cricetidae > Cricetiscus > Cricetiscus sungorus. Next base: position 23,061,077 of record JANBXA010000069.1, read on the forward strand.
TTAATTCTTTTCCTAATACAATACTGAAATTTTTAGAAGAAAATCTTGAAATCACTACCTACCAAAGAAATTAATTAAGTCTTACTATCTGCCCAGAAATAGATAGATATTTTACTCTCATTGATTTACTTGTCTCAGAAACCAATCAGATAATTTTAGAAAAAGATGAGCTAGGTGAAATTGTGTGTATCTCTTCAAGTCAAGAAAAAGTGACACCCTTGAGGTTGCTATGAGGTTCAGTATGCCTTCTAGAGAAAATTGGGCCTCAGCAGTTGTAGAAAACCTTAACATGTAGTTAGGAATCACATGAAGGAAGACAGGCCACCTACCCCATATCTGACAGAGGGCTGATTTCCAAAATATACAAAGAACTCAAGAAGCTAGTTACCAAAACAACAAACACTCTAATTAAAAAGAAGTGAGGTACAGAATTAAATAGAGAATTCTCAGGAATCCAGAATGGCTGAAAGACACTAAAAATGATGAAAATCAAAAGCACTAAAGAAAATTTATGCCTGAGAGGATGTGGAGAAAGGGGAACACTCCTCCACTGCTGGCAGGAGTGCAAACTTGTAAAGACAATTTGGAATTCAGTATAGCAGTTCCTAAGGAAAATGGGAATTAGTCTATCCCAAGATCTAGTAATTTTACTTTTATGAATATACCCAAAAGATGCGCATTCATACAACAAGGACATCTGTTCAACTATGCTCATAGCAGCATTATTTGTAATAGTCAGGACCTGAAAGCAACCTAGATGCCCCTCAACTGAAGAATGAATAGAGACAATGTGGTACATTTACACAATGGAGTACTACTCAGGTGAAAACCACAATGGAATCCTGAAATTCAGAGAGAAATGGATGGAACTAGAAGAAACTATCCTGAGTGAGGTAATCCAGTCAAAAAAAACAACACAACATATACTAATTCATATATGGATTTCAGACCTAGAACAAAGTATTATCAGCCTACAATTCACACCACCAGAAAAGCTAGGAAACAAGGAGGACCCTAAGAGAGACAAACATGGTCCCCCAGAAGAGGGGAAAGGGGCAAGATCTCCAGAGCAAATTGGGATTATGGAAGGAGGGGAAAGAGAGTTAGGAGAAAGAGAAGGGGAGAAGAGAGGAGAGAGGAGGACGAGAGCGAGCAGGAAGAATGAATAAGGGGAAGAATAGAGGAGAGTAAGAAAGAAATACCATAATAGAGGAAGACATTATACATTTAAGGAGAAATCTGGCACCAGGGAAATGCCCAGATATCTACAAGGATGAACCCAACTAACAATCTAAGCAATAATGGAGAGACTACCTTTCATGCTCTTCCGCAGAAATGAGATTGATGACTACCCTATATGCCATCCTAGAGCCCTCATCTAGTAGCTGATGGAAGCAGAAACAGACACCCATAGCTAAACACTAACCAAACTCCAGGAAACCAATTGCAGAGAGGGAGGAGTGATGAGCAAAGAGGCAAAACCAGTCTGGAGCAACCCATAATCAGCCGACCTGAACAAGGGGGAGCTCATTCATCCCGGTCTGATAGATGGGAAAACGGCATACGACAGACCTAGACCCCCTGAATGTGGTTACTAGTTAGGAGGACTGGACAGTCCTTTGGGCCTCTGGTAATGGATCATTATTTATCCCTAGTATATGAATGGACTTTGAGAGCCCATCCTACATAGAGAGATACTCTCTCAGCCTAGACACATGGGGGAGGGCCTAGGCCCTGTCCCAAATGATATAATAGACTTTGAATATTTCCTATGGCAGGCCTTACCCTCCCTGGGATCAGAAAGGGGATGGGCTGGGGTTTCATGGGGGTGATAGTGGAGGATGGGAAGGTGAGGGAACTGAGATTTACATATAAAACACCTTGTTTCAAATTTAAATAAAAAAGAAAAAATGAAGACATTATAATTTTATATAAAGCTTAGTAATAAGGCATTTTGTGTTCTGAGAAATAATTACCAGACAAATGTTCAGTTAAGAAATGCAGACAATACTAACAACATTTATAACATTCTCTAACATGTTTTACAAGAAAGATGTATTTCTAGGCTAAGAGCATTTTTAAATGCCTAAGTCTATACAGTTTTTGTGACCTTTGTCAATGACAGATGAAATGTGTGGAGTCTAAGTTGAATTTAAAGCAGGTGTTTCTCATTTTCTGATGACAAGCAAAAGAAGAACCCAGACTATAGAAAGGGAGGGGGGCTGTGATTCTGATGTTGCTCATCGGGTTCCCAGAGCAGGGAGATGCCTGAAAAGAAGAAATAAGGTAAAGAGGTAAATGCATTCTTAAGTGTATGATCTCAGTGACATAGTTTTACTCTCACTATGACACTGGGATTAAAAGCTGATCTAACTACATGTAGTCAAAACATTGATATTAGTGAAAGAATTCATCCCACCTGCATTTTAGTAGCTGTTAGTTGTTCCTTCAGCTAGAGAATTCCATATTCTAAAACTTATTCTACACATTTATGTGTTTATGAGGCTCAGAAGGAACTTAGCTGATAATATGAAAAATGGTAGTGCATGATTATTATAATAATGTTTTATAGTTAGATTGAGTTTTAAGCCAGCTTTGCTCATATATATCCTTCTTTCTCTTGAAGCTTGAAGTTTTTTTATAGGATACAAAATGTAGTGAGCCTTTTGTGTCACCCACACAATAAGTAAGATATTTTTATTTTTGTTGGTAAGATACCCCATGTCCAGTTTCAGTAAGTGTGCATTAAAGTGGTATTCCAGTTACTCAGGATTATTCAAGAAATGCCAACAATTTTTTCCTCACTAGAAGCTAGAGAAAAATCATAAACACAAAGGGCTTTAATATGAACTGATGGTAAATTCTCAGGATTTAAATAATCTTTAGAAAATTTCTTTAAGGGCTCTAAAGAAGTAGGTACAGCATAAACTGGCTTATGTCACCCCAAACCAAAATCAGAGTCAAGGTCTATGATACTTTTGAAACAAATTATATTTAAAAGTCATGTAAATGCATAACATAAAACAGCCTATAAAACAATTCTGCATATAAATTTTGTAAAATGCAATTGTATACATAGAGAATTCATACTCAGTTGTCATAGTGCTTTGATATCAGTGAGAAAGCCATGATGCTCAGACAAGTAAGCTAAGAGAACAGACTTTGGCAGAGAAATGACTGTTTCCATGGCAACCTGATTTGAGATTCACAAGGTGTGTTTTAACCAATGTTCCTGTCTTGGGAATGAACAGAAACAAATAATTAGATAAGTAAATTGCTGAGACAGCATCCAAGAATTCTGAGTGTTTTTAAGGAAAATGTTCTCACAAATACAAATTTTCAGTTGATTATGAACCAGAATAATAGCAGTATGTACCAGGCCATGATTCCTGTTTCATATTACTGTGATTGACGGCATGGGTGTTTTTCTGTAACTGTGTCCTTTTTGATTTTGTTATTAAGTGGTATGAAGTCTGACCCCACATTGCTTCACTATCTATAAAATTAAGATATTGGAGCAGGTGATGTTCCAGTGTCCTAGTTACACTAATTAGACTAATAGTATGGATGTTGGTGGTTAATAATTCAAGCAGTGGTATAAAGAAAATCTTTTTTGATTTCTCAGTTATTCATATGTGTTTGGGTACAGGATAAGTTGAGCCAAATGTGAAATATTTGTTCAAATTTGATTATGCTAAAAAGGGACATAAAAAGGGGAAATGCAACTATTCTTACACAACAAAGAAATGATTCCCAACTCATTACTCATCCCAGTAAACTGGGATTAGACCTGAAATACATTTGTTACTTCTTTCTCTTTCATTACAATTTATCTCCCTTTTTATGTTTGCTTATGTTCCACCACCCTCTGGCATTGCCTTTTATTTTAACTCTACATGCGTGGAGAGCATATACATTTCCTCATATTCAGGTCTGTATTATATACTAATAATATCACCACGGGATATATTCTTGCTCACAGAAATGCATGTGAATCACAAACGGTGGGAGGAAAGAAGTGACATGGATCTGCAAGGAATTAGTGAGAAGAGAGGAACACAAATATGATCAAACACATTGCAAAATGTTTAATGAATTATCAAAAATGTATTTTATTTCAGAGTTCATCTTTGTGAGCCACAGAACTGTGGATTTCCTAATTAGCCCAGACAGGAAAAGATGCAGTTTATGACTCATTGTCACCAGCATTTTGGGATTCCAAGCACTAATAGGACATTCCAACTATTTAAGCCCTACTATAAACCAAGGTAGACAAACAGCTACCACCCCACCTTGGAAAGCTACATGTGGTCAACTCAAAGCAGAATTGTCAAAAAAACAATTGTTAACAGAAAACACGGTGACATATTGACGTGCTATGGTCCCATGAATAATTTTTATTCTTTTGCATGCTGAAAATCAAGCCAAGTGCTTTGTATGTCTAGGTAAGGACTTTACCAATGAGATTTATCTCCTACTCCCCCTTCAGTGAACTTTAACTTTGCATTTAGCTATTCTACATGAAAGCAAATCCTAAAATCATCTATTTCATGTCAAATCTCATGACTATTTGCCACTTAAGTTCTTCTGCAGAGTTCCCACATTAATGAAGCATACTGGCTTCATTATGTGAAACCCACAGCCTTTAACATGGAAAAGAAATAATAACAATTTATCTAATAGCACCTTGAAATTCATTTCTGTAATTACATTTATGTAATTAATAGTGAGAAAGGGGGAGTTACTCTCTTCTCTAATCTAGGCTTTATTTTAAGTGCCTTAAGTTGTTTGCCATATATTAAAATAGAGGAAACTAAGTAAATCTGAGAGCAAGAGAGGTGGTCTACCCCAGACAAGAGTACACTAATTGGTTGTTCAGTGCCTGGTGCCTGAGGAAGTTAGAAGAAAGTGTTGGACCTGCTGCAATTGGAATTGCAGGTGGCTTTGAGCTGCCATGTGGATGCTGAACTGAAGTGGGTCCTTGGCAAGATCTGTTGGTGCTCTTAACTATTCAGTCCCCTCTCTAGCTTTAACTACACATCTAAATATAGACTTCCATGCATGGGAAAAATCATGTGGTATTTGTCTCTCAAAGTCTGACTTATTTCACTTACCATAATTAGATCCAGCTGCATCAGTTTTCTTTAAAAACAGTAGTATTTTATCTTCCTCTTTACAACTGAATGAATTCTAGTAGGTCTGAGTACAACCTTCTCTGTATACATTCGTCTGTTGATGGATGTCCAACTAAGCTTGTTCTGTTCCTAAGCTATGGTTAACATGGCAGCAGTAAACACAGATGTTCAAGTATCTGCATTTGTCCATTTACAGTCCTTCAGGCAAATACCTAGAAGTGACAAACCTGATTCAAATGGTAGTTCTATTTTTAATTTTCTGAGGAACACTGACCCTGACTTCCACAGTACCAACTCACATTCTCACCAGCACTAGATAAAGATTCCTCTTTCCCCCCACATCCTTGCCAGGATATGTTTTCAATCTTTTTTTTAATGATGTCAACCATCAAATGCTACTTTAAATGTACAAACACAGGGTTGTGTTGTTGTAAGTCCCCTGAATAGGACTTAACAATTCTGACAGGAAATTTGGCTTACATAGACACTTGATAGTTCAAAGTAGAAGTTCATACCACCAGAACCCAGTGGCTATATTTTCTCTTTAAAAATGTATTTAATTAAGGTATAATTTGGTCATTTATATAACATAATCATTAAAATAAATTAATAATTTTCCTCTTTCCCTTCCTTCCTTTAACACTGTCATGACCTTTCAAACTCATCACCTCTTACACTTAGAGAAAGAGAGAGAGAGAGAGACAGACAGACAGACAGACAGACAGACAGACAGACAGACAGACAGAAAAACAGAGTGCATTGTGTGGTGTGTAAATGTTACTTGATTCTGTTTATTTTTGCTTATGTGCCTGGTTTTTAGAACTGACCACTTTTAATTAGATAACAATTTAGGGGATTCTCATCCAGGGTGAAGATTCTTCCTTTTTCAGTAGCTCTTTATTGACTATACCTCTTCTTATAGAGACGGGTCCTGTGCAATTTCCCCCACCTATGTTGGCATGTCAAATCGCAGTGTCACCATTCATATAAGATTTCCATTGTAGAAGACACACCAAAAAAGGGGGGACACAGAGACTGGACCTTTCATGGGCTTTAAAACCTCAAAGTCCACCCACAGTAAAACAGGTCCTCCATCAAAGACACACCTACTCCAACAAAGCCAGACCTCTTAATCCTTCCCAAACAGTTCACTCTCTGTTGGATAGCCATACAGATATGTGAGCCTTTAGGTGCCATGCTCATTCAAATGACCACAATATATATTACATATATAATTTTCTGGGTTTCTTTCTCTGAAGAATGTACAATCAATATTGATGGCTTCTTTGATGGAACTGTGGATAGGTAGATACATGACTGAAAAAACAAAAATTTAGTTAATAGCAGGAACCTTGTCATAATTCAGCAGGCAGTGAACACATTCAAATTTCTCACTGGGTTGCTGAATTTTTGTTTGTTCTCTTGGACTCTTTTCTAATAACTCTGAACTTTAACTGTGTTCCTTTGCTCAGTGCTTAGATAGATAACAGATAGTAAGTTTAAGGCCACCTGATAAGAACGAAAACTTGGAGGAGCTATGTTAGTCTGTCTTTAGAAAATGGAAAAACACAATTTTCAAAGGGGAGATGGAGATGTTGCCAGATGGTGGAGACTAATGGCTTGTCTTTACTCCTAACACTCAGGAGGCAGAGATAGGTATGACTCTGAGTTTGAGACAAGCCTGTTCTACAGAGCAAGTTCCAGAACAGCCAGAGCTACACAGAGAAACACACACACACACACACACACACACACACACACACACACACACACACACACTGGGAGTGCATTTATGCAAGACAGTCAACAGTCAACTGATAACATTTCCTGCAATATCACATTGAGGAAAATGAACAACTGAAAGCTGAGTGTCTTAAAACAGATTTCTACAAAATCACATATGCTTGTATGAGCCCTAAACTGTCCACATGTGTATCCTGAGATGGTGACTTGTTCAGTTTGAGTTTGACTTCAGGGTTCAATCAGTGTTTCAAATAATATGGTTTGTAGCACTCATAGCTTGGCAGCCCATGGGATGGTTATTGATGTTTTCAAAATTGATTACAGTCTCAGATCCAGTGCCATTTCATAGCTCTGAAGGAAGGGACACATCATCGGGGTTGAAGCTTGCTGGGTGGTTCCTGCTTTATAAGGCCTTTAGGTCATTCTGTTGAAGAAGCCACTATGGTGCAAAACATAAGAAACAATAAAAAAATCAATGTCAATTTTTCTTCTTTTTAACACACATAAAGGGAGATTGAGTCTATACCTCTCATTTTTCAAATCTCTTATTCCTCTCTCTGTTTGTCACACTCTGCACCCCTGTTTTTTTCATATATACCAATATCATCATTCACCTGGCAGAAAGGAAACCAAGCAAACAAAATTCTCCACTCTATTTTCTGTTCTTGATCATGATGGTGAACTTGTATAATCCTTCCCCTTCTTCTCTCACCTTTTCCTAACAATCCTCAACCCCCATGCTGGGGAACAGATATAGGCTCACACAAATGCTAAATAATTTCTTTACTGTTCATATCTATTCCCAGCCCTTTTCTTACCACCTTTACTTTCCAAATATGTGACAATGGATTACAAATAAAATCAAGATAGTATAACTATATTTGCTTCCAAGCATAAACAATAGGAAAATACTTAGATGCAGTCAGTATTGAATTTGATTGCCTTTTCTCAACTCTAAAAAGCTTTTCAGTTGGAGAACTTTTTAAAAAGGTGGTCTAGAGAGCATAAGAGTTACATGTACTAAAACTCATATATAACCCAATACAGTCTCAATGTAGCCTTCCACCTGACCTCATTGTTTAACTGCACCATGAACTTCTAGAACATTTACCTTGGTATGTTCTGAAGTCAGCCTGGGATGGCTTCATTTTCCACATAACAAGCAGAGAGAAATCATGAAAGGAATTTCAGTTGGGCAACACAAATGCATATGCATATGAGTTAGCACCAATGTCCCCTGAGGAATGACAAAGATGCCTCTTGGTGTGTTCCAGTCTCAGGAAATAGGTCAAATGTAGAAATGTGAAATCTTTCCACAGATGCCTATTTGAATCAATCCTCTTCCCTCCATATTTTCCTCATTCATGTGCCAAATTAAACAACAACTTCTTTAGAGACACTTTTATGAACCCCAGGCCTCAATTACACCCTCCATTAAAACTGTTTCCCCTCATAGAACATTTCTCATCCTCCACATTGTTCATTTAGTTCATTTTTCTTGCTTTGTATGAGTGACTGATGTACTGATAAAGGCAGGGGCCTCTGCTGTCTGTTTCTGTCACTGTTTTCCCAGGACCTCCAGGGAGAAGAGAATGATTTGTTCTACAGTTATCATCAGCCAGTACTCAAGGTGGAGAATCATTAATGGGTAGCTGCACTTCTGCAAATACAACTTCTGTCTTTGGGCCAGAATTTAAATCAGAGTGTTTGTTATAATTATAGGTGACCATTTAATATTATTTATGCCATGTTATCCATACTTCTAAGCACTTTACATTAGTAATTATCAATGCTCACAATAACTTAATGAGGTAGAGAATTCTATTTTTATACTTTTTAAGTGCATGATCGGAATAAAGGTGTTTTATAATGTCTACAAGAGCATACACTTTTAGAGTGTTGCCACCATGATATGGTCTCCTGACCTAATATTCCAATGTTTCATTTAATTTTTTCAGTGCTTGAGTTTGCCATCCATGAAAGCAATACAATGAAGTCTATGATTCTTTCTCATTATAATTTCTTTTTAGCTAAGACACTAGAATAGGTATACCTCTAGGTTTCTCTTTTATGTAAAGTTCTCCTTTATCAGACCCTAAATATCACTTAGTACTTATCTGGATGGTTGTTATCTGTGTCTGTTCCTATTTGTTCACAGGGAGAATCTACAAGCCAGTCAAAGCACTGCATATCTACAATACCAGCACTAAGAATGCCGACATAGAAAGATTATGAGTATAATACCAAACTAGATTAAGTAGCAAGACTCTGAGGAAAATAGTATTTAAGGATAAGCAAGAGGTGATAGTGTGAGTGCAGAGTATCTTCCAGGAATGATAGAGAGAGATCTAAGTGTCCTATGAATTTAACTTCATAAAAAGATTAAGACATGAACTACAGTAGAGATTGAGTAAGTTTTCACCACCCTGTTTTGGGGTAAAAAAAAATCTATATTATCATTTATTATTATTTCTTATTTTACATATCGATCCCATTGATAACTAACTGATATGCTATCAGAGAGCCCTCATCTAGTAGCTGATGGAAACATAAGCAGACACTCACAGCTAAACACTGAGCCAAATTCCTGAAATCTAGTTGCAGAGAGGGAGGAGTGATAACAAAAGCTGTCAACACCAGGCTACAGAAACCCACAGAGACAGCTGACCTGAACAAAGGGGAGCTTATGGACCCCCAGACTGATAGCTGGGAGACTAGCATTGGACCAAGTCAGACCCCCTGAATGTGGGTCTCATTTAGTTGGCCTGGACAGACTAAGGAACCTCTGACAGTGGAACTAAGATGTATCCATAGTGTTCTAAAGGACTTTGGGAGCACATTCCCCATGGAGGGATACTCTCTTAGCCTAGAGGCAGAGGGAATGCCTACTCCAAATGACTTGACAGATTTTGATGATCCTTCCTGGGAGGCATCATTCTCCCTATACTAACATTTATAAATGGAAATTATAACTGTAAAGGTCAACAAAAAATGAATTAAGAATATATATATGTATATATATGTATATATGTATATATATATATATATATATGTTTGTCCATATCCACATATGTATGCAACAATAATTAATCAGAGAAGCCACTAAGTTGAATAAGAGCAAGGAAAAAATATATGCTTGGAGGGAGGAAAGGTAAAGGTAAAATTATGTACTTATAATCCTGGAAAAATAAAAGAAATAATTTTAAAAGGAGTAAATTAAGTATAGTATTTGTTATAGACTATGTAGATGAGAGATTGGGAAAAAAATGTTCATTTTATTTCTTTACCATAATTCATGGTTACTCTTACACAAACTCAGAACTTTTTGTAAGCCAAACTGGATAATTTAGTTTATGAAGTGTCAGTTGAATATTAAAATTGGAATTAAACTTATTCAATGATGATGACTATGATTCTTTCAGTTTACGTTCAAGGAGATGGTAACCATTTATGTATTTTGCTAATACTTTGGTGTTCATAGAAAAAGTAATAAGAACCAACATACTGTTTTCAAATATTCATACCTGAATGCATGTTACATGATGAATTTGGGATATGTTATCAGATGCTGATGGGTTTTAAAAATATTTTCAAATAGTTGTGCTATGAGGCTTGCACTGTCTCTTCAGTCATAGTCTCATCCAAGGTCAACCTTTCCCATGTGGGAACCCAGAGCATACACTGCTAATCACCAAGTTATTCTCTCCAGCTGAGACTTGATAGTCCTCCAAATCCTTAAGTGGCCAAACAACTGATTAGTCTTGGATGGAGAGCCATAGAATAAAAAATCAGGATAGTGATTTTAGGAAAGTTTGGGGTTAGTGTATATTTTCCGCAGGAGATTAGCTTTACTTCAGCCTTGAATTGTGCAGATATTGCAGACAAGAAACTCAGCACTTCAATGTTATGATCCCAGCTCCTCCCATCATTTAATACCGAGATGTTTAAAATGCATCATCAAGTTGATCATGGTAATATTTCCCTGTAATCACAGCCCTATAGAGGCTGAGGTGAGAAGATTGCTGGAGCCCAAGAAATTGCTGGGCCATATTGCAAGCCACCATTTAGAATGTAAGTAACTTAAGTAATAAGTAATCTTAATTTCTGGTTCCACATCTGCATTAGCAACTACAAAATAAGATGGACATTACATTGAAGTATTATCCCTATGTCCCAATGAATAGCCAAGTCTATTTCACTTACCACCTCTATCACACCACAAATATTCAGGATATATATTATGAAGGAAAAGGCATATTATTAACAATGTCTTCATAGAGCTTGGTTGGAAAGAAATTGCAAAATGACAATAGGTCATAGAAGATATGGATATCATCACAGACATCCTGGGTATGTAGAAGAAATAGTCCTGAATTTTTCCTAGGCCTCCCCCATTCCTTTTTCTAGTCAATGGTATCAGGACACACAAAGCAGTACTAGTACCATTCAAAGAAAAGAAATATGGTTTTTACAGCAGCAGTATCAGAAACAAGGCATGGCCTGTTATGTAAGGTTCAGTTCAACCCTCCAGAGTCACAAAGTGCAACCAGCTATAAATCCAGTCTCTGGGGATGTTCCCTACACTGTAGATCACATAAGCTTAGGAGAGTGTCAGCAGTCAGACATTTGCTATAGTGGTTGATTCAATTATAACATGTTCAAGAACAAGCAGAAGTGTCATGAGACAAAGAGGGTTATTGACAGGACAAAGATCTACCCATCAGACAAGAAAAAAATCCAAATCCACAAATTCAGTTAAGGTCAAAGAGAACCTAAAAACTACATTCATTGCCAATCAATGGGAAAGGGGAACTAGATCTAAGATCAGTGCAAGACAGGGTCCATCCTGAGTCCAAGAAAGATTTTTGAAGATGAAGCAAAAACTTCACCCAACCCCACAAAGAATAAAGTAAAGAGTAAAGATGGATTTCTAAACAATATGCTTGGAGCTAGTCTTTAATCTGGAGAGTGAATTTGACATAGATCCCGGAAGAGACAATTCTGTGCAAGAAGGTAGACAATGAAATCAAGAATACAATGGTTCAAATCCAAAGTAGAATGCAATCAGCAAAGCATCTGCTGCCACCTATTACTGCATGCAGCCAGTCTCCTTCAGAAATACCTATGTTCACATACTCTGTTTCCCCAGCCCCTTCATCTCATATCCTAGCTACAACAGCAAAATATCCGCTAATACAGTCACTTCCCTGTAAGCTTATGCAGGGATGGGAAACAGAGTCCTGAGTCTGCCTTGGCCACACAGCTTGTGCTGTGGAACTCAGTTGCTATCAAGCAGAGATCATTTGAAACAGATGCATGTCTACTATATACAGTGACTCATACACAGCCAGTGTCCCAGCACCCTCTAGTCATTGATAATGACATAAACTGCTCATTGTCATTGTATCAGCCAATGTGGCAGAGAGTATCATCAAATAGTTGAGGGAAAAGACATATTCAATAAAAGAAGATATGACAGTGGAATGCAGAAAGATCTTTCCAAAACTACACATGGAAACACGATAGTCCAGTTTGCTAGCTGAGAACAAAATTTGGAACCTACAGTGGTTGTGACAGTAAGAGGTCTCCAAGATGAAAGATAACCTAGAACTAGCCATAGTTCATATGCTATACAGCTTGGAGCAGGGGTTGTCCAGATCTTTGTTGAGGTCCTGGGGAAGCAGCAGGTATGTGAAGCCAATAACCAGTAGTATGTTTATTTCTAGAAGGAGTCCATTTTCTACTGCTGATAAAATACCAGATACTAAGAGATCCCAACCCCAGGAGGCAAAATGGTCTAGAAAAGGAAGCCTGTACCTGTTGAGTTACACACCAGTAAAAGCAGAACAGGGAAATCAGAAGCAGGGGCAAAGTCATGATGGCTAATGCATAACCTGGAAAAGACAGAAGAGTGACATTCAGACCTGAAATTTCTAAGCACTTAGTTTCCACACTAGTATGCCTGGCACCAGCCCAGCTATAGACAGGATGTGCAATACTAACCTTGGCATGGACTTTTACCTTTCAGGAGTCCAGGGTTTCAAGACAGATGTAAATAAGAGACACACTTTGTGGATATCACTGACATATCTTACATTCCCTTTTTATATCTGTGTTGACATTGACTTATAAAACATAAAATGTAAAAAGAAATACAGAAATAATATTTTCATATTGCAGAAGTGACCATGTAGTGGTAAAGAGTATGGCCCCCATGAATGCTGTCCCATAGAGATCTTCCTATTTTCATACTTTCAGGAGATGAGCCACTGTTACTGTGCAGTGTGTTGGGATCAGGAGTGTGGACACAACATGTGTCATGTGCCATCACACCAATCTTGTAGACTCTTAATAATAATTCATTATCATTTTATGAAATGAACGTTTTTCAATTAGAACAAATAGACACATGGTTTGTCTTGTTGGATTTAAATGATGACACTTAAAAGAAAAGACCTGTATCATACCTTGCATAACACACACACAGCAACAAGCCCTGGTCAGTGAAGTAGCAGAAGAAAAGAGTTAGAGAACATTTGGTATCATAAATTCCACAACAAAGTAAACTCACTGTTTGCCTTTTCCTTAAACATATTCATAAATGCTTTTGTAGAGGTCCTCAGGCTCTTAAAAAGTACAACTCAAAGACAAGAAACAAAGATGGCATGAGTTAAAGGTGAGGCTTATATGTATTATTTATATGACAGAGTTCTACAGGTTTAGGTATACATGAAATACAGCAGTTGGAGAGAGCCCAAAACCTGCTATTCTGTGCTTTATACTATGTGTGCTGTGGCATCATTTTGTATGTTGCTTAAATCAAAAGCAATACTGATTCAAAGAGTGACTATGCCGATGAGATTGCATTATATCATTCTAATTTGGTTTGGAATACATTTCAGTATTTTAGAAAAGCCTGCTCTTCATTATTGATAAAATAAGCACTATGCAGTCTGAAGTTCCTTGCCTATATATTAGAATAAATTAGATTTATTAAAAGACAGGAGAGAAACATTTGTGGATTGTCAAAGAAATAACCTATCTGCCATCATCATTGTTTTTATTATGTAGAAGTATTCTTTTACAGTTTTTCAAAATAAATGTATTCAATATAGAGCCTATGAGATGGTTCAATAGATAGAAGTGCTTGCCTCCATACCTTATAACCCGAGTTTGCTTCTGAGGACCTATACAGTGAAAGACAAATTTGATTTCTACAATTTGTCTTCTGAGCTGCAATTGCATTCTGCAGCATCCACAATGCTACCTCATAATTGTATTTCAAACATTTAACAAGGAAGTTAAAGATATTCTTGTATCATAATGGAATATACACATTGCTAGGAATGCATTATAATGTTTTCTAAGAATACCAGATCATACATCTAACAGTGTCCAAAAATGAGACTCAAAGGGAAGAAGGAAGGAAAACAATAGCAAAGTAAAAGACATGGGGAAGAATAGATATTAGAGATTTAATATTTTGCTTCTTAGTGTTTCGAGGGCCTCATGAACTACTAAAATAGAGATGAAAACTACAGACTTCAACTCGAGAAATGGCAGAGGCCTTGAGTCATTAAAGACTTGTACACTCTCACAGACCTACAGGAATATGTGTGAATAATATGATAATAACCACTGCCTTGACTTGACCTGTGACTTCCCAGAAGATGTAATTTTGATCAAATAACTGATTTTTCCCATTGCGACAGATTTTAAATGAACCAGAGCCTCCTCTAACTTCTGTTTTAGAGCTTTGTCTCCAACCTTTCAGTTGCTTGAATATCACATTCAGGTTATACTCAGTAGTTCCCCCACATGGTTAAAGACATCTGTGGTCAACTGGGGTCTGAAAACATCAAGTAGAAAATTCTAGAAAAAAACAAACAATTCAAAAGTTTTAAATTGTACAATGCCTATTCATATAATAAAGTCTTCAGTGTCCTCCTTGGATGATTAAGGTCCTGGAAAGGTTGATTCAGTCAACAAAATTCATGCTATACAATCTTGAGGACCTGAGTTCAGATCCTCAGCACCAACATAAAAAGTCCCACCTAGTTGTTCAAAGCCTCTCGTGTCTGCACTGGTTAGGCACTGACAGGGTCCCTGATGGTTTTACGTGTCAGTCAGGATTAACTGATACCCCAAGTTTAGGGAAAGATGCCATCTCAAATATAAGATTGTAACTGAAGAAAACAGCCATATATCTATAACTATCTATATCTATAAATGTACTTATATCATACACATGCATACACTCAAGAACATATAAACAAACACACACACCATAACACACACACACACACACACACACACACACACACATATATATATATATATATATATATATATATATATATATATATATGTGTGTGTATAATCAAAAAATATATGAATATTGGTAAGTATTGAGCCGGGAGGTTGCCCAGAGATTGAGAGCACTTTTTAAAAAAATTAAAAAAATAGTATTGATCATTTGAATAAAAATAACATTTTTGTTTATTGATGTATTTGATTATTGTTTAGCTAATAGGTACATTCTTCCCTGTTTTAGAGTGCTACACTCTGCCTTGGGAAAACAATGGGTATGTCATCCATGGTAAAACTGATTCTATTGCTTTGAAATGTGCAAATGAATAGGTTTATGGATGGCTGAAAATGGTTAACCCTTTTTTATTGCAGAACCCCTAAGTCAGGTTCATTAGTTCTGGCTCCACGGCCTTCCCATAGGCCTTATGCAATTTCCTCAGTCAGTTTCATTAGATGTCTGACTACATCTATCAGCTCTGAAGTATTCTGTCAATAAACTCTGATCTGCTTCAGGTGTTTAGAACTAGCTTCAAATGCCTCAAGTTTCCTAATGCCTAAATGTACATTTTTTATTTCTAAATTTCCCTCCCAAAGCACAGACCCAATTTCTGTCTATGACATTACCTGATATTCAGTGGAAAGAAAAGTTTAAAAGTAACCCAATGTTAAAAAGTTAGAAAGTACTCAACTTCAAATTTTCTTTTTCTTCTTTTTTTATAATTAAACTAAATTCCTTTCTTTCCTTCCTTCTTCGTTCTTTCTTTCTATTTCCCATCCTTACTACACTTTCTTCCTGCCTTCCTCCATTCCTTTCTTTTTTTATTTATTCTTTTCTCATATATTACATTCTGACTGTAGTTTCTTCTCCCTCCATTACCCCCAGTCCCTTCCTCTGCCTACCTTATCCCCTAACCAACTTTTTCTCCACTTCAGTTAACAAACAAACAAAATAAACAAACAAAAAAGCAGGATTCCCACATGTATCAATTGAATATGGTTTAACAGGTTACAATACTATTAGACACAAACCCTTATACCAAAGTTGTACAAGGCAACCCAGTAGGAGATAAAGGGCCCCAAGCTCAGGCAAAATATTTAGAGACAATCCTCTTCTCCACTCTTGTGAATCCCACAAGAACCCCAAGATACACAAATATATATACTCAAACCTATACAGGGTCTGTTTGATGCTTCAGTCTCTGTAAGCCTTTATGAGCCCTGATGAGAAACTAAATTCTTTTTTTTTGTTTGTTTGTTTTTCATGAAATCCATGTGACTCGGGGAATTGCATTAAGTATCTTAGTAGATAAATTAAATATCTCCTTGAAAGTTAAAAAGTATTTTGACAAGGGTTCCTTGGGAAAACATGAATGACTTTATTTATGCACTACAGATATTACTACTTTAGCAGAAGGCTAAATAGCCTTTGAAGCTGTCCAATCTTTCCAGCAAGTGATCATCAATTTGATGTTTCTGTGAATAAACATCCAATTTACTGCAATAATTTGCAGATACAATTTTGGCTCTCTCTGTGCATCTGTCTTTATGCAACTGCATATAGCAGCAATATTTGTTATGATTATAAACTAGCTATGTATATATAATTTTAAATGGTAATTAGGAAACAAATCACCTTTAAAACTGAAGAAAAGATTGCTAGGGTCTATTGAACATGAATAATCCTATTTACCTTTGAAGTTGAATTTAAATTATAAAAACAAAAACAGACAAATGAAAATGCAGGCAATGTACTATATAGATCATATGTTTTCTGACAGTGAAACTGGAAACACACATTAAAACTGCTTAGTGTATATTTTTTTCTTTAGAATGAAAACAGAGAAGGATGACAAAATACTTGGACTTCTAATTTAACCATTTGTCTTAGGGATAAGGCTCTCTAACAGCAATTAAACACAAATAGAAAAATTGTTACTTCAAAACAAGATATATTGTTTGATGTAAAGGAATAGAAACTCTTTTATAATTGTTGTAATGCATGAGTGCTTAACTTTGAAAGTAGGTAATATTCAGTCAATGTTATAGCCTTTCACATTATTTTGCATCCAAAAAACAACTCCAGTAAAAGTGAAGAAGAGAGGGAGGTAGACAGAGAAAGAGAGAATTTTCTCAGCATGTGCTTTAACAGCATACACCATTAAAGCATATGGAATGTAGATGCAGCCTATTTGGAACAACATTTAAGAACAAGCTCATTAAAGGCAATATTTGAAAAGGCCCTGGACTAAAATTAAAAACTTAAAGGACTATTGGCAAGAAAACAGCAAAAAAAAACTCTCTGGTATAAGAAATTAATCATTATGGTCCTATGAGGTGAGCTTAGAGTTCATCTGAGAATCACAGATGAGTAGGAAGCACTAGTCCCCTGTATTCCCTACATGGTACTTTGCTCCCAGTCCAAGCTGGCATTGAAGAGGTAAAGGCAGCCTGCTGTATGACTGAGCCCACAATCAAAAAAAAGGATAAATCAAATCTAAGAATATTTCTTAGATAAGGCTTTGCATTCTGAATCAAGAGGATGGGTAATTTGATAAGGGTGCTATGATAGTCA
Organism: Cricetiscus sungorus; assembly: GCA_030556225.1. NCBI lineage: Eukaryota > Metazoa > Chordata > Mammalia > Rodentia > Cricetidae > Cricetiscus > Cricetiscus sungorus. Next base: position 23,078,837 of record JANBXA010000069.1, read on the forward strand.
AGCTTGTGGATTGTAGTTCCAGGGAGGATCAGTCTCTAGGGAAAGGAAAACACATTTTTTCAGTTCAGAGACTTGAGAAACCACTATTTTAATTCAAATGTGGGCACCAGCCATTTTGGCTTTTTCTCTACGTTGATGCCCATTTCCATGGAATTGAAAAATAAAGCCTACTTTACCTTATCACCCGTCTCTTATTTTTTCTTTTTAACAGAATGAGGATCTCATTTCTCACATCAGGAATAAGAATAAGCTGCCAACCTTCGACAATGGAAATGAAAGGAAAATGATGCTTCTAAATCTAAATGAGAAGATGGAAGAGAAGTAGTTAGTAGTGTGGGCAGATATTGGAGGAGCAACCTTTGCAGATGGGGACTCTGAATTTAGCAGGGTAATTTAGCCAAGTACCAAGGAGCTGTCTGAGACTTTTGATAACAGATTTATGGTCAGCCACCTCCTTGTTTCCCATGTGTCTTCCATTATACAAATTGCCACAATGGCTGGTTAGCTCCTGTCTCTCTTACTGGTCGCCAACATGATTAAATATAAATATTAAGCAAATAAATATCAGGCAAATTGGATGATAGCTGACTCTAAAAGGTTAGGGAACATTTGCATTGGAGCATCTTTTACTGTAAATGAGGAACAAAATATTCAGGTGGTTATTGTGGATAAGTGGATGATTGTATTATTACTCAGTTTCTTACTGGGACATGCATTATCCACATTGTCATAAAAGAAATGAAGAAAGACAAAAATGTTATTATTTCAGCCCATGTTTTGTCAAAGTAAACTTTGTCCTTCAAACACAATAATGACATTAAGGTAGAACAGCAGGAAAATTTTGAGACTTGTTACCCTGCATGTTTACATCACCAAAGTACTTCAAATAGAGAATTTGGCATATTCTTTTTTAGGATTACTGGATCATTTTACCTTTTCTTTGAGGCAGCAAAGTAAGACAAAGTAAAAGGATAATTTTCATATTTGGGATATGAAGATAAATATTAATCTAAACTTTCCCATCAAAGTAAAATTATAATTAGAAAATTAATACTATTAATAAAGTGTCATGTGATATGTTGGTAAAAATTTCTTCATGACTCACTAATAAGAATTTTGTGCAGAATTTTATCTTCCTAGTCATTGCCTAAATTTTATTCTTATAGCTCCTGTTAATTCTTAAAAGTTCAGATTCATATTGCATAGTTATTTATATACTCAGTCCAGGTTAAATTAAATGCCCATCATTTACGTGCTTAGAAACCTTCAATTGTAGAACAAATTGAATCTTCCTGAATGAAACATTCACAAGCATGACCCATCCACTTGATTGAAAGCTTGCCTAGACAATGTTCATGTCCATCTTCCTGACATCTAAGTCAAGTCTTCTTAGAGTGTGATGAGCTCTCATAAATATAGCTCAACAAATGGTTGTGGACGTACCACAATAAAAACGATTTCTTTTTTTAATGAAGCTTTTTATGATATTTGACAGTCAATGAATTAAGAAAGCTATGCCTTCTCTACCCAAACATTTTGACTATTGCTTAAAGTACCAGACATTAACTTGTTCCTTGAAAAAAGGCCTCAAGTGCAACAAGAGAGTTTGTTTTTCCCCAGCCAGTTCTGTCACTATGGCATCAATAGACACATCTTGCTTGCCAGGTTGATATTATAGCATTCCAGGTATAGCCTGCCTTTTTTCCTCCAGCAGCTCAAATAACTCTTTCTAGCACCATGAAAGCTAACCAGCAATGAGATTCCTGGTAACTTACTGGGTTCTCTGTACTCTGTAACAAAAGTATATGGTGTCTTCAGGAATGGGGCCTTACTGTGTCTAGTTAAAGTAGGCAACCAAGAGATATGACAATAGCCTGGATTACTTTGGGTGATTTGAGAATTTCTGACCAATAGCAACTAAGGTAATCTTTGTCTGACACTGGAATTTTCATTCATTAATCCATACTATCTGAGAACATTGATCAGTAATGTGTGGTACTACTTTGTAAACTCCTTTTGGAAAGTGTGTCTTAGAAACTAGTAGGTTTTGTAAAGTTTACTCATATATACTTTATTTGGATTAGCCACCTCCTACCTCTCCTTTCCCCAACCTTATATGTCTCCATACATGTTTAAATGCTTAAATTCCAGTATTCTTTCTTCTTATTTCATGCTGTATATGTTCTACTGTTCCATTTTATTATGGTTTTAAAATTTGGATTGCAATATCATAGGTCCCCAAGAACCTTTTTTATTCGTGCTTCATTTTTATAAAGCTCCCTCTGGCTTCTATTTTCCATCCCTATAACTCTACTTTTCGATTGAACTTTTTTTGCTACCAGTAGTCTACCTGTTTACTCCCAGTTCACTTACATTCTATTATTTCCTCTCCTTAAATGCATCCCTCCTACAAATGGCTCATTTCTGGTTTCCTAGATTCCACATATATTCTTTATTAAATGCACAAAACAAAATATAAAAAGTTAGAACCCTCATATGAGAGAGGTTCTGGTTGTTCTGGAGGTTCAGTCAGCCTGTTTTCCCCCCTGATTCCATCCATTTGACATGCAAATTTTATGGTTCCAGCTTTTTGTACAGATGAGTATAATTCTGTTGCATAATGTTACCATATTTTCTTTATCCATTTTTCATTTGATAGATGTCTACACTGATTTTGTTCCCTAGCCATTGTAAATAGAGCAGAAATAAGGTGTGTGTACATGTCTGTTTAGAAAGATGTAATCTTCTGGTTAAATGCCAAAGAGTAGAAAACATAGTAAGTTAATTTCCAATTTTTTTTATAAAGTTCAAGACTGGAGTATTTGTATTATTTTATACTCCCCAGCTATAGTATATAAATGTTTCCTATTCCTCATATTCACATTGACATTTGATGCCATTTGTATTCTTCATAGTAGTCATACTGATGGGAAGAGACTGAATCTTAACCTATTTTAATATGAAAGGGCTTAATTCCTTTGATGTAATTTTGATAAATTTTAATGTACTTTGATGATGATAGTCATCATTATATGACATCTAAGAATGTTGAACACATTTTTAGAGATTGTTAGCCATTTCCATTTTTTTTAATGGAGAATCTAATAATGTTACTTTCATAAATAGTCATGTAGTAAAGCTGCCTTCTAAAATATATATGTGCATGCATGCATCCAACCATCATCCTTAGGTCTGTATTCCCCTCATCATTGATCAGAGGATCTTATTGCAGTGGGCAGTGATTAATGCTGACAAATAACTGGCCAAGGTGCTGAAAATAAGTGATTACGAGTAATCAGCCATCTATACCAACTTCCCCCAAAGGCTCATGTGACATCACAGAAGAGGGAGCAAAAAGAATATAAGAGTCAGAGGAAGATGGGGAAGAGCGTTGTGAAACACTCCCCGTGGACTTCATATAACTGTTGTAAATATGAACTCATAGACTAAAGACCTTTGCATGGTAATATGTGGGAGTATTAAATAAAGCACTGTCATAAGCTAGGAGAGGAAAGAGGAGGAGCAAACGGATAGTAAAGAAAGTTAATATTGAGCAAGGCCAACAGGATTGTATCAAATACAGAAGTGAGGGCGGGGGGAAACCTGCTGTAACAAAATAATGTTAAAAATTCTAGCATGGTGGGCCTGAGGAGCAATAGGCAAGTGAACACTGTTGAGTGACAGTTGTTTATCTTTGAAACATGGCCATTGTTAGGTCTCCATTGTCCTGTGAATTATCTTACCCCTTGCCTTCAGGGACCTAATTTTTCCTCAAAATAGCTCCACACTTTGGCTGGAACTCACTGAGATGCCACAGACTTATGGTATCTCCATTATCTAACAATGCATAGGATACACAGCAGGTCATAAATGAAATACATCAATCTGTCACTTGATTTACTTATTACATTGCATTTGTTCAATACCAGCTTCTATAGAAAGTAGAAAAATTACATGGGTCCTTGAATTATCAAAGGGTTTGTTCAATTCAAAAGACTGGTTTATAATTTCAGAGTATATTATTAGGGCATGGTAAAAACGAACATGATATTGTTTTTCCTTCCTATTTGATATAATATTGGATGCATCACGATCAAAGACAATTTTTTATATAATTTTTTTTATTTAAAATTGAAACAAAATTGTTTTACATATCAATCTCAGTTTCCTCGCCCTTTAGCCATTCCCTGATCCCCCTCAAAAAACCGCATCCCGTTACCTTTGTTCTCCCCAGGCAGGGTGCAGCCTTTCATGGGGAGACTTCAAAGTCTGTCATATGATTTGGAGCAGGGCCCACACCCTCTCCCATGTGCCTAGGCTAAGAGAGTATTCCCCTCTATGTGAAATGGGCTTCCAAAGTCCACTCTTATATTAGGGATAAATACTGATCCACTACCAGAGGCCCATAGACTGCCAAGTCCTTTCAACTAACACTACATTTAGGGAATATGGGTCAGTTCTCTGCTGATTTCCCAGCTATCAGACTGGAGTCTATGAGCTCCCCCTTGTTCAGGTCAGCAGTTTCTATGGGTTCTCCAGCCTGGTCTTGACCCCTTTACTCATGACTCCAACCTCTCAAGACAAAATTTTTAAAGATTTATTGTTATTTTTGTGTATGCACTCATGATTATGAGTATATATTATGAGTGGGTACCTACAAAGTCAAGAGGAGTGTATTATAACTCAAGACTAAGAATTACAAGCAGTATGAGTTGCCCAGTGTGAATTAAGAGAATTGCAATCACTCTTAAGCACTGAGACTTCTCTGCAGCCGCTATCCAAATCAATTTTATATGCAATTCATACTGCTTAAGAATAAAAGTCTATTGTAGAGAGCTCTGAAATTTTAAATTTATATCAAATATGAATGTAAATGTATTAAAAACATAAAACTTGAAATAACTATAACAATTACACATATGTAATTCTATGCCAACTAGACAATAACAGGTATTAGATGAGGGCTCTATGATGGTGAATAAGTTAGTCGTCGATCTCATTACCAGGTAAGGGCATTTATGGTAGCCTTTCCACTGTTGCTCATATTGTTATTTGGGGTCAGTTTTGCAGGTCTCTGGACATTTCTTTAGACTCAGTTTTCTCTTCAATCCTATAATGGCTCCCTCTTTTATGTTTTCTCTCTCTCTCTTTCTCTCTCTCTATGTCTCTCTCTTTTCTCTTACTCTTCCCCTGACTCAATCTTTCTAGTCTCACATGCTTTCCTCTCCTCTCCTTCTCTTTCTCCTAGTATAAATGTTTCTTGCAGCATTTGTGCTACTTGGCTACTTGAGCCTGTGGTTGTATGTCCACATAATTTCAAAACAGCAAAATGACATAAGATGCAGGCACAGAAAATAAAACCCAAATAAAATGGGACTATAGGTTTAGGCTCTGCATGTTTTTGATACTCTGTTTTGTTTACATCACACAAAATATTGGCTGTGTGACTTGTTATAGTGTGCTGTTTCTGTTGACAGTAAGCATTACTGCTTGTCATCTCCAAATCAGCTTGCCTGAGCCAAATCTAACACAGTGCACTGGAAAACATCAGCATGTGTCTACCACACTTCCAATCTTATCCCACATGTACTTTGCAGTTGCAACTGGAAAATGGCTGGGAAGCCAGAAGCCGCACTTTTTCTCCTCCCTTTCATTCTTCTGTCCTATTGCAATTAGATCAGGTATTATCTTCCTACATATTTGAAGCACTGCAATGTATTTTACTTCTGGAATTAAACAAAATCTTGTTTTAAATAAATGTGCTATATCTGAGACATATGCTTGTTTGTGGTTCTGATTGTTAGATTATAAGTTCTTACAGATTATAGAGTGGTAGGATGAATTCATAATGGGAGAAATGTCATCAACTGGGCAGGGATATTATCAGTTAAATAGTAACATGAGCAAAAGCTGTATAAGCTATGGAAAGGCCACAGTGTATTTGTTATGTTAACTATAAAACTCATTTGGTCTCAGTACAGGTGTTGAGGTCGTGTTACTATTTTTTAACACGCGTATGTTTGTGTGTGTGTGTGTGTGTGTGTAAAGTGCACATATGCATAAGCTTGATATCACAGAACAGTTGTAAAGACAGAGGACAATGTCAGATATACGTGCATACCTTCCACCTTGCTTGAAACAGAGTCTGTTATTCATGGCTGTGTGTCTCAAGCTTGCTGGGGCCTGAGCTTGACTCTGCCTCCCAATTCAATGCAGAAGTTCTGTCAGCTTTACATGGGCTCTGGCGACCTAAACTCAAGTCCTCATACTTGTGAGACAAGTACTTCGACTACTGAGCTATTTCCTTCTCTTGTTAATTTTGATTGCATCCTATAGGGAACACTTTATCACCTGTAATTCCTTCACTAACATTGTTTCTAATCACATATAATCTGTGTTTACACCCTTCAGAGTTGAAGAATGAGGCACATTAACAAGATGACATGGCACTGCTGAAATTCTGGATCAAGTTATACTTGATGCCATTTCACTAGTTCCTTAAATTCTTTTCCTCCTCCCTCTTACTACCCATTCTTTCTTTTCTCATCCCTTAAGCTGGTTTTATTTTTGTCAGCTGAGTTCTTATTGACTAAATCTGAGTCTTGCAAATCAGGTAGAAGTGTTTAGATTATTGCTATTAAGTATGGAAAGTAGAGCTTATTGCCACAAAAGTTGAAATCAAACTTACATTTAAAATCAATCTTATGTTCATTACTTAAAAGTTATCTTAGCAAACATACTATACTTGAAGTTTTAACATTAATACCATAAATTGTATAAAAGTTATAGAAGTATAAAAATACTTCATAGAAAAACTTTAACTTATTAGTAACTATATAAAAAATATGTGCATGATTTAATTAAAAGTTGGGTGAAATATAAGTGAGGGGTATCTGTTCCATAAAATATGAGTGAGTTATAGCCAAAAGCTTCTTTCTTTTCCTTTTTTTAAGGACCTACATATTATAAACCAAAAATACATTTTTCTTGGAACCTGAGTCTAGTGGATAACAGTTTGCCTAATTTATTTGGCATTTTGCTGCTAACTTTTAATTATGACTCAAGCAGCAGTCATGGAAGATTGAGAGCTATGGGAGAGTGCCTTTGGCCATGCCATAATAAGTTCCCATAGAAAGAGTAAAACTTTGCTTTTTTAAAAAAAAAAAGAGCTTAAAGAATAACATTTTACAGAAATTCACTCAGGAGAAAGCAAAACTAATACTTTAAAATTTCCAATGTGAATGATAATCACACATTCCTTGCTAGCAAACTCACAGCTGATATTCTGAACAGTAGGGGATTAGAGAGAGCTTCATCCCCTGATTTCACGTGAATTCTGATTTGCTTAGCTTTAAGATTTACCCCCAACGCTCCCTTGGAAATAAATATTGACAATAGCATACAAGATATTTAATCCATCATGCATCAGAGAGATCAAAATGAGAACCAGAGGCTACAGCCTGAATGTTTGACCAACTGGTGTATTTCTTTGGAACCACTGAGGCACACCAGTGGGTTTAGCATGAGAACACCTGGTTAAATGAGTTTCGAATTTACATAATTATGTAGATATATTGAGATCTATTCTATTTCCGTATACTTTCTTGAAACTTGGCTAGTGAAATAACCTGTGTTCTCAAGTGATCTTACTGATTTGACTTATTCATATTTTAGTCCAAACTGACCTTGCTATTTATTCTAGGCTTAAGGAATCTTAACTCCAATTCATGCTCTATTAGGAGAAGAGTGTGAGTATTCTAATAACTCTCAGAAACAAAAGTGGTACCAAAATTTGCCTAAGATGGATTGAATTGTTTTATATTATAGTTGTGATACATTGTCACTAATTAGATTTGTTTAAGGGCAATTTCATGCAGTCTGTGGATTCTCTTTACTCTGACCCTCTTCCTCAAATTTTCATCCTTCTCAAATTTTCATTCCAAACCCCTTAGCCTTGTACTCTTTCCTGTAAGTTCCTTTCTCATATTCATGGCTTTTTGGGCTTTTGAACATTTGACTTTAATCAGGTCTGTGTGGCCATAGGTTTCATAGCCTGAAGCCTACTGGATTCACCATTTGTTACATGACTTAAGGCAATGGCATTCTTTACCCCAGAATCCATCATTGCTAATAAATAACTCAGCATGAATGATGCTATAATTTCATTTTTTGTTATGACAAATACCCTGATAAAAAGCAACAGGGAGGAAAAGGGTGTTTTTGTATTACAATTCTAAGTTACAGTTCATCAACTGGGGGAAGGTATTCAAGTAGTTGGTAACATCACATCCACACTAAAGATCAAACAGGGAATAAACACATTTTGGCTTGCTTGCTTTCAACTCTCTTTTACTGTTCAGAATACCTGTGTAGTGAATAGTGCTAATCAAAATAGACTGGGTCTTCCTAGGTCAGTTAACAATCATGACAATTCCTGTAGACATGCCCACAGACAAACCACATCTAGATACTTCCTCATTAATACTCTCTTCCCAAATGGCTTTGAGTTATTAAAACAAATGACTATAGAGTTCCCATGAGCCTCTTCTCAATTCATGACTTGTTATTCACAAATCCAGTTTTATACAGGCCCAACACAGAAAGCTACAGCTGCTGTGAGATCTTGTTAGCAATGGCTGCTTCTTTTCTAAACTTTTCCCTGAAACTTGGATAAGGTGCTATAAATGTCATACTAAAGTTGAATACAAAACTAGCATCATTTCAAGAATATAAGACAAGATAGAATGGGTATGTTGGCAAACATCTCAAACAGCACCATCAGAACTCATTTTCTCGATGACCATTACTTTCTTCCATTTTAGAGCCATTTGATCAGCCTATTATCTAACAGAGCAGCCAGATCCATTAGGCTTTCATATCATCCTCTCAGTGTTCAGTAACAAAAACAGTCTTACTTGCCTAACTGCTCCAGAAAACTTCAAATATTGAATTACACTGTACTAGATCAATTGAGTCATTTTCTCATCCCTGTGTGGTCAGAAGGGGAAATGTATTGATTTTCTGGGGCTGAGTAATAAACTCATCTTTAGAGCCAGAGGATTGATAATGAATGATTCTAAAATTTAAAATCATCAGTCTACTATTAGTATTGTCATTATCATTATTATTATTTGAAAGAAGAACTGGTGAGTGTGGAAGGAACAAGTTATAAAGAAGCAATTGTCCTTTATACATCCTCTGTAGTACTATTGGGAAACCTGAGGTACTCCTGTGTTAGAACCATTACTTCTTTTCAGTTCTTTCTGAGATGCTCGATAAGAAAAAATTGCAGCAGTTGCTAAGATTACAAATTGTAATAACTTGCCAATCTCTGTATCACACACAACCAATTCTTTAGACTGCATCTCTACAGATCTGTGATAATTAATCAAGATCAAAATAGTATCACTAAGGGGAAATGATGATTGTATAGTCAATCCCAAGAGAGATATTTCTAGTTTAAATAGTTCAAATAATCAGAGCGTAATTTTCCCAAATTCAAGGAGCCTATTTATCAATAGAGAGTTGAAGTGAAACTCTTCCTAGGAGAGTAACTGCAGGACAGAAATTGATTGTGTAAAGTTTCACATTAATGTTTGATGGGAGATGTTATTCTGTATATATGTTTCTCATACTGGTTAATAAAGCCCTGTGGCCAATAGGAAACAAGATGGAGACCAGAAGGAGGAAAGAGGAAGTAGTAGGCGGGGTCGAGATGTTGCCCAGGGAAGAAGGAGGTTGCCAGCCGCGGCTCCCCGATAAGACGACCACGTGGAAATACTTAGATAAGTAGAAATGGGTTAATAATTAAGACAGAGCTAGCCCATAAACAGTAATGGTAATTGGTCAACAGGATTGTATCAAATATAGAGTCTCTTGCTTGTTATTGGGGCCGGCACGCCAGACCAGTGGCGGGCAGACTGGCCTGGAAACATACACGCTACAAATGGTGCCCAACGTGGCTATAAGAACTTTCATTTAAAACTAATAAGAGCTTAAGAAATGTTTTAGAAACAAGGGAACAGAGACTAGCAAGACTTCTTAGTAGCAGTATTTTCTCGGTTGGATTTGTTTTGCTGTAGACAGAGATTTGTGCGGCTCCTTTAAGGGAGGATTTCAAAATTAGCATAAGCGGCAAAAAAGCTGCCTTTCTTTTAAAGAGCTCTGCTAACAATTCATTGATGTGTACAAGAGCTGCAATGAAGGTTTACACTATGTTTTAAAAAATACGCTGGCTTGGGAGAGAAAAAGAAACAGGGTACAATGGTTTAAAAAAGAAAAAAAGTAGAATGAATGGGTATAATGGCACATGCCATTAATCCCAGCACTGGGCAGACAGAGGCAAGCAGATCTCTGTGATTTCAAAGCAAACCTGGTATGCAGTGAATTCCAGGACAGATAAAAGTTACACAGAGAAACCTTGTCTCAAAATATGTAAAAATAGAAGTAGAATAAATAGAGTAATAAAAAAGCCACGTAAAGATGGAAAACACAGAGAAATTTTGGATACTATATGCGATTCTGTTGTCTTTAAATCATTTGATTGCTGAGAAAATAACAACTACTGATAAAAGAAATGCTGCTATATTAATTCAATTTATATATTTTAAAAATGCTTTGACTCCAAAATTTAAGCCTAAGGACAAGCTACTGGGGAAAAGGATTTCTATTTTTGTTTCCACAGAAAATGAAAAGCTATGGATTCTTTCCAGACTTATATGGTTTGATCAAGCCAGACCCCCTGAAACAGCTCCCCAGGTGATCCAACATTCAAAGCAGTTGAGACAAAGCCTTGCAGACTACTGCCAAGATTTCTGTGTCTTCTTTGGAACCCCATGACAGCGCCCTATACCAGCAGGAAGTAGTTTGGAAAGAACGACGCCCAAATTCCCAAATATTGTTTATAAATGTTTGTTTTCATTTAAATGGACTTGGTTATAAATGGCTATAACCACAAACAATCTTTTTAAAGGTAAAAAGGGAATTATGGTATAGATATGAATACTTTGCTTTGGAATGGATTTTCTTTTATTGATACAATTTAAGGTCAATTTTGTGATATGTATATTTCTCCTCTTGTTTAGGTATTATGTTTATATAGCTCTTTTAGAAATGTAATGTATAATTTAGTACAGATTATAGAGAGTTACCTATGATAGTCAAAACTTAGAGTTAAGTTAGTTAGGATTTCTAGATATGCAGATATGTATTTGAGATGAATAGGCATTCTTCAAACCTTTCAAAGACCTACAGAATATGGCATTTAAAATGGATTAGGGTTTTTCTTGACAATGAGGCACAACTGCTCCTGGTAATACCACCTGCATCAAAAAGGAAGATGGACATTGAAGAAACTCGCTATGAAGTTGCTTCTAATATGGTAAGACTAGCCATTTGTGCAAGGTACTGCTCTTCTGGACTGTTTGACTTTATGTTGTAGAAACTGGACATTCAGGACCCACAAAAAGGTGACTGCTGATGCAAGATGGACATTGCAACAGGATTCCTACTTCATGGAAGAAGCTGCCAGACGGACTACAGGACACAGAGAAAAATGACTGATGCTGTCAATACAGGTGGACAGTTTAAAGTTTCCTGTCTTGTTGAGGAGTCTGGACACACACTATGGCCTATGGGCTGAAGATGGAACATTACAGAAGAACTTTGGGTGACTGACCAGGCAATGCATTGTCTCTGTCATTTCTAGAGTTTATATATTATCCTTCTGTGGTCTTTGAAGGAGTTGAAGACAGATAGTGTTGGTTATAGTTTTCCTTAGTAAGGATTAAAGATACATTACATATAGGACTTTAGACTCAAAATAATAGGATAGATGATATTTTCTTAAAGTCTTACAAAATGTTAATGGACTAAATATTTTTAACTGTGATTCTTATTTGATAACTGTTGCATGATACATTTTGCTATGTTAAGGTTAAACCCCTTCTTTTACTTTAGACAGAAAAGAGGAGATGATGGGAGATGTTATTCTGTATATATGTTTCTCATACTGGTTAATAAAGCCCTGTGGCCAATAGGAAACAAGATAGGTGGGGCTAGGAGACCAGGAGGAGGAAAGAGGAAGTAGTAGGGGGGGTCGAGATGGAGCCCAGGGAAGAAGCAGGACGCCAGCCGCGGCTCCCTGATAAGACGGCCACGTGAAAATACTTAGATAAGTAGAAATGGGTTAATAATTAAGACAGAGCTAGCCCATAAACAACAATGGTAATTGGCCAACAGGATTGTATCAAATACAGAGTCTCTGAGTGTTATTTGGGGCTGGCGCGGCTGTGGGCCCAGACTGGCGGGCTGGCGGAAACATACACGCTACAAATGTTGATTACTATTCTTTGATGTCCTTCAGATCTTTCTTGAGAAAAATATGGTCAAGTTGTGGCAAAGAGCTCTTCATATCTATCTCCAATGAAGGTTCCTTTTATTGGCCACATACAGATTGGTTACCAAAGATTTTATTATTTGAATATCTGTCACTTGACTTCAAACACAGTTTACTCTTACTTTTTCAAAGAATATTTTAGAATCTTCAGTCATAATTTGAGAACAATGGTTGGAAGAAATCAAATGGAATAAGACAGAAGAAAATGAATGGTTTAGATCACACACACACACACACACACACACACACACACACACACACACACACACACACATTAATTTTCTTACCTCCTACCCATGGCAGTACTTACTTAGGATAAGCCCTAGAATGTTAAACTATTGAAACCCAAATAGAACATAAGATTAAATGAAATAGAAGTGAAATGCTGAAGTAATCCAATACCAATTTAGTGGCCATATGTAATGTGGTAAAAATAAAACTAATTGACAAAACTCTATAATATGCTCAATGAAAAACAAACAAACAAACTGATAAGTCATAACAATCAACATCCTTAGATCAATGACTCCACATAAGCTCTATAGAATCCATTCTTGGTTTTCAAGAAAAACCTTAGATGTATGAGGAGTAAGTTTCTGGATATACATTGAAGACAAAGAACTCAGATGTTTTCAGCTCTTTAGCTATTTGGAGGTTGATTACATTCCTTATTTCATTTTCAGTATCTGTCAATGGGCCTTGTATCCACTGACAAATTCCCATCTACCTTTTGAACTCTATGATCCAAGGTTTCAGCTCTTTCTTATCAAATTTCCACTAATACTTTTCACCTCTTCTATTTGCACCTTCCCATTCTTCCTCCTCCAAATAACTTAAAGACACATCTCATACTTGGCATTGACTTTCCTTTGCATTTCTGAAAGTTCATTAAAGGCTCATTAAACATCTGCCTGCACTGAGTGATGATGTAAAGTGATTGCATTAGGGGTCATATTCTAAAATGTTTCAATGTAATTACAGAAAAACCAACAAGGTTGGTAGCTCCCTATGCATTAAACTAACTTGCATTAAGCTTCCAAGAAGAATGAAAGGTATGACTATTTACAAGGACAGAGATATTCACAGCTACTTTTAAAATTATTATTTCTGATCTAGGAGTGTATGATTCATGTATGCAAATTGAAAGGGGAATATGCAAATTAAGCCAATTCTCAAAACTTACTCCAAGCAATGAATTATTATACCAATCAGCAAACACAAATATTACTATATTTCTGTGTGATTTTAACATGCATGTTGCCTTCATACCTACCATAAAACATTATTGCTTAGTTCTGTTTCAAATTCACCGGACTCACATTCCCTAATTTTCTCAGTTCCTAGGTTCCCTAGGAAAGTAACTTCCAAATAAGAAAAGTGAAAATATCTCCGCCCATCCTCATAAGTTTCTCTAACTCCCAAATTCTTTCCCTAAAATTTGTATTTTAAAATCTTATGACTCTTGTCTTCAAATATGACTACCTTTAATGATATGGTCTTTATCAAGGTAACTATTTCACAACCATGACATTAAATAGACTGCAAGTCAATATGACTCACATGATTTCACATAAAGCTAGTACATAAATATACACAGGATCAGAAAACAATGTCCATGCTGCGACATAAATAAAAGATAACTAACAACAAACTACCTACAAGCCTGAAGTAGAAGCCTCAAAAAAAAATCAATGAAACAAAAAATCAGCTCTATCAACTTCTTGAACACAGACTCAAAAGTTCCAGAATTATGAAAAAATACACTTCTTGAGTGTTAACCCCCTTGGAGAACTTACTGCAGTTATGCAACTGGGTCTTCATGCTGCCTGCAATCTCTTTGTACTGAAATTTTTAAGTAAATGCACATTTAGCATTTTAACTAAGGCTCTTTAATTTCAAGCTACCAGGACTACTTCGCAAGTAAGTCAGCAGCTTTCAGCAGAGTCCTGAAAGAGCTCAGAAGAACTGAAAACTTAGAATATCCATTTCCTTGCAGAACAAGATCTAGAAAGTTTGTAGGGTCTGGAATGCAGGACTGGTGCAGAGCACAGCCATTTTTCACTCCCAGTTTCCTGTCCTGGAAATGATACATGAGGAAATGTCCTGAGAGAAGTACAAGACATTGGATTGATGGGTCTATCACAACTTCATATAATGCAGAAGTGTGGATCCAAGATGAAATCAGTTTTTTTTTGTTCAATTTTTGTTTGTTTGTTTGTTTGCTTGTTTTTGTCTTTTGAGGCAGGGTTTCTCTCCAGCTTTGGAGGCTGTCCTGGAACTAGCTCTTGTAGACTAGGCTGGCCTCAACCTCACAAAGACATGTCTGCCTCTGCCTTCCAAGCGCTAGGATTTAAGGCATGCTTCACCACCACCTGGCTGATTTTTTGTTTTAACCAGAAAACAAGTTAAAAGAAGATGGTGTAAAACAACAGTATTTTGGTGTGCTTCAGATTTATTATTTGAAATAGATCATCAGTGATCACAAGGTACACCATATTTGAAATTCTAAAATGTGATACTTAAATGATACTTATCATAATAAAAATACATATTGTGTTATTAAAAATAATTTGATTTTGTGACTTCAAGTCTTCTATAGTCAACTTAAAGTTTATATGTTTTTGTTTGCCTTTAGAATCAGTGCAGACAAATGTGTAGGAAAAATAACTCAACACAGTTAATTTAACTTATTTCTACGGCACTTCAAATTTGTAAACAGCCATTCTCATTATCTTACCTTATTATTCAGATTTCAACAAAGGTAGAAAAGGTAAGATGACAGGTGCAATAATTTTCCTAATGTTCTAAAGGATATTGTTATAATGATGGAATCATCTATTTTAATGATTTCTATGGCCTAGAAAAAAAAAAAAACAATAACATACCTATTTTCCCAAAGGTACCATAGGCTGAAGATGCCTGTATTTTCACATCTGTTATCCAGGCTATTTTCAGCCTTCAACTAACAAGCAGTTTAGAGATTGTTCAAATATTTGGAACATAGTCACCTTTTGACATTTCAAATTTTTGGGAGATCCAATGCTCAACCACCATTTCCTTATTGCTTCCCCCCCCCATCATGGAGTCCAGTTAACTGGAGAGTGATACATCCTAAGTGACCTAAAGATAAAATTCCATTTCCTAAGGTACCTGGTATCTATTGTAATGTCAAAAATGACACATTTATGCAATCACCAGTATAATAAAGTAGGCATTTTTTTTTAACAATTTTAATGGGCTAAGATATTATGTTTGGTCTCTTTTTTTCCTTTTTAAATGGGAACAGTAAGGAAGAAGAACAGAGTCACACGAGACAGGGTTGAAAATAATTTATAGAAGAGATGGTACTAAGGCAGCAGGTCTTAGTTTAAAGTTTAAAAACTTTTGTATATTTAATTAAACTCCAAAGTGATTACTATGAATATTTAAATGCCTCACTGCTGAAAAAAAAATCTTTGAATAATTAATTAAGTCTTTGTTTCATATATGTCACCATGAAAGAACTACTAAAACGATGAGATGACAAGTCTGGGCACAAAAGGGCTTTAGCAAGGAAGCATATAGGGCATCCAGTTGAATTTGAATTCCCAGCAAATATTCATAATGAATAAATGTAGCATGTAAGTTTCCGCCAGCCCGCCCGCCGCTGGTCTGGCATCCTGGCCCCCAATAACACGCAGGAGACTCTATATTTGATACAATCCTGTTGGCCAGTTACATTACTGTTTATGGGCTAGCTCTGTCTTAATTATTAACCCATTTCTACTTATCTAAGTATTTCCACGTGGTCGTCTTATCGGGGAGCCGCGCGGCTGGCGTCCTGCTCCTTCTCCGGGCTACATCTTGACCCTTACCTACTACTTCCTCTTCCTCCTCCTAGTCTCCTAGCCCCACCTATCTAGTTTTCTATTGGCCACAGGGCTTTATTAACAGTATGAGAAACATATATACAGAATCACATCTCCCATCATCTCCTCTTTTCTGTCTAAAGTAAAAGAAGGGGTTTAACCTTAACATAGCAAAATATACCATACAACAGTTATCAAATAAGAATCACAGTTAACAATATTTAGTCCATTAACATTTTGTAAGACTTAAAGAAAATATCATCTATCCTATCTTTGTCAGTCTAAAGTCCTATATGTAACTTATCTTTAAACCTTACTAAGGAAAATTATAACTATAACTATCTGTCTTCAACTCCTTCAAAGACCACAGAAGGATAATATATAAACTCTAGAAATGACAGAGACAACTCATTGCCTGGTCAGTCACCCGAAGTTCTTCTGTAATGTTATAAGAATCACAGTTAACAATATTTAGTCCATTAACATTTTGTAAGACTTAAAGAAAATATCATCTATCCTATCTTTGTCAGTCTAAAGTCCTATATGTAACTTATCTTTAATCCTTACTAAGGAAAACTATAACTATAACTATCTGTCTTCAATCCCTTCAAAGACCACAGAAGGATAATATATAAACTCTAGAAATGACAGAGACAACTCATTGCCTGGTCAGTCACCCGAAGTTATTCTGTAATGTTCCATCTTCAGCCCATAGGCCATAATGTGTGTCCAGACTCCTCAATAAGGCAGGAAACTTTTCTCTGTGTCCTGTAGACTATCTGGCTGTCTGGCAGCCTCTTCCATGAAACAGGAATCCTGTAGCAATGTCCATCTTGCATCAGCAGTTACCTTTTTGTGGGTCCTGCATGTCCAGTTTCTACAACATAAAGTCAAACAGTCTAGACAAGAGAAGTACCTTGCTCAAATGGCTAGTCTTGCCATATTAGAAGTAAACTCCATAATGTGTTTCTTCGATGTCCATCTTCCTTTCTTCTGTAGGTGGTGTTACCAGGAACAGTTGTGCCTCCCTGTCAAGAAAAACCCTAAACCATTTTAAATGCCATATTCTATAGGTCTTTGAAAGATTTGAAGAATGCCTATCCATCTCAAATACATTTCTATATATCTAGAAAACCTAACTAACTTAACCTCAAGTATTGACTATCATAGGTAACTCTTTAACTGTACTAAATTATACATTACATTTTCAATGAGCTATATAAACACAATACCTAAACAAGAGGAGAAATATACATATCACAAAATTGACCTTAAATTGTATCAATAAAAGAAAATCCATTCCAAAGCAAAGTATTCATATCTATACCATAATTCCCTTTTTACCTTTAAAAAGATTGTTTGTGGTTATAGCCATTTATAACCAAGTCCATTTAAATGAAAACAAACATTTATAAACAATATTTGGGAATTTGGGCGTCGTTCTTTCCAAACTACTTCCTGCTGGTATAGGGCGCTGTCATGGGGTTCCAAAGAAGACACAGAAATCTTGGCAGTAGTCTGCAAGGCTTTGTCTCAACTGCTTTGAATGTTGGATCACCTGGGGAGCTGTTTCAGGGGGTCTGGCTTGATCAAACCATATAAGTCTGTAAAGAATCTGTAGCTTTTCATTTTCTGTGGAAACAAAAATAGAAATCCTTTTCCCCAGTAACTTGTCCTTATGCTTAAATTTTGGAGTCAAAGCATTTTTAAAATATATAAATTGAATTAATCTAGCAGCATTTCTTTTATTAGTAGTTGTTATTTTCTCAGCAAGCAAATAATTTAAAGACAAAAGAAGCACGTATAGTATCCTAAATTTCTCTGTGTTTTCCATCTTTACGTGGCTTTTTTATTACTCTATTTATTCTACTTCTATTTTAAACATTTTGAGACAGGGTTTCTCTGTGTAACTTTTATCTGTCCTGGAATTCAGTGCATACCAGGTTTACTTTGAAATCACAGAGATCTGCTTGCCTCTGTCTGCCCAGTGCTGGGATTAATGGCGTGTGCCATTACATCCATCCATTTAATTCCTTTTTTCTTTTTAAACCATTGTATCCCGTTTCTTTTTCTCTCCCAAGCCAGCGTATTTTTTAAAACGCAGTGTAAACCTTCATTGCAGCTCTTGTACACACCAATGAATTGTTAGCAGAGCTCTTTAAAAGCAAGGCGGTTTTCTTGCCGCTTATGCTAATTTTTGAAACCTCCCTCAAAGGAGCCACGCAAATCTCTGTCTACAACAAAACAAATCCAAAGGAGAAAATGCTGCTACTAAGAAGTCTTGCTAGTCTCTGTTCCTTTGTTTCTAAAACATTTCTTAAGCTCTTATTAGTTTTAAGTGAAAGTTCTTATAGCCACATTGGGCGCCATTTGTAGCATGTAAGTTTCCGCCAGCCCGCCCGCGGCTGGTCTGGCATCCTGGCCCCCAATAACACGCAGGAGACTCTATATTTGATACAATCCTGTTGGCCAGTTACATTACTGTTTATGGGCTAGCTCTGTCTTAATTATTAACCCATTTCTACTTATCTAAGTATTTCCACGTGGTCGTCTTATCAGGGAGCCGAGAGGCAGGCTTCCTGCTTCTTCCTGGGCTACATCTCGACTCCACCTACTACTTCCTCTTCCTCCTCCTAGTCTCCTAGCCCCACCTATCTAGTTTTCTATTGGCCACAGGGCTTTATTAACAGTATGAGAAACATATATACAGAATCACATCTCCCATCAAATAAATATTTTCTCCTTTCTGGAAAGGCAAATTTAACTGGACATGGTATAGTGTATTTGGCAAACCCGTACATTATGGTAAAAAGAAACAAAACTTTTAAAAAAAAGCCTGATAACTTATTTTCCCTTTATTTTTTTCTCTCTCTCTCCTATATTATAATCATCTCTCCTCTTCTCTGAGTCTCTCTCCCATCTTCCCCAACCTATTTCTCTGTCATTTCCCTTCAGAAAAGGGCAGGCCTCCCAAGAATATCAATCAAACATGGCATGTCAAGTTGTAATAGGCACCTCCATTAGTATGAATGCTGGAAAAGGCAGCCCTGTGGGAGGAAAAGGGTCCCAAAACCAGGTAAAAGAGTTTGAAAAAGCCCCTGCTTTCACTTTCACGTTAGGAATCCCACAAGAAGAGAAAGCTACACGACCTTTACACATATGCAAAAGGCCTTGGTCAGAAATGTGCAGGCTTCCTGATTCAATCTATGTGAGTCCTTATGAGATCAGGTTAGTTGATTTCATTGTACTAGTTTCCACGTCATCCCCAAATGCCCCCAAATTCCATTTGTCCCATCCAGGACTCTCTCCTTCCATCTTCTTCCCATCAGATTTCTTCTGTTCTCACCCCTGCCTTAGTTCAAGGCCAACCTGGTCTACAAAGTAAGTTTGATACTAGCAAGATCTACATAAAACCTATCTTAAAGACAAATAAAACTTTATATGTAAGATGTCAAAATGAATAGAGTAAAATATATCAGACACTAAAGAAATTAAAATGACATTTTGACAAAATTATATTTTCATAAGGACAGAGCAGAGGAACATTTACATCTACTTCTTCAATTTTGAACGTGTTATCTGTTGAAATGTACTTAATGCTGTATTGAGGATGAATCTGTAAACTTCAGCTCATTCTTCAGGATT
Organism: Cricetiscus sungorus; assembly: GCA_030556225.1. NCBI lineage: Eukaryota > Metazoa > Chordata > Mammalia > Rodentia > Cricetidae > Cricetiscus > Cricetiscus sungorus. The sequence goes on from JANBXA010000069.1 coordinate 23,098,727, forward strand.
CCTTTTCCAATAGAATTAAAACCTACTAGTAATTGTGTAGAAAAATATTCGTAGAATCTGAGATAGGACAGAGTCTTCAAATCATGCTTTGTGAACTGTACAGATGTGTCTTTTGTTATTCACACCAAGGTCATTTTTTCAGGTGTTCTTTTTTCTGTAAAAGTAGACTGCCAAATATCAAAGTTTCTGCCAAATGCAGAGTTTATTTGTTTTGCTCTAGCTAAGATGTACTGGGTAATAACAGCAAATAAAAACCTGAAGTCATTTTGAAATGTCGTTTCCTTTTGAGGTGCACCATGCTAGCATTCTTATCATTCAGCATGGGGTGTGGGGGGGAGAGTGTTGATATGTTCTTGCTTACACAAAGTCACCAGATGCAATTAATTCCATAGTCAAAGGTTTCAGTATTCAGTATTCAGAAGACTCCAAGTGTCTTCAAGGAAAGTATTGACTACCTCCCTCATTTACTTGAAAGTGCATAGAAACAAATGCTAAACAAAGGGATACTTTGAATACTAGATGCAAATTTGGCTTAATAGAAATCCATAACAACAAACATGAGCATTTTAGATAAAGCTAAGCTCAGAAGATATTGACAGTTTGAAATGACTCCTCAGACTCTGAATAAAGACATATAATGAAGAAACAGCAAAGGAACAGTTAGACCATTGGCTGGCTATTGACCAAGCAGTCTCTGGAGCATTGTGGCTAAGTCTCAGGGCCCCCTTAGAAATGGTGTAACTTAAGCAAAATGCTGAGAAAGAACAGGAATATTTCAATAAAATATAAGATCTTTTTCCTTCTTTTTAAAGAATTGAGGTGATGACTAGCTAAAATGTCTGTGCTTTGCACAATGAAAATTATGTTTTTCTGTAGAGAAGGGTAGAGAATTTTGTTAAATGAAGACATAATGTTGTTCAGTTAGCATTAAAATAATTTAAGTTGTCACACCACCTTTGCACTCTAAGTGTTGTAGAGATTGTATATGCTGAAAAGTGTATAAAGGCCCCAAGGTACTTGCAGATCTGTGCTCACTGGTTGCTTCTGTCACCTGTACTATGATGAGAATGTTCCTGTGTGGTCATGTTTCAGCCATAATAAAACAGCCCATTATTTTAACCTGATGCTTTTTCTTGCTTCATTATATCATGCAAAACTGGAGACTAATTAGAGAAAAGAAAACAAAAACAAACCACACACACACACACACACACACATACACACACACACACACACAGTATGAGCCCTTAAGCTTGGTTATCAAACTAGAGAGAGTGTCAATAAACTCAAAGAAAAGAAAGATCTTCAATGGGAATCAAGAGCAGAGCTTCGACAGATCTTCTTGCTAACAATTGTCTAAACTTGGATTAAAGAAAAAAATACTGTCCACAAACAGGCCTCTTAATAAAAATATGTCTCTTGTGAGTCCTTTACTTTTTAATTTCCAACACTGTATTTGATTGTCATATATAATAATAATGTTGAAAGAATTTTGTTGTATAAGTAATATATGGTAAAATTGCTAATTTTTCACACTTAACCTTACTTTTACTTAATAGAAAGATATATCATTAATTAATCATCACTTTGGAAATAGAAATCAGCAAAAAAAATGACTGTAATGTTAGGTACAGAATATCATTGAGAAAACAAAAAGATCCAGCTGTATATCTGGATTTACTAATGCATGTAAGCAATCCCTTGAAGCACATTGATATTGCCAAAGAAAAGAAGAAGTCAAATAAATTTATATGATATTTGAGTATCTATGTACAGCTATAAAGATGTCTTTAATCAGCATTGGTTTATGTTACAGCAGGTCTCCCTGCCGGCCTCCCGGTCCCAACGCCACATTGGGCGCCATTTGTAGCATGTAAGTTTCCGCCAGCCCGCCAGTCTGGGCCCACAGCCGTGCCAGCCCCAAATAACACTCAGAGACTCTGTATTTGATACAATCCTGTTGGCCAGTTACCATTATTGTTAATGGGCTAGCTTTGCCTTAATTATTAACCCATTTCTACTTATCTAAGTATTTCCACGTGGTAGTCTTATCGGGGAGCCGCAAGGCAGGCTTCCTGCTCCTTCCCGGGCTACATCTCGACTCCTCCCTACTCACTTCCTCTTCCTCCTTGTCTCTTAGCCCCGCCTATCTTGCTATCTCATTGGCCACAGGGCTTTATTAACCAGTATGAGAAACATATATACAGAATAACATCTCCCATCATCTCCTCTTTTCTGTCTAAAGTAAAAGAAGGGGTTTAACCTTAACATAGCAAAATATACCATACAACAGTTATCAAATAAGAATCACAGTTAACAATATTTAGTCCATTAACATTTTGTAAGACTTAAAGAAAATATCATCTATCCTATCTTTGTCAGTCTAAAGACCTATATGTAACTTATTTTTAATCCTAACTAAGAAAAACTATAATCATAACTATCTGTCTTCAACTCCTTCAAAGACCACAGAAGGATAATATATAAACTCTAGAAATGACAGAGACAACTTATTGCCTGGTCAGTCACCTGAAGTTCTTCTGTAATGTTCCATCTTCAGCCCATAGGCCATAGTGTGTGTCCAGACTCCTCAACAAGGCAGGAAACTTTAAACTGTCCACCTGTATTGACAGTTTGTCAGTCACTTTTCTCTGTGTCCTGTAGACTATCTGGCTGTCAGGCAGCCTCTTCCATGAAGCAGGAATCTGTAGCAATGTCCATCTTGCATCAGCAGTCACCTTTTTGTGGGTCCTGCATGTCCAGTTTCTACAACATAAAATCAAACAGTCTAGACAAGAGAAGTACCTTGCTCAAATGGCTAGTCTTGCCATATTAGAAGCAGACTCCATAATGTGATTCTTTGATGTCCATCTTCCTTTCTTCTGTAGGTGGTGTTACCAGGAGCAGTTGTGCCTCATTGTCAAGAAAAACCTTAAACCATTTTAAATGCCATATTCTGTAGGTCTTTGAAAGGTTTGAAGAATGCCTACTCATCTCAAATACATCTCTGCATATCTAGAAATCCTAATTAACTTAATGCTAAGTTTTGACTATCATAGGTAACTCTCTAATCTGTACTAAATTATACATTACATTTCTAAATGAGCTATAGAAACACAATACCTAAACAAGAGGAGAAATATACATATCACAAAATTGATCTTAAATTGTACCAATAAAAGAAAATCCATTTCAAAGCAAAGTATTCATATCTATACCATAATTCCCTTTTTACCTTTAAAAAGATTGTTTGTGGTTATAGCCATTTATAACCAAGTCCATTTAAATTTAAACAAACATTTATAAACAATATTTGGGAATTTGGGCGTCGTTCTTTACAAACTACTTCCTGCTGGTAGAGGGCGCTGTCATGGGGATCCAAAGAAGACACAGAAATCTTGGCTGTAGTCTGCAAGGCTTTGTCTCAACTGCTTTGAATGTTGGATCACCTGGGGAGCTGTTTCAGGGGGTCTGGCTTGATCAAACCACATAAGTCTGGAAAGAATCCATAGCTTTTCATTTTCTGTGGAAACAAAAATAGAAATCCTTTTCCCCTGTAACTTGTCCTTAGGCATAAATTTTGGAGTCAAAGCATTTTTAAAATATATAAATTGAATTAATCCAGCAGCATTTCTTTTATCAATAGTTGTTATTTTCTCAGCAAGCAAATAATTTAAAGACAACAGAATCGCGTATAGTATCCAAAATTTCTCTGTGCTTTCCATTTTTAGGTGGCTTTTTTATTACTCTATTTATTCTATTTCTATTTTTACATATTTTGAGACAGGGTTTCTCTGTGTAACTTTTATCTGTCCTGGAATTCACTGCATGCCAGGTTTACTTTGAAATCACAGAGATCTGCTTGCCTCTGTCTGCCCAGTGCTGGGATTAATGGCGTGTGCCATTACATCCATCCATTTAATTCCTTTTTTCTTTTTAAACCATTGTATCCCGTTTCTTTTTCTCTCCCAAGCCAGTGTATTTTTTAAAACACAGTGTAAACCTTCATTGCAGCTCTTGTACACACCAATGAATTGTTAGCAGAGCTCTTTAAAAGCAAGGCGGTTTTTGCCGCTTATGCTAATTTTGGAAACCTCTCTTAAAGGAGCTGTGCAAATCTCTGTCTACAGCAAAACAAATCCAACCAAGAAAATGCTGCTACTAAGAAGTCTTGCTAGTCTCTGTTCCTTTGTTTCTAAAACATTTCTTAAGCTCTTATTAGTTTTAAGTGAAAGTTCTTATAGCCATGTTGGGCGCCATTTGTAGCATGTAAGTTTCCGCCAGCCCGCCAGTCTGGGCCCACAGCCGAGCCAGCCTATATGCTTGCAGGAGACAAACTTAGAAGACTGCTGAACCTTGCCAAGTCACGGTAAAACAGCCTTTCTACCTCCCTGCTTTTGTTGTGGTCTGTCAAATACTCCTGGCCTTAGTCATATCTGGCTATACCAACATTGCTGTGAGACCTTGGGTGACTGTCCAGGTAGCTTGCTGTTTCTGTCCTCACTGCACCTTTTGGAAGTTGCCCATCTGCACTTCCCGTCTACCCTAGTATTGTAATTTTCCTTCTCAGGTCTTGGTGAGGTTGTAGATTAAACTATCTTAGTATTATTCTCTCTTCCTAGTTACATATTAAGTACTAGACTTAAGCTTTTCAGCTTAGGACAACTCTATTGTAAACTCCCTTATGCCTTCACCCTAGGACTAGGTATGTTTGTGGTTTTGGTCTCGATTTTCCTTTTCTTAGAGCACACTTGTTATTCACTGTTTTGTATATAGTTTTGTATCAAGCTTAAATCTTTTCTTTAGACTAAAAGGGGAATTGTAGTGGGATATTCACCGTGTCTGCTTCTGTGGGACTGACCACACCCATTGAGGGGTGGAGCCAGGGGCGGAAGTGACCGATGGAGTTTAGTCTCAGGAGGAGGTGGAGAAAGGCCCTTTCTGGCAGGACACGGAGAGAGGAGCATCCAGTTTTAACTGCTGTGTTCATCTGTCTGTGTTGTGAGTTGTTTCTCCCTTAATAAACATCTATTTGACCTATTTGTTTATCCTGACCCTTATTGAACCGCAATAGGTTTACATCATTTGCACAATAGCAGTAATGCAGTATAGCCCCACACTCTCCACATATTGGATACATAATTCACATTAATAATAATAATTATTATTAAATAAGAAGTACTGTGGTAAAGTGAGGCCTGAGCATATACTTGCAAGGAAGATGTGGGGAGAAGCAAATCTAAAAATATAAATCTGAAAATGACTTCCTTTGGGAAAAAGACTTAACAACTTGTGCAGAATCTAACTAATTTTCAAACTTTTTAATCATGAGATTCCTCTTTTTAGCTGACAAATGAAAGTGAAGAACACTATTTTCAGTTCCCAACCAAGACAGGCTGAAGTTAATGAGCTTCATACCTATGTTAAGGTGATTTTCTTCTTTTTTGACTCTAAAATAAACTAAAGTTCTAGGTGTTATAGGATTATCAAGTCAGCTTTGCAAGGAGCTAGGTATTCACTAGAGTTCTGTAACAAAAGACAAAAGCAACAATAAAAACCCTATAACATTAAGTGGATTCTTGGGGTAAAGCACAACTTCCCAATAGAGATGGGCATGCTGATACCTTTGCGAGTATAAATATTTGGTGGACATTCCAGGGTAATTACACATTTATTTATAGGAGGTGCAACTGCACTCACAAGAGCCCACACAAGATCCAGCCAGACAAAAATCCAGCATCAATCAGAACTATGAAGTTCCAACCCCTAACTGAAGAGCTACTGATAATAGATGGTTGCTGGAGAAGAACCAGATGTCCTCAGGACTTCTGCCTCTGAGAGACAACCCAAGCACACATAGGCAGCCCTCAGTACTAAGTAGATTAAGTACGTTTTTAAAAAGAATACATGAAGGTGAGGAGAAACAGTGTCAGAGATAGGACAGATATAGGGAGGAGGATTGGATCAAAGCATATTTTATACATGTATGGAATTCTCAGTGAGAATTTCATGCTTTTATTTTAAAGAATTTTTGTTTTCTTTTTCATTTAAATTTAAATATCTTATTTTATATACTGACTCCAGTTCCATCTTTCTCCAGTTGTCCTCCCATGTCCCCCACCAACCACCCAACCACTCCCCAAGGAGAGTAAGGCCTTTTATAGGAAACCATTAAAGTCTGTCACATCACTTGTGGCAGGGCCTAGGCACTGACCCATGTATCTAGGAGTATCCCTCCATAGGGAATTGGCTCCCAAAGTCCATGCTCTAAAGATAAATATTGGTTCCACTGCCAGGGATAATATAGATTGCCCTGGTCTCCCAACTAACATCCACATTCACGGGGCTTGGTGCATACCTATACTGGTTCCCCAGCTGTCAGACTGATGTCTGTGAGCTCCCACTTGCTCAGGTCAGCTGATTCTGTGGATTTCTCCAGCATGGTCTTGACCGCTTTGCTTATCACTCCCTTCTCTCTACAACTGAATTCCAGGAGTTCAGCTCAGTGTTTAGCTGTGGATCTCTGCTTCTGCTTCCATCTGCTACTGGGTGGAGGCTCTAGGATAACATTTATGGTAGTCATCAATCTCATTACAGAGGAAGGGCATTTAAGGTAGCCTCTCCTCTGTTGCTTAGATTAATAGTTGGAGTCATTCTTGTATATCCATGTACATTTCCCTAGTACCAGATTTCTCTTTAAACTGATAATGGCTCCCTCTATTCAGAAATCTTGCTCTCTTTACCTGGTTTTTCCTTGCCTTGATCTTTCTGATCCCTCATGTTCTCTGCCACTCCCCTTCCTACCCCACCTCCCATGATCCTGATTTGCTCAGGAGATTTTGCCTCTCCCCTTCTCTAGGTGTTCATATATGTTTCTCTTTGGTTCTCCTTGATTCCTAGCTCCTCTGGGGAGTGAATTGTAGGCTGTTTATCCTTTGCTCTATGTCTAATCTTCACTTATGAGTGAGTACATGCTACTTTGGAAATTAGAATGGCAGTTTCTAAGAAAAATGGGAATCAACTTACCTCAAGATTCAGCATTCTACTCTTAGGCATATACCCAAAGGATGCACATTCATACCACAAGAATGTCTGTTAAACTATGTTCATAGTAGCATTATTTGTAATAGATATAACCTGGAAACAATCTAGATGGCCCTCAACTGAAAAATGTGTAATGAAAATATTGTACATTTATGCAATGTAGTACTATTCATCAGGAAAAAATGATGGAATCTTGACATTCGCAGGCGAATGGATGAAACTAGAGGAAATCATCCTGAGTGAAGTAACCCAGTCACAAAAGACAAACATGGTATGGAATTTTAAATGAAATTAAAAATTAAAGGAATAGGGTTGGCCATCTGAGGGAAAGGAACAGACTTACTGTATTAAAAAATATCTCACATGATTTATGACCTTACATGTTATTTGGTAATGTGCCTTCCATCAGTTCAACTATTATTTCCTATCACAAAAATATAAATAAATAAAAAAAATAAAAAGAGAAAGGAAGAAGGAAGGAAAAAAGAAGATATGATACACAGGAGAACAGAGCTGGCAGTGTTGTATTGCTTTTTGCAATACAGAGTGTAACTTGCTTTCCCATCTCTTGAATAGAGTCAATTCTTGGACAATATCTTAGATCTCCTAGACCAGCAACCTTATATAGCATGTATAGTCGCATGAGCCACCATGGTAGCAAAATAGTCAATAAATGAAGAGTTGTGTCCAGACCCAAATTAACACATAATAGCATTCAAGTATAATAAATGGCTTTGGATTTAGGATACTCCCTTAGCCTAGAGACTGAGGGAGGGCCTAGACCCCACCCCAAATAACCTGACAGATTTTGATGATCCCTCCTGGAAGTCCTCACCCTCCTTGGGGAGTGAATGGGGAATGGGAGGGAGGGCAAGAAGGGGGGCTTGGGAGGCTGAGAGGGAGAGGGAACTGGGATCAATTTGTAAAATAAGAAAAAAAATATAAAATAAAAGTTTTTTTTAAAGAAGTCATTTATACAGTCAAATCATTTATTGACAATTATAAGAATACCAATGATAATTTCCCTATAAATGTACATTTTATTACTTGCCCACTATATATTCTGTTGTTTTTTGAGCAATCAAATATAGATTGACTACAAAAAAACAAATATTAATAACAACTACTCAATTTCACTTGCTTGCTTTAATTTAAGAAATCAAATTATTTTACAAACATTACTGCTCTTCTTATAAATCTCTACAGTTAAACTAAATATTTTTAGAATACAATTTTACACATTGTAACATAAGTACAATAATGCAAACATTACCACAGTGAGAATGCCGGATTGTCTCATTTCCATCAAAGTGTCATTTATATTATCAATTTCACCTAACAGCATGCTCAATGAAAATTAATAGTTTAGTTTAAATCATTACAATATTTAGTTTTCATACAGAATAAATGAAACCATGCAATAGATTGTCGTTTGGCACAGGGAATTGTGTAGCACAGTATTTCATTATAAATAATAAGAAGTGAGACTCTCAGGTCACATCATAAACATATTTTAAACTGCAAACTTGCAAATTATTCTCCAACCTAAATTCCTCAACTCACATTTACACTTAAATTGCATGAGAATGCTCAGTGCACTAGATAGGGTTTTGTGTAGTCAATAAAGTTCATTTTAGTCATTGTAAATCAATAATAGTGTATAATCTAATGGGTCTCTAATGTTGAAAATATTTTGTTATGCTCACCCATGTTTTGGGTAGTGTTAAAGACCTTTTAACATTTTTGTTTTATTTGTTTGTTTGGTTTTGGTTTTTCTCCCATAAGAAAATTTGAGAGTAAAATGATTACGAAGAACAAGATTAGGAAAGTGTGATAACTCATTGCTGAAATGATACCAATAATTACACCATCCCATATTCACTTCCTCAGAGGGTGATCGCTCATAATGTAGTGTGGTTTTTGTGTGATTCATACACTATTCTGTATCACTGGTGGATGATGCTGATTATATTGGGAGATACTAGGACATAGGTGAAGCACTCTTGACTGTGGCTGTGAAAATTGCTAGAGCTGAGGTGGAAAGATTGCTGTCTTGAATGTGGATGTCACCTTTCAATATGCCTGAGATGCAAATGGGAAAAGAAGGCTGGTAAGAAGCACATTCAAACTTTAGTCTTTGTGGAAATATAATATGTCTGCTGCTGATGTCATTGCTTGTAGAATGACATTGCTGTTTCTTCTGGTTTTTAATGAAGACTCACATCTTTAGTTCTCTGGGGATTGTCTGAGGCTTCAGCTTCAGATCAGGCTTTATCATTGTTTTGTTTTCAAGCTCCGTGGACTGAGCAGGCAGTATGCTCTCTGGCTTCCAGGTCTGCAGATGACCATGGTGGGATTATTTCATCTCCATTCAAGTAATCTAATCTAATCTATAAAAATCACTTTTTATAATTCAGGCACTTATATTTTTACTTTTAATCATTTTTAGTGTGTTTGCCTGTGTTTATGTGTGCAGGTACACACACACACACACACACACACACACACACACACACACTCACACACACACACACACACTCGACTGTAATGTGCCATAAAGTCTGAAAGAGGGTATTGGATTTCCTGGAGCTGTAGTTACAGGAGGTATTAAGCTGACCAATATGGCATTGAAAATGAATTGTGACCTCTGCCAGAATATCATGGCTCTTAACCTCAAAACTATCTGTTCAGCTCCAACTCAGCCACTTATAATTTTGGATTATACAAAAGCTGGGAGAAAAGACAAAGATTTAAGGTTTATTTTCATCATATATCAGTATCTATTATTGTTACAAGTAGAAGATATGAAGTGTTTTAGGATATGTGGGCTATCTATGTAGTGGATGGATGGATCAATAGATGACAGATAGAGAGACAGACACATTAATAGACTTACATAACAGGCTTTTACTAATGTAGAAGCAGTCTTTCTTGGTTGTCTACTTAGGGAAAAAGGAAAACTAACTCCAGGTGGGATTCTGCCTCCAGTCACAGTTTCCTGAAACATGAACATGTTGAAAGATTCATGCTCACTTTCAAAGAAAATTTTCATGTTTGCGCTTTTTGGTTACAGTGTCTCAGAAGCTCTAGCTCTATCCTGCTGGTTATTATGTATCTCTATGTTCAACATGATTTTATGTCTAACAGTCTAAATTGAGAGTGTTGAGCTTTTCTTATGTGATTATGTATTTAACTATTTCTTCTTTTTAGTCAGGTTGTCTTTCATATATTCCAATGTTTCACTGTCATATGACTACACAATCAAAGATGTGTTGCAGGAGGGTCTTCTTGATCAATTAACCCTCTAATCATAATATATTCTATCATTTGTTTCTTGTTGGTTCACCTCTCCGAAAATTTACTAGCCCATGCTGCACTGACTAGCTATGTAGCTCACGCCATACTGAGCATTACAGAGCTCTCTTTTCCTCACCCTACTAGACTACAGAGTGTAGAGTGCTGGGGATATGTGCATGAACTACCAAACCTGGCTTTTCACTTTAGTTTCAACAGAATGCTCTCATAGCATCTATATACCTTTAGATAAGCAGAAATAGCCTCTAAATTAGCAAAGGTTAAAAGAATTTCCATATTTTCTGTTCCTACTTGTACACAGACTCTCATGTTATTGAGATACCTTCACAGAGAATTGAATTTGTCACTACTGAAAAACTTTAACAAGTATCTGGAGTGAATGCATTTTTCCATAGTTTATATTAGCTTTACTGCAGATGTTGCACATTTTTAAGCATGACTAGTTGTATTATATATTCACCATAATACCATCATTCACATTAGTCATCCATCCCAATGATAGCTATATTTATCCATCCCCTCCTGCCTCTCAGTCCTTAGCTATCTCCCCCCCACACTACCTCCAGTTATTTGTATGTACAGTATGTTGCCTTTCAGATTGTCTTTCATCTAAAAATTCACAAGTTTGTTCTCTGCCTCTTCATGTCTATAAGGCTTCCTTGTTTTTATCACCTAGAAGATTTCATTTTATTGGTGTAACACACTGTATTTTTTCTTTCACTAAAGGGGAGAGTACTGAAGAGTCTACTGGAAATAGGGGTCATTTTAAGGTCAAGTAAAAACCTGGCACAAGGGAATCTCCCAAGAATCCACAAGGGTGACCCAAGTTATGACTCCCAGTATTCAGTGGATATTTAACCTGAACTGGCTGTCTCCAGTGACCAGACTGATGTGACCAGACCTCTCTGATGGTCATCAGAGAGGCTTCATCCAGCAACTAAAAAGGAATAGATGCAGACCTGAAGCCTAATATTATTTCAGATTCAGGAAATCATGCAGAAGAGCGGGAGAAAGGATTGTAGGCAGCATAGGGATCAAGGACCCCACAATAAAATCACAGAGTCAACCTACATGGGATCATAGGGGATCACAGAGACTAAAAAAGCAAACAGGGAACCTGCACAAAACTGACATAGGCACTCTGCATGTATGTTACCTTTGTGAAGATTGGTCTTCTTATGGGACTCCTAACAGTAGGAACAGGGGTTGTCTCTGACTCCTTACAGGATTTTGGGGCCCTACTCCTTGTATTGAGTTATCTTGCCAAATATTAATACATGGGTAGATGCTTAGTCTCACTGCAACTTAATAAGCCATGTTGTGTTGATACTCATGGGAGACCTGACTTTTCTAATCAGAAGTGAAAGGGAGGAAGCATGGATTGGAGTATAAAAACAGAGAGCAGGTGTGTGTGGCGGGGGCTTAGAAGAGAAGATAGAGGGGGTGAAAATACATAACTAACTAACTAAATAAGAATATTTTGGGTGTTTATATGACAGAGACATTCACAAGACGACTTCTGAGTGCAACTTTCTGTACAAATCTAAGTTTACAATGCAGGTTTGGCTTGGTAAGGAGCTACCAGGCATCTTCCTTTTCCTTCTCCACTTTAGTTATTTAAAGTTTGTTTTGGTAATCTACTTGATATTACTGTTCCCTTCCCAGTGTGTCTCTTTCTATATCTACCAATAGTCTACTGATTAATATACCATGTTAACTTGACAGTATATTGGGGATCAAATACTTCAGATGTTCTATAGAAAATAGTAGTGATATTTTTCCTCCTAATTTCATAATATTTGTATATATAACATCCACATACATTTTTAAAAGGCAAATGGTGATCCTCAAATTCCACAGGTGGAAAAGCATAGCCCCCATTGTGCCACTTCAGAAACTACTATATTTCAGAATTATAAATGCCCTCACACTTTTGACCACCTGGCCACATATTTAGTTTACCATAACTTGCCATCACCCTCTCTGAGTATCTCACAGAACTCAGAATTGTTTCCTACTTATAACTTAGCTGTAAAGGTTATAAATCAGGGAAAATAAATAAAAGACACATTAGGAAGGACTAAGAGAGAATTTTGGCAGTTTTCCCTCATGCAATCAAGACAAGTCATCATCAATTCCAAAGCTCCACTGTGTTTCAGCATATAATATTATTGGAATTTTGTTCTGTATTCATGCTTGATTGAATCACTAATCATATGACTAAACTCAACATTTAACAGTATTCCCTTACCTGCGATGAGGACAGCTCAAGGATAATGTTTTATAACAAAATTATTTTTCTGGTATTGCTAGCCATAACTCTGAAACTATCTAGGTATCTGTAATATGTTCCCTAATTGATGGTAATAAATGCCTGAAACACTTCCAATATTCAGGAGATTGTGGTGGGTGTTTAAGAAGCTAATGATAGAAAAAAGGACAATGGTCGAACAAATGACATCAATATTGTCCATTTTGTTTCTGCTATAAAATTCACTATAGAATTATAACAATGTATGCTTAAGCAAGCTTTTCTATTTTGTATCTTTTTGCCTTTGATATCCTGGGGTGTTTTCTTTTTCTTTCTGGGTACCATTTTCTTTATACATGAACACTATCTTCCAGTGATGTAGTTAGTACTTTCATTGGAAACAGATTACCTCAAGTTTCCTTGACTTAAAAATTCTTCATTTTACTGTCAGTTGTTGAAGATATCTTCAACTAGGATTTTAGCATCACATTTCTTGTTACTACTTTAACCCTGCTGTGTTGCTCCCCCTCCCTGAACCTCTGTTGCTATTCATGACAAATGCATGATTCAAACTCCTCTTCATCTCTTTGAGATATGTATCATTCTCCATGTATCTTCAACAATTGCTTTATCCTGATTTGTATGTAATGTGATGAGGAAGGCACTGGGCATGGGTTTCTGCGGTTTTATCCCTTACTGAGATCTTTGTGCTTCTTTACACGGGTAGATTTATATCTCCCACTTTTGGAGGGAAGTTTTCATTACTGTTAATTTCAGTTTTACTTATGCCATGATTTTTCTCCTATTGGCCTAAAATTTTAATCATTCAAACATTAAATCTCTTGTTATTTCTGAAAAGATTCCTGGATTTGGAGGTGTGGTGGGGGACATTGATGGACATGTTTTTTTATCTGTTGCTCTGAAAATAAGTGACTAACGTATAAAAACTTTCTCTGTTTTTAAACCCATGTATCCATTCTATTCTGAATCAATATTTAGAAGATGTCTTACATAAGATTTCTATTGCTATGAAAAGACAACACGATCACAGCAAGTCTTATAAAGAAAAAACTTAATTGAGGATGACTTACAATTTCAGAAGTTCAGTCCATTAGTTTCATGGTGGGACATGGCAGCCTTCAGGCAGATGTGGTGCAGGAGGAGCTCAGAGTTATACATCTTGATCCAGAGGCAAGTGAACTGATTCTGAGTACAGCCTGATTATGGGAGGCCTTAAAATCCACCACCACAATAACACAATTTCTCTATCAGAGCCATACATACTTGAACAAAGTGACACCTCCTAGTAGTACCACTCCCTTAGAGGGACATTTTCTTTAAAACTACCATATAAGACAAAGGGGGGGAAGTGAATATATTCTGTTTGGGAGGAGAGATACTTACATACCATCACAATGTTTAAACTGCAGTTTTAAAGCCATTCCAGCTCTACCTAGCTCTGTTCTGTTCATGGATTGCTATATTGCCAGTTTGAGACTTGGGTGTTGGTATATATGTATGATATTTGAATTATCATTTTCTTTAATATTCTGAATAGGAACTAGTCCATATACATACAGTTTGGAATAAGTATAAAATGTTATAGAAGCATATGATGGGGTATTTTCTAAACACCTACTTTTTAGCTTTCTTGGCCATTTATTTCTTCTTGAATATTCTATATTGGCTTTTGTTGTCTAGACAGAAACAAAGATTCCATTTATGTTGATTTTTTATTGCCAAGTGATGCCACATCTCAGGCCAAACAGCAGAGGAGAAAAAATAAAATCATAAATGGACAAAGTCTCTGCCGCAGAACTCAGAGCGGAACTCTCCCCAGAGTTTAGGCTTTTGCGCCGGCTCCTGATGTCTGCGGTTGTTATCCACAACATGTAATCACTTGAAATATGGATTGCAGGAAAATTAGAACAGACAGAGATAAGAAGGTATGTTTCTACAACTCATGAGTACAATAAGATCCTTTTCAGACAATGATTGATCTGGAGATGGAGAATTTTACCTGGATCTTTGTCTCCTCCCATTTCATTGGTGCTGCACTTTCTTCCTTAACCTTCAAATGGCTGTTCTGTTCACAGCTATATTTAGTGGAAAATGCAGAGTATTATAGTTTATTGCATCTCATTTGGAGCCTGTGCCTGAATTCCTTGAAAGCAGAGTAGATTTCATGCGACAGGCCGTACACTAAGTGATTTATAAAGATGATCATTTTATCTCAGACAGTACACTGCTGAGGTTGGTACAGATTTATAAATGAAGACACTGAGTATTCAAGAGGCTAAATAACTTTCTCATAATCAGGCTGCTACTGAGAAATCTCCATGTTCAAGTACTTAGGACTGTAGGAGAGTAAAGAATACAGCACTTTCTGAGAAGGACCTCAACTTGAACAATGACACAAACTGAGAATGTAGGGGAAATTGGTATGAAATCTCTTTGTAACAAAGCTTATGTAATTTATGCTGAGAACTATTTCCTTCTTTCATTACTTTGTTGGATTCTAGTCCTGCTGGCAAAGTCTTCCCAAGGTCAGAACTAGCATCATTGCAGTCAGAAATGTGCACTGAAGCTTCTTAAAGCTCTAAAAATCCAAAAAGTCTGAGAGTTTGGGGAACAAACCTTCAATATAAACTTAGAAAATTGCACAGTATTCTATGCAGCAAAACCATAGACTTAATTGATAATACTCTGACCTTATTGAACAATATTTTAGCATTTGGTAAAGGCTGCATAATAAGCTACAAGGATGGTTACTGGCATTGTATCAATACAATAATTTATTACATTTTTTTCATGTTCCACATACATTTAATAACAGGTACTTTTTTTTTACTGTTAACAAAATTTATCATCTAGAACATTACTAAATTATAAGAGATGCCTTCAAACAAATTTTGTATTATGTGAAAGCCTGAGGGAAGATTCCCATATTAATGATTAAAATAAATCATAGGATAATTAGTTCTTGCCTTATTACTTAGTTATATTTTATCATAAATTTACTTTATTCTTCTTAAAGCTGAAGTCATTTTTATTTTTTATTATTAACATTTTTTCTTATTTTACATATCAATCCTAGTTCCCTCTCCCTCTCACCCCCCCCCACAGACCCTCTCATCCTATCCTGTATCCCTCCCTTCCATGAGGGATCATCATAGATTGTCAAATCATTTGCAGTAGAACCTAGGCCCTCCCCTATGACTCTAGACTAAGGGAGTATCTCTCCACTGGGAATGGACTCCTTGAGTCCATTCCTGCACTAGAGATACATCCTGGTTCCACAGTGAGAGGTACCATATATCCCAGGCCTCCTAACTGAGACCCACATTCAGGTGTTCTGGGTCTGTCTCAAGCTGGGTTTCTTAGCTGTCAGTCTGGGCTCCATGAGCTCCTCCTTATTTAGGTAAGCTGTTTCTGTGATACATTCTTTTTCTCATTGTATAATTTTAGCTACTTTGTCAAAACTAAGGTGTTTGTAGATGTTCGGTTCAATATCAGGGTTTTCAATTCAATTCCATTGGTCTACCTGTCTATTTTTTTAGCCAATACCAAGTTGTTTTCAGGACTATGGCTCTATAATAGAACTTGAAGTTAGGGACAGTGATGCCTCCAGAAGTTCCTTTTTTTTCTTTTATTTGTACAGGGATGTTTTGGCTACCCTGGGTCTTTTGTTTTTCCATACAAAGTTGAGTATTGTTCTTTTAATATCTGTGAAGAATTGTGCTGGGATTTTGATGGGGATTGCATTGAATCTGTAGATTGCTTTTGACAAGCTTGTCATTTTTTTCTTGATCTTACCTATCCAAGAACATGGGAGACCTTTCCAATTCTGATAGCTCCATTAATTTCTTTCTTGAAAGACTCAAAATTCTTGCTATATAGGTCTTTCACTTGTTTGGTTAGCCTTACTCCAAGATATTTTATGTTGTTTGTGGCTATTGTAAAGGGTGATGTTTCTCTGATTTCTTTCTCAGCCACTTTATCATCTGTATATAATAGGGTTACTAATCTCTTTGAGTTAATCTTGTATACTGCCACTTTGCTGAAGATGTTTATCAGCTGTAGAGTTTCCACGGTAGAGTTGTAACTATCATATCATCTGCAAATAGTGAAAGTTTTACTTCTTTCTTTCTGATTTGTATCACCTTGATCTCCTTTTGTTTTATTATTGCTCTAGCTAGAACTTCAAGCACACTATTAAAGAAATATAGAGAGAGTGGAGAGCCTGTCTTCTTCCTGATTTTAGAGGATTCACATTTAGTTTGATGTTGGCTGTTGGTTTGTTATGTATTTCTTTTATTATGTTTAGGTATGTTCCAGTTATCCTTGATCTCTCCAAGACCTTTATAATGAAAGTGTGTTAGAATTTGTCTAAGGCTTTTTCAGCATCTAGTGAGATGATTATATGACAAAATCTTCCTCATTTTGTTTATATGGTTGATTACATTTGAATTATTTTTGTATGTTGAACCACCCCTGCATCGCTAGGATGAAGCCTAATTGATCATGGTGGGTGATTTCTCTGATGTTTTCTTGGATTCAATTTGCCAGTATTTTATTCTGTATTTTTGCATCAGTGTTCTTTCTTAGTTGTGGCTTTGTGTGGCTTGAATACCAATATAATTGCAACCTCGAAAACAAGAGTTTGGCAATGACCCTTATGCATTTATTGTGTGGAACACTTTGAGGAATATTTGTATTAGCTGTTCTTTGAATTTCTGGTAGAATTTTGCACTGAAAAGCAGAATTCTGCACACACAAAAAAGCCTTGCATTTTTTTTTGGTTTGGGATACATTTGAAGACTGCTTCTACTTCATTATGAGTTATAGGTCTATTTAATATACTGATCTTTTCTTGATTTAATTTTGTTAAGTGATAGCTATACAGAAAATTTCTATTTACTTTATTTTTTTTTAATTTTGTGGAGTACATGTTTTCAAAATATGACCTGAAGATTTTCTCGATTTCTTCAATGTCCATTGCTATGTCCCACTTTTCATATCTGATTTTGTTAATTGCATTGTACCTTTCTGACTTTTGGTTTGTTTGAATAAAATTTATCTATCTTGTTAATTTTCTTGAAGAACCAACTTTTTGTTACATTGATTCTTTGTAATATTTCCTTTGTTTCTACTTTATTGATTTTAGCCCTCAACTGCTTATTTATTGGAGTCTATTCCTCCTGGGTGATTATGCTTTTTTGTCCTAGAGTTTTTAGTTGTGCTGTTAATTCTCTAGTGTGACTATTCTTCAATTTCTTCATGTGTGCACCTAGTGCTGTCAACTTTCCTCTTAGCACTGCTTTCAAAATGTTCCATAAATTTGGGTATGTTGTGTCTTCATTCTTATTAAATTCTAGGAATTATTAAATTTTTTTTTGTTTCTTCATTGACCCAGTAATGGTACAATTGGGTATTGTTCAATTTCCATGAGTTCATACGGTTTCTGTCATTTGTGTTGTTGTTGAATTCTAACTTTATAGCATGGTGGTCTGATAAGATACAGGGGGTTATTTCAATTTTTTTGTACCTATTGAGGTTTGCTATATTGCTGAGTATGTGGTACATTTTAGAGAAGGTTCCATGTAGCACTGAGAAGAAGGTATATTCTTTTGTGTATGGATGAAATGTTCTACAAATGTCTGTTAAACCCAATTGGGTCGTAACTTCTATTAGTTCTTTTGTTTCTTTGTTAAGTTTCTGTCCAGTGGTTTTCTGTAGTATTGAGAGTGGCATGTTGAAATCTCCCACTATAAGTGTTTGAGGTTTTACGTGCAATTTGAGTTTTAGTAATGTTTCTTTTACCAATGTGGGTGCTTTTGTATTTGGGACATAGATACTCAGAATTGAGATTTCATCTTTATTGATTTCCCCTGTGATGAATTCACTTTCTTCAGCTATTTTCATTGATTTTAGTTTAAAGTCTAGTTTGCTCTATATTAGAATTGCTATACCCACTGGTTTCTTGGGTATATTTGAAAATCTTTTTTCCCAACTCTTAATTCTGAGGTAACATCTGTCTTTGAAGTTGAGGTTTATTTCTTGTATGCAGCAGAAAGATGGATTCTGTCTTCATATCCATTCTGGTAGCCTTTGTGTTTTTTTTTTGGTGGGGGGTGAGTTAAGATGAGTTAAGACCATTAATATTGAGAGATATTAATGAACATTGATTGTTAATTCTTGTTTTTTTTTCTTTTATTCGCTGCTGGTGGTGATATTGTCTGTGGTATTGCCCCTTTAGTCTTTTGGCTGTTGGGAAAGTGGGAACATCGATTGCCTATGCTTTTGTGGATGTAGTTAACTTCCTTGGGTTGGAATTTCCTTCCAGAACTTTCTGTAGGGCTGGATTAGTTGATATGTATTGTTTAAATCTGGTTTTGCAATGGGATATCTTGTTTTCTCCATCTAGCGATTGAAAGCTTTGCTGAATAAAGTAGTCTAGGCTGACATCAGTGTATTTTTAGTGGTCATAGAATATCTATCCAGGACCTTCTGGCCTTCAGAGTTCCCTAGAGAAGTGAGGTTTACTTCTGATGGGTTTGCCTTTATATGTTACTTGACCTTTTCCTTTGTTGCTCTTAATATTCTTTCTTTATCCTGTATGTTGTTTGGTGTTTTGATTATTCTGTGGTGAGGGTACATTTTTTTTATGGGTTACTCTATTTGGTGTACTATAAGTTTCTTGTACTTTCATTGGGATCATTGGGATGTCATTCTTTAGGTTGGGAAAGTTTTTTTTTTTAATAATTGGATTGAATATGTTTTCTTCACATTTAAGATGGGTTTCTTCATCTTCTTCTATACCTGTTATTCTTAGGTTTGGTCTTTTCATGGTGTTCCATATTTCCTGGATATTTTGTGTTAGGGATTTATTGGACTTAAGATTTCTTTGGTTGATGAATCTACTTCTCCTAGTGTATCTTCAATGCCTGAGATTCTCTCTTCCATCTCTTGTGTTCTGTTGGTTATGCTTGCACCTGTAGTTCCTGATCATTTACCCAGCTTTTCTATTTCTAGCATTCTTTCAGATTGTATTTTCTTTATTCTCTGTATTTCAGTTTTTAGGTCATGAACTGTTTGAATTGTTTCTTGTAATTTTTGGTTTGTCCTTTTCTCCATTTCTTGAATTTTTTTGTTTGTTGTTTCTTGTAATTCTTTAAGGGATTTTTCTCTTTACCTCTTTGAGGGTCTCTATAATCATAAAGTTGTTTTTAGGGTCATTCTCTTTTGCTTCATCTGTGTTGTGATCTTCAGGTATTGCTGGTGTAGTGCCTAGACTCTGGTGGCAACATATTATTCTTTCTGCTGTTGAATGTGTTCTTATACTGTCATCTACCCATCCCCTTTTCCAGCAGTCTCTCTGTCACTGTCTTTGTCTCTGTCTCTCTCTCCCTCTCTCTCTCTCTTTTCTCTGGTAGGTATAGGACCATGCAGTGGGTGAAAGCAGGTTCTTTTTTTCCAGTGGGTGGAAGTTGGACTGGGTCATTGGCAGACTCTGGATGAGCTGGTCTGCCTGGATGGCTTCCCCCATGAGCAGTTTCCGGTCCTCAGGAGTATCTGAGAAGGCTACAAACAATGTTTTAAGGTGTTATTTGTCTCTATAATTTTTGAGACATTACAAGGTGCATGTGTTGGCAGAATTACAACTCCCTGCCATGTCTCTTCTTCATAAGTACAAAGTCAGCTCCTTGTTGTGTATTCTCTTGGTCCTATTTATGTGAACCTGTAATGATTTTATTTTAGTTTTAAAGATTTTGTTTTCTTATAAGTGTGTACTTAGGTGGGTCTATATGCCACATGTATGGAGTTGCTTGAAGTAGCCAAGAGAGGTCATTGGATCCTCTTGATCTGGAGTTAAAGGCAACTGTGAGAATCAGACTTGGTATTTAGGAAGCAAACTCCAACAAGTCAGTCACATTTCCATCCCTAGGTATCTGTGTGTCCTTACTTTTGGGGTGGGGCAATAGTGATACTGAGCAGATCCCATTGAAATGGATCCACCTTATTGTAACTATCTCTCTCCACACCTAACCTGCAACTAGAGTCATATCCTAAGGCACTGAGAATTAGTGATCTAACCCATGAATGCTGAGAGTAAAGAATGACTACATTAGAGTAATATTAGATCTTACAAGTTTACATAAATACTGGTATATATCTGTATATCTGTATATACTTTCTTTTTGGCGAATATTCAAATTATTTATGGCCATTAAGTTACAGATCTTAATCTATACAATATGGAAAACAGATACTTTCACTAAAGAAAACCATGTGTAGACATACAGCCAACAGTTGGATAACTATAGTCACTTTTAAAAGGCAAGAATATGAGTACTTTAGTGCTCATCATTACAAAGTTTTGTTCCCTTTGATTTTTATTACACAAATATCAGTAAGCAATATATACATTACTATGGGGTCCTAAAGATAAACCATCATTCAAAATTATTTAATTTAATTAGTTGCATAATTTGAAAAAGAAACAATAAGGGTTTACCTACCTTCATAACCTGCCCATGCTCTCAGTTGAGACCCGAAAGTCTCAACCCACTGGCACTCCTTCACACCCTGAGTTTGGGCAGATTGCTTCTGCTTGGGTGCAGAATTACCTCAGTCTGATGAACAGTGTTAGGTCAACCCAGTCAAAAAAAAAAAAAAACTGACCACACCATCTAGAAGAACAGATAGGTAAAGTCAGGCAGAGACTCAGTACTGGACCAGAGGCCACTCCAGCTGTCAGAACTCTAGCCCCCTATTCTGGCAGAGACTCCTTGTTGGGCTTGAGACCATATTAGCTGTCAGAGCTACAAGTAGTTAACCCAGCTAGGGACCTCTTCAACTCACTCAGTGACCAGCCCCTGACACTCTTCTCAATCCTCACTCTCCTCCTTATCATCTCGTCCCCCACCCCCACCCACCCCCAACTGAAGGGAAGAACGCTGCTCGACGATAAGTCATTCTTATCGTCATGCCAGAAATCTAGGCCACAAAGATGAGAAAAACCAAAGAAGAAACAGAAATCAAAGAGTAAAGCACCCATCCAACAAAGACTTATTATCACCCTAAACCCA
This sequence comes from Cricetiscus sungorus, assembly GCA_030556225.1. Taxonomy (NCBI): domain Eukaryota; kingdom Metazoa; phylum Chordata; class Mammalia; order Rodentia; family Cricetidae; genus Cricetiscus; species Cricetiscus sungorus. The sequence goes on from JANBXA010000069.1 coordinate 23,120,429, forward strand.
GATGCCTAGAATTCAGTATAAGAATGTCATCAACAATAGCCAAACAGCCAGGGAAATATGTCACCAATAGAGCCAACTATCTTACTACAGCAAGCCTTGGATATTCCAACACAGATGAAGCACCAGAAAAATAACCTTTGAACCAACTTTATAAAGATCATAGAGGTCCTTAAAAGGAAATGAATAAATCCCTTAAAGAAAGCTAAGAAAAATAAGAAAAAAACTAACAGTTGAAAGAAATGACTAAAATTGTTCAAAACCTGAAAATGGGAGTAGAAGAAATAAAAAAAACACAAATTGAGGGAATTCTGGAAATACAAAATATAGACAAGTGAAGAGGAGCTACAGATTTAAGCATTACCAACAGAACACAAGAAATGAAAGAGAAAATCTATTTCTCAATAGAAGAAATAGAGAGATACATCTATCAAAGATATTATTAAATCTAAAAATCCAAACACAAGAATTCAAGAAATCTAGAACACTATAAAAACAAATAAAGGAAAAAAAAGAATAATAGGAATAGAAGGAAAAGAAACCTAGCTCAAAAACAGTGAAAATATATTTAATGAAATCATAGAGGAAAAATTTCCAAACATAAAGAATGACATGGCTACAAAGGTTTAAGAAGTTTACAGAACAACAAATATATGGGACCAAAAATGAAAGTTATAATAATAATCATAATAATATTATAAGGGCTGGCCCCCAGAGCATGGTAACAGAGAATGGCCACAGCCAGCATTACCTAAAACCATTCTCAAAGGGTCTGGTCACCACCACAAGTTCCATGACAAGGCTAGATGCCACTACAAATATAATAATAAAATATTAAACAAAATGAACAAAGTAAGAATATTAAGAACTGCAAAGAAAAAAAGGCCAAGTGACCAAGTAACATAAGAAGGCAGACCTATTAGAATTAAATCTGATTTCTGAATGGAGACTCTAAGAGCCACAAGAGCCTGGATATAAGTCTTGCATACTTTGAGAGACCATAGATGCCAACTCAAACTACTATGCCTAGTAAGATTTTCAATCACCATTGACAAAGAAAACAAGATGCTCTACAAAAAAGTCAATTTTGAACAATATTTATCCACAAATCCAGTCCAACATAAGGTACTAGATGAAAAATTGTAACCCAAGGAGTTTAACTATTCTCGCAAAACAACAGCAATAGATAACCTCACACCAGAAAAGTCAAAAGTAGGGAAACAGACAGACAGAAAAACAAACACATTCTGTGCGCACACACACACTTATCAACAACAACAGCAAAAATAACAGGAGTTAACAATCATTGATAATAAGTATTTCTCAACATCAATAGATTAAATTACCCAATAAAATTGCAGGTTATGAGAGTCAATGTAAGAAGATCCATCATTTGGTTCATACAAGGAAGACACCTGAATATAAAAAATAGACATTACCTCACAGGGTAGGGTTAGAAAATGATTTTTCAATCAAATGGAATCAAGAAGAAAGTTTCTGAAGCTAGTCTAATATCTAGCAAAATATACTTCAAACCAAAGTTAATCAAAAGAGAAGGGGAAGGACATTTATATACTCATCAAAGTAAAAAGCCACCAAGAGGATATCTCTATTCTGAACATCCATTCCCTAAACACAAGGGCTCCCATATTTGTAAAAGAAATATTAATAAATCTTAAGTCACACATAAAAACCCACACTTTAATAGTGGGAGGCATCAGTATTCTACTCTCATCAATTGGCAGGTCATTCAGAGAAAAAAAACTAAACAGAGAGATAATGGAACTAACAGACATTAGGAATCAAATGGGCATAACAAACATCTACAGAATATCTCACCATAACACAAAAGAATATACCTTCTTCTCAGCACCTCATAGACATTTCTACAAAATTGAACACATACACCATCATAAAGTAAGTCTCAACCCATACAAAATAATTTAAATAACTCCCTGTATCATATCAAACCAACACAGATCAAAGTTGGATATCAAAAACAACAAGAACAAAAGAAAGCCTATAAATTCATGGATTCTAACTATTGAATAACTTCAGAGTCAATGCAGGAATACATAGAGAAATAAAAAACATCCTAGAATTCAATGCAAAATGCATGCACAATACACCCAAACTCATGGGACACAATGAAAGTGATGCTGAGAACATTTCATAGCACTAAGCACCTTCATAAAGTAATTAGAAAAGTCTCATACTAGGACTTTAACAGCACACTTGAAAGCTCTTGAACAAAAAGAGACAAAGACACCCAAAAGGAGGAAAGGTCAGGGAATAATCAGAGGGCTAGAACCCTTTAGAGTCTGTGAGAGTGATACTAGTGCAGACTCTTAGTAACAGGGAAAATGAAGCCTTAACTAGCCATTTTCTGTAACCAGGAAAGGCCTTTAGTGTAGGGAATGAGAAACCAATCCAGATCCCAAACCTTCAACCTGAAAAATATCCTGGGCAAAGATGACAAAGAACTTGTGGGAGTGGCCAACTTGAGACCCATGGCATGAAAAGGATCCCATGCCTAATACTGCCTGGAGAGACAAGAACCAGCGCTGGACAGCCCAGAGACCTAGAATAGAACAAAAAAGTTAATTAAATGATTCTTCAGGGTATTTTGTTATACTTGTCATTAGGAATGATATTCCTAATGGAAATGTTCTTCTATACAGAGCCTAGAATAGTCACCATCAGAGAGGTTTCATCTAGCAACTGAGAGGAGCAGATGCAGACACCCACATCCATTAGATGGACCTTGACAATCCTATGGAAGAGGGGGAGGAAGGAACTAAGGAACCAGAGGGATGAAACACAGCACAAGAACAAAGGACAGAAACTCAACTAATCAGGGCCCATAGGGGCTCAAAGAGATTGAAGCGACAATCAGTAAGCACGCACAGGCCTGACTTGAGGCCTCTATATATATGTTATGATTTTGTAGCTAGGATTCCTAACTGTGGGAGTAGGGACGGCTCTCTGACACTTTTGCCTGCATTTGGAACCCTATTTTTCCTACTGGCTTGCCTAGTCCAGCAAGAGTTTGATAAGAGGGTTTGTGCTTCATCTTACTATAAATTGATATGGCATGTCTGGTTGAAATCCTAGGGAGGCTGGATTTTCTTCTGAAAGGAAACAGAAGTGGGATGGATCTAGGGAAAAGGGGAAGTGATGGGATGGGAATTGGAGAGAAGGAGGAATGGAAAACTGTATTCAATATGTAACATGTGGAGGAAGAATGAAAAAATAAATTAATTATTTAAAAATTAGTTGCGGATCCTTAGTTAGGGTTATTCTTGTAGATTTCTGGACATTTCACTAGTGCTTGATTTCTCTTTAAACCTATAATGGCTCCCTCAATAAAGGCATCTCTTTTCTTGTTCTCCTCTAAGCAATATTGGAGGGGCTACTTTAAATGCCCTTCCTCTATAATGAGATTGATGACTACCTTGAATGCCATCCTAGAGCCTTCATCCAGTAGCTGATGGAAGCAGAAGCAGAGATCCACAACTAAGCAATGAACTAAACTCCTGTGTTCCAGTTGTAGAGATGAAGTAATGAGCAAAGAGGTCAAGACCAGACTGGAGAAACCCACAGAAACAACTCAGGAACCCCAGCTAGATAGCTGGGGAACCAGCATAAAACCAAACCAGGCCTCCTATACTTGGCTGAGAGTTAGGAGGCCTGGGCAATCTATGGGGCCTTTAGTACTAGATCAGTATTTATCCCTGGTATATGAATGGACGTTGGGTACCGATTCCACATAGAGCGAAACTCTCTCAGCTTAGACGTATCAGGGAAGGCCTAGGCCTTTCTCTAAATGTTGTGACTTTGACAATCTCACGTGGAAGTCCTCACTCTCCCTGGGGAGTGGATAGGAAGAAGGAGGGGTTCAGTGGGGGGCATGGAAGGATGGAAGATATAGGGAATTGGGATTGGTATGTAAAATAAGATTGTTTCTTTCTTAAATAAAGGAAATAGTTGCAGAGTTTGAACTACTGTTGAACACAAATTCATTTTCGCATTCATAGGCTTCTTAGTTGGTTTAGAGTCCTTAGGCTATTCTATAATGTTGTCATGGCTAGTAAACATTGTATTCCATCATTTCTCCTCAGTAAGGCTATTTATTTGTCGATATGTGTATCTTTGTTGCAGTGGCTGGGACATTGCCCTTTCCAGAACTGGTTCTCACATGGGTGCATAGATGCTAGCTTTTCATCTCATAGCTGATAAACCATCCTCCTTGAATGAGTTGGCTTGCTTCATTTGTTATATGGCATGCAAACAGAAGTCAATTTCAAGGTAGTACCTTGTAGACAAATCTCATCAATGTCAGGGAATAACAGCAGAGAGTGAAAGACATCTACTCACTAATAATCTCTGGAGACTTCATGTCATTGACAGACACAATGGGGAAACAAGAGTTGGCAACTGGGCCCCCAAAGTGCTTACTCATGAGATAACCCCTAATGCCCTTCCTCCTTTCTCTGACTATAGTTCACTTTGTACACCAGCACTCCAGTCATGGCGGTCTTCTTGGGGTGCAGTTTCTCTCCTTAGACATTCAGTATACTAATGCCTGCTGTGACTTTCAGAGCTCTGTCGCCCATGTCTGTCTTAAGACACCCAGGCACACCATAAGTACTTCTTACAATGAGAAGATAAAGCATTATGCTAAATTCCTTTCCTTTCAAATCAAGAGCTCTGCTAAAGCTTAACTGGCATTTATGAAACACAAATGTTAGAAAGGCAATTATAAATCGGTCTTTAAACTTTTCCCCTCAGCTGCAGTGTGCTTTCCTCCAGAAGCTGCAGCTTTTAGAGAAGTCAGATGAGCCCATGGCTCTGTTGTCCCCATGATCATGTGATCCCAGCATCAGTATGGTTTCTTGTCTGGCCTTTAGACATGTGAGTTTATAACAAATATCCTAAGAACTTGGGGGCCATGTGAATAGCACCAACTGGCTTGACTCAGGTTCTTTCTTTTTGGATGGAAGGGATGATGTTTTTGATTTCTTCTGCAACACTACAAGCTTCTGAGGGACAAGGCGTCAATAACACTTACAAGCTAGTATCAGATAAAAAGGATTCAATATCCTCCAAGGGTTTTTTGTTTGTTTGTTTAGTTTGTTGGTTGGTTGATTTTGTTTCCTGTGAAAATATCCTGAGAAATCAGAACTGTGAGTTCTTGACATGGTTACCTCAATTTAACTCTCAGTTAAAACCCAGCCTCTTAAAATTATAAATTTCAACCAGCACTAACTATGATGTTTACAACTTATATTATATCCTAGAATGTTTTATTTTATTTATTTATGTTTATAAGAAGTTATCTAACTACATAGTTACATATTGACTAATTAATTATCCTTTTAGGAAAAAATACCAGGAAACATGTTTAAACATGTCTGCATATCATTTTTTCAAATGCCATTAAGTTGATAGGTGGATTTTATTCCCCCCACCCTTTTTCCCCCTGGCTTGGTTCATTAAGATGAACATGGCCATATATAATGGTGCAGTGAACATTCCAGGAAAAATAGAAAGGTGGGAATATATAAACACTCATGAAGGAAAGCAGACCGCTACAAATCCATTTCCAAATCTCTAAAATATCACATAAATAATCAAGACTAAATGGTTCACCCTAACCTCACAAAACCTTTGTTATGTGCCTGATGTGAAAGTCTAGATTCAATATATTTTAAATGAATTCTACAAGGACAACTTTTATTCTTTCAATAGTTCTCACATTGTTATAGATCATACAAAGGTTTATCATGGAATAAACTGTACCTTTCAGGCATTTAAGCAGTGTAAGAAGTCATTTTGTTTCAGAGTTATTGAGAGATATGTATCCTAACTCCAATAAACATTTTTATTTTTCACCTTAATAAGAGATTTTCAGTATTGCTCTATGATTAGGATCCTTCAGCAACACTTTTTTTTAATCACCATCCATTTCTGACCTGTACTCCTACATGTTGCTACCTGTATAATTTTATGTTTTCACAGAATTCTATGGGAGAAAAGCCAGTAGATAATCTGTTTATCTCCTTTAGGCAGATTCTATACTTTTACCATCATACACCAGTAATTTTGATTTGGGAAAGTTTCTCTGTCTAGTTTTGTTGATTTGTATTTCAAACTGACATATAGCGAGATGGGCAGTCAAAATCTTTGATGAGGAATTCTTTTGGTCCAAGTTCTACCTTGGGTGTTTAAACTTTCAAAGGGTATACAGTGCTTCAAAGATGCTGCTATTATTTTGCTATGCCCTGTGTGATTGTCTTATTCAAAGGTTCACCAGATTTAAAGCTTTAGCTTCAGCACACCATCTTACTACATTATTGCCTCTGATGAAAACATAAGATTCATCTCAGGGCTGTGTTTCTGTATTATCACTGAACAAGAAGCTACCAGCACAACTAAGCAGCAGTGACTGACTAAAGCCTGAGGAAAATGATAGTGAGAAATGGGTCAAAGAGTAAGAAACATCCCTTGGTTGAAATAAAGCCCTTCTTAATGATGCTGACATGGGCCTAGAGGCTCAGGCAAAGAACAGAAGTGTGACCTTCATGATTCACTGGGCATGCTGGCACCTGTCTTGACATATTCTGAATTGATGCCCTGGAGAAATATAAACCCAAAACCTCACTGCAACAGTAGCAGGAGATGGAAGGCTTCACCTTGGGAATCTCTGCTGGGTGACCATTTATTTATAGTTTTACTGGATAAATGACATCCAACTTAATTGCCAACTTCCTAAATGTAAAATGCAATTTTACATACTGCTTTGTATTGTGTGATTTCTCCTCCAATCCTCCAGAGTTTTATGACCCCACTAGTTCCTGAGCTGTCTGACCTTTGTTTTTCTCCCTAATGGAGTGTGTGTGTGTGTGTGTGTGTGTGTGTGAGAGAGAGAGAGAGAGAGAGAGAGAGAGAGAGAGAGAGACAGAGACAGAGAGAGAGACAGAGAGACACAGAGAGAGAGACAGAGAGAGACAGAGAGAAAGAGAGAGAGACAGAGAGAGAGAAATAGAAACAGACACAAACAGACAGACCAACAGACAAAGACACACACAAAGAGAGAAAGCTGGTTTGCAATGAACTGGGATCTTGCAGAGAGAAGATAGACTTCTTTATATAGAGTATCCAACACTCGGTTGCAGCTCCTCAGTCTGATTCAAGGTGACTTTTTGTGTAACATTTCTTATCTTACCAGTTTTATTTTTCAGGTGCTACCAGAACATTCATTTTATTTTCAATATGAATGCAAAAATCCTCAAAGCTTCTATACGACTATTGAGGCTTACTAATTAGATTCATTAAACCATACTCAAAGCAAACAGAATTTGTCCTTGGTTTTATTTTTTTTAATTCTTCTTCTTAGACTCTTTTTCCCAAGGGACCTACACAGGGTGGATGCTCCCTCCCAGGCCCTGGATTAGGCACAAACCACCCCCAAACACCAATTTTCACAGAGAGTTCCTTTATTAAACTGGGAACAAAAGTAAAGTGGTTGATTTCTGACTCAGGCAGTAAACAGCAATGATTTACCTGCAGGTGTGTTATTTCCCCTAATAAAATTTCTCTCTCTCTCTCTCTCTCTCTCTCTCTCTCTCTCTCTCTCTCTCTGTTTATATATATATATATATATATATATATATATATATTGATATATGTTTATTCACATGAAAGGGGTTGATAATTTGTAGTAGGGTTTTTTATTTCTTTTTTTATTTTGCATTGCAACCACAGTTTTCTCTCATACCCCTTAGTTCCCCTCTATCCCAACACCATTCCACTCCTCCTCAGAGGCAAAGGCTCCTGTGAGGATTCAACATAAGTTAGGTCAGGACCCAGCTCCTCTCCCTTGCATTAAGACTGAGCATGGCATCCCAAAGCTAGCTCATGTACCAGGTTTGTATCATATTGCCAGGGTCCCCTCTGATAGTCCAAGCTTCCCAACTGTCTTCCACATATGGAGGGCCTAGTTGTGTTCCTTGGAGTCTCCACAGTTGTGGCGCTAGAGTTCATGTGTTTCCAAGAGCTTTGTTTAGCTGTCTTTGTAGATTTCTACATCATGATCTTGACCCTCCTTGCTCATATTTTCCCTACTCCCTTGCTTCGACTGTACTACTGGAGCACTACCTGCTTCTTGATTGTGGGTCAGTGTGTTTGGCTCCATCAGTTATTGGATGAGGGCTCTATAGTTACAGTTGGGCTATTCATCAATCTTATTATAGAGGTAGCCAGTTCAGGCATCCTTTATACTGTTGCTAAGAGTCTTACTTGGAATATAGGCTACTTCCCACTTTTTCTTTTCACAGGATTTATGTTGAGGTCCTTGTTGCACCTGGATTTGAGTTTTGAGCATGGGGATAGAAATGTATCTATTTAAAATAGATAATAATCAGTAGCCCTATGTGTACAAATGGTAAAGGGACTGAGAAAAAAATTAGAGAAACATCACCCTTTAAAATAGCCACAAATATAAAATATCACTTAGCATAACACTAACCAAGTAAGTGGAAGACCCATACGACAAGTAGAAGACCCATACTTTGATAGTTGTACCCTGGTTTGTGGAGGAAACAGGGGAGGATGGGATTGATATTTTAAACAAGCTCATTTCTAATTTATATTTTAAAATTATATAAAAAATGAAATAAAAATTGCTATGCTTAGTAGCCCTTTTGTTAAAAAAAAAAAGTGGATCAAAAAGTATGAGATCACAAAATTTTCTTTCAGTACAACTTGTTTAGTGACTATATTTACCATGCTAAGGTTCCATCTAATGTTCTGATATTTGGTATTTCATGAAGTTGTCAAAATTATGATTGACATGGTGTCTAATTTTGGAGCTCTAAATGTGCTAAGAAAGATGGCATAGAAAATTTTGGGGAGGTTTTATATGATTATTTTAAACAATAGTAATTTATGTGTACTTCTATATGGCAGTTTAATAATAGGCATAAGTAAGACTCACTTTTTTTCTTAAATTGAACATTTTTCAACATACAAAGTCTTAGGCAGACATAGACACATTCGTGGAGCAGGTGTACAGAAAAATTTTAGCATCAGAGAAAAGTCCTTTTTCTCTTCTCTTGCTAATAAAGATCAACTAGAACTTAGACCAGTCTATCAATTTAGATTGTTCTCCCTCCTCTTTCTCTCTTTCTCTTCCTCTCTCTCTCTCTCTATCTCTATGTTTCTCTTGTATATTCCCATGTTTCTACCTCTCTCCATCTCTATCTCTTTATATCTCTACTGATAGTTCTATTTTTATCTATCATGTACCTTTTAGTACTGTCTGCTTTCATTTAGGTATTGATTGCTTTGGGACTTAGAAATCATACTTCATCAACTCATTACCTTTCTCTTTTATTGCTGAGATATATTCTAGTATATTTTGAACCAGAAGTTATTTCTTCTCTTACTAAAGGTCATTTCTTTGTTTTCAGTCTGTAGTCACTATAAACAAATATGTGACATTCATTATAAGGTCTGGTGATGTGAACAGAAGCCATCCAAGTGCTGAAGATTCTAAAGCCCAATTAACTGAAAAGAACTTCCCTAATTCTGAATACCTGGAAGGAAATAGTTATAGTTATAGTTATATATATAGTTAATATATATTATAGTTATATATATAGTTAATGAGCATTCATTGTCCTCTCTATTTTTAATCCTACATGATTATAAACTATTAGGTAAATACTTTTTGGAATACACAAACAGACCCTCAGTTTCCACCAACCTGAAAGCTAAAAGTATCATCATAAAACATATGAGGCATAGGCATGGACTTCCCTGCTTTGCTGTAAATTGTATATCCAAACCTTCTACCAATGTTTTCTGAAAGGGCTTTGACTTATGACAGCCTTTTGTTCTATTGTTGCAAAAACATTTTTAGACTGTTACCATGTAGAAACATGTTTCTTAGAGTGTCCTATCCCTGTGTTTTCAAGCTATACTATTTCAAATTTGACTTCAGAATCAATTTTATTTTACTGCCTTTGAAAGGAGAACTTTATTTTTGCATTATGAGTAATAATGAGTTTTATACAAGTTTTTATATAAGTTTTATACAAGCCTAACCTTACAGGATTGACTGAACTTATCATTTTAGTTTAGCATATTACGATTTTGGAAATCTACATTGTTTTACTAAGTGAAAACTCTGAAGGAGAAAAGTCAACAGCTTCTCTCAAATTTGTCAGAGAAGTGAGGTCTAGACACAAACGGCCTCAAATTGGAAATATAGACAAATACAAGACATCAGAAATGAAACCCTGGAGCTGACTTCTTGGTAGCTGGCAATAGGAAGCCTTGAATGTGTCTCAGTGCTGGAAGCTCAGTGAAGACAATCTAAGGGAAACCTGTACCAAGAATCAATCACAGGGACACCCCCAAACTTAGTGTATTTTACTCACAGCCATGTTCTCACAGTGATTATCAGAAACACTCCTCATGTTCTGGCAGAGGATGGGTTAGAAATATGATAGGGTAGTCCACACTTAACTTGATTTATTCTTAAGGAGAAGCCTATGTCCTATGAATGACTGTATGATCTTCCTAGAAAAGGGGGAAGAAAGATTTTAAACTCCTAAGGTAGTCGATAACTTCAAGGAACAGTGTTCTCCAGTCATAAGACGGCAGCAACACATGGGAACTCACAATTGTGATATTATCATTCACAAGACCTGTGCAAACTCAAGCCAGACTGAGTCTTGGCATGGAGGGAGGAAGATGAGTGTTTTATGGTCTTATACTATAAATAGTTCATGGAAGTGCTTAAGTAAGAACATTTTTTGTTTTATATCAATTTTATGTGGCTCCTAAAATAGTGGGGAAAGAAGAATCTGAACATGGTCCTAACGTTCTGAGATTACAAAGATAACTAGCTTTTATTGTTATTCTATACATTTGTGAGGCCTTCTTTCTAGAAATTTGTTTCTTCAATATGCTTCTGACAGTATTTATATTAATTTATGTTTAGATTCACAAAGCCTCCCCCTACAAGTTTCATTATGATATTCCATCTAATATTTTTAATTGTATGTTCTGATTTAATTGTTCATTTTATTGATTATTTTATTAGTTCATATGTCATTATTTTCATTAAGTTCAAGAATTTTCATAATTGAATGCAGCTTTTGTTCAATAGCTGCATAACATTCTGTACTTGACCATGCTAACCTCTTATTTTTAACAGAGTAACACTGTCCTCTTTTCTTTTTCCTTGGAAGCTGCTAAAGTTTTATCTCTTTCCACTGTACATTAACTATTTTGTGTTGTGTCCAGCACATTTTGGAACAGAATTTCTATGTATCCACTTCCTGTTAAAATCATTTTGGTGAATGTCTTAACAGATAATTACATTTGACTAGCTTTCAAAATTTTGTTATGATTTAGTGAACTATGGTTTCAGGATCATTTCTGCTTTTAAAGCTACCCTTTCCTTATGTGGATCCATTCTGGTCAAGTGCATCCTTGACAATTGTTGGTACTTTGAAAATGACATGTCAGTCATCCAATCTTTGGTTACTAAGTGTTTTCTATACCAAGGCTGGCAGACTTTCCTCTCTGTTCTACATAATCTTTGTAATTTCACTGCCTTTAAGAGCTATAAATAAATGGATTTTAAAGTGATGGTATTGAATATATCAGGAACTTGTATCTGTTTTCAGACAAATCAGTAAACCTGAACAGTACAATTAACTCTACTCCACAGGACTGAGGTGAGGCAAATTTCAAGCTCTCGGACAAGCAGACTATGAAGAGAAAAATAATACAATAGTGCACACCTATGTTTCTCCAAATGTCAGCTTCCCAGGCCTCTGGCTACAAAGAGAGGTTATCATGAGAGCATCTTTTGTTCTGTTGCCCCTTCAGACTACTCTTAGTAGAGGATAAGGGTTCGAAAGAAAGGAACAGATACTATGATCATCATTAAAATTTTTATTTTAATCCTTAACTGAAAATAACCTTTGCCATTTTTCCAAGTCCCTGAACTATTGTTTTATTCAACATATTGAGCCTTTTAGTGGTAATAAATAGAAGAGACATTGTATGATCCTACTTTACTACAGAAGAAGTCTATTTTACTACCTCTTGAAAATACATATCCATTTTTTCTTTTCCTCAGATTTGTGAAATGTAAGTCTAAATAGAGGCTCTAAGTAGACACAGCAATGATGCCTCTATTATTGTTATTCATCTAAAGTCAAATTGAATTCAGGTTGTCTGTGATCTTTTCTTATATTATATTTTATGTTTTTGTTTAATGGAATGAAGACTTACCAGGACAAGCTGCAAACAAAAACCTAACCTGTCACAACTTGAATTTCAAACATCTTATTTTATCTCATCAAGCACATTATTATTGCCTCCCAAACAGATCAAATCTCAGATACAGTATAAAAGACCCAATGGGGGTATTTCTGTGATTATTTGTTATTTTTCAAGCACAAACATCATTCTTCTGTTGGGGAAGTTCCTTGAATCTGATTTCACCATCCTTCTTTTCTCTGTGGTTCTTCCAGATGACATGGAGACGTGTTGACAGTTTTCAGCAAAGAGAGTATTCCCTGGTTTTAGATATGAAGGAATTGCAGGACACTGTTACTAGTCTAGAGGTTTAGTAAGGAGATGGCAAATGTGAATTGCCATATAGCAGGTGTGTGTGTGTGTGTGTGTGTGTGTGTGTGTGTGTGTGTGTGCTCACACACGCGCACATGCATGACGGTATATACAAGAATTTATTCTTCTTAAAATTTCTACAATTACCTTCAAGAAGTCAAAAGGTGAATTTAAAAGCAAAAGCACAAAATTTGAATTAGTATAGCAGCCCAGTTTTCTCTCCTGACATTTCAAGATGCCTTTACTTGAAAAATCATTCTAAAAAATATTTTCCTGGCTGTTTCTTTCCTCCATTATAATATGGTATCAATCATATCCACTTTTAATGGTTTTAAATTTAAAGAAAATAAGAAACAGACTTAGGGTCGGGCTTAAGATATGATTCACCAGTTAAAAAGTGTGTACTGCTTTGCAGAAGAGTCAGCTCTGTGAGTTCACTGGTGAGTTCATAGCTGCTTGTAACTCAAATCCAGGGAGGTCTACCACCTCTAGGCTCTGTAAGTATCTGCACATGCACTATGCACATATCTAGACAGCTAAGCCTGTACATATTAAAAATAATACAGATACATCTTTTTTAAAAAGCCCTTGATCTATTTGTCTGAATGAGGATAAAGGGACACATATAGAACCCAAGGGACATAGTCTATATGAGAAAGATTCCAAATGACAGTAGTCTAGAGCTGAACGTAGTTTCCACATTCTTTTCTAAATTGTTGCTATGCCCACTTTCTCTTTTATAAAAACTTTGTTTTTATTATTTTAATTAGGTAAATTTGTGAATTATATATGTGTGTGAGCTTGTGTGCACTTTTATTTGCCTACACACTTGTGCATGTACTTGAATGGAGGTGCTGGGGCGAGAGACTTCTGATTACACTGGAGCTAGAGCTACAGGCTGTTTTGAACCATCTAATGTGGATACTAAAAAGGGAAACCATGTTGTCTGGGAAGTACTCTTAATCATGGATCCATCTATCCAATTCATATATATATTTGTTTATTATTAAGGATCATCACACATATGTATATATTTAAAACCCATACAATCACCACCCCATGTAATCTACCTACACAGTTTGCAACTATGAATGGTTTGCTACTTTGTGGGCTATATGGCCAAGACTACCGCATCTTTTCTATTGCAAATGAGATGTGGGAGTGGAGGAAAAGGATGTCTTGTCATTTTGCAGAGACAGCTCCAGGAATGCTGCTAATTACCTATAATGTCTTGAATGGCTTTTCTCTCACAATGCATAATAAAATGCAACACATGTACACTGTACAGATATGATTCTCTAATCATACGGGCTCTTCTAATTTATCTTTATAATTTCCTAGGATCATTATTCTTAGCCCATTAAAATGGAATTAAATTTGTTCAAGTCTAAAATTCTTATTTGATGGATTTGTTTATTTTGGGGTCAAATAACTGTTCTATAGTTAATGTGGGCTTTTTATTTTTATTTTCTATTGTGTCTAGATTGTGAAATATCTACTTTTTGTTTGCAATTGATTCACAGGCAAGTTTCCATAAAATTACAGTTATTACAATCTGTTTGGCTTCAAAGGGATGCTGAAAACCTGCCTAGAAAAAGGAGTTTGTTTCCCTAAGGAGAAATGTATACTATCTTGACAGAAAAATCCTGTATGCAGTGCAGGGTTCACGGGCTATATGACACTAGATGAACCATAGAAAATTTGGGCTAGATTGATTTTTTTTTTTGTGGAATGCAAATAAGAAGATTGGAGTTAGAACAACTACTGAAGAATTTGTTCATCCCATATGCAATTTCCATTTAAATGTGTTTTATAACCTGTGCTTTTCAACAAAGAATTGAAATGAACATCAAATTTGAAAAGGAAAATTAATTTATTGGACCTGATATCTTTTTTGTTTGTTTTGAAGCTGCTATTGTGAAAAATATGTCTCTTTGGATTTAAAACTGAAATATCACAGGCAGACTGCTGGCCTGATGGCTCACACCTACAATTCCCGGCACAGAAAATAACTGATGCAGGAGGATCACTAGTGGTAAGGCTAGCCTGAGCTACAGAGTGAGTCCCTCTCTCAATACATTAAGTGAATGAATGAATAAAAATATCACATTTATTTCCCAAAATAGAAAGTATGTCACAACACAAGTCAAAACCAAATTTTGGATATTTAAAATTCTGTGACTTGAAAAATTATGTTTCCTTGTGAGCATATTCTTGTTCTATAAGTAAAAGGAATCTAACTGTACAGTTAGGGTTTGATAAATTCTAGAGAAGTCTTCATATCAATATGTAAAATTATGTTCACACTGTACTTATATTATTCCCCAAGAGATTGCTGCCTGGCATGTAAGGAAAGGAACACTATGGTGCTACACCATTGCTGAAGGCGAGGCTTTTTGCCTAGTCAATTGGCAAGGTAGTCAGGAGCTGTAAGCTCACCTCTGCAGTCCTTCACTATAATCCTGGCAATTTAAAGGAGGATAAAGTGGAGTCACTGTGTATTGGATGGCTTCCCTGTGCACAGGTTGTAGATTTCCATGTATGAAAGGATGGATTGAGGGAGGTATTTTGCTCTATATGGAACAATTTGAGTTCTTGACATCCTCAACCATGATAGCTGGCGACTTCTAACCCCAGTGGTACACCACCTCCAACAAGATCAGAGCCCCTAATCCCATACAAACAATTCTAGGAACTGGGGACCTAATAGTCATACATATGTGCATGCTAGTGCCAGTCACATTCCAACCATCACAGGTATAAAAATGTATGGGTCATCTAGTTATTTCCTGAAAGACTAATTATTAATTGTATCATTTAAGGATTATTTCAAAGCTAAAGTCAATGTAAATTATAACATTTGAATTATATGTTGAGCAGAGTATGAGTATACTATCATAATTCATATTTTAACAACTAAACTCTTACTTGTGGATATTTGTCAAATACCCAATCCTCTGTTATAAGAAAAAATTCACTCGTTGCCATTCACACTTAAAATTGTATAGTTGTTTCTGCATATCTGTGCATTAAATTCAAACCATATAACAATACAATAAATCACATGTGTACTATTAATTTTCTCCCAAATTACCAAGTAGATAAGAGCTTATTTGAGAGAAATATCTTTTTTTGAACTTTAATAGGCCTGAGGTCTGTGGAGATGGCTTAGCCCTTAAGCGCCCTTCCTGCTCTTCCAGAGGTCTTGGGATTGTTTGCTGGAACCATATCAAGTTGCTCACATCAGTCTGTAGCTCCAGCTACAGACTCACCCTCACCCTCTTCTGGCTTTCCAGGGAAATTATATACCAAGGTCTCTAGTTTGCAGTGTGACAAGATTATATAAATAAAACACACATAGTAGCAGGTGTTTGTATATGAAGTTAGTAGAACAAGATTTCAAAGACTAAATATTAGGTATTGATTTTTTATTTATTTAATGATTTAATTAAAGCACTATTTTTTAATAAATCTATTTTTTGTTTTACATCCCTGCCTCAGTTTCCCCTCCTTCCTGTCTTCCTAGTCTTCTGTCCCAAACTCCTCCTCTGTTTCCACCCCCCAATCCACTCTCCCTCCATTAGAGCTGGTCTCCCGTGGATACCAACAAAATATGGAATATCAAACTTCAGTAAGACTAAACAAATGTGTTCATCTACATGCCTGTGTTCAACCCCTTGATGTCTCTAACACAGTGTAGCTTGGTAGCACCATGTCCCTTTGTGGACATAAAATACTTACTAAGAACTCATTTTTTTCTGTATTGTTTATTTTTCTTTAGATATAAATATTTAAACTTGAAACAAACTTGTTTTACATGTCAATGCCAGTTCCCGCAACTCCCCCTGGTCCTCCCCTGTTCCCCCAACCAACCTCCATCCCATCCCCTTTCTGTTACCCATGGAGGGTGAGGCTTTCCATCATGGTGAGTCTTCATAGTATGTCATATCATTTGGAGCAGGACACAATCCCTCCCCCAAGTGTGTAGACTGAGGGAGTATCCATCTATGGTACTCACCTTTTGATATATATAGATTAGGGAAGCTCATATCTCTCATCAGAGAGCTTCTTTTTATAGGCAACAGCAGTTAACATAAAAACTCATGGAAAAGTGCAGAGAACAAGTGTATTATTAGTGCTCATTTCTAAAGGAAATGCCTTTATTATTTATCAATCACTTTTACTCCCAAATATTAGGGAACATCACAGAAGGGGAGGCAGTAAAATTTCAAGTGGCGGTTCCTGGGGAGGGCTGCTGTGCAGTAGTGTGTTCTGACATGCCAGAGGGTTGCATTCATGAATTCAGAGCAGCTGTGTTTGCCTGCACAAGAATGAAAGTAAATCAAACTAGTCAGAAAACCATGGGGGAGGGGATCAAAAGACCTAGCCTGTGTCTGAGGAGAATTTTGCAGCATTAATTGCTGGAATTTTCTTCAGGGATGTAATCATGCTCCAGTGGAAGTATCTAGTTTCTATGCCCATGAACATACAGGAATCACTAATGGAATACACATGCATACACATATATGCATGCATATAAATATGACTATAAATTGTGGAAATGTTTTTAAATATGAATTTAAAGTATTTAGAATCTATGTATTAAGATATTTAGTTTTCTTTAGGTAATTTGTATCAAAATCCTGCAGTCTTAGATCACTTAATACAAAACAGTATATGCACATGTAGACATACACATACACACTCTCTCTCCTACTAACAAATAGCACCTACCACATAGTACATATTTAACAAAGAGTAGGTTCTTATAGAATATGAGACAGTAAGAAAAGACCTTATGCACATTTTGTTATATTTTCTAAGAAGAAATGTGGTTGGAGCACTTCGGTGAAGGGAACACCTTTCTCCATGTTAGATTATGCCATACTTTGTTAATTATTCAATGCCTCCCTAATTTGAAGAGAATGTAAGCCTAAGTCTTGAGGAAAGGCTGAGTTAATAGTACTAAGAACACACAGGCCATCTTTGTGTTTGTCTCTGTTTAGCCTTGTAGACTGCCCTGGAAAGTCATCTCTGAGTGATGAAAGGAATTAGCTCATGAGCCATCATTACTCTTTCTGTTGAGTGGGTATGTTGGTTGGACATACTTCCGAACTGAGTGGATTACAGCTATAGGCACAGAACCCCAGACTGCATGAACCTTTCTTTGGGATAATGTACTGACTTCAGAGAAAGGAAAGTGCAGCCGTGTTAGAGCAGACAAGGAAAACAGTATCACATGACACAGCGTATACATGGCAGAGATGAAGAATATCATGTGCACTCTACAATTTTCTCAGTCTTTCAGAAGCATAAAACTTAGGCTTCTCTCTTTTAGCTTTTCACCCCTTTAGCAATTTCCTCCATGGTTCTTGGGTCCCTTTTATTGCAACCTATAGGAACACATTTTCCAGCTTTGGGCATTTCAACACAACATTGTCATCTATAAAGTGCACACTTGAAAATCACTTTAGCAGAGTATCAAAAGAAAGAATGAGAAAAAAACCATAATGTATTAAGTAAGGTTACAATTTTGGGTTGTATCCAATTTATAGTTATCCTCTGACTCATGGGGTCCAAAAACCTCATGATGGATATACTTGAAACTTAAAAGGAAGTGTTTGTGTCTATTTTATAAGTAGTTCCAGAGGAAGTTTATGACACAAGCTTGTCACCACACATTGAAATAGTGTCACAAAATTCTCTCTTAACTTTTTGTACTTTCTACAACAGCATATGGCCACAAACATACACCACTCTCAACACTTTGATCTAGAAATCTAAGCATAACTGAGGGTCCTTATGACAAAGGTTTCAATTTGTGGCGATCCTAGAATCTGCAACAATGGCCTGAAGAAATAAGTTTCCTATAAGTAAGCCCAGTGTGTCTGACCTAAATATGACTCTAGAGAAGAAATTTCCAAAAGAATAGAAGGAAAGCAGTCCATAGAGACTGTAGGAGGTATCAAAGAGAACATAGCAAAAATTTAAATTTTAGAGGAAGTAACATTGATTCTGGCAAAGGCAAATTTCAAAGGCATCTTAGTAGAGGCGACATTTCCTAGTTGAAAGGAAGCATAAAGACAAATGTGCATTTAGCAGATAAACATTTCAATTACTTTTGACATATAACCAAAGAAGACAAAAGAACAAAGAAAGACTCCCTTTGCCCTATCTATGATTACCTTGAAAAGTCTTCCAGAGTCACTTCATGCTATGGAGAGGAAGAAAACATATCTGCCTTTCTTGAATCATGCAAAGGTTTGAGACAAGATGCAAAGGAAGGAAAATGAGAGTGAAGGACAAGAAGACCAAAAAGGCAGAGCTTGTTGGTAGCATGAGTAAGCTGTGCACACTGGAAAACTATCTGTGATGTGTACAAAAAAACTGTCTGCAATACTTTGTAGAGCCTTTGTAGAAATTAGAAAATAGTGCTATCTACCTCTTCTATGATTAAAAAAAAAAACAAAAGTGCATCTTCTCCAAATTTATTCATGCCTGTAACATACAACTTAACAACATGAAGACTGGATTTCATCCCCCAGTCAAGAATTCCTTTGCCAGTCAATACCTAATCTATTCTAATTTTTTGTAAATGTCTGACCAAATATCAACACACTATCTTTGAACTGTGATCTATCACTTTTTATTATTTAATAGGTCACAAAAACTTTACAGTGTCTACTATAACAAAAAATTATCTTTTCCTAAGAATTTATCACTTCTTAAGGTATCCTAAAATAATCTGTCACAGTGGTTTACTATACCTGACAGAATAGTTTTGTTAGTTTAAGGACTTGAATTGCTTCTGAAATTGTAACTAGATGACTTGGATATAGGGAAAATATTCCATGGGCTCAGGATGACCTTTGGAGTTTCATTCCACATACTAATCAGTAATATTTATATATTCAATAAGAATCTAGATTCTAAGCCATAGGTCATATATGTCTCCTGGATATATTGCGTATAGTAGGATGTGTTCATTGCTATGTGTGATTACCAGGGAAGTCATGTTCTCCTTGTATTTATAGGCAAAAACAACTGGAATCCTTGCATTTGTTACTTATTAAATTTTGTTCTCTAGATCCTCTGCCCCCTCTCCCAGAATTGAATATACACACATTAGCTGTAATAGATAACCTTTAGCTGTGATGGACATGGATGCAATATATACTTATTAGCTCCCAATCATAGTTAGCCCTTTGCAACTTCAACTCTCCAATTATTAGAATGTAATTTTTGTTTTGAGGACTCTTTCTAAAGTTGCAAATTATATTTGAAAAAACTTTACTATGTATTCATTGTAAATTTTAGATGTTTTGCTTAGGAATTTGCATCACTGTTCATTTTATTCACTCTAATCTTGCTCTTTCTCACCTTACATGATGCTACATGCTTTAATACTCATACCTATAAAAATACAGATGTGTTCTTTTTTTCCTTTATATATTATTTAATTATTTATTTATTGTTCTTATTTTACATATCGATCCCAGTTCCCTCTTACTCCCTCCCTCCATACCCCCAAATCCTTCTCATTTCATCCCTTTCCAAACTCTACAAGGAGGATGATGCCTTCCAGGAGGGGTCATCAAAATCTGTTAAGTAATTTGAGTAGGGACTAAGCCCTCCCTCCTGCCTCTAGGCTAAGGAAGTATCCCTCCATGGGGAATATGCTACCAAACTCCTTTCCTGCATCAGGAATACATCCTGGTTCTACTATCAGAAGTCCCTTAGACTGCCTAGTCCTTCCAACTAAAACCCATGTTCAGGGATTCTACGTCAATCCAATGCTAGTTTCCCAGCTATCAGTCTTGGGATCCATGAGCTCCCCCTTGTTCAGGTTAGCTGTCATTGTGGTTTTCTGTAGCCTGATCTTGACCCCATTTTCTTATCACTGCTCTTTCTCTGCAACTGGATTCAAGGAGTTTGGCTCAGTGTTTAGTTGTGAGTGCCTGCTTCTGTTTCCATCAGCTACTAGATGAAGTCTCTATCAATCTCATTATCAGGGAAGGGCATTTAAGGTAGCCTTTCTACTGTTGCTCAAATTGTTAGTTGGGGTCAACTTTGTAGGACTCTGGACATTTCTCTAGAGTGAGTTTTCTCATCAAAGCTATGATAGCTCCCTCTATTATAGTATCTCTTTCTTCTTCTTCTTCTTCTTCTTCTTCTTCTTCTTCTTCTTCTTCTTCTTCTTCTTCTTCTTCTCCCTCTCCCACTCCCTCTCCCACTCTCTCTCCCTCTCCCTCTCCCTCTCCCTCTCCCTCTCCCTCTCCCTCTCCCTCTCCCTCTCCCTCTCCCTCTCCCTCTCCCTCTCCCTCTCCCTCTCCCTCTCCCTCTCCCACTCCCTCTCCCTCTCCCTCTTCCACTCCCTCTCCCTCTCCCTCTTCCACTCCCTCTCCCTCTCCTTCTCCTTCTTCTTCTTCTCCTTCTTCTTCTTTTGTTTTCATCTATTTGTCCCTTGAAAAAATCACATGGAAGTACTTAGATTAATAGAAATGGGTTAATATTTAAGACAGATCTAGCCGATAAGAAACTAGTAACTGGCCAACAGCATTATATCAAATACAGAGTCTTTGTGTCTCTGTGTATTATTTGGGGCTGTGGAACCAATCTGCAGGCTGGTGGGAAACACTAATCATAACATAATGGTGCCTTCAACGTGGCTAATAAAAACTTCCACTTAAAACTTAAGGAAAGCTTAAGAAAGGATTTTAGAAACAAAAGAACAAAGACAAGCAAGATTTCTTGGTAGCAGCATTTTTTTTTTGGTTGGACCTGTTTTGCTAGACACAAACAGAGACTTGCACAGCTCCTTTAAGAGAGGTCTCCTGACTCAGCATAAGCCAGGGTGTGGGGGTGTTTAAAGAGCACTACTAATAATTCAGTGGTGTGGTGTGTATGAGACCTGGCAATGGCAGTGAAAACATCTCCAAGCTGGCAACATATTGCTGGATGGCAGTGTAGACCAAGGCAGTGAGCCCAGCTCTCAGTTCTGGCAGTAAAAGTACCCGCTGCCATCTTCGATAGACTGCGGCTAATACAGTTGTGGCTTTAATTTTAGCAATGTTGTTCTTTACCAGATGAAGACTTGTGACCAGAAAAAAAGATAATTTTACAGTAAAGACAGATTCAGATTAAGAAAAACTTCTAAAGGTTTACAGTGTGTTTTAAAATATACATAGGCTTTGCAGAGAAAAAGAAACAGGATAATATTGTTTAAAAAAGAATAATAAAAAGACAGAGAGTAGCTGTGTGTGGTGGTACATGCCATTAATTCCAGCACTTGGGAGGCAGAGGCAAGCAGATCTCTATGATTTCAATGAAAACCTGCTATACAGAGTTGATTCCAGGACAGATAAAAGTTACACAGAGAAACTCTGTCTCATAAAATGAAAAAATAGAAGTAGAAGAAAGAGAGTAATAAAAAAGCCATGTAAAGATGGAATGCAAAGCACAGAGAAACTTTGTATACTATATGATGATATGTTACCTTTAAATTGTTTGACTGCTGAGGAAATAACAATAGTTAAAAGAAATGCTGCTGGATTAAGTCAATTTATATATTTTAAAAATGCTTTGACTTTAAACTGTTCTTTAAGTCCAAGAACAGGTTACTGGGGAAAATGATTTCTATTTTTGTTTCGACAGAAAATGAAAAGCTGTGGATTCCTTCCAGACTAACATGGTTTGATCAAGCAAGACCCCCTGAAACAGCGTCCCAGGTGATTCAACATTTAAAACAGCTGGGACAAGGCAGCCTTGCAGACCACTAAAACCAGGATTTCTACATCTTCTTAGGATCTCCATGACAGCACACCCTACCAGCAGGAAGCATTTTGTAAAGAACGACACCCAAATTCCCAAATATTGTATATATATATATATATATATATATATATATGTATGTATGTATATATATATGTATGTATATATACATATATATATATATATGTTTTCATTTAAATGGGGTTGGATATAAATGGTTAATAACTACAACCAATCTCTTTTAAAAGGCAAAATAGTGATTATGGTATTGATATATATATATACTTTGTTTTGAAATGGATTCTCTTTTATTGATACAAATTTAAGGTCAATTTTGTGATATGTACATTTCTCCTCTTGTTTAGGCACTGTGTTTATATAGGTCATTTAGTAATTCAATGTATAATTTAACACAGATTATAGAGAGTTACCTATGATAATCAAAACTTAGAGTTAAGTTAGTTAGGTTTTCTAGACAAATAGAGATACATTTGAGATAGATAGGCATTCTTCAAAGCTTTCAAAGACCTACAGAATATGGCATTTATAATGGGTTAGGGTTTTCTTGACAGTGAGCTACAACTGCTCCTGGCAACACCACCTGTGTCAGAAAGGAAGATGGACACTGAAGAAATGTGTTATGGAGTCTGCCTCCAATATGGCAAGACTAACCGTTTGGACAAGATAATGTTCTTGCCTGGACTGTTTGACTATGTGTATAAACTGGACCCACAGGAAAGTCATTGCCTATACATGATGGGCATTGCTACAGGGTTCCTGCTTCATGGAAGGGTCTGCTAGACAGTCTACAGGACACAGAGAAAATGACTGAAAAACTGCCAATACAGGTGGACAGTTTAGTTTTGCTGAGGAGTCTGCCAGACGCACTATGGCCTACAGGCTGAAGATAGAACTTTACAGAACAACTTCTGGTGACTGATCAGGCAGTGAGTTGTTTTTTATCATTTCTAGAGTTTATATATTATCCTTCTGTGGTCTTTGATGGAGTTGAAGACAGATATGATTATAGTTTTCCTTAGTTAGGATTAAAGATAAGTTACATATAAGACTTTAGACTCACAACAATAGGATAGGTGATGTAATATTTCTTTAAATCTGATTGTTAATGAACCAAATATTCTTAACTGTGATTCTTATTTGATCACTGTTACGTGATATATTTTGCTATGTTAAGAATAAAATCCTTTTTATTTTAGACAGAAAAGAAGAGATGATGGGAGATGTCATTCTGTAAATGTTTCTCGTATGGGTTAATTAATAAAGCACTATAGCCAATATGAAAACAAGATAGGCGGGACTAGGAGGCAATGAGGATTCAGGAAGTAGGAGGGAGGAGATTTAAGATGGAGGATGGAGAGAAGAAATCCAGGGACTCTCTCCGGTAAGATGAGACCACGTGGAAATACTTAAATTAATAGTAATGGGTTAATATGTACAATAGAGCTGGCCAATAAGAGATACTAGTAACAGGCCAATAGCTTTATATCTAATACAGCATCTCAGTGTGTTATTTGGGGCTGGTGTGACTATGAGATCTGACCTTTGTGGGGGTAAAACAACTCTAAAAGTCCCCTGACTCAATCTCCTCAGTTCCATGTGCTCTTCTCTCCTCCCCTTCTCTTTCTCTTAACTCCCTCTCCACTTCTTCTTTTATTTTTTTTTTTAATTTTACATGTTGATCCCAGTTCCCTCTTCCTCCCTCCCTCATACCATCTCTCCCCCATCACATGCACCATGACTACCATTCCCTCCCATCCCACCAACCCCATTCTACCTGTGGGGCTGTGCCATCCAGGTGGGGTCATGTAAATCTGTCAAGTCATTGAAGTAGGGACTAGGAGTTCTCTCCTATCTCTAGGTTAAGGGAGTATCCCTCCATAGGGGATGTGTCTGCAAGGTTCTTTTGTGCACCAGGAATTCATCCTGGTTCCACTTCTTTATAAAGAAGTTTAATGCTATTTTCAATAATATGTAAACTTGTAGGAGATATAATGTCGCAAATACAACTGGTTAACTTGCACATATTTATATTTTGCCTGCTTAAATCTCTTTATGTCACTTAAGCTATCAGTAGCTAATATGAGAAATGACATAATAATTAAGTGTGTCAGTCTTATAGTGCAAATTAGTAATTCCCCAATTATTAAATCCCTCAAACAGTGATTCTTAACTTTCCTGGTGCTGCCATCCTTTAATACAATTCCTCCAACTGTAAAATTGTAGTTGCTATTACATAGTTGTAATTTGCTACTGTTATAAATCATATTGAAATATCTGTGTTTTATGATGGTCATAGGTATCCCCTGTGAAAGGTACTTCAACCACTGAAGTGATCAAGACCCAAAGATTGAGAATCACTGCCTTAAAGGTTGATATTCTTATCAAACAAAGCTACCCAGAGAAAATATTTCTGGGTTTCCACATCTAACAGCTTATCCTTTTGAAGGATGTCCCAAAGATCAGTGTTTTGGCCACCTAAAGTTTCTGTTTGCTCTGTACTGAAGTTAGGACAGTCTCTTCATGAGAACACAACAATTAAAGTAGATCAAGCGTCTACTACAAGAAAAGGCTCGTTTGAAGAAATTTGCCTGTTATTTCATCTAAGTTTTATAACAACACAATCAACTAGCTTTTTAGGTATATTTTGTTGATACAAGGATTCTAGCCAAAGTGGTTTGGCTTAGGTACCTAATCGCTCTTTGCATTTTCAAATTGAATTAGTGGTCTTGGCTATTCTAACGTAGCTCCATGTTGTAGAAGTTCTGTTTTTCTTTAGGGAACATCTAGGCATGATATGCAAACTGCCTCCTCAGCTCTCATTCCTGTGTTGTTTTTTCTTCCTATATATTCTACATCCTCCTAATTCCCCTGCCTCAAGTGCCACCTGCTCTCCTGAAAATGCAATGTGGCATTGCCATTTATGTTGCTATGCTCAGTGGTGTCCTGGAAAACAAATATAAAATGACAGCTCCAATCCACAGTGTCTCTGAGTTTCACACTTATGCTTCCCTTTGCAAATCTGGGGTAAAATTCAGAATTCCGGTGAGAAAAGTTGTTGATAGAAACATTGCTTCCATTTTCTGGACTTTAGAAAAAACTTGGAGGACTTTTCTTTATAATAACTGAGACTTTCAAAAGCAAAATTAAGCAAGCATACATTCCACCAAAGAGAAAAAGGAGTATTATTATTCCTACTTTATCTTCATTATCTTCACCAAATTGTGTTTGTTGAGCTTCTAGAAGCACAAGGCAGGGAGCTGGCTAAATTGGCATCTCTTATACATCCCTAGAGCTTATAGTTTAAATAGAAACAGAGCATCAAAGACAAACATATACAAGGTCAGGCTGAGACCAACACAAACACATTAACATATTCATTAAAATAGAATAGAGCTCATTACCACTCAACAACAATGGGAGGCAGCAAGATGTAAAATAAAAACGTGCTAAACTAGGAATCAAGAGACTGCTGCATGCTGAGGGAATGGCTTTGTAGAAAGCACCACACCATCCCTATAGTTAAAATGCCTGCGAAAATTTGAGGGAGGCAATTTGGGATGGTGAACAAAAAACAAAGTCTAAAGGCAGTAAACCATACATTTTTTTTGGAAATACGATCAGGTGATCCATGCTCTGTAGAACAATTCACCATGTTTTGTAAACTTAAACACTTCTAAAGTTCCTTCAAAAATTGTAAATCAAGGCCTTGGAAGATGCCTAAGTATTTAAAGCACAGGTAAGAACATCAAGAGGTCTTAACATCAGGTCCCCATGACTCATCTGAGTATTGAATTAGCATTGGACTGTCTTTGAAATACAAGCAATACAATTGGATGGGTAATTGGATGTAGGTGGTTCTACCTGGGGTTACAGGTGATTTGAGTGAATTTCCTAACAGTAAAGCACATTAGGATGTCTGAAGTCATGGATCTGTATTTACCTCACTTGACACCTGACTCTAGAAGCTAAAAAAACAGACATGCTCCATATTAACATGAATTTCTATATCTAGCAAGCTGGTGATTCCTCAAGGAGCTTCTAAGGCAGTGTTGAAATGGGGAGAGAATGCATTGGAAGGATTAGGAAGCCCATGAAGAAGACTGAAACATCATAGCTGACATTGTGACATTGGAAGGCTTTGCTTTGCAGCAGGAAATCAAATCATTTTTTTACCAAATGCTACAATTCTGAGCAGTCACCTTGTTGTTGGTATATGAAAGTCATACACAGCAAGACTTTTTCTCCCAGGGAATTTGAGCTAGGGGATTCTCTGATAAGAAATGAAGATCATAAGTTCCTTAGGTTGGTATAGGCATTAGTTAATGTTTAGTCTTCCTTTGGAGTTGATTAAGCTATAGTATGTTGCATTCTGCCAGAACTTCTCTGGTCTCAAAAGCCCTGTTAATTCTAGGAGCTGTGTACTAAACTGTATTCTCTTCAACAGGGGTATCATTTCCTTTTACAATAAATAGAAAAAAAACCTGTGCCAACAGTGAAAGGATATAGACTCCTTCTTTATGGGTGACGGTTACCAGAGACATTAACAGCAATTCAAATGAGCATGTGTCAAAAAGTATATTAAAATCAAGTTCGATGGGGTTGTTCAAGAGAACATCCTATCCCGTGTCAAGAATAATGACAAACATTCATTGAACTTTTGCTTGAGCTAAACAGTGAAATGGATATTTCTTACTCACTATTTAATACTCATGAAATAGCTATTTCCACAGTTTAAACAGGGTAGAAAAAAAGGTCATAGAGGTAGAAAGTCATAGTCTGAATTTCATTCCAAGTCTAGATGTACCCAGAATCATTCATTATATAATGAGATCTCGGAATAATGTCATATTAAATTCATCTTGTTCTCCTATGTCTCTGGAGCAAAGATTCTGCCTCTTTCTTTGGGTTTCTCCAACGGTATAGAGACAAGATAGAAAGTTTATCCTATCAAACTTACTGAAACATATCCATATATGAATATTACTGTCACTATATATGTATTTGATTAAAAAGTGAGAAAAGCCACAGTAATGGCAACAGGCCCAAGTTTATGAAGAGTAAGAAAGCTTCAATTAAAACCAAAGTTCTTAGGCTGGAGAGAGGGCTCAGCCATTAAAGTCTAGGATCACACCAAAGAAAGATATAAATTCACACCATTTTCGTCAGTATGACCCAGTCCCAACTCAGGTTTGCAATGATGTCCTGTATACCTTACCAGGTATTTGACCATCAAAGGTAAGATGAGTTTTCTCAGCAGGACTCCATTAATATGACAATCTGATGCATGATGAGTTTTAGCCATAATTATTGCAACACATTTATAGGTCTAAAAACCATCTAATTCAATTATTATACTCCATTTACCAAACACATAAGAATATTCATTTTACTTATATAATTTGAATGATGTATTTGTGACTACCATTGATTTATTCTATTATTGTCTGCTAATAATTATAACAAAGAATAAGTTCTTCAACTAAAAATAGTTTTGTGGGATGCATATGTAAAGATATAAGTGTGTGTATCGTAATTACTGCTTTAGAGTCAATCAACTCTCAGTCACTTCTAGCCTAGTTCTTACTTACCATGTAAACTTGGAAATGTTATTTCATCTTTACAAACGTCAACTTCTTATATCTCTCAGCATTGCTGAAAAAAAAATGTAATAACCCAGGAAGCTCGGGCAGAGGCATCTCAGAATGCAACAGAGCCTGGAGAGCTGTTACCTATAAACCTTCTTTACTGATTTTAACCTCATGCAACTTTTCAATCTCATTTCTATTAAAAGAGGAAAGGAGGAATATACATTCTGAACCTTTTCCTTGTTTCTTATGTCACCATTTTTTTCTTCACTTTTCATTTAAATCATTACTAGCCATAATATTTTCATATTGAAAATGGTTTAAAATTAGGGGTAAGTGTACCTGTTTATTAAATTGTGGTGCTCTTATTTCCATGTAGGGCATTGCTGTTTGCCATGGGACCACCCTGTACACTGTTTGTGATTACCTAGAGAGGGTAAACAATTCATCCTTGAAGGAGCTGTTTAATGCCAATCTACTAATCCACAGAAGGCACCTAGAGCCAGCTCCCTCACTAGACTCTCTCAGTGTTTTATCAACCACTTGTCCTAATCACACAAGTGCCCTGGGACAGGATCTTGAAGATACCTGGGATGCATCATCTGAACCCTTTAAAACTTTTCAAGCTTGCCAATATTTTATCACTTCCTCAGCTTACCTGGTGTTTTTGTCATGGAAATCACTATTGAAGTATTTTCTTACATTCATTGGACTCCCAGCTTCACACAACTCTTGAATGATTTTATGGCTTTAATGCATGACTTCTCACGATGCAGCATGCCTGCTTATCTGCAACATACCAAACTGTCATTTCAATGTCTATTGTCTCTTTATTTATTGATTCTTTAAAGTGGGTAATTCCAGACTAGCATTAAAAACAGGGACCATGCCCATTCCAAATGACACTCTGTAAATAGGTTGTGATTGAATGCAGTTTGTTGTTGTTGTTTAAAATGCACTGGTATATTTTCACTTGGGGGAAATCTCAATATTAGTAACAGTTCAAAGAATATATGCTTTGGCATTAAAAAGAAGAAGAATAAACCCACTAATTTCTTCTTTAATGGGAATGAGCTTGATTGTTTAAATATAGATACACATCCCAAATCAATATGCTAAGAGGAAGGGTTAAAAAAATGCCTCCTTAAAATTTTTTAGGATCTCTAGTGAGGCTTAAAAATGAAACTGATATTGAATGGGATGGAGAGTGATGACTAATTGTAGCTCAATTGGCAGAGTATTTTTTAAGTATGGATGTAGTCCTGGGTTTGAAGCTCTGCACCACAAAACCAAGCATGACCGTGCATGCCTGCCACCCTAGATATAGGAAATGGAAAGAGGGGTCATAACTTCAAGGTCATTATCATCAATATAGTAAGATAGAGGTCAGTATGATAGAGATACCTGAGATGCTGGGGTAGAGGGCATAAAAATATACAGAAGAGAATTATGCATGTTTTATTAAAATTTTGTCCAGGAACGCCATTGTTCACAAAATGATGAAACTCCTAAGATGTCACAAGACCAGAAAGTTTATGGACTTCTTAAATGATGACACTATGAATATGTGAAGAAAAGACTAGCCAAGTTTATTCAGCTTAGGAGCAGCACACCTGAGAAAGTCACTCTGAGGGAGAGTGGGAAAAGCTGGTGGGGTACTGTGGATAATTTAGTGAGTTTCTTTCCACATAGCCATCTCAGAATCATTACAACTACCACTAATAACAGTATTCTCCTCCTTGTCTTTACTTAGGGGAAATCTTGTGGCTTTTTTAGGTGAAAATTGAAGGCTAAGACAGAAAAAAATAAAAGGAAGGACTTTCTTGCACATTGTTGTATTCTCAAGGTTTCCAGTTCAAAGTTATCACCAAAAGTCACATATTTGGTCATGGCATGGATGGAAAATAGGGCTATGAACAAAAATCATTAACAATTATAGGATTCTATCACATATATTAAAGAAAGTCATTACTGTTAGGTGTCCTAAGCTTTTCAGTGAAGGACATATTCAACTAACCAGCTACTTCATTCTCTCATGGTGATCATCTTCAAGTATTTTTTTCTTGCTCAGTTGTGATCATTTTTCCTACAACAATTTTGTTATAATTAGACAACTTCTTTGGTACCCGTTTCAGTGGCATCCTTGGCTCAAGAAGTAGCAAAGAATGAGAAGCTTTTGTTTTTAGGGAACTGCAAACAGTTTGATATTATTTTGTGCTAAGTTGGGTACTTTACCTAAGGGAGGGGGCATTAGAAACATTAGAGGCTAAATCCATATCTTTCTTCCTTATTTAGTCTCATTTTTGATCAGTTGTGAAAGTATTATGCAACTTTATTTTTCCCAAGCTAATTCTCTTTTCGATATGAAGTCCCTCCTTCTCTTTGTCTTCTTTTTGTACAAACTGTACTCATAAAATAATATGTTCAAATATGAATCTGTCATTGACTTCAGTTTTTTTCCAAACTCATAAAGGCAAGAACTCTTGTTCCTAAGGAACTGAAACATCTCTGAAGAAGGCAGATGATTAAAAGATCTCATATGCACTTGAGCACAATTTAATAAAAGAATAAGATTCATTTAATACAGAATTCTAGCACAGGAAAAGTTATAAGAGCTTTTGAAATGTATTGAAAAGATCATGGAGTGTACTGTCTAGTACTCTCTGTAAGTTATGTTTATAAATCTTTGTCTTTTGGCTATTTTGTAACTTTGTTCATTTCAGAAAAATCAATTATCATGTAGAAATATATTCATAATAATGTGAATTGAGTTCACTACATTATCATTTACTGTTACATCATGGAGATAAAGTTTTGTCAGGTTTATGTCTATTAAATAAATTTATAAAATGCTCTTGATGGGCACCTGTGCTCATACTCCCTTTACATTTTTCTTTTGATAATCTAAAGGTTTATGTGGATCATTCTTTCATTGGAGAAGTCAATAGAGTTTTAAGAAGTGATCTTACTTATTTTATAAAAAAATGTATAAAAAGTATTTTTTATAATAAAAAGTATTTTATTTTATAAAATAAGTATGATCACTTCTTAAAATTGTATTTTATTTATATAAGATACCTTATAATTTATAAATAAAGGTATTTTATTTATAAAATAGCTTACTATTTATTACTTAACGTGTATTGGCATTTTGCCTGCATGTATGTGTGTGTGTGTGTGTGTGTGTGTGTGTGTGTGTGTGTGTTTGTGTGTGATACATTATGTGCTTGTTGAGTTCAGAACAGGGTATCAGACTCTCTGAAACTGGAGTTATAAACAGTTATAAGCTGCCCTGCAGGTGCTGGGAATTGAACCCAGGGCTTCTGTAAAAGTAATACTTGCTCTTAACTATTGAACTATCTCTTTAACCCCTGAACATATATCAGTTAACAGTAGTATTACATTCTAAAATTTAACATAATACAAGTGAGTGGCTTAGACAAAATGTCAAACTCTGTAGCTCTTAGCCTACGAAATTGGTTACATTGCATAAAGGCACATTCTCCAAGGGCACACCAGAATAGGTTCATTGGTACTAGACAGTGAAAGTTTTATTCATTTTTCCCATTCTTCTATAGATGTTAATTGTTTCCTCCTTGTTTTGCTTGTGGCTCTGAATCATATTTCACCCCTGACTGCTACAGCTTCACTTCCTGCTTGATTTATTTTCTCCACATTTACCCTGAATTGAGATGACCCAATCAAAGACAGAAAATACATTCCATGAAACGTGTTCTTATTGTTTAGCTTTGGATTCAACAACATTCATACTTTCACAGGTAAAGCAACAATAATTAAAGCAATTAATCTCTATGGTGGGTTAGTTTTGAGTAATGAAAGATATTTATGGTTGCTTTTTAGAATTATTTTAGGTGTGGTTATGTTCTACCAGTCATTCCTATGATCACCAACTATAATAATTTGTGCTTTGTGAGGTGAAACTATTTGTACAATAAAATTCAAAGTCGGTTTTAAATTACTTCATATCATTGTCAACTGATGGTCATGATATTGACCAATAATCCCATCCTTGACTAGTTAAATAGGCCAAGAGTTAGACAAATATCTCTGGGCAGAATAAACTGTACTTCCATAAAATATATTAACTAGAATACTGAGATTTTAAGATTGAATAAGCTAAAAGGAAAATGTAAACATTGTTTTGGAAAGGAGATAGAAAATAAGAAATATTTATTATATACTGGTTGAATGGTAGCGAATACATGATGATGTCTAATTCTCCTTATACACTCATTTCTTACTACCTGCAGATTTTAATCAAGTTCACTAAGTGAATTTTAGTACAAATTTAAAAATGTTTTAATAACTGGAAAGAGGTATCAATAAATCTACTAGTTGCCAAGCCTGAGTACCTGAGTTCCATTCCTGGGTCCCAATTCTGGGGAATAAGAGACTTTTCCAGGATGTGCTCCAACTTTCCCATACATGGGAAGCCTGAGAAGCCAACCAGTGGTTGCAATGAAATTAAGTTTACACCAATCACCATTCCAGGGTAATTTGCACACACACACACACACACATCCAAACCAAAAAAAAAAAAAGAAAAAGAAAACAAACAACATCAAAAAATCCCACAAATGTTGCATGCCTGTGCTCATGTGAAAATCCTAGTGAATCCTAGTGTCTAACTATTAAATATGCACTATAGGTGGGCACAAATGTGGATAAAGGCCAGGAAACTAGAAAGAGGACCATACAAAAAGGAGGAAAAAAAGAGAAAGTTTGAGAAAAATATAGTAAGATAATTAAACAAACTTAAACCTAAGGATAATAAGGGTATAGAGGGAAAGGAGAGGCAATGAGAAAAATGGAGGGTTAGAAAATGGGAGAAATGAACCGTGTGTGTGTGTGTGTGTGTATGTGCGCGCACACACACACATATAAACACACATGTATTAGAAACCTATTACTTTGTTAGAGAATTTTTTTAGTGAATTAACCAAGGTATTTTTTATTCTTCTCTCTTACAATACTTGCTGACTGCAGTTTTCCATCCTTCCAGCTATCTCAGCTCCCTTGTAACCTCCCCAGCACACCCCCCTCCATTTCCTTTCAGGGAAAAGAAGACCTCCTAGGGATGTCAACTGAACACAACAT
The DNA here is from genome assembly GCA_030556225.1 of Cricetiscus sungorus. NCBI lineage: Eukaryota > Metazoa > Chordata > Mammalia > Rodentia > Cricetidae > Cricetiscus > Cricetiscus sungorus. The sequence goes on from JANBXA010000069.1 coordinate 23,153,575, forward strand.
AACAAGATACAATAACACTAGGCACAAACCCTCATATCACAGCTTGGTGAGGCAACCCTGTAGGAGGAAATGGTCCCACAAACAAGTGAAAGAGTCACAGAGCCTGCTAATTTAATATCTCTAACAAATTTTCAGAGAGAAGATAGCGGCAAGAGTAAGAAACGTAGAAAGGAGAAGCATCAGAAGAAATCCAGAGAATGCCTATAATCAAAATGAAAAATTGAAACAGGCAAGAAAAAAAATGAATACTTAAATTATCAAATAGAAATTGGAGCCTGTTTAGTGGTTGATAAATAAATTCAATGGGCAAATGAATTATGTTCATTACATCAGAGAAGGTTAATTTATGGTAAATTCAATTGACTCTGTGGCTTCTCTAGTAATGATCTATCAGAACAAACAAGTAGAAATTTAAATAAAATGCTAACAAATTAAAAGAGTTTTAAAATCAAAATATGGTGAAGGAAACAGCTGTCTGCTTCATAAAATTGTTGATCAAATAAGCTTTTATTATTCGTCTTTTGGATGAATAAAAGATGAAAGGTAACAAGATAGCTTTCTCTAAAACTTTGAAGTCCATGATAAATAAAAATTGACTATCCCTATCCAACGATATAATTAGTTAATTATGAGCCTGGATATTAATCAAAATGAAATTTCTAAGATTAAGCATCTACCAGTGCAATAAGCATGCCTGGAGTTTACTAGTTTTCTTTGCATCAAAGGGACTCAAATATAGGTGGGACCAACATAAATGTGGACATCAAAGATAAATTTTAAAGTACCTTCTTACCCCAGTAAGACCACTTTCCTTAGCTATAATTGTGTTATAATCGGGCAGAATTTTAGAGTTCCAGGCTGGTTCTGCACATATAAGAAAGGTGCTAATCCTTTTTATGAACTTTCAGTTTCTTGTATCTACTTCATAAAACAACAAAATAATGAAGTCCAAATTAGCATCCTTCCCACCTGCTACCTTCCTTGTGCTAGCATCAAACTGGAGAATATGTTTGTCTACCAGACAGCCTACTTTAGTTACGGGAAGTCTCGTGTCCCATTATTTTACCTTCTGATTATTAAAAATCTTAGTTGAATATAGAAAAGGGAAGTTTTTCTTTATCCAGATGGCAAATCTTTACTAGAAAGAATCACCCACAACATTGTTAACATATCTTTTACCTGGTTTCTATATATGGTACTTGGGTTTCTTTCTTTGTGCTAATTGTAACCCAATCATGAATGTTTCTGAGCTTTTGTAACAATGGAAAATCAAACGCCTACTGTTTGTAAATAACACAATTGAAATTTTAAGCATTTTATAACATTTGGAATAAAGCTCTAAATGTGTAAGAAAACTTAGTGTTTGGGAACCTCCATTTTGCACACTCTCTTTTCTTTCTTTTCTTTTCCACACAGTTGTCTCTGTCTTGTTTTCTTAACAGATAAATTGATTCTTAAATTCAAGCTTTCTGTAACATATAATTACTTCTGAAATATATAGCATGTAAGAAATTAGGATGGTTTGAAGCTACCATATGTATTTATATATGAGTTATGTAGTGTTGATCTCTATAATGCAACTTATATATGCTTAATAGTTTTGTTACATTTTTTAATTAAGGCTTCTTATTTTTTAACTTAGGAAAGATCCCTCAACCCCAGCCCTGCTTCTTTATGATGCAAGCAAATTCCTTAACTTTCATGATTCTTAGTTTTCTTAGTTGTGTCAAGGGAAGATTTGATGGGATTGTATAGATGCTTTGTAAATGGTGAATGAGTCAATAATGCAACAGTATTAAGCACAATGCCTGACAAATGATTAATAGTCTTAAGGTGCTTGTTAAACTTCATTTTAAGAGTTAGCAAACAGAATAGATTTTTAACTTCAGATTTTAAAAAATATTTTATATATCCAGTTTTCACTTAAGTGGAAGCAGAATAAATTGGTAGTTTCTTAACTCTTCTTCCCTGAGGTCCTGGGAGCCTGATGTTTCTGCTGCTAAATTTTCACCTTGCTAGATAAATGATGAGCTCACCCCTTGAAAGCACATTAGTCCCCCAGGCAGCTTATTCTGTAATATGTTTCAGAAACCTGAGTGTTGTCTCTTCCCCTAGCCATCATTTATGACAAAAAAAAAAAAAAAAAAAAAAAACCTCTGTTAGTCTTTCCCACTTTACAGACTAGTTGAAGTGGAGGCTCTTACCAGCACCAGGTTCCAAAAGAAGAGCTAATAAGCTACCAAGCCAATAAAAACAACCATAGGAATTAATACCACACCATGCATACAGGAGAAGAGAGTGGCTGAATGCTTTTTATTAAATGTGAACCTTTCAAAGACTATAAAAAGTTTAATTTCAGAGTTAATCATAATTGTATTATTGCTCCTTGAGATGTTTTGGACCCTGGAATGTCTTTTTATCATTGATGGGGTCATTAACTAAAATCATAAGCCTATTTGTTTTATTTCCATGGTCATGTTTGAGCCCTCATAGAAATATACTTTGTATTGAATGGCTGCATAGATTAATTGTGTGATAGTTTGTCCAAAAACAAATGTTTCAAGAAATAGCAATGGTGTTACAAAGAAGCCCTGATTATCCATAGCAGGTTTATCCTGGCACAGTGAAATTTTCAGTCAATAACAGCAACCAAAGAAAACACAGGCCCTGGGAAGATGTCTATAAAAATCCACAGACATCATGACATTCTGAAGAATCAGAGAAAATTTTTATATGAGAAAAATAATTATTAGAAACAGAAAAATCAAAGAGGCCTGCTCTGTGAAGTGAAAGACTGTGTGATGTAGTAAAAATGTAAAATAAGAACACATTGCCAGATTAATTAAAAAACAAAACAGGACAAAAGGACAAAAACAAACAAACAAAAAAAACAAAAACAACAACAACAAAAAAAAAGAACAAGTAAATCCAAAAGAAAAAAGTAAGGTTCTATACGATAATAACTGAAGTAAAACAAATGAAAACACAAGATGTTTTATTTATTTAAATTATCACCAACATGCAAATACACATTTTTTAAGTAATAGGGTTAGAAAAGCAAAAAAGTTCTATATTTACAATAAACTCCTTATTTTCAGATCTATCTAAAAAATAATTAAAAAATCTTCAGAGTCACATTCTAGAGATTATTATTTTTATCATTATTATTATTATTTTCTTATTGTACATATTGATCCCAGTTCCCTCTCCTCCTCTCCCTCCCATATGCCACTGACCACCCTCCCATCCCATTCCCCCTGACTCCAAATGAGGTCATCAAAATCTTTCAAGTCATACAGATTCTTTATGTTATTTTGTTGATAACATATCTCCATAAAGTCTCTTCATCAGAGTCTGCATTGAAAACAAGTGTCTTCTAGCTCTATTGCTTTAAGATCAAAGGAGAATGGAGCACAAACTCCATGTCAACTTTGATCATAAATCACCTTCATCAAACTTTTCAGAAGTATGCACTTATGCAGTTAGTGATTTAGCACACTGCCCCAGATCAATTCAGTAAATCTTCTATTTTACATGTTCATTTTCTTACTGAATGTTTTAGTCACTGAACTCATTATCCCCAATGCAAAGAATTCTCTTAAGAAACTGATGTAGTCTATTGTTTGGGGATCATTAAGACGCAGTCATTACTGTGTAAGATCCTTTACTGCCTTAATACCAGTGATGAGATGAAGATGTTGTTTTTTCTAGTACCACATATGCCTCTACTGGCTGTAGCCTTCTCCACCACTCAGACACTGATTATCATGCTGTTTGGGCTCGTTTTAAAGTGCAAGTAGCCCACATAGACCTTGGTCACTATAGATGATGAAAAGAAGTTGAAACTTCTCCAAGTGTTTGGTATTCAGGACAGCACTCTGCTAGGTGATAGAGTGTCTGATTTCAATCTTCCTTTGTTGTGTAAAAAGGTTTCTCATTGTTTTCAAGAGATAAATAAATAATGGAAGGTACACCAAGTTTAGAATCCTGGGGAAAGCAATTACTGAAAAACTTCTGGCTTTAGGAGAATAGCTTTATGTATAAGGGAGAAAGATGGTGGGAGCAAAAGGAAGAGATATTAGTGTTGCAAAATAGTTAAAACCTCTATTTGTGAAGATATTTGTGTAGGTATGAGATATAATAACAAGCATATATGTGTAATTTATTACTTGACTATAGTTTCCAAAATTGTCACACAAACATTTCATTGGAATTGTTTTTCTGAAGGTAAACTATATGATTCACTACTGCTTGTTTTTGTTGTTGTTTTTGTTGTTTTGGTTTGGTTTTTTCATATAAAGACAAATGGTTTGATTTATAATTTACTCTTAAATCTACATTGTAACTTATGTTTTAGTGAGTAAGCATGTATTTCTGGCATTCAAAATAATATTTGAATATATATTATACATATATATATGTATGTTAGAAAATATATAAATTAACCTAATGAACAAATATATTTCCTTACAACATCTTCATTTCTCATATGGATGTTTGTGTGTTGGTGGATGTTTTTAATACCAGCACTTGGGGAGTAGGGGCAGATGGGTTTCTGTGAGTTTAAGGCAAGTCTGGCCTCTTTCACTAAAAATTCATATTCTTTGATTTTGCTTCCCCCAAAAGTGCTACTCCTCCAATTTCTCCTTTCCAAAGTTTGTTCATTTCACATAAAAGTAAGATTATGCTGATTATTACATAACTTTACCCATGTAGGAGATATTCTAAGACCCTATGGAGTGTTTGGAACTTAGTAATAATAACTGCAATTGTGTTTGATAATCACACATGTCCATTGCAACAGTTCACCTAAAAATGACATATTATATTGAATAGGTATGGAGAGGACAGTGAAATTGCTTTGAGTTACTCTTCATTTAATTTGATGTTGGCTGTAGGCTTTTGTATATTGTTTTCATTATGTTTAGGTATATCTCATGTATCCCTGATTTCTTCAACTTTTATCATGAATGGTGTTGGATTTGTCAAAGGCTTTTTCAACGTCTAATGATTGGATTATAGATGAATTTAATGAGATGATCATGTTCATTCATATGGTGATTTTCATAGGTTGGTGTCTAGCCTAGGTGTCATCAGAGAGGCTTCATTCAGCAACTGATGGACACAGATGCTGACCCACAGCCATTAGGCTGAGCTCAGAAAATCCTGAAGAAGATGGGAAAAAATATTGTAGGAGTCAGCGGGTTCAGGCATTCCACAAGAAAAATCACAGAATCAACTAACCTGGGATCATAGATGCTCAAATCACAGAATCAATTAATCTGGGATCATAGATGCTCTCAGAGACTGACCAGAAAATCAAGAGCCTGAATTGGACTGACTTAGGTATTCTGCATATATGTTACAATTGTGTATTTTGTTCCTCTTGTGGGACTCCTAACAGTGGGAGCCAGGGCTGCCTCTGAATTGTTTGCTGATTTTCAGGATTCCACTCTTCATACTAGGTTCCCTCATCTATCCTTAATACATGGGGGAAGTGCTTAGTCTTACTATAACTTGATATGCCACATTTTTTGATATCTATGGAAGGCCTGTCCTTTACTGAGCAGAAATGGAGGAGGAGGAGTAGATTGGGGGGGTGGAAACAGAGGGAGAGGTTGTGGTATGGGACTTGGAGGACAGTAGATGGGGGAAACTGTGCCCATGTTGTAAAATAGATATATAGATATATAGATAGATAGATAGATAGATAGATAGATAGATAGATAGATAAATAGATAGATACATAGATGACAATAATATTCTCAAAATATTCTCTTGAGTACTTAAAACTTTTAGCTTTTTAGTATTCTCTTATTCTGTCTTTACCTCTTACTCCAAAGAATTTTAGAATTTTCCTTTATATATTTGAATAGCTAGCCACCACGATTCTTATGCTTAATCTTTTGAGAAACTTTCCCCAATATGGGTTTTACTTAAGTATGAGAGCAAAACTCAGCTGAAAAGGCTAAAAAACAAAGTGGGTAAACTACAATTACATCTTGCTTGATGTATTTAATGCTGCTAGCTTTATAGGGGTCCGGAGAATCTTTGTAGGTTTTCCTATAAACTAAATTATTGCTTTGCAATTATGTTCCCTCACATCTGCTAAATTTAATTGAATTGCACAAACAGAGTCTCCTGGAAAGTGATGTCAACAACCTTCAACCTTGTAGCTTACTAGCAGGAGAGTTCTACAAATGCTTGTTATGATTTTCTTAGAAAATTAATCCACTCTTTCCTCTACACAGATAATATACAACCACATCTTAAGGTCCAATCCAAATCCTTCTTCCCTTAGCAAGCCATGTCTTGCTTGCCCATCCTGTATACACTTCCACATTCTCTTTTGCTGATGTTAAGATGATATAATTTAGCAGTCTACTTAGCTCCCATTATCCCTTTATCCTCAATTTTAACTCAATCTTGAAGACTTTTCAGTTGTCTAATTGGGCAGGCAACTTTATCTGCATAATATTTCATTTCTTTTTCTGGCTGTACTTGTCTATTTTTTTCCTTAAATACACACATTTGCATTTATACATTGCATCAGGCCGAGAACTTGCTCCAAAAAACTGTTGATTTCCTTCTCTTTTCTCTGGTTTTCTTTTGCTTTCCATTACCGTGAATAAACAAAGAATGAAGATATTAATTCATATACTTGTGTGACATGAATTGGCTCTTACTAGATGCATAAATATATTTACAGATTAAAAGTGACTTAGTATAGAAGAGGAATGACATTTTCTCTAGGACACTATATATGTAAAAAGAAATAGGAAATGACAACTATATTATTTTCATAATAGTTTATTAAAATAGAAAAGGGGTAATAAATTGTTACATTTAACAAAACTCTTTTTGTTGCACCAGGAATGGGATTTTATAAAACTGTATTGCCTATTCCTAATATATGTGTAGCCAATCAAACCTAGTAAATTTACCAACACAGAATAATTTAAAACAAGAATCATGGATGTCAGCATGGCTAGCAATGTATATTGAAATTTAAAGAATTATGGTATCTTTATCATCTTTAATTTTACCATTTTATTACATCAGATTATCAGATGCATATAAAAGCCTGAAATAAAACCTTTCTTGGTATTGGAATAGGTTTTGCTTTCTCTTCCATCAAACATCTTGATTTTAGGAAATAAATAATTTGCTTAACTGCTGTTAGTGAGAAGAAAGGCCCTAAGAAGACTTGCTGAAATAATGATGGATGGTCAGCAAATCCCCTTTAATAGAGAGTGACAAACTACAGGGCCAGGGCACTGCTCAATGGTGGCTGTCATCAGGGAACAAATCAAGTTTGCCTGAAGCAATAAAGGTTTATTTGATATGTGGAGATGAACCAGGAAACAGAGTGAAATCTTGGATAAGGATAAGAAGAAAAATACAAAGTAAACCAAGGCATCTAATCTATATTCTTAGAAAGTGGTGGCAACCCTGCCATATCACTCTCTTAGGCAAACATTGTGTTAACAAATCTGGGCTTAATCTCTCCCATAAAGATTTGATGCTTATACCAAGATGATAACTCTAATAGAAAAGAAAACCATGGATGTCACAAGACTTCATATCATTTGTGTTTTGGAGAAATAACCAACAGTAATACAATTTCAAAGTAGTTGAGAATAAAGTAGAAAATGAAAGTTCAGTACTTATAATAATATTTTTCTTAAGTCCAAGGGAAAGCCATAAGAGAAAATTCTGATTAGAGAAACCTTCACTAATGACACATCTAAATCTGTGTGTGAACACTTTCTTTTGTAGGAGATGCATTCTTCTTCCATATACTTGGTAAACTATGGTGATTATTATGAAATTCTGCATTTCAAAAGAATTATCTTTGGAACTCCTATAGGTATTAAAATATGAAGATACAAATCCTGATGAAGAAATGGCAGAAAATTGTATGTAGCCTATACATATCTTCCTATACACAATACACCATCTCTGGATTGCTTATAAAACTGAATACATGTTCATTTTAAGTACGTACTTGCCAGATTATATTGTTAAAGAGTAATGATACAAAGACACATCTACAATGTATCTGGAACTAATACTGGGATGTTTTGATGTTTGGGTTACTAAATCAATAGACAAATAAATCATCTCTATGAATGGCAGACTGTACCTACTCTGATATAGGTGCAGTTTTCAGTGTGCTCTGCATGTCAAGTGTTCAACCTGTACCATTCTCTCCGTTGTACTGAGAATTGTCTTGGCTTTCATGTTATGTTAGTAACACACTATACATGGGTTTCCCACATCAACCAGAATCCCTTGAAACACAGACTGCAACACTTCCTATATTTATTCTCAAATAATTCATTAAAATGTCTAGTATAAACAAACTAAATTGCTGAGGAAATTGGTAGTTTTTTCCATTAGTGCTGGTCAGAAAATTAAAAACTTGGTTTTTAGTGTTTCAGATAAAGGATTAGGTAACAGATACTATAGAACCAAATTCTTATTTTTAGTCACTATAGCTGTAACAATTACCACTAAATTTATTTTTAATGACAGCACACATTCCATATTTAAAAACAATGTGTATAATGGTATTTTTTACCTTCAAGGACTTTCAGTTACTTGTTTATCAAATATTTTCTAAAACTTTAAATATACCCATTCAAATAAATAATAAATTGAAAATATTTTAGTGGGAAGTAATAGCCAATGGGTTCTGACTCTAATTTAATCTATAACTATAGTGTTGGATACTGGACAAAATGAATAAAAAAAATTGTGTCCTCAGATAAGCTTTACTCATTTCATCATGATACAATTAATACAAGATATGTTTCAGCTGTAAGAATGCAAGGCAGATACTTATATGATCTTTGCTACCTATATAACTCCTACTATGCATAAACGGTACATAGCTAGTTTATCATTTATATCACTGACACATGGGAATAGAAAACAGAGAACTGCAATTTTCAGGTCATTTTTCTAATTATTACATACCAAATACAACACACTGTAACTAACTTTAAATCTAGACAGGAACTAAGTGCTCAGTGTCCTAGTCACAGAAAACACTGGACATCTCTTGCTATAGCCAGAGTGGTATCTCAAAGTAAATTCATATCTAGGCTTGACTAGAAGGAAAAGTGGAAGCATATGTCCTACTTTCTTTTTATATCTGTCACTGGCAATCTCACATGGGATGGGCAACATACACCTTGAAATACTACTAAAAGTAGGTGGAGAGAGATTAAGTTTAGGATCTTACAGCTAACCAAAAGAAAATTGTTCCTGGAATTAGGCCATCTGTCTTCGTTGGCGTCTCTTTTTCTTTAACTACTACATATCATTTAAACGTTCTTGACTTTAGTTCTCAAATATTGTTAATGATCCCCAGTATCAGTACTGAATCAGATGGAGGAGCTATAAAGTATTTCCTCTTTGCTCGTTTTATTGCTTAGTGAGATCTATGGTATCTTTTGCTAAAAGATATTAACATTTATATCGCTCATAAAATCATATTGTTGATGACTAGTCACCTAAGATGACTACAATATAGCTTAGGAGAAATATAATGATATAAAAGAATTACCATCCTTTTCCCAACACACAGGCACACATACAGAAGAGAGAGAGAGAGAGAGAGAGAGAGAGAGAGAGAGAGAGAGAGACAGAGAGACAGACAGAGAGAACATGTACATGTTGATGCATAATTTCCCTCATGAGTTTTTTTTTTATAAAAAAATATCACAGGCAACACAATTTAAAAATTTGAGAGACAAATAAATGTCTGTACTTTAGTTGTTTGGCCTTTACCTCATTAGTTAGCTGGGCTGGATGAATCTTGATGACCTAAAGATTATCTTTCATATCTTCCTGTGACGTACCCTATTCTAGTACACCCCAAAGCCTAGTTTCCTGGCAATTGTTTGCCCAATGCAGAGAAGTAAGTGGAAAAGAAAGAGAGGGAGTGGGAGAGAGAAGATGGAGGGGAGAGGTTCTGTGATTTCTCCTTAGCGGCATCTCTGAAGTATGAGGTCATCCTTCCCTTGGCTGTATCCACATGACTCTCTTTAAGAAATTCTACAATGGATGTGCCCAGTCACCCTTCAGGGTTTCAAACAGTCCCAAAGTCCACCCTGCCACATCTCTGTAAAAATGTCTTTTATTAAACTCCCTAGAATTATCCAAATTTGGATGTGCCATCTGTTTCCTACTGGCACCCTGACTAATACACCAAGATCAAATCTTAAAACTTCGTAACATTGCATAGCTTCTAATGATTTGAATAGTCTGAAAAAATGAATTGCAAGATGGTTCCTCTATTGCACAAATCACAGCTAGTCCAAGAAAAGTATATCTGACACTCTTCTGTTTTGGCCAGCTTTCTAAAACTAGGCAGGTGGACACCATTGGGGATCATCGTTGTAACTCAAAAGAACAAATAGCTTCTTATAAGTACTCAAGAATTTGGTAAGATATAAGGATGAAGATAAGGAGATAGGACAAATGACTCATTAAATAAAAAGAATTGCCAGCAAATTTAATGCATGGAAAAAGCCGTAAACTACTGATAAAATTTTAAATATCAGAAAATAGTTCCTTCCAACTGAGGAACTCTCTTTGAAATTTAGAGAAGGAAGTAGTCATACTGATGCCTTTTATGTCTCTGCTGACTTCATCCTTCTCTATTTTTGATCTCTCTTCCTTTTTCAGACTTTAGACACATGGGGGAGAACCTGGGCCCTTCTCCAAATGATATGACAAGGAATGGGATAGGGAATGGTGGTGGAAACAGGGTAGAAAGAAAGTGCCGGAACTTGGATTGATATGTAAAACAAGCTGGTTTCTAATTTAAATTAAAAACATATATATAAAAGAAGTCCATTGAGCTGTATGACTTTTGTGTTCTTTTATAATGAAGATTGTTTTAAAATTTAAAGCGAATAACAACTTAAAAATTAGTTTAATGTGGTATATTGCATGGTTAGATAATGCTCCTGTTAGACAGCATGGGCTGTAAAATGAATATTCTAGTGCCAGATGTGGAATAATGTCCCATGAGATACTTGTCAAGAAGGTTCTGGAGGTTCCTAAAACATTTCAGGCTATTGTCATTTCTCTTGTTTGCCCACTACACTAAATAGTAAGGCAATACAGCTGATGATACCACACACTCTGGTTATAGGACATAGAAATTTATTCAATTCAGCTTCAAAAGTCCTAGTAGTCTTCAAAAAACTCAACACTATTTGAGTTAAAACCTTATCTGAGACATAAGATGGCCATTTAGATGTAAACCTTATAAAGTAAAACATAGCAGGTCTTAGCCCAAACATGTAAAGCTGAGCTAGGTATAAGGAATGGTAAGTAATTGTCCTGCTTGCCGATTCATCAGCCTCCCAGGATCCTGAAGAAAATCAGAAGCAGAGGGGAGTCTAGTCAAGCAGGAACTTGTTTATTGTCCCATAGCAAGCATTTTTTTAAAGCGAATAAAACTGCAGGGCTGGAAAACAGCCAGCCAATGGTTTTAAAGTCAGCCTATCTCATGCCTAGGCATCCAGAACTTTACCTAGTGAACAAGAGCCATTCATGCAGTGACCTCATCTGGTTCAATCTTGACAACCAATCATCCTTTTTTTGTAAACATCTCTTGACTTCCCCTTGGCATCATCTTTGACTGGTTCATGTGTCTTTTAAAACATAAAAACATATATGCAATATACAATTGCTCAAGAAAAAAATCCATTCCAACAGAGAAGAATGAGTGCATAGCAAGAATTTATCAGGTCAAAGCAAGACTGAAGCACTGGCACTACAGTGCAAAACCCTAATCTCCCCAAAATAGGTCAAACTGGATAGCAGAAGCACACCAATAAATACTTTTGAAGACACCGTGTTGAAAAACATTATTTATTGGTCTAAACCTCAAAGATAGAGAAAATTTGTAATGGTCTATCTTTACTATAAGAGTGGAACTACCTCTTTTACAGATATAGAAAGAGTAGAAATAATTGATTCTCTCTTTTGTCTAATATGTTTATTAACATTTCTCCAACTTTTGTTGAGTATAGATACTAAATTATTAGGCATGGTATTTTTTTAGGGTAGGCAGTTCATGACAAGGTTTCTCTATATTGCTTTGGAGCCTGTCTTGGAACTAACTTTGTAGAACAGGTTGACCTCAAACTCACAGAGATCTGTCTGCCTCTACCTCCCAAATACTGGGGCTAAAGTCATGAACCACCAATAGCCCAGCTAGGAGTGGTATGTTTAAAAACGTCTACCTGAAACCCTAGAAGTGGAGTGGCTACCAAAACCCTTTATTATAAAAATATTTAAAAGGATTCCAGTGTCCCTGTCCATAAGGCAACAGCTTTGTACCTAGGTATCTGGACCTGCACATTGGTCCTGTGAAAGTCCAGATTTCTTCCAGCCATAATTTCTATTTCTCTACATATTCAGTAGTTTCATTACTCAGAATTTCCAGCTATAATAGACATTAATGCATCCTACACCACATGATAAGAGTTACTAATTCAGTCTAGGTAAGAAACACTCTCATTTTCACAATGACAGAAGAACTAGCAGTTTTAATGGTTACTAAATCTCCCTGAATTTTGTGGTACTACTTGGATTATTTCCATGTGATAGGATATTCTTTCCCAGAATTCCAGTAAAAGGCTTTGTATTCCATCTATTTCAAAGATGCTAATGAAAACAACAGTTTTGCAAAAGAAATATTTGCCAATGTCTCAGGATTTATTTTTTCTTTTGTGTTCAAAATCTCTAAAGATTATCTAGTGGTTTAATCTGAACACTGGCTTTCCCAGCAGGAAAAAAAAGTTTTTGATCTCTAATATATGTCAGTTACAGCAAATCACTCACACAGCCAAGAAACTTCAAGATTAAACAAATAAATGGAACAGTAGTGTATCTGGCAAGATTCTACATGTCACAGATGTGTGATCGACTGTTCACAGATGAGGGAACTAATGTAATTGATGGGGTTTGACTAAGATCCTGCCAAAATTCATTGTCATTTTTCTGTGAATGAATTGTGAATTTATTTTCAGAATTTATTGAAGCCTACTTAATGGTTCATGGAGGAATTACTCCCATACTTGTGGAAAAAGGAAGACCACACTGAGTCACTGAGATTTCTAGAAAACACATTAAAGCAAAAAGAATCTGGTGATTTATGAGAATGCAATTTGCATGAGCCAACATTTTTACATTAAAAATCTCAGGAAGTAATGTGATTTCACACATTTATTCTATATTTTGCTGCCTTTATATTTTGAGTCGTTGTGCATTAAAATGTACCCTTCAAAGGCAGTGTTTATATCTGTAGAAAGAAAGGAAGGGAAGATCTTTTAGTAGTTGCAATTTGACATTGCATAATTTAAATGTCATTTTTACATTTACAGAAAATTTGTAAACCTGGTAGATGTGTTCCTGCTTACTGTGGCCTCCATTTCTCTTTGTAACACCTTATAATGATATATTTGTTACAATTAGAGAAGCAATACTTACATTACAGTACATAATTGATTTAGATAATAAGATTTACTCAATGTCCTTATTCCATGATCTTCCCCAGAGGCCACCCCCATAAGTAAAATCATCCCTTAGGCAGAGTCTCAGAATCCTCTGGTTTTGATGACTCTGATAGTTCTAGGGAGATGTGGTCAAATACTTTCTAGAATATGTCTTTAATTGGTATTTGATGATTTTTTTCCTCATAACAATGCTTAGATTATGATTTATATCATGAAGAAAACCACACAGTGTTACTGTCACTCTTCTCAGTATGTTATTGGCATTTCTTTTGACTGCTAATGTTGACCTCAGTCAGTTGACACAGATGGAGAATAAGTGCAACACATCTTATTTCTACATCTACTTATTGAAGAAGATTTCAAAAGCTTCCACATTTGGACAAATATTAAATACAGAAAAAGAATAAAAAGGTTTGCTAAGTGTTCTTGTGTATGCTTGTGTGAATATTTTTTAATTATTTTTGTAAATATCTCCAAGAATGAGTGCTTCATCTTATATTAGTTCAATGTTTGTCTTTGCAAAAAAATCTTCAACTACCATTGAAAATGTTTGTGCATCTTCCCAGTATTATAGTTCCTCTTACTCCATGTTTTCCACAGCAACTGAATATTTTGTTTCATAGTAAACACCTGAGTAAGCATTACTAGTATGTGATATTTCAATGCTCACAGGGTCTGTTGATCTTTGTCCATGTGTAAGGACATGGACAAGGATATTTTGTTGTTACCTGGTTTTCATTTGCTTGTTTAGGTTTTCTGAGGTGTAATATTCAAACTTACAGGATATGCTTGAACTTGTGATCTGTCTGCCTCAGTTACCCCAGTACTGGGATGATAGGCACATGCTACTGCACCAGGCCTATTTTTGCTTTTTAAATTGACTATTCAGAATACTTGGTCAGCTTATTACTTTGTTTTGTTACTTATTATCTATATATATATATATATATATAGTTTTCTTATATAGTTTACACATGTCTATATTTACATATGGGTTTGGCATATTTTCTCTTAGCTTGTGGCTTGTCTCTAGAGCCTCTTCAAAGAATCTTTCACAGAACAGATGATGTCAATTACAAAATTAATAGAACAGAATACACTTGTCAGTTATTACTTTTGTCTACAGTACTTAATGATTATATCTAAAATATTGAAAGCTGAAATAACTTAGATTTTGTTTTCTATTTTCCAAAGCTTTACAGTCTTATGTAATACATGTAAATACATTCTGATCTTGGGTTAATCATTTGTGTGTGTGTTCATGTGTGTGTGTGTGTGTGTGTGTGTGTGTGTGTGTGTGTTAGTATATAAGGAAGCAAGAATCTTGAGCATATTGGGGAAATGTTCTGCCTATGATCTGGAACTCCAGACCTTTTAGTTTATAGAAAAGGATGATAACTTCTGTCTTAAGATACATAATTTTAGAACAAGGATAATTATTCACACCTGTATTTCTAGCTTATGGGAAAGTAAAGCTGTGAATTCAAGGTCAACACAGGGTGTAGAATTTGACTCAGTCTCTAAAAATTGTGCTATTTTCTTTCCTTCTGTCTTTTTTTTTTTTTGTCCCTGTCTTCTTTATTTTTCCTTTCTCTTTTCTTCATATTTTGCTTGTAGCCATTGAAATCATTCCTATTTATCAATTAACTCACCTTGCTCATTCATCAAAGATAAAGTGACAGTATTTTTGTGAGTCTTATTGATCTCTTTAGGGATTTATTTTTTTCAGTTTGATGTGATTACTTTGTATTTATACTGTTTTATATAAAGGAGAGTATATACTCCATAGTTGGTGAGCTATAGTATTGTGTTGACCAGTTTAGGGGCTTTGTATTTTCAAGTGGATTATGAATTAGTTTGTTAATATTTATAGCATATCTCTATAAGATTTTAATTAGAATTAATTTTTTTGGGGGGAAGAGTTGGCATGCTTGCTATATTAAATCTTCAAATAGATGAATATGAAACACTTCTCCATTTATTGAATTCTTTATTTCTTTCTTCACAGTCTAGAAATTTTCTTTGTATAAGGTGATCATTTTTTCTTATGTATACTCCTACTTTAGATACTAGCATAAATATCATTAACTTATAAGATTTCAATTTTTCATTGCTACTTGCCTGTGTGTGTGTGTGTGTGTAGAAATCATTCTGTTATATTTCCTTGTTTATAAGAATATTTTATCCTTGATATTTTTTAATTTTTCTACATATATTATCATATCTCATGAAAACAAAGAGTATTTTACTTTTTACTATCAATATGCATTTCTTTCTTACATCTCTTTTCCCTTTAATTAGCATGTACACAGTGATTTTGAATTGAAGGTGTAATAGTGGAGATCCTTATTTTATTTTGAATTATTTCTTTTATATACCTGTGTGTGCATGCCGCTATGTGTAGAGGTCAGAGAACTTACAGGATTAGTTTCTCTCCTAATACCATGTGGGTTCTGAGTATCAAATTCAGGTTTTCACACTCAGCATCAAGAACTTTTACACACTGAGCCATCCTGCCATGCCCATAGAGATCCTAACTAACCAGTTGTTTTTTAATGGTTTTGTTTTTACTGATTTTAATGAGAAACCACATACATGTTGAATGCCTCAGATGAAATTTTTGGGACCAGGAATTCTTTGATTCAGATTTTGTAATATGGGTATATGGTTAATGACATATCTGGAGGAAGTTACACAAATTTGAACAAATATATTTTAAAATTCCTGGATACCTGTGCTCACATAAGCTCGTGATTACTGTATAGAAGTTCTTAAGCTGTGGTCAAGACCTTTTGAGGGGTTGGATCTTCCTTTTACAGGGATTGCCTAAGAGCATAGGGGAACACAGATATTTACGTGATAATTCATAACAGTAGAAAAATTACTGTTATGAAGTAGCAATGGAAATAATTATATGGTTAGGGTCACCACAATATGAGTAACTGTAGTAAAGGATCACAGCACTAGGAAGGTTGGTAACCACTGCTCTATACAATGTTATCAGAGTTTCTGATATTTGCAGTAGTATATTCACTGCTATGTCCAATATAATATCAGAAATAATTTTTAGATGCAGTGCTATGTGAACCCACAGATTTTTTAAAATATACTTTGTTTTAAGATTTTCATTAAGATAATTAAATCTAGATTTTCTACAATTACATATAATACTGCATATTTTAAATAGGCATTCCTTAGTTTAATATATTTCTTAGGTTATTTCTTGTTTAACATTGATATCATGCTTTATTAATCTTTTAAAAATCGAGCACCTGTTAATATGATCATATAGTTGAATTATTTTAGCCTTCTAATTTCATAAACAGAAATAAATATTTATTTACCAAGTTATTTTAAAATTAATTTTAATTAATTTTTGACTATGTGTATTTAATTTTATGTGTATGTAGGTCTCTCTGTGTGTATGTGCACATGGAAGTCATATTAGCCATAATGTCCCAGGTCACAGATTCTTTTTTATATCAACCTAATCTTCAGACTTTTGCAGCTTTGACTTTTGCAGAATCTTGGTGGCACATGATTGCCATTTATCTTGTATAGCCTGGATTATTTTCGCTGAGACCATATTTGTAATGGAGTTTCTTTGATTACAAAAAGAAGGTCAACACTGAAGGTGTTGATGACAGGGCTGAGTGATAGTTTGAATTGGAATGATCTCCATAGACTTATATGTTTGAATTAGAAGGTATGACCTTGTTGGAGGAAGTTTGTCACTCTGGGGTCAGGCTTTGAGATCTCATATGCTGAAGGCTCAGGATGGCACCCATTCTTCTGCTGCCTTCAGGTCAAGATGTAAAAATTCCATCTCCTGAGATAGCCAGAATTCCTGGTCTTTATGTAACATTTCACTGGGGCCTTTGATGGGGTAAAACACTAAATAATTAGACTTAAAGTTTTCCTTTAAGAAAACTTTAAGAGTCAGCCACCTTTGGGGAAATTCCGGGAGCCTATCTGAGCAAAGTAGACCGGCCTATCCATGTGGGACCAACCGAAATTTCCACCTGCCTGGATTCTGATCCCCACCACCATCTTCTACTGGAGTTCTGGGCATCTCCAAGAGATCAGCCTATTTCTGTGGGTCCACCATGAGTTCCTGCAGGGAACTGGATCCTTGACCCCCATCACAGGACCTCTGCTAAAGAGGCCCTACTAGCTGGAGAGTGCCAGCTAGACCTGCCTATTGGTACTGAAACATCCTGAGTATCAGCCTAGCCTTTGTCCCCCAACACCAGACCTTGGCAAGAAACCTTGGCTAGAGCTAGACCCGACAATCTGTGGGCTAGCTTCTGACAAAGAAGCCTCAACTCTCCTCTGCTTGAGCCTGAACTTTAACCCCATCATCGGGCCTCTGCGTACGGAGAGACCTCCTTGAGAGCTCGGACCGCCCAGAACTACAGACTTCGAAACTTTAACCCACCTAAATCCATAGAGAGAGGGAGAAACCCCACCAACATCTATTGGAAGAAGCTATGGGAAGACAACAATACAAAAATACACCTAACATCATAAAGACAAACATAACACCACCAGAATCAAGGGAGGCTACACCAACTAGACCAGAGCACAACAAAGCAAATGAATCAGAAGAGAATGACCAAAAATTATCATTATAAAAACAATAGATGCTCTGAAAGAAGATCTGAGAAAGTCCCTTCAAGAAATGGAAGATAAAACAAACAAAAATTTGGAAGAAATGAATAAAATTTTAAAGAATGTACAGAAAACCAAGAAAAAATATTAAACAGGTTCAAAACTTGAAAAGGGAAATGGAGACAATAAAGAAAACACAAACCGAAAGAATGTTGGAAATAGAAAAACTGGGCAAATGATCAGGAACTGCAGACACAAGCATAACCAACAAAATTCAAGAGATGGAAGAGAGAATCTCAGGTGCTGAAGATAAACTAGAGGAAATAGATTCATCGACCAAAGAATATTGTAAATCCAACAAATCTTTTACACAAAACATCCAGAAAATGTGGGACACTGTGAAAAGGCCAAACCTAAGAATAATAGGCATAGAGGAAGGTGAGGAAGCCCAGATCAAAGGGGCCAAAAACATATTCAACAAAATCATCGAGGAAAACTTTCCCAATCTGAAGATGGGCATGCCCATGAAAGTACAAGAAGCATACTGAACACCAAAAAGACTGGACCAATGAAAAAAGACCCCTCGACATATAATAATCAAAACACCTAACATACAGAATTTAAAAAAAAAAAAGAATATTAGCAGCGAAGGAAAAAGGACAGGTAACATATAAAGGCAGACCTATCAAAATTATGCCTGACTTCTCCATGGAAACCCTCAAGACCAGAAGGTCCTGGATAGATGTTCTACCAGTACTAAGAGTCCATGGATGCCAGCCCAGGCTACTATACCTAGCAAAACTCTCAATCATTATAGATGGAAAAAACAAGATATTTAATGACAAAGCCAGATTTTCACAATACATATCTATAAATCCAGCCCTACAGAAAGCTTTGGAAGGAAAACACCAACCCAGAGAAGTTTACTACACTCACAAAGACTTAGGCAACAGATAATCCAACTTCACAAAAAAAAAAAAAAAAAAAAAAAAACAAGTGTAAAGAAAAACAAATAAATTCACCATACCACTACCAAAAGCAAATCTATAACAAACAAACATTAACAATCAATGGACCTTACTCTCCTTCAACATTAATGGTCTAAACTCGGTGTGTAGAAGACTGCAGATAGACCCATGTCTATCGCCATGCACAACTCAAGTCCAAATGGATCAAAGACCTCAACATAAATCCAGCCACACTGAACCTCTTAGAAGATAAAGTAGGAGGTACCCCTTAACAAATTGGTATAGGAAACCGTTTCCTGAACATAACTCCAGTAACACAGACACTGAGATCAACAATTAATAAATGGGACTTCCTCACACTTAAAAGCTTCTGAAAGGCAAAGTTAACAGTTGACACGACCAAACGGTAACCCACAGACTGGGAAAAAGTTTTTACCAATCCTACATCTGACAAAGGACTGATCTCCAAAATATACAAAGAACTGCAGAAACTAGTCAACAAAACACCAAATAGCCCTATTAAAAAATGGAGTACAGAATTGAAGAAAGAATTCTCAATATTGGAAATCAAAGAGGCTGAAAGACACTTAAGAAAATGTTCAACATCCTTAATTATCAGGGAAATGCAACTTTGAGATACCATCTTACTCCTGCCAGAATGGCTAAAAATAGAAACACCAATGATAAGTTATGCTGGAAAGAATGTGGAGAAAGGGGAACACTCCTTCACTGCTGGTGGGAGTGTAAACTCGTACAGCCATTTTGGAGATCAGTATGGCAGTTTCACAGGAAAATGGGAATTAGCTTACCACAAGACCCAGCAATTCCACTCTTAGGTATATACCCAAATGACTCACGCACATGTCTTTGTTGCCTGGAACTGGAAGAATGGATAAAGATGTGTCACATCTACACAACGGAATACTATTCTGCAATAAAAAAAAAATAACAGAATCTAGGAAGTGGATGTAACCTGAAGGAACCATCCTGAATGTGGTAACCCAGTCACAAAAAGAGGATCAGGGTATGTACTCACTCATATATGGATTTTAGACATAGAACAAAGGATTACCAGCCTATAATACATACTACCAGAAGAACTGGGATACAAGGTGTATTCTAAGAGATTCATATATGGTCCCTCAAAAAATTGGGAATGGACAAGTCCCCCAGAGCACATGGGAAATGGAGCAGTGAATTGAGAGATAACTAGGATAAAGAGAAGGGGAGGAGAGAAAAACACGTGTGACTAGATAGGCTGAGTCAGGGTGAGGGGGGACACAAAAGAGGGATCCATTATTGGTTTGAAGAGAAAACTGAACCTAAAAAAATGTCTAGAGAACTACAAGACCGACTCCAACTAATAATTCGAGCAACCATGGAAAGGCTATCATGAATGCCCTTCCCTGATAGTGAGATCATCAACTAAATTATCCACCATCATGGAGTCCTCATCTAGTACCTGTTGGAAACAGAAGCAAACACCCATAACCAAACACTGAGTTGAACTAGAATCCAGATGCAGAGAGAGGGGACAAGACCAGGTTGCAGAAACACACAAAGATAGCTGACCTGAGCAAGGAGGAGCTTGGCCCCCCCAGACTGATGGCTAGGAACCCCGCAAGGACTGACTCAGACCCCCTGAATAGGGGTCTCAGCTAGAAGGACTGATCAGTCTGGGGGGACCTCAGACAGTAGAAACAGGATCTATTTTTGGTACAAAAAGATCTTGAGGACACATCCCCCAATGAGGAATAGCCCCTTAACCTAGATACAGGAGAGAAGTCCTAGTCCCTACTTCAAATGACTTGACAGGCTTACATGACCCTACCTGGATAGCATAGCCCTACAAGTGGAATGGGTGTGGGGGGATAGGAGGGAGCTTGGCCAGTGTGCATGCACAGGGGAAAGAGGGTAAGAGGGAGGGAAGGAGGCTTGGAGGGAGGAAGGGAGAGGAAACTGGGATCCACATGTAAAAATTTTAAATTCTATTATTATTTAAAAAATGAAGGAAAAATGCTGCTGGATTATATATATATATATATATATATATATATATATATATATATATATATTTAAAATGCTTTGTCTTCAAAAAATTTAACCCTAAGGACAAGTTACTGAGGAAAAGGATTTCTAATTTTGTTTCCACAGAAAATGGAAAAGCTGTGGATCCCTTCCAGACTAATGTGGTTTGATTGAGCAAGACCCCCTGAAGCAATGTCAATAGGATAATGCAGCCTTGCAGACCAATACAGCAAGGATTTCTGCATCTTCTCAGTATTCCAACATGACAGCACCCCTTACAAGCAGGAAGCAGGTTGGAAAGTACAATTCCCAAATTCCCAAATATTGTTTATAAATATTGGTTTTCATTTTTTAAAAAAGGCATGTATAACTATGTATAGCATAAAATGAATAAATGGAAAAAAAATTCCAACTTCTTCTTCAGCACCATGTCTGTCACATGCCACCATTCTTCTCACCATGATGATAATGAACAAAACCCCTAAAACTGTAAACCAGCCCTAATTAAATGTTGCTTTGCAACATTCCATTTTCCATTCAAGTTTCAGTCAGATTAGTGGATAAAGCATCTCTTTGGACTGTAGAGACATAATAAATGTAATTTAAGATGAATTAGACTAACACTAAATCTAAGATGTCGAGAAAGTGGAAATTGACTTAAGAGGGACCAATCTCACAGTTTTTTACGACATGGGCAGAAAGAACTTTGATTCTTTTCTAGATTGTTGTAAGAATGGCCTTGAAGTCAGTTTCTAAGTCCTTGTTCCCCTCAGGAACATCATTAGCCTAAGCCTCACTATCCAATTTCTCATCATTTTGATCTTTAAAACTCCTATCTTAATGCACATTGTTCTCTTATTCCAAAATATAGTTCTTCTCTTACTCAGTATTCCAGATTTGTTTGTATTCCTCCTACGTTGGGATAATATAATTGAGTAGCCCACACTTAATAAAAATTGGGATCTCCGATGCTGACCTATCTTCTTCTTTGCTAAAAGATGATGTAAAAAGTGGCCTTTCTCACCATTCTGGAATTACCTTTGAGTCCTTCTATAACCCTTCTCTAAGCTTTAGGTTAACAATGCATTCTGGTCTGGTGAGGGTGTGACAATTTCTTCTTAGCAAAATCTAAGAATGGGAAGTATTTTAATATTCTTAATATTCCAAGTAGCTTCAAAGTTATGAGAGTTTAAGAGAATAGAGTAAGGACCAATTCCCCCTAATATTGGTTATGCTTAAGTTGAATTTTAACTAAAGTCTTACACTTGTAGCTGTCTTTTCTTGCTTATTATACTTTTAGGAAGCTTTATACTGGAAAAGCTCTCTAGTAACACCATTGCTATGCCATTATAATTTATGTGTTAGTAATGGTACTGGATGGTTTTAAGGCAAAGGGTACATGAAAACATTGCTCACAATTTGTACAAAGAATTTTGTCAAAAGGAGGCCATATAGGTAATATGAGGAACTATAAAAACAGCCTATCTATGTGATTCTTCAGAAATGTCAACATTACAAAAAGTAAGAAAGGCTACAGAAGTTGTTTAAACTATAAGACTAGAAAATTCTAGTTAAATATGTGACAATAGTTTAACCTGTACTCGGATATATATAAGGTCTGTTTTCTGAATGTGCTAAAAAGTCATCTGGCATGCTATAGTTCTCTATAAATATTCAATAAAAGGAACTTGATATCACGGATGAAGTTGTATCTTTGTATGTTATTCTCTTAAGTAATGTAAGGTTGAAGAATTATGCCATAGTCAACTTAAATAGGCACTTAAGGGAATAATGATATACAACCACTTGTAACTCCAGACTTAATATGCATTTGGCTTTATGAGCCCTTTTGCATGTGTACAGAAACCCAGAGATTGACATATAGATAAATCTTTAAGTAAATGAAGAAATAATATAAGAATACATATTTCAATTTATATGTAGAAATTGTAAAGATTATTCTTGCAATTACATTAAAGTTTCTGTGTCAATATTTTACAATATTTTACATTAACATTTCTTCAAATTATTTCTTAGTTTCCCCTTATTTGCCATATATAACTCACCAAGAAACCCATGCTTAGTGTTTGTTTCTCCCTTTTCTGATGTTTTCTTTTTGCTTGGATGCTTTGATTATCTTCTTGTTTTCACTCCTGCAAAAGTGAACATGTGATCCTAATGTATTTCTAAAGGAAGTTTCAAAGACTTACTCTAATTCATCCATACATTAATTGAAGGCAACCATGCCTGGTTCTTAATATTTTCTTTAAAGTAGTTATTCACTGAAGCTTTGTGTTATCAAACAGTCATCTGGAAATGTTAATTACAAGTTTAAATTTGTATTTTCTATATATTCAATTAGTTGAATATGTTTTAAAATTTTTGTAAGATTAATATTGTTTTATTTTTTGTGACATATTTTATTAGATTACTATTTCTTTATTGAGTTGAACCATAGACAGATCAAGAAAATAGGCTACGTCTCTGTAATATTGGATGGTAACTATATTTTCTCAGTTTGTCACCTGCCTTTTTTATTGAAATTTTATTGCTGTGAACAAATGTGTCTTGCTTTATTTGTGTGCATTGATTGCTTTGCTTAAAACATGATGCAATATTTTTAAGGTTGTATTTTTTAAACTTATCGATTTAGCTTAAAGACAAACTATGCAGCTGAAATTAAGTACAAGGATTACATAAAACAAATGACAAAATATAACAACTAAAGAACAATGCTGTATTTACAGAATTGATTCTATAATGACATAGTGATTTCTTTGCATTAGAAGTCAAACAATGCTTGGATTTTACCAACATTATCAATTTTCTAGATCATTCAAAGAGGAAGATTAATTAGAGATTGTACTCTTTAACATCTATAATTAATTCATATTAGAAAAAAATATGTAGAGAACAAATTTAACATAATAATCAGAAATAGAGAGTGTTTAGTATTGTTTGTCACTCTAGATGTGAAATATCCCCTCAGGTTTATGATTAAGATCTTAGTTAGTCTTACTTCTATTCATTAGCAAGGACCATATCTGTACATGGTGGGGTAACAACTGATCTTTGATATTTTTCAAAGCTAAATCATAATCATCTAAATTTAACTGTGTTGCTATTTCTTGGATTTCTATCACCCAAAGACACAATTCTTAAATGCTTGGTCTTCCAATGTTATATTTCCTGTAGCTGATGAACACCACCATGTTGAGTCCAGGGAAGTGTGGGGCCTTTTGGACCCTCATTTAGACAGACTCACATGATCTCTATCTCTTTCCAAACCAGAGCCCCCCATGTTTGTCTGTGTGTTTGCGTATATGTGTGATTAGAATTTTTGTTTGAGACACAAGGAATAAATCAACCTCCAGACAACTGGTACATGATTCCTGCCGGATTTGATCTGAAAGTCTCTTCTATGTTCTGGCTTCTACGGTTCTGGAATGTTTTATGCAAGCAACCAAGGGAGAGAAACAATTAATCAGTATTACCCAGCTACACACCTATGAACCATGATAATTATTAGCATGGCAAGATATGCATTATGCAGTAAGTTGCACACACATGTTGATGGCAACCAATGATTATATAATTGGACTTAAGTCCCCTCAACAATGGGGAAACTGTGCCTGATATTGTATGCATACCCATCTTTCTGGGACTAGTGAGATCATGGACATTAGAAAAGAATCTAACACCAACTCTGTTAAACTAGCATAATCTCTTACTATATTCTAAATCTCTCCTTACACCCAGAGATGCAGCAACTGAAGACCAACACAGAAAACAACAACAACAATAATAGAAACACTACAGAGAACAGCAGATGGTTAGGAGTCTCAACATATGCCTACATCAAAGCTTCTGTACCTATGGCTCATGGAAATTTGTGGAAGAGGGAACAGAAAGCATATAGGAGCCATAACTGCAAAACAGGTCTGTCCTAGAAATTGCTACATAAACATGACTGAAACAATGGCAGTATCAATGGGATATGCTAATGTGCAATGGGGATGTTTGGATGGGCCTTCCACTTGACAAAGAACCACAGTTAACTACTGACAGCTGGGAGGAGAATCAGCCTCTCCCAGATTGTATCCCCTTATCGGTTATCATCTGTATTTTACAATACACTTTCTCTCTGACATTTGTTTGTAATGCCCAGGTCTTTCACATTATTGCAGGTATTTATTGAGCTTAAAACAAATCTGAGTAAAATGCCACACCTGCTTCTTTTTAAAGTTGAACAACATAACATTCAGCCTTCTTAGTTTATCTCTCACACTGTGTACAGGTTCATGTTAATGATCTACTTGATGGCATGGTTTTCTTTGCCATTTTTGTCTTCAAGTTGCTGATTTTTGTGTTTAAAAGTATTATGTCAAACCATAAGACAGCAGTGCTGAGTAGCATTAAGCTTAAGGAGGTCATGATGTGTCTTATGGAGAAAGAGTGTGTTATACAAGTCTTGTTCCATCATTAAGAAGCTAGTACTAGTGGCTATGACTTCATTGGCATGTCAGTGTCTGAGTCCCATTAAATATAGAATCATTAAAGAATACATAATGTAAGATTATGTATCAATAGCAAATACTTTACTAATCAAATCCTGTATTTCAGTTAAAAGCAAGTGGTATTGTCATTGCTCATACAGTATTTGCAATGATGTCATAATCACATAGCTATTGCATGAGGAATCTGATTGTCTATGACTCTGTGTTATTTAATCCACATGCTATTGAACTAAGTTGCCTTTTTTTTAGCCAGAATAACCTGTGTCCAAATCTGCATGTGTGTGAGATGTTCTGCAAGTTTCAGTTTCCTGATCTACTAACATAGATAACCAGGCTACTATGGTAAACAATTAGGAGGTTCCTCTCCCCGCAGAAAATATCACTACAATTCCTTTATAGATTTGTTTTGAGAGTTAATATAGTTAATGTAAAGTGTTTATATTTCAGTGCTTTGCAAACACAACAAATGCTCATATCCTATTCATGCCAAGTGATGCTTTTTAAAATTTCATATAAATAGTGGCACAGTGACTTGTGTTTTTTTAATAATCAAGATAAATGAGGTTGGAAAAGGTATCCAAGACGACTAGCATTCCTGTATTTACTTCTGATTCTTGAAGAGTATTTTCTTTATTTTCTTTATTTTTGTTTCTGCTTTTGAGAACCAGTCTATTCCAGGCTGGTCCAAAATCATGCCAATCTTCTGTCTCCTGCCTCTGCTACCTAAGTGTTCTGAATGATTACATGTGAGTGTCATTATACTAGGCCACAGGTATGTTATTTTTAAGTCATTCTATTTCCATTCCATAACCTAACTGCTTTATGTTCTCAAGAACTCTCCTAACAGTGCCTGGACTATTGACTATGACACCTGCCATCCTTCCTTCCATGCTCTGAGCTGTCAGTGCTTAGTTGTTCAGCTTGCTATATGGGTCAGTTCTTTAAGGACAACTTCTATAAAACTCTAGTCAACTTCAATATTAGATAAAAAAAAGTCATACATTTTTGTTTTGTTTGAATGACACTTATTTACTTACTTTGAAGAAAATGTTGAGGAGTCACCAAATACATTCTAAACAAAATCTGGGTAACATGAACATCTGCTCATTTAATTTGTGTGGAAAGTAGTTCGCAAATCCCTGCTTTCTTAAGCTTTAACTTTGAAGAGGCCTCTGAACATATTTCAAGCTTCATGAGAAGAACAGTCTCTTTACCCAACAACACAGTGAAGCATTATTATGCTGTCCTCAGTGTGCTTAAGAGGCAAGGTCTCTGGGATGAGCAAGAAGCTGGAGTTTTGTAGCCTTGCATCTATTAGCCATCAAGAAGTATTTTTTTCCTGTTAGTTGATGAGGCCCAAATGCCAGAGTGAGGGCTTAAATTTAGCTTTCAATCTATTTTCTGAGAAAAAATCTTGACTTGTAGATAGATGACACTTCTCACAAGTGCGACTTAATTTTATTTTATTTTTCTTGTATGCATTATATATTCAATTCTGTGACCTTTAGGTATCTGTACCCTATATTACCAAGGGACCAGAACCTTGTCCCAGCATGTCTTCCAACCTCTACCTCATATTATCTTAGGGTCCTTTATTCAATCCCCCCTCAATTTTTTATTTTTCTTTATCTCTATCCAGATGTAATTGACATAATAATGTGCATAATAAAGATTTACAATGGGACATTATGATATATATACATATTGTGAGATGATTGTCACAATCAAACTGTTCATATATACAGTAACTCTTTTTGACAGATTTAGTACATTTTGATAATCTGAATTTAACAGGCTTGATTCATCAATCAGCAGACATAGACTAACATTTTTGGAATTTATCAAAACAGTAACCCCTCTTTTTCTTACCTCTAAAAAGCATTACTTGCCCCCAAAGACAGACACCACTTTAGGGTAAAAGGGATAGGAAAAGCTGTTCCCAACAAATGGGGCAAGGAAACAAGCAGGAATTGATGTTCTGAGGTCTGATAAAATACATTTCAAACCAATACAGGTTAGAAAAGATAAAGACCATGTCACACTGATCAATGAAAAATTTTTGTCACCAATTTCTTAAAAATATTTTTTAGTTTAAATTATCTATTTATTTTACATATCAACCACAGTTTTCCCTCTTTCCTCTCCTGCTTCCTCGCACCTTACTCTCATCCATTCCTCATAAATGGTAAGGCCTCCCATGGGAAGTCAACAAAGCCTGGCATAGGAAGTTGAGGCAGGACCAGGCCTCTATCTGCTACATCAAGGCTGAACAAGGCATCCTACCATAGAGAATGGACACCTAAAGAAGAGCTCACACATCAGGGGACAGATTCTGGTCCACTGCCAGGGGTACCACAAACCGACCAGCTATACAACTGTCACACACATGCAGAGGGCCTATTTCAGTCCCATGCAGGGTCCCCAGCTATTAGAGTGTGTAAGACCCCAGAATTTGGGTGAGCTGTCTCTGTGTGTTTCCCCATCAGGATCCTGACCCCCATTGCTCAGACACATACAGTAACTCTTAATTTCCATTTTTGTGCTTATGATTAGAACAGCTTGGTTTCAAGTGTTCAAGAGAGTATCAATTATAGTTGTCATGTTTTACAACAAATCCCTGGTATTTACTATTCTATTCTGACTAAAACAATGTCTTTTAGCTTATACTTTACCATTTCCCTATCTCTAGAACCTACCAACCATCCTGATTCATTTTATGACTTTGACCTCGTTAGTTTCACATAGGAGTGAGAGACATAAGCTAAGTGTCTTTGTTTATGGGCGTTATGTGCTCCAGATTTCTTCATATTATTGTAACAGATGGTGTTCTTATTTAAAATTAACCTTTGTAACAGGCCTGCCCAGTACCCTGTGGCCCAAGCATAATATATGATGGAGAAATGGGAGAGAAGGAGAAGCTGAGGGGTTCATAAGCTATGGAGAGAAATAGAGCCAAAAATGCAATAGTGATGAGGAACAGGCTGATATGGGTGGTCTATGTCTGGGCCTGTGCCTTTTCTTAGCTGGAATCTGTAACAATGTCCATGGCCCATGTGACCACCAAAAGCTATGCAATGTCCCACATCTGGGCCATCAGCTGAGATTACATTAGCGTACTGCAGCAAGGGCCATACCAATCTGAGTGGCTTGAGCTGCCACCCAGGTCTATCTATGGTGACAACTGGCAGGAAATGTGGCAGTAGGCCATGTATAGGTCCACAGTACTACTAGAGCTTGGGGTCTGGGTTGATATCTGTGGCCCATTTTATCGCAGGGGGCCATTGGAGAGCTAGACCCTGTGGTTTGGGCACCAGAGACCTGGTGCCACCCTTCACCAGCTTCCTCAGAGGGAGAACTACACAACACCAGAAATTGTCCCAGTGTTTTGGGCATGGAAGAGCTGGCCCTGACTCTTGATGGATCTTAAAGAACTGTCCTCCCATCCCCCATGGCCCACCTGAGGAACATGGTTGATAGAGGCAACTGACAAGCTCTGCTACCACCAAGACCCATATCCAAAGCTTTGAGGTAGTCCACCCCTACATCTACTCCATCCAAAACCTACTGTAGCACATGAAGGGCCTGAGCCATAACTGCAGGATCTCCATGCCTGTGCAACAACAGGATATGGAAGAGGAGTTGCGGTGAGGGTCCAGTATTGCTGGTGAACCAGTAGGCAGAGACTTCAAACCAGACCAGTATCTTATTGCAATAAACGCTTTCTTGTAAAGATTTTTGAGTGAAAGGATGTTCTGTGTAATACACTGCAGCTGCCAAAGCCATCAGGACAATTGAATAATTAATGGAGAGACAGTAAAGACAAAGGAGCAAAGTGTTTTTATTGTTCTATTATTATTGTTATTATTATTATTATTATTAATTTTCTTTTGTAGGGAGGCTACAAGGGTGGAGGGTGGACAAGAAAAAACTTGGAAATAAGCTAAATTGGTGTGCATGAGGTGAAATTCCTAAAGAATCAATAAAAAATTCAGTTAAAATTTTATTTTTCCTTCATCTTTAAGGTCAAACAGTGTTTTTCACATATATAGCATGCTATATGTGAATCACATTTTAAATAATTTTATAATGAACAAAATACAAAAGTCTCTTAGACCTGGTCATCTCATTGGCTTTGGTGACATCCCTGTAATGATTGGCATGTCATTTGTTAATTCTGTTAAGTTTTTGGAACTTTTTTATACAGTAGCATTCAGACTATTTACCATAGCAGCTATGTCAATTTACGTTTCTGCCAACAGTGCATAAATACTTCCTTCTTCCAC
Organism: Cricetiscus sungorus; assembly: GCA_030556225.1. Taxonomy (NCBI): domain Eukaryota; kingdom Metazoa; phylum Chordata; class Mammalia; order Rodentia; family Cricetidae; genus Cricetiscus; species Cricetiscus sungorus. The sequence continues at coordinate 23,183,526 of JANBXA010000069.1, forward strand.
ATATCGTCTTCATTTTCTTTTTTATAACCATGCTAAGGGGCAAGAGTGCATATATATTCTATTCTTGTTTTGAGTTGTCAACTCAGGGCCCTGTTCTTGCTAACTAATGAGTTTCCTAGCTTGTGGGAATTTTCACACTGATGGATATTTGTGAGACTGGAGTGTCACCCTACATGTCAATTCCGTGTCTGTGCAGGAAATTTTAGACCTAATTGCAAAATAGGAGGAAAAGTTTTGCTATCATTTATTTTGCTTCCTTGTCATTCTCACTCCTGTTTTCAAGCATAGGAAGAGTGGCATGTGTCATGACAGAGGGGAAGAGGCACACTTTTCTGAGCAGTATCCTTAAACAATGTGCACAGGAAAGACCCAAGTAGAATTTTTTTCAGAAGAGAATGGGGTACATGATTTCCAAAGGTGTATTCAATAACACTCTGATCTGCTTCTGGAAACAGTATTAATATATATTTCATAATTTTAAAATGTGGCATTTTAGCAATTCTAAAGGATTCAAGATAGTAAGTGCCAAACAAAAACTAAACAGTAGAGACAGTAGACTTCTGGCACTTGTCATAACCCACAGAACTTAAGAGGACATCTCAGGAAACCATGAGTTGAAGCGAGCTGGGCTGCACATTAGTTCTCTGTCTAATATACAAACAAACAGAAGAAAAGGTTTGGCTATTCAAGATGATTGTGAAAATGCTTAATCTTTCCCTACTGCATCATGGTTGAGGATCAATGTGTGTGGTTTAAGCAGTGATCCACTCTCTGCAGGCTCAACCCTTCTTTCTCAAGCCAGTAAGCACGCATCATTAAAAAGTGAGAAAGGAAAGAACTGCAGGGGTAATCTCTGGAATAAACTTGGGTGCAAAAACAAGGCAGAACCCTTCCTGCCTGTCTTTTAATAGGTTTAGACATTGGCTTCAACATCGTGCCTCAAGGAATCTTTCCATGTTCCATTCTCTAACTGATCACCCTATTTCTCTTTTATGCCAACCTGTGGTTCTTGCATATGGATGCTTCACTAGTGTTCATTTGAGATGCTTCTCTACCACAAATGGCATTCTATCAAACCTGTTTTTAAAATATAAGCCATGTTTCCATGTAGTAAGTGTATATCCATTTCATATGAGTGTGATGAGACATTCACTCTGTCACCTGTTGCACTTACCATGCCTATTGGGGGTGGAGACAGGTGTGGACGTGACCTGGGAGAACAGTCTTCAGTTTGAGGTCATCCTGGATTATAAATTGACTTTGTTATACTGTTTCAAGAGAAAGACAAAGCAAAGCAAAGCAAGAAAAGCAAAGCAAATCAACAAAAGAACCATTAAGGCTTAAAAATACACAGAAGACTGTAGAACTGGCTCAGTAGTTAGTGTGCACTGCTCTTACATAGGACCTGAGTTTGATTCTGAGCATACTCACCAAGCAGCTCAGAATTGCCTGTAACTCCAGACCCAGTAATCTGAGGCAATCACTTAGATTTCTAGGGCATGTCATGGAATATTACTTTAACTATGTAAAGGTGTTTTCAATTATTTATGTTGAGGAATATTACTTTAACTATGAAAAGATGTGTTGCATTTGTTTCGTTTTGCCTGCCTAAGGCACCGAAAAGTTGGCAACTAGTTCAGGCACCTGCTCCACTAATGTCTAGGGTCTTAGCTGGGAATATCCTTGTGGGTTTCCGGGAATTTCCTTATGCTAACCCCATACTGGCTTCCTCAATCAAGACACCTCTTTCCTTATTCTCCCTCTCTGTTCTTCCATCATCTTGATCATCAATCATCCCATTCGCTCATGTTTTCTTCTCTCCTCCCTTTTCCCTCCCTTCTGCCCTACCTTCTCCCCCCCCCCATACTCCTAATTCTCAAAGGAGTGGAGGGGGTGTGGTGGAGGGAAGGTAGGGTGAGCAAGAAGAGGGGAGAGAGTGTAAAGTGGGATTGGTATCTAAAATCAGAAAAGATCGTTTTAAAATAAGAAAAAAATATTTTTTTAAAAGCAGACGGGCAATAGAATAGCTAGGTGGCAAAAGTAGTATATATAGAAGGAAAGAAAGTTTAAAAGCCCCAGGGCAAAATGCAGGTGAAGAGGAGCAGATTAAATTAAGTTATAAGAGCTAGAGGGACCAGCATAAGATAAGGCTGACTATTCATAATTAATAATAGGTCTCTGAGTCATGATTTGGGAGCTAGTTGGTAGTCCAAAAGGGGGTTGCTACAAGGGCACCTGCACTCACCTATGGTTACAAATCAATAAATATATATGTATTTTAAAATAACAAAATTAAATCTTCAAAGCAAACAACTTTTGGTTATCTTTTAATTACAGCCCTTAGGGTAGAATGCCAAAGTGACAGGCCTTTATATTAATAAATATTTGTGATCTACTAAAAAAACAGAAATCAAGTATAAGTTCAAGCATCCATTTTATTGCTGTGATAAAACACACTTACTTAGGGCAACTTTTAGTAGTAAAGAATATTTTTAATTTATAATGATAAGTCATAGTTTATCACAAAGGGAATTTATAGAAGGACGTTGAAGCGGCAACAATGGAGGAATGCTGCATCCTGACTCATCTATAGGTCCCTGATCAAGGTAATCGCTCAGTTGAAACACCCTTCTCTGGATTGGATATAATACATTATGTCATGTTTACAAGAAAAGCTAACTACTACAGCAAGGAGAAAATTTGTTTATATACATGCAACCTAAGGAAGTGTTTATAGAAGTGTCTTGTTTACTCTCATGGTCATGTGGCTGACTGGGACTTAACACCAGCATCATGAGCGTCTGTCATGTCATATATTGCAAGTTCTTGCAAAGATCAATATGCACATTTAAAATATGTAATAATTGAATGTGTAATCCTTTTATACCACTACAAGGTCAGACAATCTTATTTCAAATCATCTTATATCATAAGTCAATGCCTGTATTTACCTATGTGAAATAGTGAATTAGCATTTCTCCTTCTTTGGAAAGACACTCTGTGCCACCACCTAAGTGAAAGTATGCAATGAAATGGACATTGCTTCCGATCCATCTCAGTAGGTCATCCCCACAGAAAATGGGCTCACTGGGTGTGTGGAGTACAAGTTAACTTTACGGATAGATGCTCAACATCAGATCTTTTTATCACCATGGTTGCACTCACCCAGTAACACAGACAGACAGACAGACAGACAGACACCACACACACACACACACACACACACACACACACACACACACACACTGCCATCCAAACTGAATATTTAAACATGCACACATAAACAGAGAGGTAATAACGGACACCACTCAAAGTTTTAGTGTCAAGCAAATTTCACTGTATAATACTGATCCACTGTTTGCCCAACATATCCTTCCAGTGATTCATTTCATAGAAACTTGGATCATACTTTAAGTTGAAATATTTATCATTGTTTACCATATCTAAGGTTATTATACAAACTCCGTAAAAGCTAGTAATTAGATTTTGGTTTATAGCAACAATTTTAGTTATTGCTATAGGTCAAGAGGCAGTGGCTGTTAACAAAAAGCAAGGGAACCTCTGGCATGAAAAATGGAAGACAACACTAATTGTAGCTATTACAGTACTTGTAACAGCAACTTGTTTCATGAGTCTTAATGTGTGTTAAAAGCATAGTCCATGGAAGCAGCTACACTGACATAGGAGGGAACACACAAGGTATCTTATGAGATAGATGCTTATGAGTTAGAAAAAAGCTAATTTGAGCAGAGGAGATTTGCTGTGACACAGCCAACTCATGATGTCTCCTAGACCTGGGGTGGCTCTTTGGAGGTACCACAGGTTGGAGCAAAAGAATCCTGGCTCATAGTTCACTAGTAAAAGTTGCCCTTTGATGGGGTCATGATTTTCAAAGGCACCTGCTTGTGTTATAGTGATCATCTGAGAGGGCTGATAGATAACAAATCAGTTAACAGATTGTGGAATAAATCAATTCTTCATTTTGAAGAAATTCTCTTCAGAGAATCCACCAAGATGTAACAGGAGCCAGATTTGACACCGTAGTCTTAACTTTTCCTAGTTAAGGAAAAGTTATATTTCCTTATACTAGGAAAAGTATATTTCCTTATACTAGGAAATAAGGGAGCTAATTCCAATTTTGTTCAGTGTAGTAATCAGGATTAACACAAGTTAAATCTAGAAAAACTCATGTCCCCTCATATCAAACTTAATTCACATACTTACATTGCCATTAGTGATGGAGAGGATTGTATGATATCATGGATTGATATTTTCTCACTCTCAAAGAGTTAAGAGTAAAGGTTACCCTAAAGTCAAGATTGAAACCATCAAGAGGTACCAAATATAACCTGGCACTCAAGGCAGGGTATGAGGTGAAAGCCAGTAGACACAAGAAAGAGAGACTGACAGGCCTGGGGTATATTCTTCTAGAAAGCTTCTTTTCCTGGGAGTGAAAACATCAGTATCACTTCACTCCTAAAATCTGGAAAAGAATAGGGTTTGCATTTTGTGCTTAAAGAAGCGTCAGGTCTGTTGAAGCTTTTTTATTCCTAAATTGAGAGTCACTAAAAAAGATCCCTTCACTAAAGTTGGAAATTGTGCTGGTTCCTGTGTTTCCTGTCCATCTTTCTGTCTTTGATTTACTTTGCAATGTCTTCTTTTATCTGTGATAAAGAATGGTTGGCTTCACAGCAAACACAGGATGAAATGAAAGTTTTAAGTTTAAATTTCTTCCACAGTGCTATGAGTAACCAAACTTGAAATGCCTTCCTGATTTCTTCTTGTTGTTATTAACATTGAGTCAGCTGTTTGTCTTCAAGAATATTGTTTCTAGAGGTACTTGCTGTATGGTGTAATGGTATGTGCTTTGCATCCTTCCTCCCATTCTGAGTTTCTCTTGTCTTCTCTCCTCCTCTTGTTTTCTTTCCTCCAATCCATTTTAAAACTCATTTCACATGTATAATAATATGACTACAGTAGCATCACAAAATCTCTGTGTGTCTCCATTCATATCTACAAAGAAGAGATTAATACCAATCTTACTTTCTCTAGAGTGTCTTTATGAAGATCAAATGAAATCATAAGTGTAAGGTTATTTATATATTGTGACATGTGATCACAAGACTGGATAGCAACAACATCATTCTAACATAGACTACTTTAGCAACCAGAAAGCACAATTTGTACTTGATTAATTCACATGCCATTTTGATAAAGCAACCTAGTTAAAAATATTTTTTTCCTGTGATTGTTCTCACATACTAACAGAGGAAAGAGTGAGAAAATATCATGTTCAAAACAATACAAGATATATGACATAAGCAAACAAAAAAAAAAACAGGCATTTTTTTCTTACCTAACATTTAGATTTCCCTCTGGGTATGAGAGCAAAAGCTAAAATTTTTATAAGTATTTAGTGTGAAAAATATCTTTTGATATGTGTTGGTTTTCTTGGGGGAATTTTAAAAACTAGTTGGAGAATGAAGGAATGAAGGGCTTGTGGATAACCTCATCATATTTATAAATTTCATGAATGTTATTGAAACCATCCATATTATGGAAATGTATGTCTATGGCCTATAGACCATCTCTGCATTCAGCAGGGCCTTAACAGAGTCACCCATGGATATACTTCAGTGCTATCAGCTGAGTCAGAATGGAGTATCTTGGACCTGGTGATAAGACAAGTGAATGTCTTTTACAGCTAGATGACAGTTGAGTACAACTGTGATAAGTCAAAAGGATCCATTGGCTAGTTCTCTGATCATCCTCATTGGAGCTTTAATAGATCCAATAGAGACTGATTTGCGTCTATTAAGGAGGGCGAAATTGAATTAATTGGATGTGCCTCTCAGATGTTCCATCAACTCATTGTCACTGTTCTCTTCCCCTTCCTCTCTATCAGTCTCCTCCTTTCCCTCTTCTACCTCCTTCTACACACCCCCTCTTTCTCCTTTACTCTGAGGAAAATAAGTCTCCAGGATATAAGCAAGCTTGTAAAAATGTCATGGAAGGAACTGATGCTCCCAGGATGCAAAGATAACAAGACTGTGTGCAAGATGAGTGCAGCCCAGCCCAGTGTAGACATAAGCTTTGAACAAGAACCATTCCCATAAGCTAACTCTGACTGCTGGTACTCAGAGGCTTTGTGATCTTAAGTTTCCTGCATTAAATAACTACGTTTGGGGAAAATGTTTTATGAAGAAACAGATAATTAAAAAGATATTGTTATAGCTACATAATTGTCTATGTAAAAGTCACATTGAAGTAGGCAAACAGAAGTCATTTCATCATAGTCAGATATCAATATATCACTGAATTTATGACTCCCACAAAGATGAACTTTTGCCTTTTCCACCATTGCCTAACTACTAACTCATCACACAAATTAACACTGATTCCAGTAGAAAACAATATTCCTTATCCACATGTAGTAACATACATCAAAGAGAAAGAAAATAGCTTACTATCCTTGGCATTTACTAGTCATGGTATCAAGAACAACTATAATACCTGTACCATTTGGTCTTCTATGAGAAGGAACATATTGCCTTTGAGAAGATACAATGCTTTCCAGGGAAATGCACTCACACCATATGCAGACTCTGGGGACAGGAATGGAACTGCACTGCTGCCTCAGATTTCACTAGCAGCATTACAAATCACAGCAGCCTTTTTCTAGAAGCATGCTGGAAAAACAGTGAAAGGAATTACAGACCTTTGGAGCCACACATGTTGTCTTCTGAGGACACATGGTGCACTTCATGTCAGTGCTGTTGCCTACGGGTGACATAGAGCAGAAAAACGGTGACTTCCCAATGTTTACTTGACAAGAAAGCTATTTCCCAGATCATCTCAGTGCTGCTTGCTCAGTCACTCATCCGTACCCAGCAGAACATCTGTCAGAACTTGTCACTTTTATTTAAGAAAGGATTTGACACAAACACATCCTATTTTAATCATGCTTTTGTCTGATTTGACAGTTTTAGAATATCTCATCCGTGTGTCCACTACACCTGTTCAGAGAGATCACTTATCAGCAGGCTTTTTCCCTTGGCCAACTTAGATAGACTCACACCTTATTTTAACCCAATTTCTAGAGAACTAAAAGTATGCATTGAAACATCACAGTTTTTTTAATTCTCTGAGGTTTCTGAGAGAAAACACATTATAGAAACAAATGTAATTTACTGCAGAAAAGGAAAAAGATGTCAATGTAATGTAACAGAAAGAGATGCAGAATCACAGAAAATTGAACCCTGAATGACTTTTATTTGATCTAGAGCACTATATTGTCTAAGAAATTAGTAGTATTCGTTCAGTTTTGCCCACATTTACACACCACACTACAATGTAAATTAAATGGTATATGGCTGATGATGTGCAAATTGTATCTCCTCACCTAAACTAATATAGTCACCATTTGTAACTAATGACTCTCATTTGTGACCAAGGTAATACTGTCTGAATAACCCTGTCAACATGTCTACCACAATACAGTGTGCAAGTGGCTCAAATTTTGACTTATTTTTTAAATGTTCCTAATATTTTAATATTTTAAATATCCAAAACAATAATAACATCTAGTTTTATACTAAATTTAAAATTAATTAGGCATCTGGTACAATTTTTTCCTTCTTTTTTATTAATCATATAATTAAAAATTTTACATGTGAATCCCAGTTTCCTCTTCCTTCTTCTCTCCAAACCTCCTTTCTTCCCTCCCTCTTATCCTCTTTCCCCTGTGAAATGCACCCTGGCCACCATCCCCTCCCATCCCCCCACCTACATTCCACTTGTAGGGCTATGCTATTCAGGTAGGGTCATGTAAATCTGTCAAATCATTTGAAGTAGGGACTAGGACTTCTCTCCTGTCTCTAGATTAAAGGGGTATCCCTCCATGGGGATGAGTCTGCAAGGTCCTTTTGTGCACCAGGAATAGATCCAGTTTCTACTGTCTGAGGTCCCCCCCCAGACTGATCAGTCCTTCTAGCTGAGACCCATATTCAGGGGGTCTGAATCAGTCCCATGCTAGATTCCCAGCTATCAGTGGGGGGGCATTAGCTCCTCCTTGTTCAGGTCAGCTCTCTTTGTATGTTTGTGCAACCTGGTCTTGTCTCCTCTCTTTGCATCTGGTTTCTAGTTCAACTCAGTGTTTGGTTATGGGTGTTTGCTTCAGTTCCAACACGTACTAGATGAGGGCTCCATGATGGTGGATAATTTAGTTGATGATCTCACTATCAGGGAAGGGAATTTATGGTAGCCTTTCCATGGTTGCTCTAATTATTAGTTGGAGTCAGTCTTATAGTTCTCTAGACCATTATTTAGGTTCAGTTTTTTTCAATGTCTCCCTCTTTTATGCCCCCCCATTTCACCATGACTCAATCTATCTAGTCACACGTGTTTTACTCAACTCCCCTTCTCTTTCTCTTGGTTATCTCTCCATTCACTGCCCCCCCCATTTCACATGTACTCTGGGGGACTTGTCCCTTCCCACTCTTGTGAAGGACCATATATGAATCTCTTAGATTACACCTTGTATCCCATTTCGTCTGGTTTTCTGTATTATAGGCTGGTGATCCTTTGCTCTATGTATAAAATCCATATGTGAGCAAGTACATACCCTATTCCTCTTTTTGTGACTGGGTTACCTCATTCAGGATCGTTTCTTCAAGTTCCATCCACTTGCCTGTGAACTTCAAGATTCTGTTATTTTTTTCTGCAGAGTAATAGTCCATTGTGTAGATGTGCCACATCTTCTTTATCCATTCTTCAGTAGAGGGGCATCTAGGTTGCTTCCAGGTTCTTGCTATTACAAATAATGTTGCTATGAACATAGTTGAGCACATGTCTTTGTTGCATGGATATGGGTAATTTGGGTATACACCTAAGAGTTGCTGGGTCCTGTGGTAAGCTAATTCCCATTTTCCTGAGGAACTGCCATACTGATCTCCAAAATAGTTGTACGAGTTTACACTCCCACCAGCAGTGAAGGAGTGTTCCCCTTTCTCCACATTCTCTCCAGCTTAAGTTGTCATTGGTGTTTCTAATTTTAGCCATCCTGGCAGGAGTAAGATGGTATCCCAAAGTGGTTTACATTTGCATTTTCCTGATAGCTAAAGATGTTGAACACTTTCGTAAGTCTCTTTCAGCCTCTTTGATTTTCTCTATTGAGAATTCTTTCTTCAATTCTATACCCCATTTTTTAATAGGGCTATTTGGTGTTTTGTTGACTAGTTTCTTGAGTTCTTTTTATATTTTGAAATCAGCCCTTTGTCAGATGTAGGATTGGTAAAATTTTTTTCCCAGTCTGTGGGCTGCCATTTGTTCTTGTCAACTGAGTCCTTTGCCTTATAAAAGCTTCTAAGTTTCAGGAAGTCCCACTTATTAATTGTTTATCTCAGTGTCTGTGCTACTGGAGTTATGTTCAGGAAGCATTCTCCTATAACAATTTGTTCAAGGGTACCTCCTACTTTCTCTTCTAAGAGGTTAAGTGTGGCTGGATTTATGTTGAGGTCTTTGATCCATTTGGACTTGAGTTTTGTGCATGGCAATAGACATGGGTCTATCTGCAGTCTTCTACACACCATCACACAATTGTGCCAGCACCATTTGATGAAGAGGCTTTCCTGCCCCCCATTGTATTTTTTAGCTGATTTGTTGAAAATTAAGTGTTCAAAGGAGTGTGGATTAATATCGGGTTTTTTGATTCGATTCCTTTGGTCTACCTGTCTATTTTTGTGCAAATACCAGGCTGTTTTCAGGACTATAGCTCTGTAGTAGAGCTTAAAGTCAGGGATGATGATGCCTCCTGAAGTTCTTTTATTGTACAGGGTTGTTTCAGCTATCCAGGGTCTTATGTTTTTCCATACAAAGTTGACTGTTATCCTTTCAAGGTCAGTGAAGAATTGTGCTGGGATTTTAATGGGGATTGCATTGAATCTATAGATTGCTTTTGGCAAGATTGCCAGTTTTACTATGTTTATCCTTCCGATCTAAGAGCATGGGAGATCTTTCCATTTTCTGGTATCTTCTTTAACTTCTTTCTTTACAGACACAAAGTTCTTATTGTATCAGTGTTTCATATGATTGGTAAGTGTTACCCCGAGATATTTTATGTTGTTTGTGGCTATTGTAATGGGTGATCTTTCTCTGATTTCTTTCTCAGCCTCTTTGTCATCTGAATAAAGTAGGGCTACTGATTTTTTTGAGATTATCTTGTATCCTGCTGGTGTGCTGAAGGTGTTTTTCAGCTGTAGGAGTTCCTTGGTAGAGTTTATTGGTCGTTTATGTAAACTATCATATCATCTGCAAATAGAGACAGTTTGACTTCTTCCTTTCCAATTTGGATCCCCTTGATCTCCTTTTGTTGTCTTATAGCTTTAGCTAGAACTTCGAGTACAATATTGAAGAGATACGGAGGGAGAGGACAGCCTTGTCTTGTTCCTGAGTTTAGAGGAATTGCCTTAAGCTTCTCTCCATTCAGTTTGATGTTGGCTGTTGGTTTACTGTATATTGCTTTTATTATGTTTAGGTATATTCCTGTTATCCCTGATCTCTACAAGACCTTTATCATGAAAGGGTGTTGAATTTTGTAATGGCTTTTTTAACATGTAGATATATGATCATATGGTTTTTCTTTTTCAGTTTGTTTATATGGTGGATCACATTGATAGATTTTCGTATGTTAAAGCATCCTTGCAACCCAGGGATGAAGCATACTTGGTCATGGTGGATGATTTCTCTGATGTATTCTTGGATTCTGTTTGCCAGTATTTTATTGAGTACTTTTCATTGATGTTCATCAGGGATATTGGTGTGTAGTTTTCTTTCTTGTATCTTTGTGAGGCTTGGGTACCAAGGTGATAGTGGCCTCGTAGAAACAGTTTGGTAATGTGCCTTCTGTCTCTATTGTGTGGAACAATTTGAGGAGTATTGGAATTAGCTCTTCCTTGAATTCTGCACTGAAGCCATCTAGCTCTGGGTTTATTTGGTAGGAAGTACATCCTTGTACTGCTTTCTTAAAAACATTCAGAAAATTATTATGTACACAGAAATTATGCAATATTATATAGATTCTCACTTTATAACCAAAACTTGCCTAGATATATATATATATATATATATATATATATATATATATATATATATATATATATATTAGGCTAATTTAAATCACAGAGATCAGCCTGCATATGCTTCTTAAATGCTGGCATTGAAGGCATGTACAACCCTTCATGGATTATACAGTGCTCATTGTTAAATTTTTAACAAACATGAAATTTACATCATTTCCACCTCACCTTTTCTCCCCTCAACCCCTTCCATATTTATTCCCTCTCACTCTTTCACAAATTTACAAGCCTTATTAACTAATTTTCACTAAGTAGTCAGGCCTGAAATAATCAATATACAAATCACATACATACTGAATATCTTATATTTATATATTAGGAATATAGGTACATATATATATATATGTATGTATGTATGTCTACATTTCTTAAACAGATATCTCATTGAAAAGCATTTAATAATGGTACAAGACAGAAAGCCCTTGAACAAGTGGAGATATTCTTAATAATACATTCAAAATTGGGCAGTGCGTGCATTACAGTTTTATAAGATACAACTTAGAAATTCTTATGGAGAAGTGATAAGAAAATGAGAGAAAAACCAGGCTACAGGCTACAGAAACCCACAGAGACAGCTGACCTGAACAAGGGGGAGCTAACAGACACCCCCCCCCAGACTGATAGCTGGGAAACCAGCATTGAACCAACCCAGACCCTCTGAACATGGGTCTCATTTAGAAGGCCTGGTCAGTTTAAGGGACCTCTGACAGTGGAACCAGGATTTATCCCTGGTGTATGAAAGGACTTTGGGTGCACATTTCCCAAAGAGGGATACTCCCTTACCCTAGAGGCAGGAGGGAGGGCCTAGTCCCTACTCCAAAAGACTTGACAGATTTTGTTGATCCCTGCTGGAAGACACCACCCTCCCTGTGGAGTGTGCAGTGAGAGATGGGATGGGAGGTGGGTCAGTGGGCATGCGAGGGAGGAAGAGAGGGAGGGAGAGGGAACTGGGATTGATATGTAAAATAAGAAAAATAATAATAAAAAATCTTAAACCATTGAGACACTGTAGTTGCATGAGTTATAATTCCAGTTAAAACAACTCATTCAATATAATGTTAAAAACATGAAAAAAGCAGACTAGTAAACAGAAATAATCTCTTGCTTATTTATCTAACATTGTTAATATATCCATGTTTATTAATAAGAGATAAAGATGTGTACTCTGGTTAAAGTAAAACCAATAGCATTAACTGTGATGAAAGCAGTTGAAAGGTGATTTCACTCCTGAACTCTACTCTGAAATGGCTTTACTCTGCAGAATTACATTTAATCAACACTTTAATGGCTCGGACCATCTGGTATTGTATTATTTGTACTAGAACAAATTCAGTCATCTTCCAGCAGTTAGCCTTTGGTGCAACTCTTAATAAAAAGAATAGTTCTCTTAAATAGGAGGCTCATGCAGACTTTACAAGCACCAAAAATCAGACAAACAAAACACAGATAGTCTTTCACATCCTCATGAGAGTTTCAATTCCATTTAGGCATTTTAAAAAGACAAATAACTGAAACCAAACACAGTGGAACTCACCTGCCTTGGTGACTAAGGCAAACAAAGATGAGAATGGAAACTGTTTTGTGGATATGTAGCAACTGGAGTGATTACACATTCCTACTGGGGCTGGAAAATTCTACACGGTAATAAGCTAAGTTATAGTGGTTTGTTGTAAAACTAAACGTGCCTCTATTATGTTATTTAAAGTTCCATCACTAGCTGCCTATCCAAGATACCTGAAATGATATACCCCAAACAACACAAAAATCAATACTCACAGTAGATTTGTTAGCAATTGTCTTAAAATAGAAAAAGAAAGTTTAGATAGCTGTCATAGCAGCACTGATAAACAAAGAGAATTTTATTTACACATGAACATTTTCCATAAATATAAAGGAAAATGTATATAACAACAAAGTCAAATATCAGATGTACCTTGTGAAAGAAATTCGCAATAAAGAATTTATGTTTCCATTTGGAGAATATTCTAGAACAGATACCACTTATCTATGCATAAAAATTTAAAACAATGACTTTATGGGGGGCAATTGATGAGAAGGTCCTCTGAAGAATCATGGATAAGTCTGTGGGAATAATTAAAATGGTGTTATTAGCTCCCACTTATTTTAGAATGGAATGTTATTGCTTAAACTTGCCTCTACTACTTGGTGACTTTTGCATATATTCTTGGTGCTCATTTACAAAATAATTAAGCACCTTACCCATGATCTTTTTCTTAACACTAAATCTTATAATGAGTATCCATTTCATCAATCTTTGTGGATATCTCAATTCTTTTTGTTAAATATAATTTTACTATTAATTCTTTAATAATTTCATACAATGTATTTTGTACATATATTTTGATAGTATTCACCTCTAACTCCTCATGTTACCTCCTTTCAGATCCACCACTCCTCTCACAACTTTGTGGCCTCTTTAAATTTCTTAAACAACCTGTCAAGCCTAACTTCTGTTTTCCATCTACTTATAGGTCATAGATATAAGATTACCCACCAGAACATGGGTGAACAACCTATGGCTAGACCCTTAATGAAATCTGACTCTTTCACCCACAAAATCCACCAATGTCAACAGCTTTATTAATGAGTCAGTGCTTAAGAATATTGCCCTATTAGTATGAGAATACTGACTAGTTTGATCTTGTTCAGGAAACCAAGCTGTTGAGTTCTTGACTACAGTAGTCATAGTATGTGTAGAAGAAACTGCTTCAACCAAGTCTTCCTCAACTTCTATCTCTTTTGATCTTTCTTAGTCATTTTTATCCTATGGGCCCTGGGCATCCATGAGAAGAGGGATGATACGGATGTCTCATTTGTGGCTGAGTATGTCATAGTTACCTTTTCTCTGCCAAGAAAGGTGACCATTTCTTAGTCCCACCATTGCTGCACAAAGAAACATCTCTGGTGAGGTTTTTGAGCTGCACTAATCTATGAGTATAAAGTTACAAATTCTGACAAATATATGTCAGATATATGACAGATATATGTCCATTTAGCAAAATAATGATAATAAACTCACCTCTAAGGCCTCTGAGTTCTGTGCCTCTAGGTTCTTGGCCCAATTTGTAATACCAGGCATTTAATTTTATAGTTCTTTCACTCAGTTCCTTAGGTTGATTCCACAGATTTATTTAAGTTTGAGGCTAGTGTGAGTGAGATTTTTTCCTTGATTTATATCTAGGTCTGCTTGGTTTTGGTGTATAGAAAGATTACTGATTTGGATATGTTAATATTGTATCCTGCCAATTTTTTGAGAATGTTTATTGGTTCTAGATGTTTCTTGGTAGAATTTTTGGAAGTACATGATAGGCAGACTCATGTTGAGTTAGGGTTTCTATTGCTGTGAAGAGACACCTTGATGACAGCAACTCTTATTCAGGAAAAATATGTAATTGACACTAGTTTACAGTTTCAAAGGTTTGGTCCACTATCATTATGGTGGGAAACACAGTGTAATGCAGGCAGGCATGGTGCTGCAGAAGGAGCTGAGAATTCTTAGTCTTTTTCTATAAGCAGCAAACAGGAAGTGAACTGTCTCCCAACCTAGGCATAGCTTGAACATAGAGGAGACATAAAAGTCTGCTCTCACAGTGATACACTTCCCCCAACAAGGCCACTCCTACTCTAACAAAGACACATCTTCTAACAGTGGCACTTCCTATAGGCCAAGTGTTCAAACACAAGAGTCTATGTGGGCCGTAGCTATTCAAACCACCACACATGCCATCAATAACTAAAGATACTTTGGTTTCTTTCTTTTATTGTAACCCTTTTGTTTTTCCTGTGTTATTGCTCTAGCTAAGATCTCAGGTACTATATTAAATACGAGTGTTGAAAGTAGACGTCCCAACCTTAAAAGGAATGTTTAGGGCTTATTTTTCTTGCCTCCCATTTAACACCATGACAGGTATTGGTTTGTCATAGATAGCCTTGTTATATTGAGGTAATTCCTCACATATAAAAGAAATCTCTATATAGAAAGAGGCACATCCCTCAATCCTAGCTTTTTTAGGATTTGATTGTGATTTCTTCTTTGAAGATCTGGTAGAATTTTGTGCTACTGAGTCCATCTGACATTCATAGTTGAAAATTTTTTTATTACTTGCTTCTGTTTTATTGTTTGTTATGAGTCTGTTTAAAATATTTATTTCATCATGACTTAACTTTGGTTCATAATATGTAACCAGTAATTCAATATATATATTTCAGATGTAGAGTTGAATATTACATTTTAAAGGATTACCTTATGATTATAAATTTCTAAGTTGTCTGTTATAATCTTTCTCTGTTCATCTCTTAATTTTATCCATTTGTTTTCTCTGTCTTTTGGTTAATCTAATTAATTAAGGTTTTGTCTATTTTGTTTATCTTTTCACACACATACACATAGTTAAAAATACAATATCTAAAAAATTAAGTAAACTGGGGTTTCAATACTTTTATTAAATCATTTAATATATCCTATTAAAACCCAAATGATTAAATCCCCACCCAGTTTCATGTAGTCAACCACCTACCACTCCATATTGCCTCAATGAATAAACAACATCAACAACAAAAGATTCACTACAAATGCTGAAATAAAAGAGTTCTCAACTAAAATCCCCATTCTGACTTGCTATATCGGATGATATTTCGGTTCTGCAATAAAACACTCACTTAAAACAATAGGCATTTTCTTATACCAACTCTGCAATAAATCACAACTCTTGTACATTCTGCCTTTTAATACAACAAGAATACAGTTCTCTCTATCTCTAATGTTCACATCAGTAACTCTCCTTTGACGGCCTGTAGCATTTTCTTAACTGGTGTTCCTATTTTAGGTCATGGCCTCTCCAATCCATTTTTCATAATTCAGTCTCAGTGATTTTCAGAAGTCAAATCTGATCATGTCACTTTTTGGCTTATTTAAAACCTGCCAATATCATTCTACTGCCTAGGGGATAAAGTCCTATTCCTTAGTAGGGCATGCAAGGTCACTCATGAAAGAAAATCTGCTTAAATTCCTGTCTGATTCTGTCAAAAGGATTTCACTTTATTCTAAGCTCCAAAGACAGGATACTTGAGGTCCTCAAACATGCTGCGTTTTATTTCAGATTTTAAAAAAAGATTTTAAAAGAAAGCTTTGTGCTCCCAGGGAGATACATATGTCCCTCTCCCTGACACTGTAACCCACCTTGTTACTTATCCTGTCTGAGTCTGTGTATTATAGCATGATTACCTTTACTTTACAACTAATAACTATTTATTAAAGTGAGCATATACCAGAGAACTGGGGAGAGATAGGGATTAGAACAGGAGTGATTGAAGAGATATAAGGAGGAAGTACTGTGAGACCCCATTACAATTAGGGGGCACTTGTGGAGCTATGTAGAAACATAGTGCAGTGAAAATTCCCTGTACACTACCAGGGTGACCCTAGCTAGAATTCTTAGTAATTAGGAATACTGAGACAGAAGTGGCCAACTTTAATAATAAGGCAAGTCTTCCAGTGGTGGTACTGGGATATCAAACCAGCCATAAAACCTTCAATCCACAATGTGTCCTGCGTGAACAATAATCTGGGGTAATGGTGCAGAACTTTTGGGAGTAACCAACTAATGACTGTTCTAACTTGAGGCCCATACCTCATGAGAGGAAGCTCATGTCGAACACTACGAGGATGGCCAAAACTGAAAGTTGGATGGCCCAAAGACCTAGATAGGGTAGTACCAAATACAACTGGTGAAAAAAAGGAAAGGAAAGGAAAGGAAAGGAAAGATCAATTAAATGATCCATAATGTTATTTTGTTATGTTCCTAGATCAATGCCTAGCCCAATCATCATCAGAGACCTTCTCTGGCTGCTGATTTGAGCAAATACAGAGACCCACAGCCAAACATTAGGCAGAGCTCAGGGAACCCTGCAGAAAAGTGGAAAAAAAGAGTTGTAGAACAGTGAAGTCAAGGATACCAGGAGAACACAGCCCACAGAAGCAAACAAGCAGAGTTCGTAGGTGCTCACAGAAACTAAAGTGGGAATCAGGGAGAATACATGAGTCTGTGCTAGGTTCTCTGCAAATATATTGTGATTGTTTAGGTTAGGATTTTTGTGGGACTCCAAACAGTGGGAGTAGAGGTGTCTCTGAATCTGTTTCTTGCTCTTGTTTTCTGCCTATTGGTTGCTTTGTTTAACCTTATATGGGGGTTTGTGTCTAGTAGTATTGCATTTTGTTACACTGTGTTACATTGGTATCTCTGGGAATCCTCTTTTCTGAAGGGAAGCAGAGGAACAGTGTATCTCAGAGAGCAGAAGTGGGAAGTGCACTGAGAAGAGTGGAGGGAGCGGAGCCTGAAGTAAGGATATGTTGAATGAGAGAAGAATAAATAAAAAGAAAACGGTGGAAATTAGGTAATTTTCTCCAGCCTAATAATTTTAATCTTCGTATATGTAATCTCATCTTTCACAGGTTGGCTCCCAGGTAAGTTCCTGTTGTGGTTTCCTCTCCTACCATGAAGTTCCCCTTCTTTTGTTCAAGAAGGACATGGCCATTTCCATGATCATAAAGTTGACTGCACATATTATTGATTGTTTTTTTTTTTTAATCACAGTTAATACCTATTCAAAGGTAGGTTTCTTTTAGCTTGGTTTTCTCAGAGTGAAAATATAAGGGATGGAATCAATGTGAATTATTTTGAATGTGTTTACAGGAAATAATAGATACAGAGAAGAAATATAGAGACAGAGAAGAAAAAAGTTGCCAATAAAGAAGTCTTTGGGTGTGTTGTAAGCCCAGGTATGTGAAGCTTAGTATATTGAGGCATGATTGGAGTATGTGTAAAATGTGTTTCTCAGAGGCGTTCCAGCTTAAGAAGTGTTAAAGGTTTTAAAATATCACAAGTGAACAACTTTCTACACCTAATTCTAGCAACCTTAGCTTACTGGTTGGAAACAGGTTAACTGGGTAGGTAAATAGCTATTAAGTCCTAGACCGTTTGAGCTTAGGGTATCAGCAGACCAATATGTGCTCCTGCTGCATTAGCAGTGCTAACCTGTGCAATTACAGGTATTCAAAACTATTAACTAAATAAGGGAATATTTACATAAAAAATAAAAAATATTATTTTTATGTAAATATTCCCTTATTTAGTTAATAGTTTTTTATTCTAATAAATTTTTTATTAATTTATAGTTAATATAATTTTTTTATTTTTTATTCTTACTACAAGCATTATTCTGGCACCTGATGCTACATAGGTATTTTCAAGTGAATAATTAAGTAGTGGCATCACTTAATAAGGCAGATGGCCTTAAAGGCTCATATATATGATATATATACATATATATATATATATCATATAGACAACCACACATACACACACCACACACACACACAACACACACACACACACACACACACACACACACACACACACACGAACACATCGTCCTTCCTGACTATCCTTCTCAAACATAAGGCTTTACTATCACCCAGAGACAACTTAGTAAAGAAAACACTGATTTTAATCCTTGATTGTCAGCCCATATCAGGGCTTATAAGAAGGTTTTTGGAGCACTCTTTCTTCAGCTTCACAGACAAGTGGCTGTGAGTAATTGCATGAGGGATGCCATGATGTGGTTTGGGAGCACTGCTCCTAAGGGACATTTAAAATCGCATTGTGGGGTGGTGGAACACAGATTAGCTGATGCCACATGGGATCCACTAATGATATAAATGAAACACAGCTCCAGTCGCCAGAGCTATTACCCTCTGTATTCCAATGTGTTCTTTCAGTATTTTTAAAAAGAACAAGAACTAAAAATAGAGGCTTGGGTGTGGGAGAAGTTAAGTCTTCAAATAGTTTCTTGAAATGTCATGTAAAATGAGAAGGACTCATGTGGTAGGACAAAAGAATTATGTTCAAACATCAGCAGAAAGAGAATGCATACAAATTGTAATTTCTAAAACACTTGTCAAAATCAAAACAGAAGGTATTTCATTTAAATTCCTTTGGGGAATTAATATGAAGTCTAATTTTTAGTGCTGATTTTTTTGGTATACTTTGCAATTCTCTAATACTTATTTCTATAGTGACCATTTATATAACATATTTCTAGATTTTTATTTATCATAGGAATTTCTAACCTAGTTCCATACCTCTATTTTAAAGATACAATAACATTTTAAATTTTTTTATTATTTTGTTCTATTTTACATATTAATCGCAGTTCCCTCTTCCAGCCTCCCATGCCACCCGACTTCCCCCAAACCATACCATTCCCCATGCACTCCACAGGGAGAGTAAGTCCTTCCAGAAGTGATTATCAAAATCTGTCATTTGTAGTAGGGTTAGGCCCTTTCTCCTGTTACTAGGTTAAGGGAATATCCCTTTATGGGGAATGTGATCCTAAAGTCCTTTCCTGCACCAGGGATAAATCTGGACCCACTGTCAGAGGACTGTTAGACTGCCCAGACCTTCTAAGGGAAACCTACATTCAGGGGATCTGGGTTGTTAAAATGCTGGTTTCCCAGCCATCAGTCTGGGGTCCATGAGCTGTCACTTGTTCAAGTTTGAAGTCTCTGTGGGTCTGAGTGTTACCTTAGCATGGTCTTTTTTTTTTCTTATTTTATCCCTCCCATGCCCCCCAACCCCTCCTCCACACACTCCACAGGGAGGATGATGTCTTCCGGGAGGGATCATCAAAATCTGTCAAGTCATTTGGAGCAGTCTAGGCCCTCCCTCCTGCCTCTAGGCTAAGGGAGTATCCCTCTATGGGAAATGTGCACCTAAAGTCCTTTCATACACCAGGGATGCATCCTGGTTCCACTGTCAGAGGTCCCTTAGACTGCCCAGGCCTTCTAACTGAGACACATATTCACGGGGTCTGAGTCAGTCCAATGCTGGTTTCCCAGCTATCAGTCTGGGGGTCCATTAGCTCCCCCTTGTTCAGGTCAGCTGTTTCTGTGAGTTTCATAGCCTTTTAAGAAAGCCTTGGTTTCTATATATGTTGTATATATTCTCCGTGGTTTACATTTATCCTGTCAGCCTCACTCTGAAAATATTAATGACACAGAACAAGCTGCTGACTTCAAATGACTCAGCTGTTGTCACTTTAAGTTGACGTGTGCCAATTAAAATGCAATTGTATTTATAGTTATTGCATTTATAGGATTTTGCCTTTGCTATTTTTAGCCTTGAACTCATATAGAGTTGTGCTCTTGGGCTCCCAATGACTCAAAAGTTCTGCTTTCTTAAGGCTTGTGACAATAGAAGAGAAATGTTGGCTCAAACTGTCCATGCCTGGCTTAAACAGCTCAAGGCTGTGTTGGCCTGCAACCCTTTGACTGACTTGGCTGCCTTGCTGTGAGACTAGCTAGAGAGGTGTGGCTATTAACCCACATTAAATACATTTATTTGATCTTTCTGCAGATACTTGGAGCTTTTTCATGTTGAACAGATAACTCAAAATAAAGCATAACAAGTTCTTATAAAGTTTTCTTTCATAAATATTTCTTTGTATTTTATATGTTGGCATTTTGCATGCATATGTGTCAGTGCATCAGGTATTTGATGCTGAGGAGGCCAGAAGAGGGAGGCAGATAACCTGGGGGCAGAGCTACAGTTGGAGCTGCCTTATGAGTGTTGGAAATCTAACCTAGGGGTTCTAGAAGAGCAGCCAGTACTCTCAACTGCAGAGTATTTTAGTACTTGTTTAACTTTAGAGATCTATTGTGCATACATGGAGGGACTCACCCTTGCCTACTGGTCTGTATCCAACTTGACAACAATCCCCTTTTTTATTCTCTTGTAGAGTTTTGAAGACTGTATACTTATGAAATACTATCTAAAGGCCATAATTTTGATGCAATAACAGTAACATTGAATATATATATATATATATGTATATATATATATGCATGCCAGAGAATGCAAATAAAAATTATTTGTTTTTATTTTACATATGGTACATGTGGTAAGTTTTGAAGAGGTTTGCAGGGTGATCTTCAGTTTCTTCTCTGGATATGCATGGAATCAATCCTCACCATGTAGCAATGAGAAGACTGAGTCTGACCCTTCCGGGAATTATTTCCCTGCTCTCAAAAATGGCTGCCTTTATCTAGAGCTAGTGCACCTAATGCATAGCTTCTGTCCTTTTTAATCACATCTAGGTCTCTTTTACATAAGTTTTCAACATTTATTCATTATTTTAAATTAATTTCTGTGTCTTTTGTGTGGTGTGTGTGTGTTTGTGTGTCCATTCACAAGTGTGTGTACGTCTGTGTATACCAGAAAAATATATAGATGTCATAGGAAAACTTACAGAACTTAGTTTAATTCTTCCACCAACTGGGTCCTAGGATTTAAACTCAGATTGTCAAGTTGCAGCAGTAGACTTTACACACTAAGCCAACTCACTGGTACATATGTGTATTCCTTTCTCGTGATCTTTCATCACTAAGGTGCTGTGATAGGCAGAAGAGTGGGCCCTCAATAAATGTTGACCTTTTAATCTCTAAAAATGGTAACTATGAAACTATATGTGTTAAAATTCCAGTTTTTAAACATAAATAAGGGTTTGGGGAAAAGTAAATTAATCTGGATGCTCAATGTAGGGTTATATAATCACAAGTATTCTTCTAAGTAAGAGCCATGGTGTCAGACTGAGGGATAAAACAAAGGCAACATTTGTGTAACATGTTTTTTCTCTGACTTCAAAGAGGGATATTAGGCAATAGATATAGCAGAGGACCTAGATAGAGGAAGGAGAGCTTTTAGAATAAAGGTAGCCCTGTTTACTCATCGCCACATTAGCTAACTATAAACATAACCACTTGAATTGGGTTAAGTCAATAAGCTTATGTAATTTGAAACAATACATTATGAAATCAATGTAGGTAAAAATGTCTTTTCACAATTTAATTCATGATAGTGTACCATTTCTTTATTGGTTACCTTCATCTTAGAAAGTAATCCCTTCATTGCTTTTCTTAATATCCATTGGAGTTCATTATCTATTTTCTGTCAGTTCTGTAACTAAGAAATGATCATGCATTTTTGTTTAACAAAGCTCATGTTCATAAATGTATTCTAAGGAATAGAGTCTATTGGAGGCACATATAATGCCTGACAAATGTGTTTCAAGTAGCATACTTTAATTATAATGACAAATAAATATGCCAAATTTCTCATGGTAGAACTAAATAATAACAACAGAAATTCAGAAACTGTCTCTTACAAGAACTAATATATGCATGTAAAATTATACAAAATACAGACATGCATGTTGGCCATGCATATAGATATTCGTATTTTAGCACTTTACCTACCTATCTTTCTATTTAAACGCATGCAGAGAGAAGATGAAAGACGTGCTCTGTGGAGAGGTTACCTGTAGCTAGTGAATCAATAATACTTCTTCACATTTTGTAAATTTTCTATAATTAACTCCTCAATAATAATAATAAAAGAAATTCTAAAATCAGTGATAAAGTCTCACATATAACAGAAATTTGTTCAAAAAATGCTTTTGTGCATTTATTCACAGACAGAATACTGACTTCTATTGTAAATATTGTGCATAGTCCCATTAGGGTTATTTGTGTTTTTCTATTTATTCCCTCTATCATATTCTTGATGTTTCAAGGCAAGGCCTACCTGTAATTGTTCTCTTCCTGACCTCAGTGCCTGGCATAAAGCTTGTGGTTGTGTATGTACTGAAAGCTTTCTGATGAACTCACTTTGTAGGTGCTTACTCAAGATTTCCTTGATAAAATGCTTCATCTCAGAGTCATAACACACAGAAGGTTCAGAAAAACCTATAAGGCAAATATATATAGCAGAGAGTTATATAGAAAGATAAACACCCTGATTTGGGATGTAAATGAAAGCTCAATTATAAATGCCATATTCTTGTTACAGCATTGTTCATTTAAATTTTGTTTACTAGGAAGGTTGAATGAATGTTTAGTACTTTGATGAAGTAAACATTAGGATTAGATCTTTCTAAATCATACCAAATAGTGAAAGAAATAAAAAGAAATGTCTTATTGTTCATTAGTAAAGGCATAAAATATTATAGATCCAGTAGAATATTTAGGGGCGGGAAAGTGTCTTGAGCAATCTTTTGAGAGGACAATTTATGCAATGTGACTACATAGAAATTATATAGTTTGATAGACTGAGAATGTTCAATTTAAACCAATAATATCAGCTCTTAGAAAATGACAGAAGGGAACATAGAATTAACGCCTATTGGAAAGAAAAGGGATCAAACCCCTTCATTTAACTATGAGAAATTAGTCTCATCATGAAAGGATTATTTAGGCAATTCTTCTGCTATAATTGCAATGGCCCAATGAGTTTTTCTTTCTTTTAATGATCAAACAATATTATTATAGATGATAACTTATAATTATAACCAATATAGACATGGCTCTATCACCTATTCTTTTTGAAATTTCATTTCTGTGCTGAGGAAAGTAACTGATACATTTTATAGCATTGAATCAATTATTATTTATATTGAAAATATATGGTATATGCCAATATTGTCTCTATTTTTTGAAATGAGGAAACTGAGGCACATAAGAAGTTTACAACACTGAGCTAAGTCAGGACTCACATATCTGTAATACTAGTACTTGAGATATAGAGACTGAAGAACTAAGAGTTCAAGGCCATCCTTGACATCCTTGAATTATGTAAAGAAACCATATAACAATAAACTGACTTATAACATGCAATATCAGAGCCAATAGTTGTACACATGAAATATGAAACAAGAGCCCCTGCCTCTCCATTTTCATAACCCAGCATATTATAAAAGAAACTTAAATTGATTATGTAATTGCCTTATACTCGGTAGCTGTTAAAAGAATCAGAATGGTTGCTCCTGCTGACTGTAATACACAGCACAGTTACATTGCAGGAATGATAGAAGATTCTGCAGAAAATATCTCTGAGAACTCTTAGGCAAGCATCTCTTACCCCATGCCTTAGGGACAAACACAGCTCTAGGTCTGGATATTTTTTAGATGATTTCAAGTCTGCCCTCCTTGAGAGAGAATTATAAAAGTAGTATTAAAAGTATTCAGTGGTAAATATTATCATATATGGTGTAGAATAAACCAAATATAAAATCTCAGCTATTAATTTTTTTTTAATTACTGTTTTTGTAATATAGAGAGTCAAGAAAAAGTCTATAAAAGGAAACTTCAAGCAAGGTAAATCCTAATAGGCTTATAAAAAAGATACATCTGACTTTTACTTCCATATTCAGGGACAACATTAAACACAGTGGAAAGAGTAAGCTATGTGATCTTCAGTAGTTCACTGAAAATACTGAAGTGACCATGGTATAGGTCAGTATTCTACCTTCTACACGTTTGATAAAAATCCATAGTGCCAGAACATAGAGTCAGTGCTCCTTCCTTTCTTCCTCCCTTTGTCCCTCCCTTCTTCTCTCCTTCCCTCCCTCCCTCCCTTCCTCCCTCCGTCCCTTCTTCCCACCACCTCTCTCTCTCTGTCTCTGTCTCTGTCTCTCTCTCTCTCTCTCTATATATATATATATATTAATATATATATATATATATATATATATGTCATACCACTAGGTAAATTTAATTTGACCTTCACCACACAGTTTATTGCTGCTAGTCAGTAGGTAACACTGAGACAAAAGAAAAATGCAAACTTTATAAAGAAATATGTTTTTACTTGAACATAAGCCATTGGGTAAAGATCAGAGAAGACCTCCATGAAAACAATCCTGCCCTGACCTAAATATGAGAAACAGATGTTTAAATCAGATGCAGGAAGACACAGCAGGGCAAGACAATGACATGTGGAGTAAGTTAGCACAGATCATCAGTGACTGCTTCCATTACTTTATTCTCAGGAAAATTTCAAAGACCTCTGAGAAAATAGGACACTGTCAGCCACTGAATTATGATAATCAGGTCCTATGTTCCTATGTTTTAAAACTTGGAACCATGAATCTTCAACCTATATTTCATCTTTGTGTGTGTGTGTGTGTGTGTGTGTGTGTGTGTGTGTGTGTGTGTTCTCAAGTGTGTGTATATGAGGAGAACATGTATCATTGTGTACATGTAGAAACCATAGATGACACTGTCATTCAATCCCCACTTTCAACTATTTATGAGACAGAATATTTTTATACCACCACTGAATATGCCAAAATAACTGTTCCATAACTTTCCAAATATTCTCTCTTTCTTGTCTCTCACCATAGGAGCACTAGGATACGAGATGTGCAAGCAAGCTACTTCATCCAGCTTTACATGAATTCTAGAGCTAAGAATTGAAGTGCTCTTAGCAGTTTTTTTTCTCCACTCAGCTAACTTTCTGGCTTCCAACATATACTTTATTAAAAAGAATTGTATATCTCATCCCCCTTAAAGAGAACCACACTACACAGCCTCACCTTAAGGCAGAGTAGATAGCTCTCTCTTATAAGAGGGCTGATTTTATTGGAATTGGAGGAATTGAACTACATGGGTACATTGGAAGCTAGGGGTAAATGTTTGACTACCTATTAGGTATCATTAATTGTGGTGACATTATTATATCTAATTCATAGTTTGTAAAATAACGGCTTCCAAATGCTGCATTAGTAAGCAATGTGTCAGTGATACTGTAATCCCAACTTGGAGAAGAGTTTTTTACCTCAAAAGTACCACAGTGTAGATGAGCTTTACCAACTTCCAACTTAACACTTCTGTCTTCCTTCTTCACTCTATCTAAAACATGCGTATCTCAGTGTTTTTCAGTGACGACATAACAAAACACTTTCTCAACACTAGCAACAGTGTTCACAAGTAAAGCTCATTGGAATTGTATTTATGGAAATGAAATTGCAAAGCTCTTGAGAGAAACAAAAAACAGTCCAACCAGACAACTGAGATGCCACCATGGATTAGAATGCAGCATATTTATTGGAAAAGTCCATATGTTAGTCAATTCTCTTGTGAAAAGGTTTGCAAATACATAGACGGGGAGCAGCTGATGATTAAGAATTGGATGATGTATGATACATATCCATATTACCAATATTATACACATGTTGGAAGGCTAGCTTTATGTTTTTTTCTTAGTATCCCTACTGCAGAACACATTTCAAGTTAACAACAATAATGTGTTTTCACAATTGGATTTTGCCAACAACTCTTCCAAAGAGTCTTCATTGACTATTTTGACATTTTAAAACAAGAAAACAACCATCTATTTACATCTGTTTGAGGTTAAATACTAAAGCACTGGTATATTAAAGGTTTGCAAAACCAGCAGCTAAATGTTTTCAAGATTCATCCAGATGAATTATAATGACTTCATGTGGTTTTATATTAACAGAGACACTCACTTTAATTGTCTTTTCATCATCTATAAAGTTACACTAACTATGATTTAACAGTGATTCAAATCAGTGTTTTCCTTAAAGAAGAACTGACCCTATGGCACTACACTATTTAGAAAAATAATGATCAGCATTATCACACTGAAGTCTAGCTCATGCCTAAAGCCAGACAATCACTCCACTTAATTGTTATGGAGCAAAATGAGCCTACAGTCAGAGACTGAATGTCCTGCTTGTCAGTAATTCAGTGTCATTTCAGTACATTGTTTCCAAGCACAGAATGCTACATACTGTACACCAGTCAGGTATGAATTTTGCTCATACTTTCATAGGTTCACAAGCAGAAAATTTTTAACATGCTAAATTGATTCTTTTTAAAAAAAAAAGCTGGATAATCAAGAAACTATATGCTCAAGACAATTGCATATATAGGTGTAGAAGATAGATATTATTTTAAAATGAATACAGACTTTGCCTAAAACAAAATTTTGAAGATGGATAGAAAGGCTGCAATTTTTTAGATTCTCTGTTTCTACAGATAATGCATCACTTGCCAAAAGCAATGCGAAAAGATGAATCAGTTGTCTTGGGTTAGAAAAATATTCACCAGACTAGAGGAGGGTGTGTTGCTTGCAGCCATATTTCATGAGCACTAACTATGTGCCAGGCAAAATGTAAGATGTTGAGAACCCAAAGAAGAAATGACAAGGATTCTGCCCACAAGGCATTAGCAATCACTAAAGCAGATAATGAGATGGAGAGATATTTCTTTCAAGAATCCACATCTTCAAAAAAAGGTAAAACAGCAGCAAGCACATACATTTACTTTATAGGCTAGTGAGGAAGTTGGGCATATTTAGAGCTGTCAATAATCAATCAGCCTAAATTTTACTCAATGTTTTTAATGTCTTACAAGACTAACATAATTTTGAAACCTGAATTTTCATGCATGAGGGAGAAGACAGTGAACCCCCTCCAATTCCAACTCTAATCCTTGTAATTATATTAATATATTCTCTTATAGCCCAAAGACACAAAATAAAAGACAATACTATATGATGATCATTTAGTTCATTTATTTTGGCACTAAAGAGATGCATGCACTAAACTTGAAGCATTCTATATTACTGAAATATTTACATCATTGTACATATAATACGCAGGATTTTTTTCCTACCTTGGATAAAGGTATAATAGAATTCTAATCTAGACTTTTCTAATGTGATTCTTTCACAAATGAGGGAGGTATTCTAATTTGTTCCAATTTACCACAGCTTGACCTCAAGTGAACACATCACACAGCTTTGCCCGGTTTGTACTAAACCGCATGGGAATCAAATACTGAACACTGATAAACACTCAGAGCTTTCATAGATTCCATCGCTCTTGCTCAAAGGTATCATGCTTGGTGTAATAGTCCGTGTTCTAACTTTATTTTGCCTTGCAGGTGTGAAAGACAGTGTACACCAAAGTTCAAATTACAATAACCAAAGGAGAGTTGGCACGAATAGTATGGCGTTATACATACTACTAGGACAGAGAAAACAAACTCAATGACCACGTAGGGGATTATTTCATTGGACTTAAAAAGGACATTTTCTTTTCATGAGATTGAGCTAATAAGACCCCTATCAGTGAAACCCATACCTCCTCACAGATAAAGATAGGAGACCCAGTAAACCAGGTTGAACAAACAGAAGGCTGTGGGGAAGAAGATCCGAGCATAGGAGTCCATTTTGGCAATGCGAATATGTATCCTTCCATGTCTCCAGGCTCCTGTTCGGCAGTCTTCAAAACAACAGAAGAAACTGGCACAGTCCTTGCCATCCAGACACTCGTAGCCATATTCTTCATCCCTCTCTTGAAGGTGTGTGGCATTGTTCATTTGGATGGTTGCTGATCTGGGACGGATATCAATGGTAGGGGCCTGAGACAATGTAGGTAAAGGAGAGAGATTCAAGTTAGCTACAAGGGAGGGATGTTACACGGTTTCTTCACAATGTCACCAATGAGATGATGAATCTGAAAATGAGTACTCTGGAAATTTCTTATGACATTGTGATCTACAATGATAAAATTGAACTCAGAAAGATAGCACGGTTGCAGGTTTCAGACTCTGAGCTTAAGCGGTGCAGCTGGAAACAATACCATCAAGCTAATAGCTACAGCAAGAATATTGAACACCAAAAGAACTCAAAGTATCAATATCTAAATCAAACTACATGGAATCTCATTCTATTAATTATTAGATATGAAGCTGGTTACATGAAGCTGGTTAATGGTACTGCAAGTGAGTAAAATAGAGAAATAAAAATGCATTGGTTTTTAAATCAAATTGCATGTCATGCTAACTTATAGGCAAATAGGAACCCATTATAGTGACCAAGTATACTAAATAGCAAATGCTAATATACATGGAGAAATAAAGAAGTTCACTTTTTATACCACAAAGATTTATTTATTAAGATAATATAATTTCTCTAACACCAACTTCAAGATTAAAACTGATTATCAGTGTGTATATATATCAATTAAATTGTGAGTTCAAAAAAAATGTCATTGCTTGTCAAGTTTTTCTTAACAAGATGAACTGCCATTATCAAAATAGTAATCTAATATTCCAAGTTTGACCAACAATAAAATGAACCCAAAACTCAAGGCTTATTTTTAGCTTTTGGAATGTATAAATATAAATCACAGTTTCTAAATTAGTTATTAGGGAGAATATAAATCCCATTTTTATATTTCACAGAGCCAATAGGCCTAGTGATCACATCGGCTTGAATAAAAAGATTTTAATTAAAATCTTGAAAAGACAGTTATCTTGTTTAAAATTCTCAAGTATATATAGATTAAGTTCATAGAATGTGTTTTAAAACCTCATTTTAATTAGTGTTTACATGGTTAAATTTTAGCTTTAAAACTATAAAAATTTTTTAATATATATGTATATGAGAAGTATATATGTAAATTATAGACAGTAAAATGTATTTCATTTACATCTGAAGAGACACAGCCCATTTGGGCTTTGGAATCCTAGAGTCTTGTTATACATGATTACTATTGGCCTTGTGGTTTTGTAATGAGTGTAGAATCTATATAGTGTCTAGTTGCTGGATCAATTCTAGAGGTCTATAGAATATTCTTTACCTTGAGTGTGCCAGCATCTAGTAGACTACTTAAATGCTTACTCACAAAATAAAATAAAGCACCATGGAAAGCATTAATAGTTAATTCAGCAGTTGCATGCAGTGAAATTTCCATTCCAAAACATTATACCTTGAAGGAAAACATCCGAAGGAGCTTTGGATTTGTAGACAGAAAAGAGAATTGCATTTTTTAATAGAAAGAAGGAAAAGGAATAAAAAGAGAAAGAGAAACAAAATAAGACAAATTAAAAATACATTTTGAAAACGCAGTAAGTAAAATGAACTGAAAGCATAAACATAGAAGGTGGGCTCTGAGATTGGCATAATTTGTATATCTAAAGTTAGAGATGACATTTTGTGATCGGTGGTGATTAGATCCTTAACAAATTACCCACAAGTACATGACTGCGCAGGCCAATGCTGTTCAGTTTCAAGGATACATCCTAGTGAATACTTTGCCTGTAGAAAAACAGTATGAATTGTGTAATTGTCATTAAAGAGGACCTCATATGTGAGTCCTGATAAGGAAGAGTGAAGAAAACATTAAACAAGGAGATGCATTTTCATCTGTTTAAACCTTCACCATCTAGATTGTAACTAGCTCTTAGAAATAAATTGATTTAAAAGGAGAAAATGCATAAGATTCTCTAGGAATAACATTTTCTTGTTTTCTTTTGTCTTTTTCCTGTCTCCCTTCCGTTTTCTTCTTCTATTGTCATGAACCTGAGTTAAAGAGATCACTATTTTTGTATCTGTAGCAATTTATATTCTAAAATGATAAAGAAAGCCAGAGGACTTTTGGAAAGGACTTCAGACTTTGTCTAATAGCCTGTCTCCCATCCTCATCACAGATGAGTATCAGTACAGCATCTTATTTTAGAAAGAGAAATTAGGATATGAAGGAGAGGGATTAAGTAGAGAAACAAAATTTAAAGCAAGAAAATTCAAACAAGAATAGGAGAAAGTGGAAAGGTAGAAACAGAACAGACCGGGAAATGAAGGACCACACATAGAACAAGAAATATTTGGGAGATTAAAAGAAAGCAGGTTTCCTGTTTTCATTAACCAATGATACTATCTTATTTACCTTATTACTTTCATATAAATAGGTCATTTGTAAAATGTCTTTAGTAATTTCTGGAGGTGCATCAGCATATGAGTAAGATCCAACTAGAGTTCTCTAGTCAACCCACAGTTCATGGCCAGATAGATAACCTCACAGAACAAATACCAGGACAGGGTGTCAATCCAGGAAGGTACAGCTATTACCTTTGTCACCCTCTCAAAATGAAATAATTTTCCCTTTCACAGACACTAGGTCCAAATGGGTAAGTAGGCATCTATATGCTGTCCTCAACACTCATGATAAAAGATAATGCCTTTACTTATTTATATTTAAGTCTCATTCTCTCATTATGGTTTAGTACTAGCAGAACTTATCTTACCTGTTTCCAAATCAAGCAGTCACCAAAAATAAAAATTCAGGTTGTCAACTATACAAACAATCGGTATCAATTTCCATTACCATGCACCAAGTTTAAAAAATCTCATATGACTCCTTTGTATTTTTTAATATTTTGTTTGTTTGTTGATCTTTACTATAACATTTTTTTCATATTAGCCTTATTTAAAATTTGTTTTTAAATATTCATCTAATTTTATTTTATATAGTAAAGCAGAGACAGAAAGTAACTTGTCCACAGAATATTAAGCCATTTGTTTTGAAGGAACAAAGATACATGAAGGTATGTAATGATTAGAAGTTTTTAGTAGGAAAATGCATAAGTGTGCATAAACACACATACACACCTACACATATGCATACACACACTAAGTTATTTACAAATTGGTATGACTGGTAATCTAATGCAAGAACCTAATGTATTGGATACCTTTAGTATGCATTTTAATTAAAGCATAGTAATTTAAAAATATTATAGTAATCTGGAGAGAAAGATGAAAATCAATGACACATAAATGATAAATCAAATGTATACCTGAACATTGATTTAATTTTCTATATTGAAGACAATTTGCAATTATATTTGCATGAGAGTCTGACTTAGAGTATCTTGGAACTCTGCCCTAACTAATGATCATAAATAAACCTTTGCATTCTGGTCAAAAGCTCACTTATTCTTTTTCTATCATGGAGTTCAATGTGCTGAACCACGGTGTGCAGGTAAGCTAACCGATCCAAACCCAAACCATACATAATGACCTTTCCTTATAAAGAGTTCGGATGTCCTTATTGGAAATGATACATACAGGGTTTTTCTTCTTTTTGTCTTTGTCCTTGCTTGGTTTCCGATTGCTGACAAAATAATGCAGGGTTCCATACTCCACCAAAGCAGAAAACACAAAGATGAAGCAAACAGATACAAAGAGATCCATTGCTGTGACATAGGAGACCTTGGGCAGAGATTTCCGTGCTATGGTGCTGAGAGTAGTCATGGTCAGGACAGTGGTGATACCTACAGAGAAGAAGTGCAATAAAAGAAATCACATAATATCATCAGTAAGGTGAGTATCTGTGGTACCATACTGGTAATATCTTTTCTATTCAACATCCTGTGGAAGGGAGGAATAACTGGAAAATTGGAGTTAATTCAACTCTATCTAAAATATTGTCTCTCTTTTAGGTATCAATTATTTTGATTGTTACTGAGTACATAATGGGAAATGTTATAGAAATGGATGTAAGTGCTTTATATTTTAGTGAGAGGAAACAGGATAATCAAGTTAGGAAAGAAAGTCCTGGTCTCAGTTTCTGATATATACCATGGAAAAGACAGGGATGGAGAAAAACCTCATCCATGCTCAAACTGAGCTTCAGAGTTAAAGTGAAATCAGTGTTTTGGCTATTAATTAATTAAAAGCAGGATCCAAGGAAAGGCAATCATGTCTATTTATGACAATTTAGACTGCCTACCATCTGTGGAGAAGTAATGAGATCAAGGTGATGGTGACATAAAGTTGTATGAATTTTACATTATACATGTAGTATGAGGCATTATGTTTCTTTAACAAGGAGAAACATTTCAAAATTAATAAACTGGAGACATGGGTAAATGCATAAGTGACACCATCTAAATAAAGTTTGCCCAATAAAAATTACTACCTCCAAAGTTACCAAAACTACCTAGAGCACAAGAGGAATGATATTCTGTTCAGGCTAGTATAGGGTACAAGTGAAATAAAAATGTGGACAGCCTGACATCAACTGCTTTATACCATACATTTTTCAAAAAGTTCTGTATGCATTTAGAAATACAAGAAAATATGTAGAATTAAACCCCAGGGAGCTAGGACTTATTGCATCATCTTGATTTGGTAAGCACTGCAATTCTGGGATCCTCCACCATATTATTAGAGGAAGAGCCTTCTTAGGATTCATATTGGTTTTGGTAGTGTTAGATGTAGAGTTCAGCATGAAAAAATAATGGTGAATCTTATCCATGTGTGTGCACATTCAATAGTGTACTAATGTATGTAAATGGTATTGTGTTGAGGATTTGGACTGTTGTTCAAGGGTTCCTGTGTTACCAGTCTTCATATTGACACTTTTGGTGCAATATTTAGTGACAGGAGAGGAAGTTAGGACATTGGAGGTGCACACAGAAAGAGATATTAAGATGCCAGCCTCACTCCCTCTCCCCAGTTTCAATCTATCTTCATGTCATAAGCAGACTTACTCCTTTATGAACTTCAACCATGATGTCCTCTGGCTTAGAACAACAAGGTCAAGTGACCACATTCTAAATTTGTGAAACTTTGAACCAAAATAAGTCTTTCTTCCCTTCATATTAATTTACTTTATATACTTGTTTCATTGATGGAAATCTGACTAACACAGAGAATTGACATCAAATAAAGTTTCAAGTACGGTTATATATTTCTGTTTATTTTGGAGATGATCTACTTCCTAAGCCAAAAGAAACTAATTAGGTTGGGTACACATTAATTCAAATTGAACTTCTTGATTGTACCTAATTGCATCTCATATTTTTTGTTGAGAATGTAAAAAACTGAATTGGAAACTGGGCCTTCATTTTCACAATCAGGCCTCAAGCTATACTTGAACTTCAAAAATGTGAAAACGTAAGTAATTTTGGTAGAGACCACAGATGAGTTCATTTTAGAAGACCTGGCATATGACACTTAAGTCAAAACAAATTCTAACACATTACTTAAATACTGATCTTGCAAAAGTGACAGATGTTATTTAGGACACAAGGAAGTTCATCCCAGCTATTCAATGTGAATCTTGAGGAACTGCTTCCTGTTTCCAGGGTGTTTTTGGGGTCACCAAAAAAAAGAAAAACGATGACATTAGGAAGTAGGGAAGTCATGGTTTTACTTGATTCATCAACAAGGTAACTTGAAGTCTTTTTAAGGCCCAGTTTCACTATATGAAGAAAATAATTTCTCTTTGCTTGACAAAA
Organism: Cricetiscus sungorus; assembly: GCA_030556225.1. Lineage (NCBI taxonomy): Eukaryota > Metazoa > Chordata > Mammalia > Rodentia > Cricetidae > Cricetiscus > Cricetiscus sungorus. Next base: position 23,217,633 of record JANBXA010000069.1, read on the forward strand.
GAAGCAAGATATACAGCTTTTGCTAATTACTCCAGTCCTAGCATGAAATTAGCTTCTCGGGAATGCCATCTCACCTCAGAATACTTGTGTGAAAAATACCAACATGTGTTTGCATCTTGCTGTGTACCCACTCTCACTATAGCCTGATTAAATTTCACCATCTCCCAGCTGTGTTCCAAACCACATTCATGTATTACAAGATCCAGAAATATGTCCACAGAAAGCAGCCAATATCTCTGAGTGTTGTCAGTGGCTCTGCCATCATACAAGTCAAGTATAACTATCCTATGACAAAAAGTTCAAAATCTGTAGGTATTCCAGATAATCAGATTTACATTTTTACTATAAATGCCTGAAAAGATTATGGATCTCCACAAATAAAAGTCATGTTCTGAGAAATGAGTACTTATTTGACTCACCTGGGATTTAAGAAACAAAAGCCCAAATGTGGGTTAGGCCCAAGGCAAATGAAACAAACACCTCATGGTCTGGTGGTGTGGAGAATTCCTTTACTATGTGTGAAGATATGTCACTGTGATTGGTTAAATAAAAAATTAAATGGCCAATAGCTAGACAGGAGAATTAACAGAGACTCCTAGACAGGGAGAACTCTGGGAAGAAGAAAGGAGAGTCACCAGTCAGACACAGAGAGAAAGAACAACACACGTAGGAGGATAGGTAAAATTCATAAGTCTTGGCAACACATAGATGAGTAGAAATTGGTTAATTTAAGTCATAAGAGCTAATGGGACAAGCCTAAGCTATAGGCCAAGCTTTCATAATGAATAAGTCTGTGATTTTATGTGAGCTGGTAGCACAAAGAAAAATTTATATACAGGGTGGAAATAAGTTTCTTGTACTTCCAAAACATTCTTACATTTACATTTCAGAAGCACTGATCTAGAAAACTGAGAACAAAGTTAAAATAGATACATGCTTAGCTTGGCTTCTGTCTTTGATGATAAGTAAAATTCACCAAGTTCTCACACCTCGGACAAACCCATGTCCAATTTTCCAATGTGCAGGTCTGCTACCAACTGACTGTGTGACTTTGTGGGTATTACTTAAATTTTAGCATATCCGCATGTTTATCTCAGCTCTAAAATATAATAATTTATATTATTACATCTTCTTTCTGTGATGGTTGCAAAAAATAGTAATGGCACCAAAAACAGTGAGCTTCACTGATCTATAATTGATCAAAGGAGAACTTGCTTCCTGCCTTATGAAGGGCCTTCCCTCAACCTACTTCCATCATTTTCTCTTCAAATTTTTGTTGCTAAAGAACACATGTTACAGAGTGACTTAAATGAACTGATCACATGTTCATTAAAGATATATTGGTTAAAAGAATCCAGACTTTAAAAGGGAAAACTTATTGAAATTCTTGCTTTAAAATAATTTTTGGAAAATGGTATATTAGAATATATCAGAGCATTTGCTACATCTAATCATAAACATATAAATTACCTGAATAATTATTGAGGCAGCAGCATGCTGGGAGATCTGTGCCAGAGATGAGCAACACAGATAAAATTTCTCCTGAGAGATGGTGACACAATAACAAGTAACACTTTGCGATGTTAGGCTTAACATATTTGGAGCTAGTTTCAGTATGTGGCATTAGACATGATATTTGAATTGTTGAATAGGATTTGTAACACAATGTACTGCATATATCAGAAAAAAATCAAAATAACTTCGTTTTGAAACAGATGGGAAACTAAATTGGGTCTAGAAGAGGACAGATATGCAAATGTTATCTTTTCCACAGTAATCACTTCTGCCCTCAGTTTAATAACCTGGTTCCAGATCATTTTATCAGAAATTATAAGGGTCACTAACATTTTTGAGGCTTTTCTCTGTTCAATGTGTTTTGCATAGAATATGTTACTTTAGCCCAATAAAACCCTTCAAGTTAGGAAGCAGGAACGATATCGGTTTTAGATTTGATGAAACCATAGATTAGAGAGAATGAGGTTTATTCTATGTATGGCTGGAAATTAAGATCACTGGACTTCATAACCCATGTTCTTCTACTGCTTTCTCCACCATGGGTTTAGCAAAACATGTAGTACTGGGTCACATATAGCTAAGGAATAAGTTTTCTATAGAATGATCATTCATTCTGTGGATGGAGCCTGAAATGTCCCTGTGAGTTGGTAACTTTGCTTTCATTTGTGGAAATTTTCTTCCATATATAAACAAAAGATGAAATTCTAAGACATGTGTTTCCATATTCTAAAATACTGATTAAATTGCAAATAATCATAAAAATAATTGTGTTCCCTAAAACATGTCAATAACTGTTTCCTAGTTAGTAATCATTTAAATTGCTCTTCTGAAAAGAGTCAATTTAATTAAAAATCATCACAATAATTGTTCATGTTAGTATATACCAGGAGTAGTGAGCTAGCAAAAAGTTAATAGTTGATTCTAGAAAACAACAGTTCCTGGTTTACTGTGCTTCCCTTTCCAAGATACTGAAAATACCATCTTGGCAGATTTCAAATTCTTTTGTAACATCACTAAACAAATAATTGAAAAAGGATAAATGTGTTCATCACTTATGATTATGTGTGGAAAGGTTAAAAAGCTAAAGGAAAAATTACAAAACTCATTTGAATTTAAGTGTTTTGTTTTTATCTTTATTTAAATTTATTATTTAATTATACTAAGAAATCTTATGCCAATTAAAGAAGACAGAACTGTAGAATTAGTGAATCTTAAATACAATAAATAGATAACTATACTAATTTCCTTTAAAATAATAAAAAAACAGAAATTCATTTAACATTTGAAATCTTAGTGAATTCACTTAAAAGGGAGAAATAAATAGTGATATTCTCAGGTATTTATCTTGAGAGACCAGAGCCTCTAGAAAAAAATCTCACCTAAAGATGTTCTGGCAGGAACAGCATCCTTATTGATCCAGAAGGACACCCAGGATAGGACCACAATGAGTGTGCAGGGGATGTAGGTCTGGATGGTAAAATACCCCATTCTTCTGCTCAGATCAAAATACACAGACATAACCACATAGTCACCTGGAACAGAAAGATAGAGCGATGGGAAAACTCATCAAACACCATGAAGTACAGTCTTGCACATACATTTCTTTTCATAGTTGACTTGAGTACTAAGTAGAAAGTTCTTTTCTAACTACTTTAGCAAAACACAATAACAAAATTGCAAGATACAGTTCAATATATCCTTTCCTCTATCCCATTCTCCCCAACCACCATCTCATCCCATCCCAAACCCCCCCCCCCCCCCGGTCCACAGGGGAAAGGGATCATCAAAATCTGTCAAGTCATTTGGAGTAGAGTCTAGGCCCTCCCTCCTGCCTCTAGGCTAAGGGAGTATCCCTCCATGAGGAATGTGCTCCCAAAGTCCTTTCATGCACCAGGGATACATCCTGGTTCCACTGTCAGAGGTCCCATAGACTGTCCAGGCCTTCTAACTGAGACCCACTTTTAGGTCTGTGACTCAGTACAATGCTTGTTTCCCAGTTATCAGTCTGGGGGTCCATGAGCTCCCTCTTGTTCAAGTCAGCTGTGTCTGTGGTTTTCTGTAACCTGTTGTTGAGCCCTTTTCTTATCACTCCTCCCTCTCTGCAACTGGATTCCAGGAGTTCAGGTCAGTATTTAGCTGTGGGTGTCCGCTTCTGTCTAACCCTCTTAGCAGAAATGATACAATCAGACAGAAAGAAATGTTTTTGAGTCTTAAAAATATTTCTTCTTTTAGATGACTGTGGATCATGTCTTCCATGGGTAACAATAATGCATAAGGTTTTCTTTGGTATAAGTGTTTGGGGGGGTATCCTTTTTGTAAAAAGTCTTGCTTGATTGTCATGTATTGCACATTCTGCAGCAATTCCCACTTATTACTTCTAGATATATAGACCCCTGGGGAATATCTAGGTGATTGACACTCATAAAATACTATTTTGCTCAAAATTATAGTTCCTTTCCTATGATGAGATATTTCCTTATGATTTTACTGAGTCATACAGTGGTTTTGTGGCAATTACTTTCATCCATGATTGTGCCTTCATTTGGGGGCTGATATTATAAGTTCTGTCATTTGATTTTTACCTACATGAATTTCTAAATCTTGCCTCTTCCCTCCACTCTCACACAGTAAGCCATTAGCATATCACTTGAATGTAAGTGGTCAGTCACTATTTGATAGATACATTCATAAATTAACGTACAAGAAGTATATTATAAAATACATGGATTTTTAAAATGAGTGTGAAATAATACTACACTTAGACATAGAAGGAGTAATATTAGGAGATGAAGAAGAATGGAATGTAGGCAAAATATTTCATGAAGCATGAAAGAGTATATACTGCTACTGTTTTTATTTTCCTGGTTTCTCCTGTTACAGTACTCTTTATCATTTTATAGTAAATAAGCATATACAAACACAATTGCTAGTGATGATATCAAACCTGAACAAAGCCCCATTGATTTTGAATAGCCATTCTAATGGAACAGTTCACCAACACAATGTAGATTTTGAGACTGTGCGAGTGTGTGTTTGAGTGGTTGGTTACCTTACTCTAAGTGTGTGATATTTGCATTTGTGAGTTCCTTGCACTAAACAGATTTTGTCTTTTTAAATGAATTTATTATTATTAATGTATTATGGAACTTTCTATAATCCCAGCATGAGGCAGGACAATTGTTTCCTTTAAAGCTAGCCTAGCAGTCAGTCTGGCCTACATAGTGAGTTCCCAGCCAGCAAGTGATATATAGTGATACTGTATCTAAATCAAAGAATCAAAGAAAACCAAAATAAAACAGAAAACAAACGGTAATGAAAAGCAACTCCCCCCCGCAGAATTTATATTTAAAAATGCAAGGAATGTATTAAAAAGTTCTAAGGAATCAAACAATAGCTATATAGCTATTCATGTGAATAACATACATAAGATGATCTAAAGTCAATAAATTGGAAAAGTTGATTATGCATAAATTATTTGTAAAACCCTCATCATCACCAGCTTGTACCATGTCTATAGAACAAACCATTGTAGTTTTCAAAATTACAAGTTTGTACCATGGTTCATCTCTCACTTAATGCACTCTTATACCTTCTATAGTAAAGAATTCCAAACACTGCATCTTTAGTCAATTGTGAGATTAATACATGGGTCTCATTTTCAAATGTTTACTTTCACTTTACTACATTATTATATTTTGTTCTAACATGTGTACACAGTTGAAGAGTACTCATATAGTAGCAACTGGGTAGTTTGGCTTCCTGCCTGTTTTTCTTTTCATGGCTCACTCAAGATGATGCAAAAATAAAATAAGAAACTGATGTGAAAAGCCTCATAGAGAAATTGAATCAATGGAGTGTTACAACTCAGTCTGGCTCTTCTGCACTCTCAGAACTTACCTCATACTCTTACAAACTGCTGGGATAAAAACCCTTTTCTTGGCTGCTCTTTAAGAAACTGAAGACACACCCATTCCTATGCTTTGGCAATTCTCATCACTGAAATTTTAGACAACTCTCATCCCTGAATGTTGGAATCTTCATAACTTCACCCCCCCCCGTCTCATTTAATCCTGACTGAAGAATAGCTCCCCTTGCTTTCAGTGGGAATACCATGGTTATAGAGGACTAATAATTATTCTGGAATTATGCACAAAGCTTCAAAGGCAGAAAACTTTTCAATTCTGATAACTCACTTTTAAGTAACTTCCTGAGGCTATAGTTTTCTGTGTTGATTTATTTGAATATAGAGCTATTTGAAATAATATTTAATAAATTAATTTCTGTGTTTGCCCTGAATTTTAGTATAATAGACACAGGCCTTTTTCTTTCTCGTTTCTGTGGTCATAACAAAAACAAATGTAAACTTATTTATTTCATATGGAAAGCTGAAAGAGAAAGGAATTTTCTTTATAAAATAATCTTTGAAGATACATTTTCTCCCATGAGTTTTCACTACAATTAGATATATTTTATTTAAGATTTAGAAATTGTAAGATTTTAGATAAATCTGCTCAAAAAGTTAGTAACTTCACATTTTATAAGCAAAGGAGAGCCTACCCTTTTATGTAAATAATCTGACTCCCCAAAAGTGAACTTTAATTTTGTTCAGCATTAACAAGATTATTATCTTGATTTAATTCTCCATTTTCCTTTAGGCCAAGGTCTAACCTCTCATAGTCTGCTTACCTACCAGCCTCTATTATAAGGTAATGGCTTTCACATGCCTTCATTTCTTGGCTGCAAACCCTAAAGCTTTTCTACCAATGGATTATGGATTCAAACTTCAGACCAAGCCATTTAAAAGCAACGCAGCTTCACACAGACAGCCTGCTGCCTGTCTTATCACCAAGGCCACATCGTTTTTTGTGTGCTTAAAAACTCTTATGCTGAGGAGCAAGGAAAATCTAATCCTCTTAAAGTGATGCATCAGTGACTCCCCAAGTCCCAAAATGCTAAGCAAGTCAAAGATGGTGACCTCAGACTTTTCAAATCTAATTGTTCCATTGATAAGTCCCAACACATGATGCTTAGTCATAACATTTGGCAAATTAGTCCCAGCCCTGCTTATACTTAGCATGGAAAGACACAGACTATAATTTAAAGGCATGGAACATAAAATTTGAATTAATAAACACTATTATTAGTTCTTTTTTTTTTCATTTCTTAGGAAACTTCCTATGACTGTTTTGAGAAGGCAAATCCTCAATGTCAGTGAAAAATGAGGATCTATTTACTTTTTACCTGTCAGATAGATGAAAGCATTAGAATTCTGTACTTAGTAGATGTTTGACCTATTCTTTTATGGGTGAAGCTATAATATTTCTATTCTGAATATCTAAATGATTTCATGGAGAGGATTTGCCTCTTTAGAAGCTCTGAGGTAATGACAGAAGTTACTTTCAAGTTGCTGGTAGTGAGGCTTTGGTTCATGTAAGCACTCGTTTGAATAGTTGGCATGTAGTTAAAAACCTTATCTGATGGTGAAAAAAATAAAAACAAAACGAAGGGCTTTAATATGCCTCCCCATTATTTGTCTCTCATTATTTTTAATATGTTTACATATAGTGGAACCAAGCATATCCTACTAGGTTCACATACAAGGAAATGATACTCTACTCTATTATCCTTTCAAATGTGCCTTCCTTGCCAACAAACATTTTTCATGATGATTGTGCAAAGAGTACTCAATTAGCTGCACTAAAAATAAAGACTTGTGTGATGTCACAACTGATCGCATGTTAAAGGGATTAGTTTGAGGAAAAGTTGTTATCTCACTAGAAGCCAGAGAAAGGTGAAGGACACTAACCTGCCTTTATCGCCTCGTTCCACACTAGGATCCAATGAAGGCATCACTCCATGATAAAATAGTTGACTGACTGACTAACTTGCAATAAATCTGTCCTTGACACTAACATACAAATACACACTACTTATATAAATTCATGAGTGAATCTAAATGAAACACAGAATAAATAGACTACCTTCCTAACACAGAGACGAAATAGATAGACTGCCTTTGAATCTAAAGTAGAAAAGACTGAGGAGACATCATGAAATAGAGAGAAAATAAAGAAACAGAAACAAGTTCATTGTTTAAAACTTAGAACTTATAATGACTTCTACAATGTTTGTGAAATGCAAAATGCTATGCTTGAATATACTATTTCCTAAACAAATAAGTAATATCACAAGAATATCTTTAATATAAACAAAATCCCCAATAGCCATTGAGAAAAGAAATTATTCTTAGATCTGTATTTTCTCAAATATATAACTTGATTTTAAGCTATTCATTTATCTTTGATAAAACCCTTTTGTGTTCTCCAAACCCCAGCTAAATAAAGTTAAATATTTTCATTTCATACTTTTGTGATTTCTCTACCTTTCCATCATCTCCCTCCTGGATTCCTAAATAATCTCCTCTCACACTTTTACTCATTTCAACCTTCTGATCATCCAAAAACTACCACAATCACAGTGCTCATGGGCGCGCACACACACACACACACACACACACACACACACACACACACACACACACACACACACACACACACACACACACACACACCACAGCAGGTCTATACATGTGCTTTATAGAATGTTAGCCATAATAATTATAACTTAAAATTTAATTGAAAGAAAAGAAGTAGCTGGACAGGGTGTCACATGTCTTTAATCCCAGGACAAGGGAGGCAGAGGCAGGTCGATTTCTGTGAATTCAGGCCAGTCTGGAATACATTAAAGTGAGTTTCAGGACAGCTAGGGCTGTTACACAGAGAAAGCCTTTCTTGGAAAATCAAAACATAAAATAAAAAAGAAAGAAAGGAAAGTAGTGTGTCCATTACCTAAAGCACAGTTCACATTCTCAGTCCTACAAATGGCTAGCCAGTAGTGATTGCTGTTCACAGTGAAACTTGAAGAACAGTTTCTGAATTGTAGCAAGTTCTAGTTAATACTGATCCAGGACAACCTTGTCTCATGCCATTCATACTCTCCCATCTTATGATCTGCTAGCAAGATGTACTTCATATTTTTCCAAAGGGATGCTTTTCTCCCCATTGTTGCTGTGTGTCACATATTGTCATTAACTTCTAGAAGCAAGCATTGCCCTCTGATCATGTCACATACATACATACACACATCTTGGACATGATCAAAAATCACCCACTGATATCAGTACACACTGAAAGTCTTTGTTATATTCTAAGGCTTTATACTGTGTTTCCTCTGATTCCAGCCTCACATGTTTCTTCTCTAATTAGAGTTTTTTTAATTCCTTAAAATCGTCATCCAATTCTGGGACTTCTTGTCTTAAGGACTGGTGTTAAGAATGTTTTGATACATCTGTATGCCTTCATCCTTATGGAAATAAATCCTTTCACTTATCAACTGATGATTAATTTACCTTGTCAGCTGTAAAAGTCTGTATAGGTTCAAATGCCCTCAGAATAGTCTCATAGTACTATATCAGTAAGGTTGTAATCAGGATAATCTAACTAATATAAACTCTATGTTAACTTATGTATCTGTCATTTGAATTTTACTCTTTGGGGACCTGCCACCGAGCTCCCAATAAATACATGGAGATTAATTCCTACTTATGAATGCCCAGTCTTAGCTTGGCTTGTTTCTAGCCAGATTTTCTAATTTAAATTAAATACAGTTTGCCTTTGGGCTTTTTATTTATTCTAAATACTCTGGCTGTGTGGCTGGCTGTCTTATGACATCCTCCTCTCCTCCTTTTCTTGATTCTTGAACTTTCCTTGAGCCTAGATTTCTCCTCCTATTTATTCTGTCTGCCTGGAAGTCCTGTGTATTTCTCTCACCTGCCTACCTGTTGGCCATTCAGCTCTTTATTAGAAAAATCAGGTGTTTCAGACAGGCAAAATAACCCAGCTTTACAGAGTTAAATAAATGCAACATAAAAGAATGCAATACATCTTTGCATCGTTAAACAAATATTTCACAGATTAAACTAGTATAACACATCTTAAACTAATATTCCACAAGTGTATCATGGTTAAAATTTGTCTATCAAGTCAGTGGGACATATAGTTTATCTTTTTTTTACTACAGTTTATTCTTATCTGCAAAACCAATGTGTGCTATAGACAAGGAAGACAATATTATTTGTTAATATATAAATGCTTTACTCTAATCTTTGCAGCCACATAGAGCTTTGAAATTACCAAATTTTAATTTACAGAGAAATGTACAGTTAATGTATTTTCTGTGTTAGTTGCTAGATTTAATCACTTATTATGTAGATACAAGGTCACAGTAAGCTTAAGTCATACTACCTGCTGACCAAAAAGAAAGGAAGGAAGGCATAGACACTATGCAAAGGTTGCAATATTCAGCCTATTGACTGGATCTATTTAGTGGAAAAGATAACAAACAGACTTGGTTGCTTAAATTAGTGGTATTCCAAGGTAAGTCTGATAGGTGTGTTTTAGGGTTTTTCGTTTGTTTATTTTTTGTTATTGTTTTGGTTTTTTTTCTGTTCTTTTGTATGTGTGTGATACACTGATCTCTTTAGTCATTCTCTTTAGCTTTTCATGTTGAATCAAAAGAACAAAAAGAAACTACAGAGGAAAAATTGAAAATTAAAAGTATAATTAATATAAGTTTTCAATGTCAAGTCTGCTTTTACAAGACTCCATCCAAATTTCTGATGAGGACAGGAGTGATAGGGAAAGCATGCGTGATTAAATTTAGGCTTACCAAACAAGCCGAGTCCATGACTCTTGTGAGTTAGCTGTTGGTGTATGACTCTTAGAGCAGCAGAATGAGGAAAACAAGAAAAAATAGGGAGAAAAGGCAAGTAAGGATTGCTTCAGACTCTCAAGGTTCAGGGACAAAATTTGCAATAGCCTTGCTCTCACCTGGAGACAAGGGTGTTTCTGGTACAATAATGTAGGTTATTCTTACTTTCCAGATGTGACAGTTGTCTTGGCCAGAGGAAGAGACAGTCCTGAGCTATCAACTGTAAACCATTAAGCATCCAGGAGATGGATCCTTGAGACAAAGGAAATTGAAAAGCTGGTAGTGGCATCAGTAATTGCTAAAGGAACTCATCTGGTCAGCTAGGGTGAAAAATTTAGTCATGTCATTAACTGGTATATGACTTTGGACATTTTTTTTTAATTTTCAGAACCTCAATATCCTTATCTATAAAAGGAGAATAATAGTCGGGTTAGTGAGAACACAAAAAGAGCTCATGCATATATAGTTCATAACTACTTCAAACACATAATGGAAGGTTTATTAATGCTAGTTATTTTGAAGTAGGGTAATATTTTTAATGTTATTAAATCTCACTCCTAGCTATAATACTGAGCTATAATAGGCACTTAGAAATGTCTCTACTATCCCGTAAGACTAAACCTGTTAAGGCTCATGCATGAATAAAGAAAGAACTTATCACTGGCAAAACCTAGACTCTTGTTTCCTAAACCATAATGCTTGCTGCATAAACAAAAAGGTCTCCTCATTTTCTACCAGTGGTTAGTAACATGGAGACATGGAGGACGGAAAGCAGAAAAGTTGCATAACAATTGAATGTGGAGTTCATTCATGAAATTATTTTTGATCACTGGAGTGCCTAACTTCCAACAAAACCTGTCTTCATTTACTATTGAGCCTTCTGCAACAGATATTCTATGCTATTAAGGCAGCCTAGGTCAATAATGTAGAGAAAAAGGGCCATCAAAGGAAACATACCTTGAGTAGAGCCAAAGGAACACACTTTGGCCCTGCAGCCAGAACCAAAATGAACCTTGACACTGAAACCAGAGCCAAAAAAATACAGACTTTGACCCTGGAATCAGAGCCAGTGAAGGAAATACACCTTGGTTGTTAAGACTGATAGATGGGGCATCAGCATTGGACTGACCCAATTGAACAAGGGTCTCAAATAGAAGGCCTGGGCAGTCTACTGAACCTCTGATGTGTATCCATAGTGCACGGAAAGACTTTGGGAGTACATTCCCCATGGAGGGATACTCCCTTAGCCTAGAGACAGGAGGGAGGGCCTAGGCCCTACTCCACATGACTTGACAGATTTTGATGATACCTCCTGGAAGGCCTCACCCGCCCCTCCCTCTGGAGTGAATGGGTAATGGATTGGGAGGGGGATCAGGGGGCACGGGAGGATAGGAGGATGCTCGGAGAGTGAGGGAACTGGGATCAATATGAAATATAAGAAAATAATAATAGTAATAAACTAGTAAAAAGAAAGAATGAAAAATCCCTAGAATACTTATATAAACCATGTGTCTGTAGCATGTGGCTGTCCAGCTGCCTCCTTCTACCCTGGCAGAGGTCAGCCACACTCCTGAATTCTTCCAGCAAAATAAATCTCTTGAATGGGGTTTGAGTGATGACTTTTTGTGGTGGAGCAGAGCAGAGTGGAGCAGGGCTGTAACACTTTTGCTGGAGAAACCTTCCCCTGGCAGAGCAGAGTTGCTAAACCCTGCTCTTGCTCTCCACTGAGGGAGCAGAGCTGAACTGTAATAACTTCATTGGGGAAGCTCTCTCCTGGGATACCAGAGCGGGTACATCAGGAAGCAGAGCTGATACACTGGGAAGCCTTCCCTGAAGCAAGGCTGTAAGCTGATAGCTTACTGTGACCTGTGGTATTCCTTGGCTCCTAATCTCCAGGATACCTTTCCATCTGAGCTATAACACTCAGCATTCTGTGACTCCTGATTGCCAGAATAACTGTCCCATCAATCTGCCCCAAACACTTTCAAATAACTTGTGTATTTTTCATTTAGAAACAAAACTTTAGATGAAAGGAACTCAATGTTGACAAAATCGTCAGAGCACCATGACTTTCCCAAGGCTCATACCATGAGAGGTATGCTAATATGAGTTTTCTGCATTCCCTTACTCAACACTTCTCTCTCATGCAAAGCTTATATCTCATGTTGTAAAAGCCCCCCACCGATGCCTAGCTCAATATAGACCTTTGTAGAACAATTCTTTATTCTGAGCCTGCCGTCAAATTCTAGACATGCAGCCATAGATCCTGGGATCTATTTAAATAAAATAACTCTGGGTTTTACCTCTGAGGCTAAAACTTCAATTCAATGTGTGTGTCAATGTTATCTATAAGAAAGGGAGACAATTTACAAGCTAATTAAATCTAACTACTGCAAACATCTGACTAGATATTGAAACATGTTTTACATTGGTATAGAGAAGTTACAGAATCATATCTAGTCCCAGTACACATCTAGTCAAGTACAAGCAACAATGGTAGCAAGAGATAAGAATAGCAAGGTATCTAGACTTGACTAAATCATGGAAATTCCCACAACTAAATAATGAGGAGGCACAAGTTGCCTTTGAGAGTGCTGTATCAACTGCATTTGCTGACAGAAGGGAAGGATTTTGGAATCTTTCAAATCAGTGTCCAAATAAGGTACAGCTTCCTGAAGATAAATGTTTAGGAAAATAACTTTTATGACTTTAGTAGGTGCGCTTCTTGATGAGCCATTGTTAAAATACTGTGGTGATGGCACATGCCTTCAATCCTAGCACTAGGTAGGCAGAGGCAATTGGATCTCTGTGACCTCAAGGCCAGCTGAAAAACAAAACAAAACAACAAAAATCCTCTACAAGTAATTCTCAGGAAAAAAGAAGAGCAATCTCTCCTATTCTTGTTTATAGAAATATAAAGTGCATCTGGGAACACCATCAAATACATTCCCACCTTAATATAACTGAAGGCTTTGAACTAGTAGAATCATGTTTGTCTGTTCAACTCTCATTCAGAATTATAGACTAATCATAAATCATAAAATAATCTTTAATGTATAGATACTCATTGTTTTGCATATGATATGGCAGAAATGAACCTCCTATTTTACTCTTATATAGCCCTATTGAAGATAAATATTGAATTCTAAATTCTTAGTCTGCTATTTATTCTAACTGTATAAGGGAATTATTTTAAATAATGAAAAATTACTATAATTCACTTCTTAAATAAAACTTGATGCTAATAAAGAAAAAGGTATCTGAAGAGGTATTTGTGAAGATCTGAGAAAGCATGCAGTCATTTTCTCCTTGCTTTCTTCACAGTTAAACAGATACTAACAGAGGAAGAGCTCTATGTACTGTTTATTAGACATTATGATTAATTTGTCATTTGTGAGCCAAGAAACACAGTGAAGGGGTGAGCATATTATATGGGGTCATGACACAGAAATAACAAATTGCACCAGAAGGAGAAAATGTGTGGGAAGGAAAACACCCCAAATGCATATGCTAGAGAACATCTACAGCCATAGGCAGTCACTTAATTCATCCTCTCTTGAAATAAAGTCTCCTTCTTCAAGGAAGCTGTTTATTATCCATCACTTTGTAAAAGAAAAGAAAAGAAAAGAAAAGTAAAGGGAGAAGGAGGAGAAGAAGAAGAAGAAGAAGAAGAAGAAGAAAACAGAAGAAGAAGAAGAAGAAGAAGAAGAAGAAGAAGAAGAAGAAGAAGAAGAAGAAGAAGAAGAAGAAGGTCTACTTTAAGAAAAAATTGGGTTTATGTCCCAGATTAGTCAGGGACTATTTTGTGATGTTAGGGATTTATTTTTAAGTAACTGGAATGAGCCTCAATCTGTTCTAACTTTCCTCATGTGCTTTCTTATTGATGAAGAGCTATTGAGATCTTTCCACTCTGCTTGGATCCAGTTGTTCTGGTTTTTGCTGCCATTAGAGAGACTATGTATGTGAAGCCACAGACTAAATGTGAAGAGATTTCTCTCCTGGTTAGAATCTATTTCTGTCTCAGATAACAGATTGCCATTCTAAGCAGGCACATTGATCTTGTCTACTTCTTTCTTGAGTGAGTTAATACCAAAGACAGGGCTGGGAGGAGAGATATTAAGCAGCCCATCTTTAATTTGGCTAATTTTAAAAAGCAATGGAATCAGCAATGAGATGACACTTGAACTCAGTCACAAGAAAGAAATGTTCTTAATGATAACATCCCTATACCCAGAAACTGTTGTCTGGAGAAATGAGCATGTTAGTAGAAATGCTTTATTGTTCCTTTTATTCTCTCTCTCTCTCTCTCTCTCTCTCTCTCTCTCTCTCTCTCTCTCTCTCTCTCTCTCTCTCTCTCTCTCTAAAGTCTATTAGAACTTTTCATTTGAAACTGGATTGATTGTTGTAACCCAGGCACCTCTATTTTCCTAAATAAACATCTCTGCTGAGCTTGAAGAACCTGATGTAAGCAAAACACCAAGCTTTCCAAAATGAATTTCAAAGCAGTTAGAGGGGGGGGAAAAGGCATGAGCGTTCAAATCCTGAAAAGGGTCAAATTACAACTTGGACCCCAAGATGTCAAATTATTTTTCCGGATGTAGAGCAAAATTATAGGCTTAAAAACTTGGCCTTAGTTGGCCTTCAGTTCTCAGTGTTCGATTTTTAAATTCTCAGTGGAATTCTTTCACTAAAGAAATTTTTTGGCTAGTTATTGGGGTATGTTTAAGATAACTGTTAAAGCATAGTCTTCTCCAGGGAAGAGCACACCCATTTGTTATCTAATACCAAATGGTTTTGCCCTGAAAACATGCATATAACTAAGAACATATAGGCAATGCAGCTTGTTTGGCTTTGTGTGTGTGTGTGTGTGTGAATGTGTGAACTCATGAACACATGAACATAATAACAATTATTTTAAAAAATATGACATGGATTTAAAAGAGAGGAGGAAGGAGTAAGGAATGCATGGGAGTGAATTAAGGGATGGGAGAAATTTTACAATTACATTAAAATGACTAAAAAAAATTAATGTCATACACATTATTCTGTGTAAATTGTGCCATATTTTAGGCAGATTTCATAAAGCTTAACTTCTTGCTTTAAGGAAGCCATTTTTTGAAGAAAATAGAGGACTTAATACCAGAAGTGCTAGAATCTAATTTAGTCTTACCATCCTGGGTTCTTTTTTATCTATTCTCTAGAAAATATCACAGATTCAGTCAAATAATAGATTTAGTGAAAACACTACACAAACATTGATTATAACCTTAGTAGTTTTGTGTCATTTTGATATTTGGGTCTGCACATTGGGAAAGCATGTCAAATTTCACCAATGACAGCTCTGACACTGATTATTTTTAAATACAGAAATAAATAAACCACTTGGCAGAGAATAATAAAAGCCAACTTTTTACTTATTTTTATCTACTTACTTTTTAAATTTGTTATTGGTGAGTTCTCACACATAAAACAGGAATAATACCCTTACCACATAGAGTTGTGGTAAAGATTAAGGAAAATGATTTCTGTAGAATGTTAGAATGGTGCTGAGGCAGAGCGGTGTTAATGAATGAAATTGAATGTTACTAAGGGTTCCTTTTACTTACATTTATATACAACCTTAAAGATATTTTGATCATAAAACAAAGTTGTGGATTAGGTCTTCACCTTTAGATTTACATAGAGGATGAACATCTTTGCATTTTTACCTATTTTGACAGAACATGTCACAAGAATAAATCATAGTCATTTATTTGTGATTCAAGCAAAAAAAACGTTAAAGATCTCGTTAGGACTTTCTCTGTTATACTGCAATGCATGCTTGTACTCACAGACAAGATTTCATTGCTGATGTAAAATTACAAGGTCAGAGCCCAGCCCTGGCTTGAGGAATTTTCTTGTAAGGGGAAAGGGGTGCAACTTTTCAGACTTACTGGATAGGTGAGATTGCATCTGTCACTGTTTCATTCCCATCAGACATAATCATCTCCTTTTGCCTGATAAATATCTTTGCTAGGTTAGATTTTAGAAGTTTTAGTTTTTTTTGAAATCAAATAAAATAATGCAGAGACTTAGAAAAATATGTAACCTCAAACATTTTCAGTTGACATTTGATTTTCAGAACTTAATGTTGTTTGTGTTTTCAAGTCACATGTGTCAATCTGTTTGTCTCATGGCTATATGTGTCTGTAATTTCTGAAAGAACAGATCTGGAGAACAGCTAATATCAAACATTTTCCTCAAGAAGAGATTTGGATAACAGTTTTTATTTTTATTATTATTATTTTTTATTTTTGGCAGTATCCATTCTAAGTGCAATTTCCCAAGAGAAGAGTCCTGTGAATCTTTCTTTCACTGTTACAGGATTCATGTAGAGGATCATCAGAGGCCAGCCAGCAATCCACCTATCCATCCATCCATCCATCCTTCCATTTCTTTGGAACTTGTATTTGTTTGTTTGTTTTTATACAGATTCCATTGTTTACCATCGAGAACAAAGGGATAATGTTCTGCTTATCTACATAAAACTTTATCTGGCCTCAATATATAGGTAATTATCCATGCTTTCTGTAATGATATTAGAATTCACATTTCATCCTGAAATAACATCAGAGTGCAAAGGAAATATAGAGATGAGAACATTCCCTTCATCTTAAATCAGAATCCTAAAGGAGACAGAGATCTGCTAGCATTCACTGATCATATTAAAGATTTTAATTCTACAACCAGATATTTTGTCTCATTAAAAGTGCTTGCCTTTACTTATATTAACATTTTAGTAAATAATATCTGAAATACAAAATTGGAGCAATGTTCATGCATTAAAATTTTAGTAGACTTTACTTTGCCTTTTCCCTACCTAAGTTCCTGAGTTAACTTCACAATCAATGAATTCTTGATGTGGATTCACTACTTGTATGATGTGCAAGTAATAAGGCAAAGGAGATCATCTAAATTAGAAAAGACTGCATTAGCACAGAGGAACTGATGTCTCAGCACAATGACAAGTTTGTTGATGGGAAGAGATCTCTCTAGGAAGATTTAATATCTGTCTTAATGAATTTGCAGCCTACTTGTAATTTGGTTTTACAATAATGGAAGAATTGAAATTCCTGTATTCCTTTCACTCAATAATAGGTATTCTCTCTCTTTTATATGTTTTATGTTTATAGGTTTTATATGTGCTAATGGAGCAGCATTCCTAACCCATTTCTTAACAGCACATGGAATTTATTTGCAAAAGGTTGTTCATTAATCTAGGGATATTTGTGAAAATTATAGGCTTCCTATGGGACAAAAGAGAAAGAAAAATAGCTTCCCTCAATTATATTATACTGTATAATATTTTCCTCTGATAAGCAAGATATAGACATTACTATCTAATACTTAGATCCTAACCAAAACAAAAATTGTTTTCTTCTCATGTTTACCAAGTATCAGCTTTTGTGGGCAAATTATATTTTTATCTGTCACATCATCATACTCAAACCAATCAATTTTGCATGATTCATCATTTATTAAAGGAAAATAAATTCTCATTAGAGAGGCTGAGGCTGTAGAAGACATTTAATCAAGGTTTGCTTTCTATACACACACATATGTGTGTGTGTGTGTGTGTGTGTGTGTGTGTGTGTGTGCATGTGTGAGTGAAGAAGCAAACTTCACATATAATTTCTTATGACTCTATGACTATGCTCAGTAAAACACTGATCAAAAAAGTACCTCCAAATTCTGAATAATTTATTTAAACTACATTCACTGTAAAGACAATTAAAAATATATACAAATTAGAAAAGAGAAAACATTCAGTTTAGACTTCTTTCATTAAAAAAAATATAAAGGAAAATATAATGGCTACAACTGAAGAACTGAAGAGTTGAGAGAAGCCAGATTTGAAGGCGCATTGGTTAAACCTAGCATTCTGGTGTATTTTCAGCTAAATACTAAAAAGGGGCTAAACTAAAGCAAGAGTATTTTAAGCTGCTTTAGTATTGAGTTAAACTAAGGCAGAAGTATTTTGAGTTCAAACTTAAAAGGCCATCTTTGCATAGTAAGACACTGTCTCCAAATAAGAAATAAACAACATCAGCAATAAAATCCAGAGTTTAAATGGGTATACCAAGAGTCACTAAAGTAATGAGTTACGGGCATGGTCAGTGCTACAGGTTCATGAGAGGTTCCAGGTCTGTACCACTGAATCTCACTTGCTGCTTCTAAATTTAAAATGTTCTAGTTGTGAGATTCCATTGAAAGCACTATGCATGTTTTAATAGAGGCAATGTACTTGTGCATACAGTTCAAGTTACAGAGCACCTATGGTCACAGAATTTGGGAATTTCCTACAGAGTTGTCTAATTCTTTCAAAGTGTAAATGAAAACTGGAATCCTTTCTGTGTTAACCTGCAGCCTGGAGAATTGGAAAGCAAGTGCTCATGTTCTTTAGCACACAGTGGGTAACCGGAAGAGGGAGAAGACCTAGGAGCCATTGTGGTTTTGCATTGGGAGAAGTTGATTATGTACCTGCTGAGAGCTGAGCTTAGGGAAAGGATTATTTTGCAATTGCTCCTTTTTCTCTCCCAGATGTGATAAGGGAAGCCAGGGCAGCTTCTAGCATTGTTCCCAGAAGAGTTGTGGTATGTGATTATATAAAACAAACAGAGACAAGCAGAGAGATGCCAGCAAACAGTGTCACCACACTTTGTCAGCCCTCCTCATGGGAGAGATTGACAATGTCTCTCAGTCACTGCACTTGCTAAATGTGGGTTGAATGACCCAGATGAGAATCTGAGATGAAATCAATACACTCACTGTATCTCCACCAAAGAGCAGGCTTGGAGCAGCTAATCAGAGATTCTTGGCTTGGCTTATTTCCAGGTTCTGTGCTCTCCATTCAACCAAGGGCATGCAGGAAATTGGACTGGTACTTGAAGAAAACTGGCTTTCCCATTTCTACTTAATTCACAGTATAGTAAATCATAAAAGCCAAATTTATATGTCACTTTCCCATTTCCCCATTTTTTTTCCTATCTCTCAATGAGCTCTGTCCCATGAAACACAGATTTCTCTTTCATTTCCTATCCAACTTCACAGATAGCCTGCTTAGCCTGCTTATCTGAACAATGCCTGAGCTTTCACCATGTCAGTTCATAAAAAATAATGTGGACACTGAAACTGTATTTGCACTTTGGTTCCCGGCAAGTAGACAAAATTCACATAACTACTTGGAAAGTCACCTCTGTAGTTACATTCAGTTACCATTGTATGACACTGATGATAAGGGATGTTCTTCTCTATATATATTTCTCTTATTGGTTGATGAATAAAACACTGTTTGTCAAAGGCATGAAGACAGGTGGGACTAGAAGATGAGGAGAATTCTTGGAAAGTTAGGCAGAGAGAGCCCCTGAACGGTAACCATGTAGGCCACCAAAGGAGTAACAGGTCTGGGCATTCTCCAGTAAGCCAAAACCCTGTGAAAATACATAAATTTATACAAATGGGTTAATAATTAAGATAGAACTAGCCAGTAAGAAGGGCCTACCATCAGCCAACAGTTTAATAATTAATATAGCATCTATGTGCTTATTTGGGGCTGAAAAAGTTGGCAGGACCTGGCCGGACAAGAAAACCGGTAACCCACTACCTCCCTTCTGCCTGATCTTGTCATTATCATTTTATGGAGGATTCTTAGAAAGACAATGTTATGAATTACCTAGACAATTTCTTCCCTGTGTGTATTCAGAGCCTCCAAGACCACACTCTAAGAAGATTTAGTCATGCACACTTAGATACCACAATTGTTTACAACTGTAGATCATGTCAGTGGATGTTGAACTCCACAATACTAACAATATACCAAATTCTATAATCCTACACAACCTTAAGATTTGGTAGTAAATTCCCCTTTGCTGTCTGTGGCAAGGTTAACAATTAAATTTTAATCTTTCTCTGACCAGTCTTTTTCCTGGTAAAATATCTGTCTCTCTAGAAAGGTAAATCAACTAAATATCATGACATTGAAGAATTTTTTAAAAGATACCCCAGCAGGTCATAGAGGATCTAACTTCAGTTAGCCATTGTTTTCTTTATATCATGACATAACACCTTGCTCAGGAACCCCCCCCAATACTGCTCAAGAATCTTATCATTTGCAACTAAATTAAAGAAAAAAATGATTTCATAACAACATTGACAAAACTTTCAGATTTCATCTCATTGATCCTGAATTTGGAAAACTGATGCTTAGCCACTTGTATAGTCCTTATTAAAATAAATAAACACTCCCAGTCTCCTTACTTATTTTAATATGGTATGAAACCAACCTCATACCATTCCCCCAATGGTTATGGTTATGTACATCTGTGGTTTTCCGGACTTACTAATTTGCATTTATATTACTAGATTTTTTATTTATTAAATTTAATAAAACAGGCATTTAATAATCAAGATTTGCAACAATAATACTGTTTCTCACATTGGACCATTTCTCTGGTTTAAAAAAATGCATAAAATTTTTCTTGAGATCAGTGTCTTCAGTACTGCCAACCCCATGGGCTTAAAATTAAAATTTACTTGGTTCTTCATATCTTTACCCAACCCCCCTTTTTGAATTTTATTGTAATGCTCGTTGGTTTTAAAGGAAATTTAAAAATTAAAATAACAACCTGTAATATAATTCTTTGTCTAGAATGCCCTGATTTTGCTTTAGGAATTTACTGGCTTTTTCCCTCAGTCATTAAGTGTGAATGGTATTTGGGTATTCTTAGCACTTCCAACCCTAAATGTTGTTGAGGCACAAATGCTCTAATGTCCACATTGCTTAATCCAGGGACAGTTATCTAATCAAACTTAATTCCAATAAAGGAGTATATAAGTGCTCTGAAGAGATAACTTATTACTAGAAGTTGACAACATGGTGGGAAAATAGGATATCTGGTCTCACTCACCATAGGCATTATATTAGTAAAAGTGTAAGCAGGTGAATTGTCATGATGGTACTGTCCAGGGTAGTCACACATGCTGAAGATGGAGAAAATATGTACTTAGCATAGCTAGATCTTGGATCTGAAGGATGTGTGTGATTCATTCTTAAGAAAAAAAATATTCTGAGTGATTCAAGGAGAATAGATTTCTAGGGTAGTTATGGGGCATGTCCTTCTGTATGCTGTTACTATATGTTTCTCTTGTTGGTTGATGAATAAAGCTGTTTCATCCAATGGACAGGAAGAATTTAGCTAGGTGGGAATTCCAAACAAAGAGGCAGGGAGAAGGAAGAGGAAAAGCAAACACCATATAGCAGCTGGGGAGTCAAGAGACCCGCACATCACCGGTAATCCAAGGCCACGTAGAGATACACAGATTAATAGAAATAGGTTAATGATTAAGAAAGAGCTAGCCAGTAAGAAGCCTAAGGCATTGGACAAACAATTGTAACTGATGTTAAGTCTCAGAGTGCTTGCTTTGGGGCCCGGTGTGTGGAGAGAAATCTGGTCCAGTGGGACTGATACAAATGGAGAAAAATCTCCTTCTACAGGGTAGTTATTTAGCAGAAGTAACAATGCTCATCATTCCTCCTATATCTGTTTTCATTCATCTGCCCTTCAGGCCATTATCCTAGAAGATAAATAGTAAGTCTCATCACATTTTCAAATGGTTCAAACAGGTATTCAAAGACCACATGTCTTGTGACACAACTCTCCTTCAATATTTTTACATAATTTCATATCAATATATTCTTTTTCTATGTTTGTCATGGGTTTATTTCGAAGATCATCACATTTTAAGCAATCGCATACCAGAAGGAATTTTTTCTTTGTTGCTATTTTTCTTTAATAGAAACACTGATTCTTTGATACCAGTGGATAAATAGCAGTTGTATCAGTTACTAGAGCTAATACCAAAATAAAACTGAAAATGCTAGGCCAGTCCTGGTACAAAATGCTTAGAAAGTCATCAATTAGCCCAAGGCTTACAATAACAAAATATTTCTAACCGTGATTAAACACTGAATTAGTATTAGTTGAAATCTGCAATGTGCCAAGATGTTTGTTAGAACCTTCATCTAAACTCTATGTAAATCATCAATAAGACCTTCTCGCCCATCTCACTTAATAATAAGCATACTAAATTGGAAAAGTTTATTTGTTCAGGATAATGGCATTAGAAAGCGGTTGAGCTAATATTTATTTCAGATTTTTGTTTGTTTGTTTCTCCTCAGTTTATAGCCTTTGTTTACTTTCAATTTTTCCTGGGATATAAATGAAAAGTGATGTAATTTGATTTGAAAGATAAATGCTTCTAGTCTTTTTATCTTTTAGTACTCAATTTGCTGATTGCTATAGGGGTAAAGGAACAATTTTCCTCCTCAGCTCACACAATTTACTGCTAACTTTTTAATTTTAAAATGTAGCAAAGACCAAGAAAACCATGGGCACTGGAAAGCATTCTAAGAAAAATTGGTTTGTTTGTTGTTTTGCTTTGTTTTTCATTCTTACAAGAGCTGAAAGCAATTATGTGCTCTTGACTTTGCTATCTGTGCAAAGCTGGGAAATGGAATGCAGGGAGAATTGTAGAGAACTTTCGATAAAGAGAGAAAACCAATATGTTTCCTCTGCAGGTGAATGTTCTAATTTCTAAAAAGGAACTTACAGCACAATGTGCTAAATGAAACAGAAATGCACAGCATGTGCTCACTCCATCAAATGTCTTCAGCGAATGAATCAAGTTAGCATTTGCTGGGCACATAAGTACAGACATAGTTGTGTAGCATCTTATGGAAGAGAGAAAAGTTAAGTGAGCACATTTATTTTATTTCAAACAATAGTGTTTAAACATTATTAGAAATTCATATGAAATGTCTTTTCTTTATTTTCTGAGATTATAATAGAATTATATCATCCCCCCTTCCATTTTCTCTTTCTAAAACTCTCCATATAACCATCTCAGTTCTCTTTCAAACTCATGACCTCTTTTTTTCATTAATTGTTACTATATACATATTTACACACACACACACACACACACACACACGACACAGCTAAAACACTTGTATTTCACAAGGAACAGCCTCACACAATAACTCCAAGTATGAGTTAATAGCATTCAACCCTTGGTGATAATGAACAGCTTTGTAATTGGACCTAAGATTTCTCAACAAGTGGGAAGTCATGTTTGGTACTGGAAAACTGGCCCACTATCACAGCTAATGAAGACATGGATCTTGGGGGAAAACCTACAAATTACCACTTTACTAAAACCATAATAATGTCTAACTAAACCATTAAAAATTTTGAACTATACTCTAAATATTTTCCTGATATCCACAGATAATACTTATTTAAAGATTAATTTTATTTCATTTTTTATTTAGAACTGATTATCTAATGTGTTTTCATGCAGCATTTATGTACATGAGACTACAGAAGTCTGGTAGGATGTTGGAGTCCTCAGACAAGAATATACTGAACCATTATGTCAGTGCTAAGACACTCAATGAGCTGCTCTATAGGAGTAACAATTATTTTTAATGATGTCATCTCTTCAAACCTTACATTTTTTTAAAAGATGATTTTTTTCACTACCTTTAAGCAACTTTAAAATTATGTAATTTGATAGTTTTTGTTCTCTTTTCTCTTGAAGAGACTAATTTTTTGAGCTAATGGCTTTCTCTTAATTTACAAATTGTTGTATAATTGTCTCCTGTTATTTCTTATTCTTGCTTGTTTCTTCTGTCTTTGTGGAGATTTTGAAATGAGCTGTGCCCCATTGGTTGTAACTGGCAACAAACATATGCTCAGTAGCTCTGTGAAACTTTCTTCACTCCTCTCATTTTCTTTTTCTGTTATTATTGCTTCACATTCTTCTACAGTGTCTAATCTTCAATTAGTTTACCCAATGTTTTTCATACCACCTACTATAACTTTAACATGGAGAAGTTCAATAACTCTTAAACATAATAATGGTCCAGTTGAGTCTGGAAGACAGTAGTTATTGTAAGTAAGTACAAGAGACTCCTAACTGCCAAGATGAGAGGTGGGTGAGGTAGGCCACTTCCTACAGTGAGCCTTGTAGTCATAATTAACTACAATAACTCTTAAACACAATAATGATCATTATGGTACCTTCAAATTATATTCCAAATATAAACTGAGTTATTATAAAGATTTACGGTAATTTTAGGATAATGATTCATTCATTCAAAAATGTATCAGTGAAGATGGCCTACTCTGGAAGCACTTTAAGATGATGTGCTCCCTTGTCATAAAAATATGTATGTATGTATGTATGGTCATTGCTTTGTAGATACATCACATAGACTCATATAAAAGCTATTCAGCTGGACCCAACTCATCCTTTTCCCACTGAACAATGGAAATTCATCTTCATGAGCTTATTGTTCATATGATGAACATAGGATGCTCTAGATATATAACCAAAGTGATGAGATGAGCCTTGGACCACTGTCAGGGGAACTTTGCAGCGTCCTGTACGTGTATTCAGGCAGGCTTTGAAGGATCTAGAATTCTAATCTTTTATACATCAGCTATGTTTCCTGGGCCAGTCACTTTTGTTTCTTAGCCCTGTGCTTTCTGTCTATCGAATGGCAGTAAGACAACTCTATGGATGGGGTAATTGCAGACAATTACAATTGGTAGCACGACTCTATTATTTAAATAGCAACAGGGGAGATTTCTTTTGCATTTTTAAAAACTTTTTCCCAAAGAACTTGTACTAATTCTGGGTTGTGTTAATTTGCTTTAGGGCCAGGAAGTTAAAAGAGTACAGAATTAGCCTTTCTGTATGAGATGATTGCATGTGCTCACCCACTACTTGCCAGAAATTCTTCACATATATAAAATTGCTGACCATTTGTCATGTTAGTGAAATTCTGTAGTCAACAAGACTGAAAACTAAGAAAGCTGGTTCATGAAAATATCTGTTAGCTGACCTTTAATTTATTTTTCTTTCTACAGCTAACACCTGGGGAGAATTATGGGTGTGAAACTGCCTGCTGGGCAGCTTATAGCAAACTGTGGAAGCTTGACAAGCAAGCACCTCCCAGAAATGCCTGTGTGACCATAAAATGTTTCAACAGCAAATGGTTCCTTGAAGAATTCTCTATAGTTTCCCCTTTCTCTTCATCACTTATCCCTCTGGACACAACTTCTCAGGAGTCCATCACCCTCACAAGAAATCCTGCAGAGCAGAACTTCTATGAACTTGATCTTTGTGAAGGTTTATATCTAATTTCAAATTACTTTTTCTAATTGCTGTGAAGGTATTGGACTAGTTAAAGAATTTTCTAAAGTCATAGTATCCTTATCTATGAAAGATGTACAGTACTAATATCAACTCTCAGGTTTTATTGTGAATCAAGAAAGCCTCCCCAGGGTTGCCATGACAGGTTGTTATACATATTATTCATTCATAACAAAAAATATATTATTAATTATTACAATAATGCTAGCTATGAAGTAAGAAAGTAAATAGCAATTATCCATGGAGAAGTATATAACTAGGTTTATGTTTTCACGAAGAAATAGTCATCATCTCTCTCAGGGGCAGACATAATACAGAGTAACAGTAACACAAAGGGAGTGACTTCTCTTCCTCCAGGCTTAGAGGCTAGATCAAGCCATGGTTGTTTTGAGATAAAAGGATAGTATTTTAAATCTGTGTCTACATATCTTGGAGAAGTTATTTCTCATTCCTTCCATCCTGCAGTCTTCATTGAATATTTTAATTTTGAGTCCCAAAAGAGGTACAAGGTTACTTTTAAAGAGGCATAGATAATTCTTTCTCATCACACTGGAGACATCAAAACTTGGTAAGGTGGCAGGTCCTTTATTGGTTTTAGATAAAAAGGCAATAATCCAGGACCATTCAAACCTTATCTTCCCATAGGTCTCTCTCTCTTTCTCTCTCTGTCTCTCTGTCTCTCCCTGTGTCTCTCTCTGTCTCTGTCTCTCTCTCTCTCTTTCTCTCTCTAATTTAAGTTTGAAATAAGGTTGTTATACATCTCAACCCCAGTTCCTTCACCCTCCCATCAGCCTTTATCAACCCCACCAAACCCCAGCCCATCCTCTTTCTGCTCCCGAGGGAGGGTGAGGCCTTCCATAGGGAGTCTTCAAAGTCTGTCATATCATTGCAGCAGGATCTATGCCCACGCCCATGTGTCTTGACTGAGAAAACATCCCTCTATGTGGGATCGGCTCCCAAAATCCAACCCTATGCTAGGTATAAATACTATTAAACTACCAGAAGCTCTGTAGACTGCCCAGTACTCCTAACTTACACCGACATTTAGAGGGTCTGGATCAGTCCTATGCTGGTTTTCCAGCGATCAGTATAAGTGTATGAGTTCCAAATTGTTCAGGTCAGTTGATTCTGTGGGTGTCTCCAGCCTGGTCTTGACCCCCTTGCTCATCACCCCTCCCTCTCTGTAACTGGATTCCAAGAGTTTGGCTAGTGTTTAGCTGTAGTTTCTCTTGATGTAATTCCTTTTCCTTTCCTATGCACATTAATCTTTATCACTTAGCAGCAACAATTCCCAATGTTTGAGGCAAGGACTGAACTGTGCCTTTTGAGTGACCTTGATAACAAACTGGCTGTTTTTGTTTATCATTACCCTAAAGTCCTGATGACAAAATCTGATTGCAGGATGCTAGGAGTAAGAAAAAAATGCACGTGACACTTCAGTCAGTCTCACCCTCCTTCCTCTGGAGTTTCAAAAACGATTCATTATTTTTATGTTTGCTTTGTTGTTGTTGTTATTTTTATGTCACAATTTTGCATTGGACTGAAGTGTATATACTTTTGAAATCTGAACTGCAAAGTCAGACTTCATCAAACCATTAGATCTTACAGATAATGAGAGGGAAAAAATGGTGGTGTTGCTTTTCATCTGGGGAATACTCTAAATATGCTACGTAGGGTTCTTACATCACCAGAGTTTCTCTACAGCTTTCTGAGAAAAGAATGCTATCAATGAAACCATACCTGGCAGGAGAAAATTCAATACGCAAAGAGATAAAGAGATTTGTTTTAGTTGGGCAGAGTTAGAGGCAATCTAGGTCTGGAAGCTAAGATTAACACATTTACACAAGAGTTTTCTGTCAACACTACATGACATTGCAATGAATAATTAACAATTACAAACAGTACCAAAAAGCCTAAACCTTTTAATATCCTCAAGAAAGCAATCAATACCAAGACCTTTCCATCAATGCAGCCACTGGGCTGTATCTGTCATTGTTCTGCATTCTTAAACTTTATTTTTCATTATTACAATTTGCCTCACTCTCTGATGAAATAGAAACCTAACAAAGGGAACCTTCAAGTTCAAGAACAGGGCAAGGAGGGTAGAAGAAAATTTATTCAATTAGAATGTGTGAATTGGTTACATGCTATCTTTCTTGTGAGCTATTTGGAAGTCCACATGCAAATTTGGAAATTTGTCCAAATTTCATTTCTAAAATTATAAAAAATAGCAGCCTGTAAGATGACTCATTAGGTAAACATGCATCTCCTACAAGTCCAGTGCCTAGAATTTGATCTAGGAATCCATGTACAATAGTTAGTTTTTATAGAATTCACAAAAGTATAGTCAACTGGGAAGAGAGACCCTCATTGAGGAATTGCCTCTCCCAGATCAGCCCATGGGCAGGTCTCAGGGTAATTTTTTACTCTAGGTGATAGAGAGGGCATCAGTTCACTGTAATATCCTACACCGGGACACAAGAGCATGGTCTATAGGAAAACATAGCCAAGTAAGTCAGAGAAAGGAAGCCAGAAAACGTTTTTCCTCTGTGACCTCTGCCTCAGTTTCTGCCCCCCTAGATCCTTTCCTGGATTCTCTCAATGATGGATTTTTAGGTAGAAATGTAAGTCAAATACCTTACATCCCAAGTTGATTTTGATTAATCATAGCAACAGAAAAAAAAGACAGAAGTAGAGAACTAGTATCACAAAGTTATCCTCTAACTGCTGGGAGTGTCACTGGCAGTGCACTCCTTCCAATACACATGGGTTATATAGGCAGTAACCTATATAGCCTATATAGGCATCATCATAAAAATAAATGTAAAATATTTTTTAAAATTATACTAAAGGAATTCAGCTAGGAAAGTCAAGGCTCCTACTGATTTATACATTTTCATTTGTACTATATGGCCAGTTCATAAAGTATTATTAATCATATGAAACAAAAAATAAAATCTGGTATTAAATTGGGTGTATTAGATACCCAAAGCTAGTTAGAGCTAATAAAATAACAACTTAATCCAGTCATGGTAGTGTACGCCTTTAGTCCCAGTACTCAGGAAGCAGAGTCAGGAGGATCTCTACACGTTCAAATCCAACCTGTTCTATAGGAGAGGGAGGAATACACAGTGAGACTAACCCTTATACTTCCAATCATTTTGATTATTTATCAATCACTAATCTCAAAGCCACCTTAAGGGACAGCTATTAAAGAAACATTCTCCAACAAAGTCTTTTGGATATGCTGTCTTTACGGAAAGTTACAAAACATGCAGTATTAGATCATTGCACCAATTGCTGACTCTTATATACCTTCAAAAATTATGAATAACTTATCTTTTCTTTGAGACATTATATATGCCAGACAGTTTTCAAGAATTTTCATGAAAAAAAGAAACATTTTAAAAAGATAAATGGTGAAAAAATATAATTCCAATCACATGATATCCTTTTTCAAGATATTTGAAATATTATATGCATTTTAGTTACTGTGGTTACATCACTTAACAACTCTAATTCTTTTCTATCTAATAAGCAAAGTGAGATATTTGTGTGACGGGTCCAAATATAGACTAATTTTAACAACTTTAGCTGGAACATAAGGCCCATGTTTTCATGTCAACCAAGTATTTCTTTATTGCTAATTTTATACCCGTGTGATTATATCCAGAGTTTTCCCTTGAGTCATAGATAAAAAGTAATTCTAATCACACTGGTTGGTAATGGTGCACTCCTTTAATGCCAGCATTCAGGAGGCAGAGGCCAGCAGATTTCTGAATTTGAATTAAGCCTATTCTACAGAGCAAATTCCAGGACAGCAAGATATACACAGGGAAACCCTGTCTCGAAAATGTGTGTGTTTGTGTGTGTGTGTATGTGTGTGTGTGTGTGTGTGTGTGTCTGTGTGTGTAATAATCATAAAAGTATTTTACTTCTCTTTATTTGTGACATGACACAGACAAGGATATGCCAGTTTAGATCCAGATATAGTACTCGAAATATTGCCATCAACTTGATCATATTTAATAGTTTGATACATTATACAACTGGCATAGTGTACATGGAAAAGTATTCTTTATTTCATGCATACAAATATGTAACCACATGCATGTGCATGCATGCGCGCACGCACACACACACACACACACACACAAGCACACACACACACACACAAAGTGAGGGGAGGGTTCAAGCACTCGCTGCTTTTGCAGAGGATTCGGGTTTAGTTCCTAGCATCCACACAATAGATCATAATCACCAGTAACTCCACATCGAGGAATTCAATGCTTTTTTCTGAACACTTTGGGCACCAGGCACACACATGATACGCCTGTATATGTTACATACATGCAGACAAAACACACATATACATAAAGTACTCTATATTTTTTAATAATAAAAATAAAATAATATTCTATGGAGGAATGAATCTTAATATACATCTCACTGCCAAGTGTTTATTCTGCTTGAGACTACATAAATGAACTTTTGTTTCACACAAGTCATATTATACCTTAAGGATTTATTTGTACAAAATATTCAGGAAAAACAAACTACCAAGTTAATCTGGCCTTTTTATTACTTTTGACCAGTAAATATTGGATTGTGTCTTACCTGCTACTGACAAGATAATTCTAGTTCATTTTTTTCACATTACCATTAATTAATAACTCTAAAATTGAATTTAATATAATAAGATACTTACAAACTTGTCTTTTTTGTAATTAATAAAGCTGTCTAGACAGTTCAGCAAGACCAGCCAACCCATGTTTATAATATGGATCATTCTCACCACTACATGATGATATTCATGTTAACAACATGTATTCTTCCTACTTGTTCTGTCTGACACCTATTTTATATAAATAAGGAAGTTGTTGATCAAATGAAGTTTCTTGATCCCAAGTTATCTCTTTGCAAGAGGATGACTCCAAGGCTAAGAGACATTTTTATTCATGTACCTAATTTTATATCATAGTAACTTATAATTTCCTTTTCTCAAGGACAGTTGACACTGACTTGTGACCTTCAGGTTTGAAGTCAAACAGAAACTGAAAATAAGAAGTTACCAGCAAATAACTTGATTCTTCGGACGTATTATGAAGATTCCTCTTGTCTATTCAGAGTGGATGAAAACTATGAAAGATGTAGTGTCTCCTGAATTGACACATTCTCCTAAAAAGGACTTCATGAGAAGGGATGAATGAAAGCCTTCCATGACCTGTGCAGGAGCCATTTATAGCTCTAAAGTTTTTTCTTTTGTTTTGTTTTTTGTTTTTTTTACTTTATAACTTAAGTTTTGTTTATATTTCTGGAACTCAAAATATCTGATGTTGTTTTTCCAAAGTCCATCCTAGAATAGCCTGACTGGTGGTCCTTTATACACAACTCATCCTATGCACTTCATTCTTGCCATAGGGCTCCTCTTTAGCCAACAGACTATCAGCCAACATGGCTTATACCTTTCAAAGTAGAACCTTACACACAACTTTATTTAATAATATTCCCCTTTGGCAATAAATGGCCATGTCATAGAAGATAAAAAAGTTAACATCAAAAGTTTTGTTTTTAAACTACAAAAACTTTGAATATTATTTCCTATTTAAGTTTATTAGTTTAAGCTTAACAGTGTACACTAGTTCTATCATGCTAGCATACAAATAGCTTGAGAGAGAGAGAGAGAGAGAGAGAGAGAGAAACAGAGGAAGAGAATAAGAACTTGAGAGTTACAGAGACAGGTTTATAAATAGATAAAAAACATGCAGAATTATAACAAGATAACAATTAGCAAGATAGGTGAATAAAAAATAAATAGACAGATATTTCTGCAAACACAAGTTCAATAATTTCTTCACCTTAAATAGAAATGACTTGCTCAAGGTCATTCAACCATATGGTAGTATGATTAAAACAAGCCTTAAACAGAAATTATACTGTTTTGCCCTATACCAGCTGTCGCATTGCATTGTAGAAAATAAATAATAGGATATTGTTGCAGATGCTGTAGATCTGCTGAACACTACAAGAAGACCTTGTTAATTGGCTATGCAAGACTGCAGATCAGTAATATGTAGAAAAACAGAAACAACCCTTTGAGCTGCTTACATGGGAGCGGCTAAGACAACACAATTCCTATGGGCACAGATGGCTCTCCATAGAACTGCATGTCCCTATTTTTATCTAACCTCCATCTCTCATGAAAGTGAATAGCAAAAGAAAGTCTACTGAAATGAAAATCAACTTAACTGTTGATGTTAAATGTTTATGGTATATCATTCCAAGTATGGACATGAAAATAACACAATATTGAGAATGAACATTCTCTGGCATTTCCTTGAGACACATTTCAATGCTTATTCTCAGACAAATTGTGTTTGTGTGGTTTTCTCATGTATTTCCTAATGTGAAGTAATTCTTTGTCTTTTTACAAACAATCACACTTCTTTCAAAATGTATGTCACTTTGGGATTTATTATATTTATTTTTCCCTGTTTCAATTAACAGTGTGGGTTGATATTGTTTTCCAAAAATCATGGAACATTGGATTAGGAAGAAAGCCAATACCTTTGAGAGACAAGGTTAAGACAAGCTGAGGATTTGGGTCAAATGGAATTTTTTATACTCATCATGCTGATGCAGTTGATGACCCTTCTTTAACCCACAGTGTGCCTATGAAAATGGGGCTCTTATAGTTAAGATTTTGGAATGTTTATCTTTCCAACCAACTTTCTCCTTTCCCAGTGTTCACTGAAGTAAACAACACTGTATTCTGTTCAGACCCACTCAGTTCTCAGTTCTAAATAGGAGCTTGCTAATTGTCACTTGCCAACCTCTATTACTATACTTTTTTTTAAATTGTATTAATTCTTTCTGAGTAAAATTACAATTACCACTGATCCTTGAAATGTTACATTTTTAGGAACATAATTTAACTCTTAGTCATAAATATGCTAGCCAGAAATACCAACCAAGGAACTGTGTTTGTTGGACACTAAAATTGTTTCACCTGGTTTTGCTATCTCTTTAATAAAGAGCTATTATACAGTTCATGAGTTACATATCATCTTTCGTATTTGAGAGCTCTTCACAATTCAGCAGTGAGCAAGAGATATAATTGAAAAATATGAAAGCATTTAGCTCTTCTACTTTGACAAGTGTAGGCAGATTAGAAACCCTGTTTGGAGGCTACAAACTCAGATGTATAATTTGAAATTGTTGTATCTTATTGGAAATGAAATATCAGTGTCACTTCCTAACTCTTATAGTAGAATACCAATGGGAAAAAATGTTTGTTTGTTGATCATAGGTGAAAAAAGTGAAATCTAATGAGTTGGTGTATCCTAGTGTATCCTTGTGTCAGTCGTTCCAAGAATGAACTTCAATCAGCAGATAATTTTGGAGTGGATGGAGGGTGAATTGGAAGATGAAAGTGCCTATGCTTATTGGAATTGCTGTCAGTTTAGTGCATTTGCATCATAATTTCTCCCCAAAGCTTTGTCTGTGGCACTATAGGTGGATGATATAACATTAAAGAGATGACACGCACCTAAGGAAACAGAGTCATGTGGATATGCCCTTGATGGAGCATTTGGAATCTTCCTATTTCTTTCTTTCCCAGATGTCATGAAGAGAAGGCAATACAGGGCTCCAGCCTGTGCTCCCATTATGGTATTCTCCCTAAACACACACTCAAGGTAACATAGCTAAGTGACCATGGATTGCAGTGTTAAAGTGAGTGGAAATAAATGTTTTGTTCTGTTAGGCTGATCCTCTGGAGTATTTTATCACAGCAATTGAAATCAAACCAGAGCTATCTCATACACACACAATGTGCACATATGCACAACCCCCCCACACACACAACACATAAAATTCTTTCCAAGCTCTTATGAAAGGCAAAGTGTGCTGACCTTCATAGTAATCTCCTTTTAATGAAAAAAGGGAAAATTCTGTTTTTGTCAAGTATTTGTTCTTTTTGGTGTGTTATATGCTTAAAATTTTTAGATGCACAATATTGAATAGTATATTCCATTAATACATATGTAAGACAAAGGAATCATTCCTTCACAGAAAATAGGATAAAAGGAAGCAGATTTATTTGTGGATAAAGTATTGACTCTGTTGCCCATTTTTTTTTCACTTATACCTTGAATTTTAAAGATATGTTGTTGCCTTATATTAATTTCGCAGCAGCAGTTATCCAGGAGACATTTGTGAATTTTATATACTTACACTAATATGTACTTAAGATTTCAACTGTCTTAGAAAATGAGGTGAACAAATTCCCATATTCCAACCTGGTTACTTTCCACCTAAGGTCAAAACAATAGTCCAGTCTTATATTTATTTTAAATAATAACCATGAAAATTCTATATTGTATTTATTCAAAATGTATTTTTCTTCAAGGAACAAATTAATATAAATATACTGGATTCCAGGATATCTTATGGCAGATATTTCCTTAGTAAATAATGTACAGATTTTCTTAGATAATAAATAAGAATATCACATTGGCTATAAAGATATTTTTCAAACTAATAGAATAAAATAAAATTAAATATATAACAATATTACCTTTTTTGAAACACAGTTACTATCCTAGTGTAGAAGGTGAGAGCTTTACATGTTACTAATGGCCATAGGAAGTGTTTCAGTCAGTCATGTACATACTGTGATGTAAGCCATTGTTAGTCATGTAATGCTAGCCATTGTAAACACACCAATCAATTTCTTTTTTAAACAAATCTGTCTCTTCACAAAATATTTTAATGAGTAACATGAGTAAAATGCTACAAGTCTAGTAAATAAGTCCATTGAATATCATTGAGCAGAATATATACCCCTGTTAGTTTTGGTCTACATTTACCAAATAGTAAAACAATGATCATCATCCTCAGAGATTTGTGGAAGTAAAACTGTATTGTGTAAAATTCCCAGATGTTAGACCACAAGCAAATTACAATTTCTGGCCATGTTTTATCTTCCTGGGAGGATGCAACTCCTTTTCACCAAAAGAAAACAAGCAGAAATCACACATGTCACCTTGAAATCAAAAAATTTTTTCTTGATTTCATGAGACTTCTAGGAGCACTTTTGCTTCACCCCTGGAAATCCATTTCCAGAAAGATTCAGAATACTATCAAAACAACATTGGGACTTAAAATTCAAACATGATGTATAGTCCAGAACTACAATAGAAAATTAAGTATCATTTTTGTCAACTTAAAAGGGGGGTGGACTGCCATTTATTTTATACTCAACACCTACCTACCTATAAGTTTATTTGCATTTGATTTGTTTTCAAAATCATACTGAAAATCTGAAAAGGAGAAACATCTTCAAAAAAAATTCCAGCTATGAAGATAGAAAGATTTACACATATGGAGGATATCCTACGATACAGCAGGAGCCATGGAGTGCTCAGAACTAGGGCTTAGAAACATCTACTCAAGTGCACTCCTTTTATAGACAAAGAATTTTCATTACAAGAGAGGAACATCTTGACAGGCTGTTCCAGGACAACAGCACGTTACATTATTTAATATTTTCCCCAATTTAATTAATTTTAATGTTTTCAATTGAAGCTTAAAAATAAAATAAAAATCTATTGTTGCACAGTAATTCACCAATTTATTCTAAGATAGTATGTTACTATTCAAGTACTTTGGAAATTTTAGTATAGATAAAAATAGACCCATGACTCTCAAAATTTCAAAAATACCAAGACTTACAGGACCAGTGTTATTTCAGCTGATTTTCCGTTCAATTTCTCGCCTCTTTTAACTTAATAAATGAAAAATATTACTGACTTTTTTCTTCATATTTTATGTCTTGACTATCCATTCAATATTTAGTTCACTTCAATAATAATTTGCTTGTGGGCTAAGAAGGGACAACAAATCTTATGATGGTCTAACATCTGGGACTTATACACAATACAGTTTTATTTCCACAGGTCACTGAGGATAATAATCACTGTTTCCTATTGAGTAAATGCAGAAAGAAACTTGTGGGCTTATATATTCTGCTCAAGGATACTCAGTAAACTTATTTACCAGACCCATAGCTTTTTACCCATGCCACTCATTTGGTTTCTTTACTTTCTTTAGGCACCTGCATTAACCTTAAGTTGGGAACATGGATTTGTATTCAGAGATTGTTTCACCTGTAAATGTAAATAAGTGTATGTAGAAAAGGTTGAATTTGAAAGCCATGTGAAGTAGAGGAGTTGAAGAGATGCTAGAATAGGTCAGTGTATGTGACTAGCTCATAAAGAACAGGAATGAATGGCAAGGGGTGATGTACAAGGATTGAGTATTATGAATAAATAGCAGAAAACTCTAGATTGCAAGCAATGAGCATGAACTTTATCCATAAACCATTACATCCTCATTGGGGTCTATGTATCATAACTAATAAAAGTAAAGACACATTTAATGGTGAGATTTTAAAAAAATTTGCATGTATATATGTATTGCAATAGAAAGTAAGGTACAGATTCATATATGCATTAGTTGTTTTTCTAGTTACTGTGATAAAATACCAGACAAAATGAAATTAACTAGGAAAGGATTTATTTTGCCACAAAACAGGGTGAGATGGTGCTTGTTGCAGGAGCTTTAGACAGCTGATCACATTCATTCACTGTCAGGAAGCAGAGGGTGATAAAACCTGAGTTCAGCTTAACTGCATCATTCTTGTTGTTGTTACTTAGTATAGGACCCAGGCCATGGGAATGCCACTCACATTTTTGTCCTCCCACTTCAGGTAACTCTAAGTCTGAGATCACAATGTAGGTGAAAGGACAGCAAAGTAGAGAAATAATCACTAATCTGTAACTTTTGATAAAAAATTGTGAAGGTGTTTCATGAAACAGCTATTTCAGCTGCATTAAGAACAACAGTGAGGTAGGTTCAGCTGACAGGAGTGCTATGATGGTTTTCTTTTTGGTTCACTATGAAGACTTTTAGGTCCCAAGAATCAATGTCCTCTATGAAAACCTTTGCTCATGTTTTCATCTCAATGTATGAACATGGGAACCAATGTTCTGCTTCAACACACACACACACACACACACACACACACACACACACACACACACACACACACACAAATTATGGAGAGAATTTGATGACCAAATTCTATGAGTACAAATAATATGAGCACGAAGAATAAATTGCTGCTTTAAACACTGAACAGAGGGAAAATACATCATTGAATCCTACATTATTTATTTTAACTGATGAAGCAGATATAGTTTTATCAAAGTAATTATCACCTTTGGTGGCCTGAAGGGTCAGGATTGAGTATAAAAGGCACTATGTAAAATAAAGCAGCAGTTATGTTTTCATGAGATAATAGAGTTCGGGGAAGGAAGCTGTTGATATTTTAATAACTAGTTATGGTGATCATGGTAGCAGAAATAGATTTTGTTTTCTATTTACCAAGGGCTTTCCACAAACCAGAACACTGAGTGCCTTTTTCACTTAGCTTTCTTTTTTCACATGAGTGCTAGGAATTCAAATTCATGTCTTTGTGCTTAAGAGGAAAGCATTCCTACCCAGAGAATCATCTCCCCAGTACCCCATTTCTTTTTTGCTTCAATGTTAAATAGAATACCCAACTTCATGTCTACAAGCAATCCCATAACAGTGTCGATAATGAGTTCAGATATTTGGAATGATTTTTAAGAAAATCACTTGAATACTAAGAGGTGAAGCTAGTTTGGGGAGTGATTGAGACCTAAGAGTGCATACTTGTCAATGAAGATTCCAAGTGGTTTTGGTGCAAATAACAGTAAAAGCATTAAGAAGATTCATGAATTTGTTTAAAATTTAGAGCCATAGAAATAAGATGTCAGTGGAGCCTGTGAGATGATGAGTGGTGAAAAAAAAAAAAAGAACCAACTCCCCTGGATTTGAATTGATCACTATATGCAAGCTGTGGCACATGCATACACACCAAATGAATAAATGAAATGTGTTTTTTGAAATATTGTTCATGAATCAAGTCCTGTTATAGAGAAAGAAAATAGAGATTGAATATGAATAGAGGATAGGCAAGATATTAGCAGGTGAGTTTAATGATAAGCTGAGAAACTACAGAATACAGTGCTAAAAGTGTCATGAACCTGGTTTTTTAAACATTAGGAATAATAGTGTGAGTTTAATTGAATCTGCTTCATTTTTGACATTTGCTGGGCTTTGTACAGTGGGAGAATGACAGCATCAGCAGGGGAGCAAACTAATGTAATAAGTAAGGAAAAGCATGTGTCTCTGAGCAGACACATTACATTGCATTACATTACATTACAAATAAATAAAATCCTCAAAGACACTCACCATGATATCAGCATTGTTGCTAATTGTAGTTAGTACTATGATTTGGGGGATTGCCATAAGGTGTTGCAGAGAGAGGGAATTCTGCATGTTGGTAGTGTTCAAGAAGTTCTGCTGCTTTTTGTTTAATTTGCAAGGCACACAACTTAGAGGAGAGAGGCTGGCAGCAGGAACATGCCTTAATAAGCTGCCGACATAGTCCAGATAAGAACAGACAAATTTGTGAACTAGGACAGTGGCAATGGTAACAGAAAGGAGGGCAGTTACACAAGAGATTTCAGAGGCACCAGAGCCTTCATGATTCATTAGGTGTAGGAGGCAGAGACATGACTCTGAGTGTTCATGACTGGCTCACAGGGGCCCATGGTCGTATCTGCTGCCAGATAATGAACCATCAAGAAGAGATGGGGTATGGAAGGAGGATTGTTAGGTCACGATTTGTGATGATAAAGTGACTGAACTGACAGTACTCACTAAGTGCTACACTAATCTACCACCTGGAAAACATTTTCCTCAAGGGATGGCACAGAGGCACTGAGAGCAAATAAGAGGACTCAGGAAAGTTAAAGTGAGAACTATGAAGAAGCAATGACTTAAGTAGGGAGGAATTCTTTCCTGTACAAAGTTTTCCATCTCATTGATAAAAAAAGAAGGCTGTAAGCTTTGGTGCCAGTTGTCTTACATTCTGCCTTTTCTTCCTCTCTTTCAATATACTCAGTTTTGGGTATGTATGCATAAGCATACATACTTAAATACACATACTATTAATTTAGTTTTTGATACTTTATAATAACTGCTATTCACACTGATTCAGACTTGCTACCTTTTTCCTTTGCCAATTAAAAAAAACTTCATTTAGCTAAAAATACAGTAATCTATTTAAAAAAATTATAACATTGAGAATAGGGCTCCAGCTTCAGCCATGATGAGCCTGTAGCCACTCTGCACAGTCGTCCCACAGTTTCCCAACATTTTACAAATGAAGAGCATCATTAGAGTAGCCCGCAAAGCTCATCTCCTAAAGCTTGGTGTCAATCAGCTCTGGGAATGAGCTAAGCATTTTTGATGTTAGCATATCAACCAGGAAAACTCCAGCTTTGATGTCACTTTTCTCCCTAATTATTCAATAAACCTCCACCTCTAACCAAAATTACAGAGAAGCCACTGGTCTTGGAGCTGCTTTTGACCATGCTATCAAATCATGAGATTCATAATGCATTCCACTTCATGTCTCACAGCACCTTCCTTTAGTTTTACATGAAATCTTCTAGAAGTTAAGGAATCAAGTTGTTGACAGCATCATGCTGTCCTCTTGACATTGATGTCAATTTTCAATTCAGGCTTTATTTTTGATGAGGCCATTGAAATAGAAATGCACAGGAAACATAATTTTTTAAAAAGGAGGAACAAGGAGTAGAAAGAAATGTTAAGTGTGTCAAATCTAGCCACCACACTAAAATTATAATGAAGTTTAATTTTATTACAAGACGTTATTGTATCAAATCTAGCATTCACCTTCCCTATAACTTCACTGTGATTTCCTTAAAGAGATTATATTATCATGGGACTTTGGTAATTTTTACCATGTTTAAAGTTGTTGGATCAGTCTTTTCTGTACCTTTGTCTTAACAAATTCCCACAGGCAGTCTCCAAGTGACATTGGGGGGCAGGGTGTTATACTAGTAACTTATGATGCAGCATCAGCCTTCCTCTACTGCCATTTGTACTGAAAGTCTTGCTGGAACAAAATGAATAAACAAAAAGTGTGCTAGTCATGAGTTTGTGGATGCTATTTTAAGGTGCTGGTACAAATACAGAAATGAGAATACACAACAGAACTTAATCCCAATTTCTCTTTCTGGAAGAGATAACCAGCCACTGGAGATTATTTTTATATTACTTTTATATAATAAGCTTTAGTTCAAAGGTAGTCTTGAGATTTTCTTTTTACTCTTGAACCAAATGGAAAAAGAAAAAAGTTCCAGTACATGATGATCAGGTCCCTGTGAAGGAAGGGAAAGAAGGCCACTTTTCTCCATACACTCAAGCACTGCTTCAACCTCTTTGCTTTCCAAACAAAGGA
Source organism: Cricetiscus sungorus (assembly GCA_030556225.1). Lineage (NCBI taxonomy): Eukaryota > Metazoa > Chordata > Mammalia > Rodentia > Cricetidae > Cricetiscus > Cricetiscus sungorus. The sequence goes on from JANBXA010000069.1 coordinate 23,257,600, forward strand.
GTCTTTACAGGTCAGTGATAGAAGGGGTGCAAGGATCAAATGGTTTTAGCTTCTGTCACTTGACATATCCAGCACATACTTTCTTCAACAAGTCCCAATCTCCCAATCCTTCTTACACAGTTCAACCAAGCAGGGACCATGAGTCTATGGTAGCTATTCTTGTTCAGACTACCCTACCATTAAAAGTCATGATACTTCACATAAAAACATTGTCCTTTAGCTCCTCTTACCAATTTAATGTCTTGGCTATGTGTACATAACAAGTGTAGTTTTAGGAGCATTTGATGATTGACAGCTCCAGAAATGTCAGATCATTTTTATGAATAATATGTACATATGTATAGCATATACACAGACTCTCAATGCAGTTGTAAGTTGATACAGGTCTGTACAATGTGCAAAGCATATTATTTTATCCAGTTTTGGAACCAGGACAAACGTATTAAATTGAACAGATATCTGAACACATCAATACAGGTGAGCGTATGAACTCATAGCAATTGTGACAGTGATAGAATGCATAAAGACTGTGCAAGCTTCAGCCAAGAAGAAATCCCAGCATTGAGGTTGGAATATAAATACATAATCCTTTAGCTGAAGATCTATTAGCAATTGATAGCCTCTGGTAAAGAAGGATTTGGATTTTTGTTTTTGTTTGTTTAATGACAGAGCCTCTGATAGACTAACCTTTGTACAACAGAACAGACCACAATTCCAACACAATTAGTGCAACAGAAAATGGATGAAAAGAGAAGTAAAAATGGTAATCACAAAATTGTATGGGAAGGGGCAAAAGTGTTTTAAGAGTGGGATTTGTTAAAAGTACATTGCATGAAGTTCTCAAAGACCTAACAAAAGTATTTTTTAATTAAATTACTGAAAAGTTAAAAAGTCCCCATCTACTTCATTTTCTCTCATGATTATTGAAAATGTTTCAATTTCAATAGACTAAGAAATATACCCTCTAAAAGGACTAAATTTATTTATACCTAATGAACATTTTCTTTTCACAAATAAAAGCAATTCATTTTAAGAAATTAGTGTATCAATTACTAAATTTTTTAAATCCAATTTGTTTTAACTTGATAGGATACATGTACATTTATCTATGCTACTAGGTTATCAAATAACATCTTGTCTAAGAAATTAGTCTGCTTCTTTGTCTTTCTGAATGTCATGAATAGAAGTGCATTGAAAAACTTTACAAATTCAATGTGTCACTTAAAATTCTTTTCAAGAGCGACTTACCAGACGTTGTCTTCACTACTTCAGTGGTATTTCTCAATCCAACAAATGAAAACTGATACAGCCTCCAAGATCTTGTATCTCCTACTTCAACAGAACTGCGCTTCCATTGATAAACTATTTCTTCACGTGGATAACCATCTATCATGAGATAAAAATGCACACATTAATGCAACCATGGATGGCCACAAGTAGCAGCTACTTTCCTTGGACAAGCCATAGATGCTAAGGGAGACAGCACTGTAAGTCATGATAACACCCTACACTGAAAGGTACTGCTTTATTGAAAATTAACAGAATTATTGCACCAGGCTGGAAAAGACAGAAGAAACAAAGTCAAAACTGCCTTTGAAAAAACACTTTTAATCGCATGAAATATAAACAATAAATCGTGTTCTAAATGTTATAGCTGTGCCTTATATCACTTAAGATAATATAAAAGTGTCCAGTACAAAATGAAGATTAGAAATGTAAGATAGTGCTTCAGAGTGAAGACTTGCCAGTAGTTCGAGATTTTGAGAGTCATGTAGAAATGGGGAAACAATGAGAAAGATGCAATAAACATATTTTTCCAGTTCCTGATATCATGACCATTTACACTATCAGATATTAAGTTGTTCAGTCTCTCTCCCTTCCTTCCTTCCTCCCCCGTCTTTTGATCTGGCTTTTGGGAACAAGGATTGCTCATGTTGGCCTTGAATTCATTACCTCCTGCCCCACCTGATTACAAGGATAACATGGGAAGTGATGGCAAAAGGTAAGAAGAAGAAATACAGTATGGTATCAGTACACAGTTTGGACTCTGTTTTAAGATAGAAATTTAAAATTGAAATTAGCATGTAGCAACACTAATAGGAACACACAAAAGATCTTAGGGGAATAGAAGATCTTCCCAAAAAGTAGTATTGTAATGAAAAAAAAAGCAAAGTAGTGACTTTGAGTATGGTTTTCATAGCTATCATAGGAACTATTTTTAACTCTTTTGTAAAATAATTCTTATTAGAGATTATTATATCCTATATAATAAACTTATGGGCAGTGAGTATTCCCTGAGTAGACAATATTATTATTAATTAATTGACAACTGTCCCTTTCTCAGTAAAATATGAATATAATTAAAACCAAGGCTAGTACTAAAGCTAAGTTTTAGAATGTTTATTTAGCATGGTTTCACTCTCTTATATGGCCCCCAAATAAGTGGGTACACGAATGAATAAGTAAAAAAATAAACATTCAACTATTTGTATATTAGTAATGTTAGATGAAGATAACCCTTGACTATAAAGTATGATTTCCTATTTGAATTAAATACTCTGTCCTTTACACTTTAATTTACTTTGGATAAATATTTACTTTTGTAAAAGAGAGAAGATTGATGACATCTAAAGAAAGGCTGGGGACATGTGTAGCAACACTGAGAATGGGGAAAGCACAGTGCCAGAAGGGAACACTGTGAGAAGGGCGGTGGTGACTGCTTTTCTTGTAGCAGTAAGTGGCATTACATTGTGTGTGTGCTGAAAGGGCAACTGTCCATTGCAATCTTGTGGTACAATTATTTCTAGTTTTTGAGTTTCACCTAACTCCAAAGAACAAATGCTATACTTGGTTATAAGTCATCAAGGTTTTCTCATTGAAATTGAAGGAATTGTCAACTTTATAACTGAACACATTTTACATGACATTTGATGTATAATGGAAAGTTTTCTAAGTATATATTGTGTACATATCTATCCCTGGAATCAATGATATGATGAACTGAGGATTGCTTCTCTTATAATTGGTCTTTTAATTTTAACAGTGGTTATTAACAATGGTTATGACTTTACTGATCTTAGGATTTTCATGACTCCCTAGCAGAAAAATTGTGTTGATGATAGTGTATGTTTAAAATCCATAATTAATTTTCATGCATCCAACTATCATATGAATAATCTAAAGTGGATGATTAACAAAAAGGAAAGAGATTAGAAAAATGATACCTGTTTGGTTTCAAATGTCTGCAGAAGTGTTCATGTTTAGTCAGTGGGAGAGTTGTCAAAGATCCTCATGGTATGTTATAGTAGCCATTGAAAATAATAACAGTAAGTATACTTTCATTGTGCTGTCATGCCATGCATTTGACATATATTATACTGACAGAACAGTATTAATGTGGATTACACCTTGTCTAAGAATGTGTTATACACTTTTCTGTGTCCACTGAAGAAGGGAATTGGAAGTATAGAATCAACCATTGTGCCCTTTCTATTGAGGTCAGGTCTGGTCCTAAAGTCTTCTTAACAGTGACTCTAGGCATCTATTGTCTGTTTTCAAAAGGTTTCCCACTCAATGAATACTTCTGCAGAGATTGTCTTAATAGGCACAATTTGGAATTACATTAAAAATATTTTAGGAGGTAAGGGAGGGTGGGAGGAGGCAAGGGGGCTGGGATAAGCGGTGGGAAGGAGAGATGGGATTGAAATGGAAAATGGAAAAAAATGTTTCAAAATCAATAACATAGTCCAATGCTGCTCTGCAACTTCTATGATTCATTATAATAATTGATGAGGCGATCAGAATGACTGCAGGTGATAGGGCGTAGTACAGACAATTACTTACAACTGGAGAACTCCAGGGGGCAGGAGTGTTCATCCATTGGGAAGTTGTGTAACTGCAATTGGCACTCAGCATCAATTGTCAGCCTAATTAGAATGACAATAAACATAACAGAGAAAACTACTAACATCATTTCTAAAATGCATACTGGCATCCTTTCTAGAACAATATGGCATTCTGATTGATAACACAGTCCGATCCTCAGTGAAAACATTTCTAAGATCCAAACAAAAGTTATTTCTAAACACCAAAAATTTCACACAGGAAGCAGAACCATTTAATTCACTCCAACTCCATTTATTCAAATTATGTGATTACTTGTTTTGTATTTTTCTTATGTATTTTTTACAAATTAATTGCACACATTGGATATCTCTCAGTGGATATATTTAACTTATTTAAGAGAACAAACTGTTTTAGGTACTTAAGCTCATTTAATGTTTGCATTGAAATGAATGCTGACAGTTCTCTGATCTTATCAGCTAATTAACACAAAGCCTTCTGTTGGCAAGAACTTGCTGTTTTTAAATAGCCATAGGTGGATTTTAAAATACATCTGTTGTGCAACCGACTTGTGTGCACTTTTACACCAGAACATCATGAAGCCATCAAATAGGATGTTATAGAGGAGGGGACTATTAAAACACACACACACACACACACACACACACACACACACACAAGAAAGAGATGATAAATGCACATACACTGAGCACTTGCAAATGCCTTAACCAGTGAGTCTCAGATTGCACAGGATTAAAGATTCGATATTAGGAGTTTCAAGTCCTAGACTGATAATCAACCAGTATGAATCAAAAGGAGTCCAGATACTCTGACTATCTTTGGAGATACGTGGAAAAAAGTCACCCTGCAATGGTGATGGTTGGTTCAAAATATTCAGATCTGTGAGTTACATTTCTTACAACTACCAATACCTCTGCTGAAGTGATAAAATTGTTACTCTATAAAAACTTAATTTAAAAGACTTTCCAATTAGCATAACTTTTAATTGGGAATATTTAAAATTTTGAGGTATAATAAAGCAATTAACGATCTTTCTGTGCATCTTTCATTGCCTATAAAGCCTGGATAAAGAAGGTTCTGTTATGGCTCTGTTGTATTTGAGCTTACTCAAGGTCACCATGACCAGGAACAAGTCACAGGACTTGGAGTTAGGCTTATCCTTCTTCACAGCAGGAGACTTTAATCACTGTCTCTTTATGATTTTTCTTTAAAGAAAAGCTTGTCTTTATTAAAATAATATATTTTAATTAAATTTGATTTTTATTAGAATTATCTCTCAAAATTCAAGTGATATTGTTACAATCAAAAATAGATGCAGATTTAAATATAGACTCAGATATATATATAGCTTTATAAACATACACATATACAGATAACTTAGATATCTATGTACACATACAGAAGCTAAAATCATCCTTCTCCATATAGACATTGTCTCAAGCCTTAAGTATACCATAATTGGCACTTTCAGGAGGCTTCCATAATTAAACACTGTAGTGCTTCCTCAAATTAATAAAACTCAAAGATGACTACAACATTATAAAATGATAACAAGACCTGAGCTAAGATGAATGACTGCATATTTCAAAAGCCAGAATGAGCTCCGATTAACAATACTGACTTTGATTTACACATTTCTCATTCTAGTAATTACCTTATCAGTGGTTTAATAAATTCCCAATGACTTTAAAATTGTCACCATGGCTTACTTTTGTAATTGGAGCCATTTTTCTCAGTAACTGATCTAAATCTGGTTAGATCAGGACATTTTAAAATAATATGGTTTATATGTTTGGTATTAAGAATCATATGACATAAATATACTTTACTGATACTTATTATATGCTAAAATCTAGAGGTATTTTAATTTTTGCTAATATACAATAAATATTGCATCTGACATACTTATGTATCATGCTTTGTGCTTGGCCATTTACCTATCACTCTTTTCACTTCTACCAAACATGTGGGGTAAGATTCTTACCTGACAACAAAGAATTATTACTGTATTTCAGAGACATTAATGAACTGGACATAAGTTAGTGGGAGGTACGGAGAAGTGTACACAACACAAGGAGTGGTAGCTAAATTTTTCCTAATAATTTTTATCTGAGCTCAATTTATGTAACTAGAAAATATAACAAGGGAAACATCATGCTTCTTATATAGAAATGAACTCTGATATGAATCTAAAACTAAGTCCATTCTCATAACCTTCCAGTAAGTTCTGTACAAAGAAATGCCCTAGTTCACATGACAGAAAGATAGAAACCAAAGAGCCCTGGGCTTCCTTCCCTTCCTTTTCACCCAGCCGTCCTTTTTAATAACATAGGTCTGATTTTGTTCCTTATTTGTCAACAAGCGCTCCTTTCCCCTCAATAATACCTTAAAGTGTAGAGAACTCGACCATCATTCCAGATTCGCAGCATCCTGTTGGGAGTGGTGATCCAATGGGCATCAGCCTTTTTGGAATTCCTGAAGAAAGTGTCTGGAATCCAGATTTTCCCCACCATATTGCTATTCAACCGGAGAACTTTAATGGTACTGTTAAATTTCAAACGTCTGTCATACCAGGTTTGGGCAAAAAAAATATCAATTGTATATTCCTGTTTTAAAAAGAACAGAGGATTTAGAGTGTTTGTGTTTGTGTTTCTTAGTCCAGCATGAGGCAGTGTTGTTCGGGTTTTGAAAAGCCCAAAAGGAAACAGTAGCTTTGTTGATGAAGTCACTACCATGTCTGTCTTAGACATCAGTTTCATACAGCTTTCATTTCTGTGCAAATAGCCATTCCCTTATAAATGACTTCATTCCCACACTTGTAAATTGGGTAGTCAGTGCATTATTTACTAATGAGGAGTGAAGCTAGGCGCTACCCTGACCATTGTAGAATGATTATTAGCATTATCTCTGCCTCTTTGTCTGGGATATCAGTAGCAAACTTTTCAACCCAACCCACCCCTCAGATATTTCTAAATGTCTCCTAAGAGATTAAGTGTTCCAGGTTCTTGAATTTTGGGGACTTTGGTTTACCCCACATCAGTGACCCTGAAACAGTTGCCTCATAGTAAAAGAAGAGTTCTAAATACCCCCAAAGGGTCACTCATAAAACAATGCAAAACACTTTACCCCTGACAAATAACAAACACTAACAGACAACTTACTAAAATTTATGATTGTTTATTTCATTTTCTCTAAAGGAGATAAAAATAATTAAGTAGATTACTTAATTAGCTATGCAATGATTTTATTTATGAGTTAATTAGAATAAAGCGATTTCATTAAAATATTAGTAGTGACTCATATGCTGAATTAATCTCTCCCATGCAACATGTTCTTAAATGTAATAACGACAAGTGAATTCATTGATTTGCCTCAAGATCCTATCAACTATAAGGGGGAGACTTTAGCCAAAGGCAAGCAAATACTATGTGAAATTCAGAGACATAGTGGTGGAGTCATAATACAGATCTACCGTGGCTGCCATATTCATAGACATTCTTGAGAAAAAAATTACTTATTTACTATTTGGGCTTTGTT